>OX638385.1:8989032-9589032 GCA_951813785.1 Criorhina ranunculi
CTTTCCGAGCAGGGCCGGGGTCGTCTGGAAAAAATCATTTTTTTTTGGTCTACTTCGTGCCACATTCGATGCTGCTGGGGCCCTCATACTCCGTATCTGAGGACGTAAGTGGCTTTTCCTCGTGTTTGAAGCTCGATTCTACCCATCTAGCAAAGAAATTTAAAGGAAAGGCGAGAAAAAAAATTCACACTTTCCGAGCAGGGCCGGGGTCGTCTGGAAAAAAGTCATTTTCTGGGTCTACTTCGTGCCACATTCGATGCTGCTGGGGCCCTCATACTCCGTATCTGAGGACGGGAGTGGCTTTTCCTCGTGTTTGAAGCTCCATTCTACCCATCTAGCAAAGAAATTTAAAGGAAAGACGAGAACAAAAATTCACGCTTTCCGAGCAGGGCCGGCGTCGTCTGGAAAAAAATCATTTTTTTTGGGTCTACTTCGTGCCACATTCGATGCTGCTGGGGCCCTCATACTCCGTATCTGAGGACGGGAGCGGCTTTTCCTCATGTTTGAAGCTCCATTCTACCCATCTAGCAAAGAAATTTAAAGGAAAGACGAGAACAAAAATTCACGCTTTCCGAGCAGGGCCGGGGTCGTCTGGAAAAAAAACATTTTTTTTTTGAGTCTTCTTCGTGCCACATTCGATGCTGCTGGGGCCCTCATACTCCGTATCTGAGGACGGGAGTGGCTTTCCTCGTTTTTGAAGCTCCATTCTACCCATCTATCAAAGAAATTTAAAGGAAAGACGAGAAAAAAAATTCACGCTTTCCGAGCAGGGCCGGCGTCGTCTAAAAAAAAATCATTTTTTTTGGGTCCCTGATACTCCGTATCTGAAGACGGGAGTGGCTTTTCCTCCTGTTTGAAGCTCCATTCTACCCATCTAGCAAAGAAATTAAAAGGAAAGACGAGAAAAAAAATTCACGCTCTCCGAGCAGGGCCGGGGTCGTCTGGAAAAAAAACATTTTCTTTTTGGGTCTACTTCGTGCCACATTCGTAGCTGCTGGGGCCCTCATACTCCGTATCTGAGGACGGGAGTGGCTTTTCCTCGTGTTTGAAGCTCCATTCTACCTATCTAGCAAAGAAATTTAAAGGAAAAACGAGAAAAAAATTCACGCTTTCCGAGCAGGGCCGGGGTCGTCTGGAAAAAATCTTTTTTTTTGGGTCTACTTCGTGCCACATTCGATGCTGCTGGGACCCTCATACTCCGTATCTGAGGACGGGAGTGGCTTTTCCTCGTGTTTGAAGCTCCATTCTACCCATCTAGCAAAGAAATTTAAAGGAAAGACGAGAACAAAAACTCACGCTTTCCGAGCAGGGTCGGGGTCGTCTGGAAAAAAAACATTTTTTTTTGAGTCTTCTTCGTGCCACATTCGATGCTGCTGGGGCCCTCATACTCCGTATCTGAGGACGGGAGTGGCTTTCCTCGTTTTTGAAGCTCCATTCTACCCATCTGGGAAAGAAATTTAAAGGAAAGAGGAGAAAGAAAATTCACGCTTTCCGAGCAGGGCCGGGGTCGTCTGGAAAAAAAACATTTTTTTTGAGTATACTCCGTATCTGAGGACGGGAGTGGCTTTCCTCGTTTTTGAAGCTCCATTCTACCCATCTATCAAAGAAATTTAAAGGAAAGACGAGAAAAAAAATTCACGCTTTCCGAGCAGGGCCGGGGTCGTCTGAAAAAAAATCATTTTTTTTGGGTCTACTTCGTGCCACATTCGATGCTGCTGGGGCCCTCATACTCCGTATCTGAGGACGGGAGTGGCTTTTCCTCGTGTTTGAAGCCCCATTCTACCCATCTAGCAAAGAAATTTAAAGGAAAGACGAGAAAAAAAATTCACACTTTCCGAGCAGGGCCGGGGTCGTCTGGAAAAAAAACATGTTTTTTTGGGTCTTCTTCGTGCCACATTCGATGCTGCTGGGGCCCTCATACTCCGTATCAGAGGACGGAAGTGGTTTTCCTCGTGTTTGAAGCTCCATTCTACCCATCTAGCAAAGAAATTTAAAGGAAAGACGAGAAAAAAATTCACGCTTTCCGAGCAGGGCCGGGGTCGTCTGGAAAAAAGTCATTTTTTTTTGGGTCTACTTCGTGCCACATTCGATGCTGCTGGGGCCCTCATACTCCGTATCTGAGAACGGGAGTGGCTTTTCCTCGTGTTTGAAGCTCCATTCTACCCATCTAGCAAAGAAATTTAAAGGAAAGACGAGAACAAAAACTCACGCTTTCCGAGCAGGGTCGGGGTCGTCTGGAAAAAAAACATTTTTTTTTTGAGTCTTCTTCGTGCCACATTCGATGCTGCTGGGGCCCTCATACTCCGTATCTGAGGACGGGAGTGGCTTTCCTCGTTTTTGAAGCTCCATTCTACCCATCTGGCAAAGAAATTTAAAGGAAAGAGGAGAACAAAAATTCACGCTTTCCGAGCAGGGCCGGGGTCGTCTGGAAAAAAAACATTTTTTTTTTGAGTCTTCTTCGTGCCACATTCGATGCTGCTGGGGCCCTCATACTCCGTATCTGAGGACGGGAGTGGCTTTCCTCGTTTTTGAAGCTCCATTCTACCCATCTGGGAAAGAAATTTAAAGGAAAGAGGAGAAAGAAAATTCACGCTTTCCGAGCAGGGCCGGGGTCGTCTGGAAAAAATAATTTTTTTTGGGTCTACTTCGTGCCACATTCGATGCTGCTGGGGCCCTCATACTCCGTATCTGAGGACGTAAGTGGCTTTTCCTCGTGTTTGAAGCTCCATTCTACCCATCTAGCAAAGAAATTTAAAGGAAAGACGAGAACAAAAATTCACGCTTTCCGAGCAGGGCCGGGGTCGTCTGGAAAAAAAACATTTTTTTTTTGAGTCTTCTTCGTGCCACATTCGATGCTGCTGGGGCCCTCATACTCCGTATCTGAGGACGGGAGTGGCTTTTCCTCGTGTTTGAAGCTCCATTCTACCCATCTAGCAAAGAAATTTAAAGGAAAGACGAGAACAAAAATTCACGCTTTCCGAGCAGGGCCGGGGTCGTCTGGAAAAAAAACATTTTTTTTGAGTATACTCCGTATCTGAGGACGGGAGTGGCTTTCCTCGTTTTTGAAGCTCCATTCTACCCATCTATCAAAGAAATTTAAAGGAAAGACGAGAAAAAAAATTCACGCTTTCCGAGCAGGGCCGGGGTCGTCTGGAAAAAAAACATTTATTTTTCGGTCTACTTCGTGCCACATTCGATGCTGCTGGGGCCCTCATACTCCGTATCTGAGGACGGGAGTGGCTTTTCCTCGTGTTTGAAACTCCATTCTACCCATCTAGCAAAGAAATTTAAAGGAAAGACGAGAAAAAAATTCACGCTTTCCGAGCAGGGCCGGGGTCGTCTGGAAAAAAACATTTTCTTTTTGGGTCTACTTCGTGCCACATTTGATGTTGCTGGGGCCCTCATACTCCGTATCTGAGGACGGGAGCGGCTTTTCCTCGCGTTTGAAACTCCATTCTTCCCCTCTAGCAAAGAAATTTAAATGAAAGACAAGAAAAAAATTCACGCTTTCCGAGCAGGGCCGGGGTCGTCTGGAAAAAAGTCATTTTCTGGCTCTACTTCGTGCCACATTCGATGCTGCTGGGGCCCTCATACTCCGTATCTGAGGACGGGAGTGGCTTTTCCTCGTGTTTGAAGCTCCATTCTACCCATCTAGCAAAGAAATTTAAAGGAAAGACGAGAACAAAAATTCACGCTTTCCGAGCAGGGCCGGGGTCGTCTGGAAAAAATAATTTTTTTTGGGTCTACTTCGTGCCACATTCGATGCTGCTGGGGCCCTCATACTCCGTATCTGAGGACGTAAGTGGCTTTTCCTCGTGTTTGAAGCTCGATTCTACCCATCTAGCAAAGAAATTTAAAGGAAAGGCGAGAAAAAAAATTCACACTTTCCGAGCAGGGCCGGGGTCGTCTGGAAAAAAGTCATTTTCTGGGTCTACTTCGTGCCACATTCGATGCTGCTGGGGCCCTCATACTCCGTATCTGAGGACGGGAGTGGCTTTTCCTCGTGTTTGAAACTCCATTCTACCCATCAAGCAAAGAAATTTAAAGGAAAGACGAGAAAAAAATTCACGCTTTCCGAGCAGGGCCGGGGTCGTCTGGAAAAAATCATTTTTTTTTGGTCTACTTCGTGCCACATTCGATGCTGCTGGGGCCCTCATACTCCGTATCTGAGGACGTAAGTGGCTTTTCCTCGTGTTTGAAGCTCGATTCTACCCATCTAGCAAAGAAATTTAAAGGAAAGGCGAGAAAAAAAATTCACACTTTCCGAGCAGGGCCGGGGTCGTCTGGAAAAAAGTCATTTTCTGGGTCTACTTCGTGCCACATTCGATGCTGCTGGGGCCCTCATACTCCGTATCTGAGGACGTAAGTGGCTTTTCCTCGTGTTTGAAGCTCCATTCTACCCATCTAGCAAAGAAATTTAAAGGAAAGACGAGAACAAAAATTCACGTTTTCCGAGCAGGGCCGGGGTCGTCTGGAAAAAAAACATTTTTTTTTTGAGTCTTCTTCGTGCCACATTCGATGCTGCTGGGGCCCTCATACTCCGTATCTGAGGACGTAAGTGGCTTTTCCTCGTGTTTGAAGCTCGATTCTACCCATCTAGCAAAGAAATTTAAAGGAAAGGCGAGAAAAAAAATTCACACTTTCCGAGCAGGGCCGGGGTCGTCTGGAAAAAAGTCATTTTCTGGGTCTACTTCGTGCCACATTCGATGCTGCTGGGGCCCTCATACTCCGTATCTGAGGACGGGAGCGGCTTTTCCTCATGTTTGAAGCTCCATTCTACCCATCTAGCAAAGAAATTTAAAGGAAAGACGAGAACAAAAATTCACGCTTTCCGAGCAGGGCCGGGGTCGTCTGGAAAAAAAACATTTTTTTTTTGAGTCTTCTTCGTGCCACATTCGATGCTGCTGGGGCCCTCATACTCCGTATCTGAGGACGGGAGTGGCTTTCCTCGTTTTTGAAGCTCCATTCTACCCATCTATCAAAGAAATTTAAAGGAAAGACGAGAAAAAAAATTCACGCTTTCCGAGCAGGGCCGGCGTCGTCTGGAAAAAAATCATTTTTTTTGGGTCTACTTTGTGCCACATTCGATGCTGCTGGGGCCCTGATACTCCGTATCTGAAGACGGGAGTGGCTTTTCCTCCTGTTTGAAGCTCCATTCTACCCATCTAGCAAAGAAATTAAAAGGAAAGACGAGAAAAAAAATTCACGCTCTCCGAGCAGGGCCGGGGTCGTCTGGAAAAAAAACATTTTCTTTTTGGGTCTACTTCGTGCCACATTCGTAGCTGCTGGGGCCCTCATACTCCGTATCTGAGGACGGGAGTGGCTTTTCCTCGTGTTTGAAGCTCCATTCTACCCATCTAGCAAAGAAATTTAAAGGAAAGACGAGAAAAAACTTCACGCTTTCCGAGCAGGGCCGGGGTCGTCTGGAAAAAAAACATTTTCTTTTTGGGTCTACTTCGTGCCACATTCGTAGCTGCTGGGGCCCTCATACTCCGTATCTGAGGACGGGAGTGGCTTTTCCTCGTGTTTGAAGCTCCATTCTACCTATCTAGCAAAGAAATTTAAAGGAAAAACGAGAAAAAAATTCACGCTTTCCGAGCAGGGCCGGGGTCGTCTGGAAAAAATCTTTTTTTTTGGGTCTACTTCGTGCCACATTCGATGCTGCTGGGACCCTCATACTCCGTATCTGAGGACGGGAGTGGCTTTTCCTCGTGTTTGAAGCTCCATTCTACCCATCTAGCAAAGAAATTTAAAGGAAAGACGAGAACAAAAACTCACGCTTTCCGAGCAGGGCCGGGGTCGTCTGGAAAAAAAACATTTTTTTTTTGAGTCTTCTTCGTGCAACATTCGATGCTGCTGGGGCCCTCATACTCCGTATCTGAGGACGGGAGTGGCTTTCCTCGTTTTTGAAGCTCCATTCTACCCATCTGGGAAAGAAATTTAAAGGAAAGAGGAGAAAGAAAATTCACGCTTTCCGAGCAGGGCCGGGGTCGTCTGGAAAAAAAACATTTTTTTTGAGTATACTCCGTATCTGAGGACGGGAGTGGCTTTCCTCGTTTTTGAAGCTCCATTCTACCCATCTATCAAAGAAATTTAAAGGAAAGACGAGAAAAAAATTCACGCTTTCCGAGCAGGGCCGGGGTCGTCTGAAAAAAAATCATTTTTTTTGGGTCTACTTCGTGCCACATTCGATGCTGCTGGGGCCCTCATACTCCGTATCTGAGGACGGGAGTGGCTTTTCCTCGTGTTTGAAGCCCCATTCTACCCATCTAGCAAAGAAATTTAAAGGAAAGACGAGAAAAAAAATTCACACTTTCCGAGCAGGGCCGGGGTCGTCTGGAAAAAAAACATGTTTTTTTGGGTCTTCTTCGTGCCACATTCGATGCTGCTGGGGCCCTCATACTCCGTATCAGAGGACGGAAGTGGTTTTCCTCGTGTTTGAAGCTCCATTCTACCCATCTAGCAAAGAAATTTAAAGGAAAGACGAGAAAAAAAATTCACGCTTTCCGAGCAGGGCCGGGGTCGTCTGGAAAAAAGTCATTTTTTTTGGGTCTACTTCGTGCCACATTCGATGCTGCTGGGGCCCTCATACTCCGTATCTGAGAACGGGAGTGGCTTTTCCTCGTGTTTGAAGCTCCATTCTACCCATCTAGCAAAGAAATTTAAAGGAAAGACGAGAACAAAAACTCACGCTTTCCGAGCAGGGTCGGGGTCGTCTGGAAAAAAAACATTTTTTTTTTGAGTCTTCTTCGTGCCACATTCGATGCTGCTGGGGCCCTCATACTCCGTATCTGAGGACGGGAGTGGCTTTCCTCGTTTTTGAAGCTCCATTATACCCATCTGGCAAAGAAATTTAAAGGAAAGAGGAGAACAAAAATTCATGCTTTCCGAGCAGGGCCGGGGTCGTCTGGAAAAAAAACATTTTTTTTTTGAGTCTTCTTCGTGCCACATTTGATGCTGCTGGGGCCCTCATACTCCGTATCTGAGGACGGGAGTGGCTTTCCTCGTTTTTGAAGCTCCATTCTACCCATCTGGCAAAGAAATTTAAAGGAAAGAGGAGAACAAAAATTCACGCTTTCCGAGCAGGGCCGGGGTCGTCTGGAAAAAAATCATTTTTTTGGGTCTTCTTCGTGCCACATTCGATGCTGCTGGGGCCCTCATACTCCGTATCTGAGGACGGGAGCGGCTTTTCCTCGTGTTTGATGCTCCATTCTACCCATCTAGCAAAGAAATTTAAAGCAAAGACGAGAAAAAAAAATTCACGCTTTCCGAGCAGGGCCGGGGTCGTCTGAAAAAAAATCATTTTTTTTGGGTCTACTTCGTGCCACATTCGATGCTGCTGGGGCCCTCATACTCCGCATCTGAGGACGGGAGTGGCTTTTCCTCGTGTTTGAAGCTCCATTCTACCCATCTAGCAAAGAAATTTAAAGGAAAGACGAGAAAAAAAATTCACGCTCTCCGAGCAGGGCCGGGGTCGTCTGAAAAAAAATCTTTTTTTTTGGGTCTACTTCGTGCCACATTCGATGCTGCTGGGGCCCTCATACTCCGTATCTGAGGACGGGAGTGGCTTTTCCTCGTGTTTGAAGCTCCATTCTACCCACCTTGCAAATAAATTAAAAGGAAAGACGAGAAAAAAAATTCACGCTTTCCGAGCAGGGCCGGGGTCGTCTGGAAAAAAAGCATTTTTTTTGGGTCTACTTCGTGCCACATTCGATGCTGCTGGGGCCGTCATACTCCGTATCTGAGGACGGGAGTGGCTTTTCCTCGTGTTTGAAGCTCCATTCTACCCACCTTGCAAATAAATTAAAAGGAAAGACGAGAAAAAAATTCACGCTTTCCGAGCAGGGTCGGGGTCGTCTGGAAAAAAAACATTTATTTTTGGGTCTACTTCGTGCCACATTCGTAGCTGCTGGGGCCCTCATACTCCGTATCTGAGCACGGGAGTGGCTTTTCCTCGTGTTTGAAGCTCCATTCTACCCATCTAGCAAAGAAATTTAAAGGAAAGACGAGAAAAAAAATTCACGCTCTCCGAGCAGGGTCGGGGTCGTCTGAAAAAAAATCATTTTTTTTGGGTCTACTTCGTGCCACATTCGATGCTGCTGGGGCCCTCATACTCCGTATCTGAGGACGGGAGTGGCTTTTCCTCGTGTTTGAAACTCCATTCTACCCATCTAGCAAAAAAATTTAAAGGAAAGACGAGAAAAAAATTCACGCTTTCCGAGCAGGGCCGGGGTCGTCTGGAAAAAAAACATTTTCTTTTTGGGTCTACTTCGTGCCACATTCGTAGCTGCTGGGGCCCTCATACTCCGTATCTGAGGACGGGAGTGGCTTTTCCTCGTGTTTGAAGCTCCATTCTACCCATCTAGCAAAGAAATTTAAAGGAAAGACGAGAAAAAAAATTCACGCTTTCCGAGCAGGGCCGGGGTCGTCTGGAAAAAAAGCATTTTTTTTGAGTCTTCTTCGTGCAACATTCGATGCTGCTGGGGCCCTCATACTCCGTATCTGAGGACGGGAGTGGCTTTCCTCGTTTTTGAAGCTCCATTCTACCCATCTGGGAAAGAAATTTAAAGGAAAGAGGAGAAAGAAAATTCACGCTTTCCGAGCAGGGCCGGGGTCGTCTGGAAAAAAAACATTTTTTTTGAGTATACTCCGTATCTGAGGACGGGAGTGGCTTTCCTCGTTTTTGAAGCTCCATTCTACCCATCTATCAAAGAAATTTAAAGGAAAGACGAGAAAAAAATTCACGCTTTCCGAGCAGGGCCGGGGTCGTCTGAAAAAAAATCATTTTTTTTGGGTCTACTTCGTGCCACATTCGATGCTGCTGGGGCCCTCATACTCCGTATCTGAGGACGGGAGTGGCTTTTCCTCGTGTTTGAAGCCCCATTCTACCCATCTAGCAAAGAAATTTAAAGGAAAGACGAGAAAAAAAATTCACACTTTCCGAGCAGGGCCGGGGTCGTCTGGAAAAAAAACATGTTTTTTTGGGTCTTCTTCGTGCCACATTCGATGCTGCTGGGGCCCTCATACTCCGTATCAGAGGACGGAAGTGGTTTTCCTCGTGTTTGAAGCTCCATTCTACCCATCTAGCAAAGAAATTTAAAGGAAAGACGAGAAAAAAAATTCACGCTTTCCGAGCAGGGCCGGGGTCGTCTGGAAAAA
Source organism: Criorhina ranunculi (assembly GCA_951813785.1). Taxonomy (NCBI): domain Eukaryota; kingdom Metazoa; phylum Arthropoda; class Insecta; order Diptera; family Syrphidae; genus Criorhina; species Criorhina ranunculi. Next base: position 8,998,192 of record OX638385.1, read on the forward strand.
AGTCATTTTTTTTGGGTCTACTTCGTGCCACATTCGATGCTGCTGGGGCCCTCATACTCCGTATCTGAGAACGGGAGTGGCTTTTCCTCGTGTTTGAAGCTCCATTCTACCCATCTAGCAAAGAAATTTAAAGGAAAGACGAGAACAAAAACTCACGCTTTCCGAGCAGGGTCGGGGTCGTCTGGAAAAAAAACATTTTTTTTTTGAGTCTTCTTCGTGCCACATTCGATGCTGCTGGGGCCCTCATACTCCGTATCTGAGGACGGGAGTGGCTTTCCTCGTTTTTGAAGCTCCATTATACCCATCTGGCAAAGAAATTTAAAGGAAAGAGGAGAACAAAAATTCATGCTTTCCGAGCAGGGCCGGGGTCGTCTGGAAAAAAAACATTTTTTTTTTGAGTCTTCTTCGTGCCACATTCGATGCTGCTGGGGCCCTCATACTCCGTATCTGAGGACGGGAGTGGCTTTCCTCGTTTTTGAAGCTCCATTCTACCCATCTGGCAAAGAAATTTAAAGGAAAGAGGAGAACAAAAATTCACGCTTTCCGAGCAGGGCCGGGGTCGTCTGGAAAAAAATCATTTTTTTTGGGTCTTCTTCGTGCCACATTCGATGCTGCTGGGGCCCTCATACTCCGTATCTGAGGACGGGAGCGGCTTTTCCTCGTGTTTGATGCTCCATTCTACCCATCTAGCAAAGAAATTTAAAGCAAAGACGAGAAAAAAAAATTCACGCTTTCCGAGCAGGGCCGGGGTCGTCTGAAAAAAAATCATTTTTTTTGGGTCTACTTCGTGCCACATTCGATGCTGCTGGGGCCCTCATACTCCGCATCTGAGGACGGGAGTGGCTTTTCCTCGTGTTTGAAGCTCCATTCTACCCATCTAGCAAAGAAATTTAAAGGAAAGACGAGAAAAAAAATTCACGCTCTCCGAGCAGGGCCGGGGTCGTCTGAAAAAAAATCTTTTATTTTGGGTCTACTTCGTGCCACATTCGATGCTGCTGGGGCCCTCATACTCCGTATCTGAGGACGGGAGTGGCTTTTCCTCGTGTTTGAAGCTCCATTCTACCCACCTTGCAAATAAATTAAAAGGAAAGACGAGAAAAAAAATTCACGCTTTCCGAGCAGGGCCGGGGTCGTCTGGAAAAAAAGCATTTTTTTTGGGTCTACTTCGTGCCACATTCGATGCTGCTGGGGCCGTCATACTCCGTATCTGAGGACGGGAGTGGCTTTTCCTCGTGTTTGAAGCTCCATTCTACCCACCTTGCAAATAAATTAAAAGGAAAGACGAGAAAAAAATTCACGCTTTCCGAGCAGGGTCGGGGTCGTCTGGAAAAAAAACATTTATTTTTGGGTCTACTTCGTGCCACATTCGTAGCTGCTGGGGCCCTCATACTCCGTATCTGAGCACGGGAGTGGCTTTTCCTCGTGTTTGAAGCTCCATTCTACCCATCTAGCAAAGAAATTTAAAGGAAAGACGAGAAAAAAAATTCACGCTCTCCGAGCAGGGTCGGGGTCGTCTGAAAAAAAATCATTTTTTTTGGGTCTACTTCGTGCCACATTCGATGCTGCTGGGGCCCTCATACTCCGTATCTGAGGACGGGAGTGGCTTTTCCTCGTGTTTGAAACTCCATTCTACCCATCTAGCAAAAAAATTTAAAGGAAAAACGAGAAAAAAATTCACGTTTTCCGAGCAGGGTCGGGGTCGTCTGGAAAAAAAACATTTATTTTTGGGTCTACTTCGTGCCACATTCGTAGCTGCTGGGGCCCTCATACTCCGTATCTGAGCACGGGAGTGGCTTTTCCTCGTGTTTGAAGCTCCATTCTACCCATCTAGCAAAGAAATTTAAAGGAAAAACGAGAAAAAAATTCACGTTTTCCGAGCAGGGTCGGGGTCGTCTGGAAAAAAAACATTTATTTTTGGGTCTACTTCGTGCCACATTCGTAGCTGCTGGGGCCCTCATACTCCGTATCTGAGCACGGGAGTGGCTTTTCCTCGTGTTTGAAGCTCCATTCTACCCATCTAGCAAAGAAATTTAAAGGAAAGACGAGAAAAAAAATTCACGCTCTCCGAGCAGGGTCGGGGTCGTCTGAAAAAAAATCATTTTTTTTGGGTCTACTTCGTGCCACATTCGATGCTGCTGGGGCCCTCATACTCCGTATCTGAGGACGGGAGTGGCTTTTCCTCGTGTTTGAAACTCCATTCTACCCATCTAGCAAAAAAATTTAAAGGAAAGACGAGAAAAAAATTCACGCTTTCCGAGCAGGGCCGGGGTCGTCTGGAAAAAAAACATTTTCTTTTTGGGTCTACTTCGTGCCACATTCGTAGCTGCTGGGGCCCTCATACTCCGTATCTGAGGACGGGAGCGGCTTTTCCTCGCGTTTGAAGCTCCATTCTACCCATCTAGCAAAGAAATTTAAAGGAAAGACGAGAACAAAAACTCACGCTTTCCGAGCAGGGTCGGGGTCGTCTGGAAAAAAAACATTTTTTTTTTGAGTCTTCTTCGTGCCACATTCGATGCTGCTGGGGCCCTCATACTCCGTATCTGAGGACGGGAGTGGCTTTCCTCGTTTTTGAAGCTCCATTCTACCCATCTGGCAAAGAAATTTAAAGGAAAGAGGAGAACAAAAATTCACGCTTTCCGAGCAGGGCCGGGGTCGTCTGAAAAAAAATCATTTTTTTTTGGGTCTACTTCGTGCCACATTCGATGCTGCTGGGGCCCTCATTCTCCGTATCTGAGAACGGGAGTGGCTTTTCCTCGTGTTTGAAGCTCCATTCTACCCATCTAGCAAAGAAATTTAAAGGAAAGACGAGAACAAAAACTCACGCTTTCCGAGCAGGGTCGGGGTCGTCTGGAAAAAAAACATTTTTTTTTTGAGTCTTCTTCGTGCCACATTCGATGCTGCTGGGGCCCTCATACTCCGTATCTGAGGACGGGAGTGGCTTTCCTCGTTTTTGAAGCTCCATTCTACCCATCTGGCAAAGAAATTTAAAGGAAAGAGGAGAACAAAAATTCACGCTTTCCGAGCAGGGCCGGTGTCGTCTGGAAAAAAATCATTTTTTTTGGGTCTTCTTCGTGCCACATTCGATGCTGCTGGGGCCCTCATACTCCGTATCTGAGGACGGGAGTGGCTTTCCTCGTTTTTGAAGCTCCATTCTACCCATCTGGCAAAGAAATTTAAAGGAAAGAGGAGAACAAAAATTCACGCTTTCCGAGCAAGGCCGGGGTCGTCTGGAAAAAAATCATTTTTTTTGGGTCTTCTTCGTGCCACATTCGATGCTGCTGGGGCCCTCATACTCCGTATCTGAGGACGGGAGCGGCTTTTCCTCGTGTTTGAAGCTCCATTCTACCCATCTAGCAAAGAAATTTAAAGCAAAGACGAGAAAAAAAAATTCACGCTTTCCGAGCAGGGCCGGGGTCGTCTGAAAAAAAATCATTTTTTTTGGGTCTACTTCGTGCCACATTCGATGCTGCTGGGGCCCTCATACTCCGCATCTGAGGACGGGAGTGGCTTTTTCTCGTGTTTGAAGCTCCATTCTACCCATCTAGCAAAGAAATTTAAAGGAAAGACGAGAAAAAAAATTCACGCTCTCCGAGCAGGGCCGGGGTCGTCTGAAAAAAAATAATTTTTTTTGGGTCTACTTCGTGCCACATTCGATGCTGCTGGGGCCCTCATACTCCGTATCTGAGGACGGGAGTGGCTTTTCCTCGTGTTTGAAGCTCCATTCTACCCATCTGGCAAAGAAATTAAAAGGAAAGACGAGAAAAAAATTCACGCTTTCCGAGCAGGGTCGGGGTCGTCTGGAAAAAAAACATTTATTTTTGGGTCTACTTCGTGCCACATTCGTAGCTGCTGGGGCCCTCATACTCCGTATCTGAGCACGGGAGTGGCTTTTCCTCGTGTTTGAAGCTCCATTCTACCCATCTAGCAAAGAAATTTAAAGGAAAGACGAGAAAAAAAATTCACGCTCTCCGAGCAGGGCCGGGGTCGTCTGAAAAAAAATCATTTTTTTTGGTCTACTTCGTGCCACATTCGATGCTGCTGGGGCCCTCATACTCCGTATCTGAGGACGGGAGTGGCTTTTCCTCGTGTTTGAAACTCCATTCTACCCATCTAGCAAAAAAAATTAAAGGAAAGACGAGAAAAAAATTCACGCTTTCCGAGCAGGGCCGGGGTCGTCTGGAAAAAAAACATTTTCTTTTTGGGTCTACTTCGTGCCACATTCGTAGCTGCTGGGGCCCTCATACTCCGTATCTGAGCACGGGAGTGGCTTTTCCTCGTGTTTGAAGCTCCATTCTACCCATCTAGCAAAGAAATTTAAAGGAAAAACGAGAAAAAAATTCACGCTTTACGAGCAGGGCCGGGGTCATCTGGAAAAAAATCATTTTTTTGGGTCAACTTCGTACCACATTCGATGCTGCTGGGGCCCTCATACTCCGTATCTGAGGACGGGAGCGGCTTTTCCTCGCGTTTGAAGCTCCTTCTACCCATCTAGCAAAGAAATTTAAAGGAAAGACGAGAAAAAAATTCACGCTTTCCGAGCAGGGCCAGGGTCGTCTGGAAAAAAGTCATTTTTTTGGGTCTACTTCGTGCCACATTCGATGCTGCTGGGGCCCTCATACTCCGTATCTGAGGACGGGAGCGGCTTTTCCTCGCGTTTGAAGCTCCATTCTACCCATCTAGCAAAGAAATTTAAATGAAAGACGAGAAAAAAATTCACGCTTTCCGAGCAGAGCCGGGGTCGTCTGGAAAAAATCTTTTTTTTTGGATCTACTTCGTGCCACATTCGATGCTGTTGGGACCCTTATACTCCATATCAGAGGACGGGAGTGGCTTTTCCTCGTGTTTGAAGCTCCATTCTACCCATCTAGCAAAGAAATTTAAAGGAAAGACGAGAAAAAAAATTCACGCTTTCCGAGCAGGGCCGGGGTCGTCTGGAAAAAATCATTTTTTTGGGTCTACTTCGTGCCACATTCGATGCTGCTGGGGCCCTCATACTCCGTATCTGAGAACGGGAGTGGCTTTTCCTCGTGTTTGAAGCTCCATTCTTCCCATCTAGCAAAGAAATTTAAAGGAAAGAGGAGAAAAAAAATTCATGCTTTCCGAGCAGGGCCGGGGTCGTCTGGAAAAAATCTTTTTTTTTGGATCTACTTCGTGCCACATTCGATGCTGTTGGGACCCTCATACTCCGTATCAGAGGACGGGAGTGGCTTTTCCTCGTGTTTGAAGCTCCATTCTACCCATCTAGCAAAGAAATTTAAAGGAAAGACGAGAAAAAAAATTCACGCTTTCCGAGCAGGGCCGGGGTCGTCTGGAAAAAATATTTTTTTTTTGGGTCTACTTCGTGCCACATTCGATGCTGCTGGGGCCCTCATACTCCGTATCTGAGAACGGGAGTGGCTTTTCCTCGTGTTTGAAGCTCCATTCTTCCCATCTAGCAAAGAAATTTAAAGGAAAGACGAGAAAAAAAATTCACGCTTTCCGAGCAGGGCCGGGGTCGTCTGGAAAAAATCATTTTTTTGGGGTCTTCTTCGTGCCACATTCGATGCTGCTGGGGCCCTCATACTCCGTATCAGAGGACGGGAGTGGCTTTCCTCGTTTTCGAAGCTCCATTCTACCCATCTGGCAAAGAAATTTAAAGGAAAGAGGAGAAAAAAAATTCATGCTTTCCGAGCAGGGCCGGGGTCGTCTGGAAAAAATCATTTTTTTTGGGTCTACTTCGTGCCACATTCGATGCTGCTGGGGCCCTCATACTCCGTATCTGAGGAGGAAGTGGCTTTTCCTCGTGTTTGAAGCTCCATTCTACCCATCTAGCAAAGAAATTTAAAGGAAAGACGAGAAAAAAAATGCACGCTTTCCGAGCAGGGCCGGGGTCGTCTGGAAAAAAGTCATTTTTTTTGGGTCTACTTCGTGCCACATTCGATGCTGCTGGGGCCTTCATACTCCGTATAAGAGGACGGGAGTGGCTTTTCCTCGTGTTTGAAGCTCCATTCTACCCACCTAGCAAAGAAATTTAAAGGAAAGACGAGAAAAAAAAAATCACGCTTTCCGATCAGGCCCGGGGTCGTCTGGAAAAAAGTCATTTTTTTGGGTCTACTTCGTGCCACATTCGATGCTGCTGGGGCCCTCATACTCCGTATCTGAGGACGGGAGTGGCTTTCCTCGTTTTTGAAGCTCCATTCTACCCACCTAGCAAAGAAATTTAAAGGAAAGACGAGAAAAAAAAATCACGCTTTCCGAGCAGGCCCGGGGTCGTCTGGAAAAATAACATTTTTTTTGGGTCTACTTCGTGCCACATTCGATGCTGCTGGGGCCCTCATACTCCGTATCTGAGGACGGGAGTGGCTTTTCCTCGTGTTTGAAGCTCCATTCTACCCATCTAGCAAAGAAATTTAAAGGAAAGACGAGAAAAAAAATTCACGCTTTCCGAGCAGGGCCGGGGTCGTCTGGAAAAAAGTCATTTTTTTTGGGTCTACTTCGTGCCACATTCGATGCTGCTGGGGCCTTCATACTCCGTATCAGAGGACGGGAGTGGCTTTTCCTCGTGTTTGAAGCTCCATTCTACCCACCTAGCAAAGAAATTTAAAGGAAAGACGAGAAAAAAAAATCACGCTTTCCGAGCAGGCCCGGGGTCGTCTGGAAAAAAGTCATTTTTTTTGGGTCTACTTCGTGCCACATTCGATGCTGCTGGGGCCCTCATACTCCGTATCTGAGGACGGGAGTGGCTTTCCTCGTTTTTGAAGCTCCATTCTACCCATCTGGCAAAGAAATTTAAAGGAAAGAGGAGAAAAAAAATGCACGCTTTCCGAGCAGGGCCGGGGTCGTCTGGAAAAAAGTATTTTTTTTTTTGGGTCTACTTCGTGCCACATTCGATGCTGCTGGGGCCCTCATACTCCGTATCTGAGGACGGGAGTGGCTTTTCCTCGTGTTTGAAGCTCCATTCTACCCATCTAGCAAAGAAATTTAAAGGAAAGACAAAAAAAAAAATTCACGCTTTCCGAGCAGGGCCGGGGTCGTCTGGAAAAAAGCCATTTTTTTTGTGTCTACTTCGTGCCACATTCGATGCTGCTGGGACCCTCATACTCCGTATCTGAGGACGGGAGTGGCTTTTCCTCGTGTTTGAAGCTCCATTCTACCCATCTAGCAAGGAAATTTAAAGGAAAGACGAGAAAAAAAATTCACGCTTTCCGAGCAGGGCCGGGGTCGTCTGGAAAAAATCATTTTTTTTTGGGTCTACTTCGTGCCACATTCGATGCTGCTGGGGCCCTCATACTCCGTATCTGAGGACGGGAGTGGCTTTTTCCTCGTATTTGAAGCTCCATTCTACCCATCTAGGAAAGAAATTTAAAGGAAAGAAGAGAACAAAAATTCACGCTTTCCGAGCAGGGCCGGGATCGTCTGGAAAAAATATTTTTTTTGGGTTTACTTCGTGCCACATTCGATGCTGCTGGGGCCCTCATACGCCGTATCAGAGGACGGGAGTGGCTTTTCCTCGTACTTGAAGCTCCATTCTACCCATCTACCAAAGAAATTTAAAGGAAAGACGAGAAAAAAAATTCACACTTTCCGAGCAGGGCCGGGGTCGTCTGGAAAAAAGTCATTTTTTGGGGCTAATTCGTGCCACATTCGATGCTGCTGGGGCCCTCATACTCCGTATCTGAGGACGGGAGTGGCTTTTCCTCGTGTTTGAAGCTCCATTCTACCCACCTAGCAAAGAAATTTAAAGGAAAGACGAGAAAAAAAACTCACGCTTTCCGAGCAGGGCCGGGGTCGTCTGGAAAAAAATCATTTTTTTTTTTTGTCTTCTTCGTGCCACATTCGATGCTGCTGGGGCCCTCATACTCCGTATCTGAGGACGGGAGTGGCTTTTCCTCGTGTTTGAAGCTCCATTCTACCCATCTAGCAAAGAAATTTAAAGGAAAGACGAGAAAAAAAAATCACACTTTCCGAGCAGGGCCGGGGTCGTCTGGAAAAAATCATTCTTTCTGGGTCTACTTCGTGCCACATTCGATGCTGCTGGGGCCCTCACACTCCGTATCTGAGGACGGGAGTGGCTTTTCCTCGTGTTTGAAGCTCCATTCTTCCCATCTAGCAAAGAAATTTAAAGGAAAGACGAGAAAAAAAATTCACGCTTTCCGAGCAGGGCCGGGGTCGTCTGGAAAAAATCATTTTTTTTGGGTCTACTTCGTGCCACATTCGATGCTGCTGGGGCCCTCATACTCCGTATCTGAGGACGGGAGTGGCTTTTTCCTCGTATTTGAAGCTCCATTCTACCCATCTAGGAAAGAAATTTAAAGGAAAGAAGAGAACAAAAATTCACGCTTTCCGAGCAGGGCCGGGATCGTCTGGAAAAAATATTTTTTTTGGGTTTACTTCGTGCCACATTCGATGCTGCTGGGTCCCTCATACGCCGTATCAGAGGACGGGAGTGGCTTTTCCTCGTACTTGAAGCTCCATTCTACCCATCTACCAAAGAAATTTAAAGGAAAGACGAGAAAAAAAATTCACGTTTTCCGAGCAGGGCCGGGGTCGTCTGGAAAAAAGACATTTTTTTGGGGCTAATTCGTGCCACATTCGATGCTGCTGGGGCCCTCATACTCCGTATCTGAGGACGGGAGTGGCTTTTCCTCGTGTTTGAAGCTCCATTCTACCTATCTAGCAAAGAAATTTAAAGGAAAGACGAGAAAAAAAAATCACACTTTCCGAGCAGGGCCGGGGTCGTCTGGAAAAAATCATTCTTTCTGGGTCTACTTCGTGCCACATTCGATGCTGCTGGGGCCCTCATACTCCGTATCTGAGGACGGGAGTGGCTTTTCCTCGTGTTTGAAGCTCCATTCTACCTATCTAGCAAAGAAATTTAAAGGAAAGACGAGAAAAAAAATTCACGCTTTCCGAGCAGGGCCGGGGTCGTCTGGAAAAAATCATTTTTTTGGGTCTACTTCGTGCCACATTCGATGCTGCTGGGGCCCTCATACTCCGCATCTGAGGACGGGAGTGGCTTTTCCTCGTGTTTGAAGCTCCATTCTACCCATCTAGCAAAGAAATTTAAAGGAAAGACGAGAAAAAAAAATCACGCTTTCCGGGCAGGCCCGGGGTCGTCTGAAAAAAATCATTTTTTTTGGGTCTACTTCGTGCCACATTCGATGCTGCTGGGGCCCTCATACTCCGTATCTGAGGACGGGAGTGGCTTTCCTCGTTTTTGAAGCTCCATTCTACCCATCTGGCAAAGAAATTTAAAGGAAAGAGGAGAAAAAAAATTCACGTTTTCCGAGCAGGGCCGGGGTCGTCTGGAAAAAAGACATTTTTTTGGGGCTAATTCGTGCCACATTCGATGCTGCTGGGGCCCTCATACTCCGTATCTGAGGACGGGAGTGGCTTTTCCTCGTGTTTGAAGCTCCATTCTACCTATCTAGCAAAGAAATTTAAAGGAAAGACGAGAAAAAAAAATCACACTTTCCGAGCAGGGCCGGGGTCGTCTGGAAAAAATCATTCTTTCTGGGTCTACTTCGTGCCACATTCGATGCTGCTGGGGCCCTCATACTCCGTATCTGAGGACGGGAGTGGCTTTTCCTCGTGTTTGAAGCTCCATTCTACCTATCTAGCAAAGAAATTTAAAGGAAAGACGAGAAAAAAAATTCACGCTTTCCGAGCAGGGCCGGGGTCGTCTGGAAAAAATCATTTTTTTGGGTCTACTTCGTGCCACATTCGATGCTGCTGGGGCCCTCATACTCCGCATCTGAGGACGGGAGTGGCTTTTCCTCGTGTTTGAAGCTCCATTCTACCCATCTAGCAAAGAAATTTAAAGGAAAGACGAGAAAAAAAAATCACGCTTTCCGGGCAGGCCCGGGGTCGTCTGAAAAAAATCATTTTTTTTGGGTCTACTTCGTGCCACATTCGATGCTGCTGGGGCCCTCATACTCCGTATCTGAGGACGGGAGTGGCTTTCCTCGTTTTTGAAGCTCCATTCTACCCATCTGGCAAAGAAATTTAAAGGAAAGAGGAGAACAAAAATTCACGCTTTCCGAGCAGAGCCGGGGTCGTCTGGAAAAAATCATTTTTTTTGGGTCTACTTCGTGCCACATTCGATGCTGCTGGGGCCCTCATACTCCGTATCTGAGGACGGGAGTGGCTTTTCCTCGTGTTTGAAGCTCCATTCTACCCATCTAGGAAAGAAATTTAAAGGAAAGACGAGAAAAAAAATTCACGCTTTCCGAGCAGGGCCGGGGTCGTCTGGAAAAAAATCATTTTTTTTGGGTCTACTTCGTGCCACATTCGATGCTGCTGGGGCATTCATACTCCGCATCTGAGGACGGGAGTGGCTTTTTCCCGTATTTGAAGCTCCATTCTACCCATCGAGCAAAGAAATTTAAAGGAAAGACGAGAAAGAAAATTCACGCTTTCCGAGCAGGGCCGGGGTCGTCTGGAAAAAAGTCATTTTTTTTTGGGTCTACTTCGTGCCACATTCGATGCTGCTGGGGCCCTCATACTCCGTATCTGAGGACGGGAGTGGCTTTCCTCGTTTTTGAAGCTCCATTCTACCCATCTGGCAAAGAAATTTAAAGGAAAGAGGAGAACAAAAATTCACGCTTTCCGAGCAGGGCCGGGGTCGTCTGGAAAAAAATCATTTTTTTTGGGTCTAGTTCGTGCCACATTCGATGCTGCTGGGGCCCTCATACTCCGTATCTGAGGGCGGGAGCGGCTTTTCCTCGTGTTTGAAGCTCCATTCTACCTATCTAGCAAAGAAATTTAAAGCAAAGACGAGAAAAAAAAATTCACGCTTTCCGAGCAGGGCCGGGGTCGTCTGAAAAAAAAGTATTTTTTTTGGGTCTACTTCGTGCCACATTCGATGCTGCTGGGGCCCTCATACTCCGTATCTGAGGACGGGAGCGGCTTTTCCTCGCGTTTGAAGCTCCATTCTACCCATCTAGCAAAGAAATTTAAAGGAAAGACGAGAAAAAAATTCACGCTTTCCGAGCAGGGCCAGGGTCGTCTGGAAAAAATCATTTTTTTTGGGTCTACTTCGTGCCACATTCGATGCTGCTGGGGCCCTCATACTCCGTATCTGAGGACGGGAGCGGCTTTTCCTCGCGTTTGAAGCTCCATTCTACCCATCTAGCAAAGAAATTTAAATGAAAGACGAGAAAAAAATTCACGCTTTCCGAGCAGGGCCGGGGTCGTCTGAAAAAAAGTCTTTTTTTTGGGTCTACTTCGTGCCACATTCGATGCTGCTGGGGCCCTCATACTCCGTATCTGAGGACGGGAGTGGCTTTCCTCGTTTTTGAAGCTCCATTCTACCCATCTGGCAAAGAAATTTAAAGGAAAGAGGAGAACAAAAATTCACGCTTTCCGAGCAGGGCCGGGGTCGTCTGGAAAAAAATAATTTTTTTTGGGTCTACTTCGTGCCACATTCGATGCTGCTGGGGCCCTCATACTCCGTATCTGAGGACGGGAGCGGCTTTTCCTCGCGTTTGAAGCTCCATTCTACCCATCTAGCAAAGAAATTTAAAGCAAAGACGAGAAAAAAAAATTCACGCTTTCCGAGCAGGGCCGGGGTCGTCTGAAAAAAAAGTATTTTTTTTGGGTCTACTTCGTGCCACATTCGATGCTGCTGGGGCCCTCATACTCCGTATCTGAGGACGGGAGCGGCTTTTCCTCGCGTTTGAAGCTCCATTCTACCCATCTAGCAAAGAAATTTAAAGGAAAGACGAGAAAAAAATTCACGCTTTCCGAGCAGGGCCAGGGTCGTCTGGAAAAAATCATTTTTTTTGGGTCTAGTTCGTGCCACATTCGATGCTGCTGGGGCCCTCATACTCCGTATCTGAGGACGGGAGCGGCTTTTCCTCGTGTTTGAAGCTCCATTCTACCCATCTAGCAAAGAAATTTAAAGCAAAGACGAGAAAAAAAAATTCACGCTTTCCGAGCAGGGCCGGGGTCGTCTGAAAAAAAATCATTTTTTTTGGGTCTACTTCGTGCCACACTCGATGCTGCTGGGGCCCTCATACTCCGTATCTGAGGACGGGAGTGGCTTTTCCTCGTGTTTGAAGCTCCATTCTACCCATCTAGCAAAGAAATTTAAAGGAAAGACGAGAAAAAAAATTCACGCTCTCCGAGCAGAGCCGGGGTCGTCTGAAAAAAAATAATTTTTTTTGGGTCTACTTCGTGCCACATTCGATGCTGCTGGGGCCCTCATACTCCGTATCTGAGGACGGGAGCGGCTTTTCCTCGCGTTTGAAGCTCCATTCTACCCATCTAGCAAAGAAATTTAAAGGAAAGACGAGAAAAAAATTCACGCTTTCCGAGCAGGGCCAGGGTCGTCTGGAAAAAATCATTTTTTTTGGGTCTACTTCGTGCCACATTCGATGCTGCTGGGGCCCTCATACTCCGTATCTGAGGACGGGAGCGGCTTTTCCTCGCGTTTGAAGCTCCATTCTACCCATCTAGCAAAGAAATTTAAATGAAAGACGAGAAAAAAATTCACGCTTTCCGAGCAGGGCCGGGGTCGTCTGGAAAAAATCTTTTTTTTTGGATCTACTTCGTGCCACATTCGATGCTGTTGGGACCCTTATACTCCGTATCAGAGGACGGGAGTGGCTTTTCCTCGTGTTTGAAGCTCCATTCTACCCATCTAGCAAAGAAATTTAAAGGAAAGACGAGAAAAAAAATTCACGCTTTCCGAGCAGGGCCGGGGTCGTCTGGAAAAAATCATTCTTTCTGGGTCTACTTCGTGCCACATTCGATGCTGCTGGGGCCCTCATACTCCGTATCTGAGAACGGGAGTGGCTTTTCCTCGTGTTTGAAGCTCCATTCTTCCCATCTAGCAAAGAAATTTAAAGGAAAGAGGAGAAAAAAAATTCATGCTTTCCGAGCAGGGCCGGGGTCGTCTGGAAAAAAGTCATTTTTTTTGGATCTACTTCGTGCCACATTCGATGCTGTTGGGACCCTCATACTCCGTATCAGAGGACGGGAGTGGCTTTTCCTCGTGTTTGAAGCTCCATTCTACCCATCTAGCAAAGAAATTTAAAGGAAAGACGAGAAAAAAAATTCACGCTTTCCGAGCAGGGCCGGGGTCGTCTGGAAAAAATCATTTTTTTGGGTCTACTTCGTGCCACATTCGATGCTGCTGGGGCCCTCATACTCCGTATCTGAGAACGGGAGTGGCTTTTCCTCGTGTTTGAAGCTCCATTCTTCCCATCTAGCAAAGAAATTTAAAGGAAAGACGAGAAAAAAAATTCACGCTTTCCGAGCAGGGCCGGGGTCGTCTGGAAAAAAGTATTTTTTTTTTGGGTCTACTTCGTGCCACATTCGATGCTGCTGGGGCCCTCATACTCCGTATCAGAGGACGGGAGTGGCTTTCCTCGTTTTCGAAGCTCCATTCTACCCATCTGGCAAAGAAATTTAAAGGAAAGAGGAGAAAAAAAATTCATGCTTCCCGAGCAGGGCCGGGGTCGTCTGGAAAAAATCATTTTTTTTGGGTCTACTTCGTGCCACATTCGATGCTGCTGGGGCCCTCATACTCCGTATCTGAGGAGGAAGTGGCTTTTCCTCGTGTTTGAAGCTCCATTCTACCCATCTAGCAAAGAAATTTAAAGGAAAGACGAGAAAAAAAATTCACGTTTTCCGAGCAGGGCCGGGGTCGTCTGGAAAAAAGACATTTTTTTGGGGCTAATTCGTGCCACATTCGATGCTGCTGGGGCCCTCATACTCCGTATCTGAGGACGGGAGTGGCTTTTCCTCGTGTTTGAAGCTCCATTCTACCTATCTAGCAAAGAAATTTAAAGGAAAGACGAGAAAAAAAAATCACACTTTCCGAGCAGGGCCGGGGTCGTCTGGAAAAAATCATTCTTTCTGGGTCTACTTCGTGCCACATTCGATGCTGCTGGGGCCCTCATACTCCGTATCTGAGGACGGGAGTGGCTTTTCCTCGTGTTTGAAGCTCCATTCTACCTATCTAGCAAAGAAATTTAAAGGAAAGACGAGAAAAAAAATTCACGCTTTCCGAGCAGGGCCGGGGTCGTCTGGAAAAAATCATTTTTTTGGGTCTACTTCGTGCCACATTCGATGCTGCTGGGGCCCTCATACTCCGCATCTGAGGACGGGAGTGGCTTTTCCTCGTGTTTGAAGCTCCATTCTACCCATCTAGCAAAGAAATTTAAAGGAAAGACGAGAAAAAAAAATCACGCTTTCCGGGCAGGCCCGGGGTCGTCTGAAAAAAATCATTTTTTTTGGGTCTACTTCGTGCCACATTCGATGCTGCTGGGGCCCTCATACTCCGTATCTGAGGACGGGAGTGGCTTTCCTCGTTTTTGAAGCTCCATTCTACCCATCTGGCAAAGAAATTTAAAGGAAAGAGGAGAAAAAAAATTCACGTTTTCCGAGCAGGGCCGGGGTCGTCTGGAAAAAAGACATTTTTTTGGGGCTAATTCGTGCCACATTCGATGCTGCTGGGGCCCTCATACTCCGTATCTGAGGACGGGAGTGGCTTTTCCTCGTGTTTGAAGCTCCATTCTACCTATCTAGCAAAGAAATTTAAAGGAAAGACGAGAAAAAAAAATCACACTTTCCGAGCAGGGCCGGGGTCGTCTGGAAAAAATCATTCTTTCTGGGTCTACTTCGTGCCACATTCGATGCTGCTGGGGCCCTCATACTCCGTATCTGAGGACGGGAGTGGCTTTTCCTCGTGTTTGAAGCTCCATTCTACCTATCTAGCAAAGAAATTTAAAGGAAAGACGAGAAAAAAAATTCACGCTTTCCGAGCAGGGCCGGGGTCGTCTGGAAAAAATCATTTTTTTGGGTCTACTTCGTGCCACATTCGATGCTGCTGGGGCCCTCATACTCCGCATCTGAGGACGGGAGTGGCTTTTCCTCGTGTTTGAAGCTCCATTCTACCCATCTAGCAAAGAAATTTAAAGGAAAGACGAGAAAAAAAAATCACGCTTTCCGGGCAGGCCCGGGGTCGTCTGAAAAAAATCATTTTTTTTGGGTCTACTTCGTGCCACATTCGATGCTGCTGGGGCCCTCATACTCCGTATCTGAGGACGGGAGTGGCTTTCCTCGTTTTTGAAGCTCCATTCTACCCATCTGGCAAAGAAATTTAAAGGAAAGAGGAGAACAAAAATTCACGCTTTCCGAGCAGAGCCGGGGTCGTCTGGAAAAAATCATTTTTTTTGGGTCTACTTCGTGCCACATTCGATGCTGCTGGGGCCCTCATACTCCGTATCTGAGGACGGGAGTGGCTTTTCCTCGTGTTTGAAGCTCCATTCTACCCATCTAGGAAAGAAATTTAAAGGAAAGACGAGAAAAAAAATTCACGCTTTCCGAGCAGGGCCGGGGTCGTCTGGAAAAAAATCATTTTTTTTGGGTCTACTTCGTGCCACATTCGATGCTGCTGGGGCATTCATACTCCGCATCTGAGGACGGGAGTGGCTTTTTCCCGTATTTGAAGCTCCATTCTACCCATCGAGCAAAGAAATT
Source organism: Criorhina ranunculi (assembly GCA_951813785.1). NCBI lineage: Eukaryota > Metazoa > Arthropoda > Insecta > Diptera > Syrphidae > Criorhina > Criorhina ranunculi. The sequence continues at coordinate 9,013,660 of OX638385.1, forward strand.
TAAAGGAAAGACGAGAAAGAAAATTCACGCTTTCCGAGCAGGGCCGGGGTCGTCTGGAAAAAAGTCATTTTTTTTTGGGTCTACTTCGTGCCACATTCGATGCTGCTGGGGCCCTCATACTCCGTATCTGAGGACGGGAGTGGCTTTCCTCGTTTTTGAAGCTCCATTCTACCCATCTGGCAAAGAAATTTAAAGGAAAGAGGAGAACAAAAATTCACGCTTTCCGAGCAGGGCCGGGGTCGTCTGGAAAAAAATCATTTTTTTTGGGTCTAGTTCGTGCCACATTCGATGCTGCTGGGGCCCTCATACTCCGTATCTGAGGGCGGGAGCGGCTTTTCCTCGTGTTTGAAGCTCCATTCTACCTATCTAGCAAAGAAATTTAAAGCAAAGACGAGAAAAAAAAATTCACGCTTTCCGAGCAGGGCCGGGGTCGTCTGAAAAAAAAGTATTTTTTTTGGGTCTACTTCGTGCCACATTCGATGCTGCTGGGGCCCTCATACTCCGTATCTGAGGACGGGAGCGGCTTTTCCTCGCGTTTGAAGCTCCATTCTACCCATCTAGCAAAGAAATTTAAAGGAAAGACGAGAAAAAAATTCACGCTTTCCGAGCAGGGCCAGGGTCGTCTGGAAAAAATCATTTTTTTTGGGTCTACTTCGTGCCACATTCGATGCTGCTGGGGCCCTCATACTCCGTATCTGAGGACGGGAGCGGCTTTTCCTCGCGTTTGAAGCTCCATTCTACCCATCTAGCAAAGAAATTTAAATGAAAGACGAGAAAAAAATTCACGCTTTCCGAGCAGGGCCGGGGTCGTCTGAAAAAAAGTCTTTTTTTTGGGTCTACTTCGTGCCACATTCGATGCTGCTGGGGCCCTCATACTCCGTATCTGAGGACGGGAGTGGCTTTCCTCGTTTTTGAAGCTCCATTCTACCCATCTGGCAAAGAAATTTAAAGGAAAGAGGAGAACAAAAATTCACGCTTTCCGAGCAGGGCCGGGGTCGTCTGGAAAAAAATCATTTTTTTTGGGTCTAGTTCGTGCCACATTCGATGCTGCTGGGGCCCTCATACTCCGTATCTGAGGACGGGAGCGGCTTTTCCTCGTGTTTGAAGCTCCATTCTACCCATCTAGCAAAGAAATTTAAAGCAAAGACGAGAAAAAAAAATTCACGCTTTCCGAGCAGGGCCGGGGTCGTCTGAAAAAAAATCATTTTTTTTGGGTCTACTTCGTGCCACACTCGATGCTGCTGGGGCCCTCATACTCCGTATCTGAGGACGGGAGTGGCTTTTCCTCGTGTTTGAAGCTCCATTCTACCCATCTAGCAAAGAAATTTAAAGGAAAGACGAGAAAAAAAATTCACGCTCTCCGAGCAGAGCCGGGGTCGTCTGAAAAAAAATAATTTTTTTTGGGTCTACTTCGTGCCACATTCGATGCTGCTGGGGCCCTCATACTCCGTATCTGAGGACGGGAGCGGCTTTTCCTCGCGTTTGAAGCTCCATTCTACCCATCTAGCAAAGAAATTTAAAGGAAAGACGAGAAAAAAATTCACGCTTTCCGAGCAGGGCCAGGGTCGTCTGGAAAAAATCATTTTTTTTGGGTCTACTTCGTGCCACATTCGATGCTGCTGGGGCCCTCATACTCCGTATCTGAGGACGGGAGCGGCTTTTCCTCGCGTTTGAAGCTCCATTCTACCCATCTAGCAAAGAAATTTAAATGAAAGACGAGAAAAAAATTCACGCTTTCCGAGCAGGGCCGGGGTCGTCTGGAAAAAATCTTTTTTTTTGGATCTACTTCGTGCCACATTCGATGCTGTTGGGACCCTTATACTCCGTATCAGAGGACGGGAGTGGCTTTTCCTCGTGTTTGAAGCTCCATTCTACCCATCTAGCAAAGAAATTTAAAGGAAAGACGAGAAAAAAAATTCACGCTTTCCGAGCAGGGCCGGGGTCGTCTGGAAAAAATCATTCTTTCTGGGTCTACTTCGTGCCACATTCGATGCTGCTGGGGCCCTCATACTCCGTATCTGAGAACGGGAGTGGCTTTTCCTCGTGTTTGAAGCTCCATTCTTCCCATCTAGCAAAGAAATTTAAAGGAAAGAGGAGAAAAAAAATTCATGCTTTCCGAGCAGGGCCGGGGTCGTCTGGAAAAAAGTCATTTTTTTTGGATCTACTTCGTGCCACATTCGATGCTGTTGGGACCCTCATACTCCGTATCAGAGGACGGGAGTGGCTTTTCCTCGTGTTTGAAGCTCCATTCTACCCATCTAGCAAAGAAATTTAAAGGAAAGACGAGAAAAAAAATTCACGCTTTCCGAGCAGGGCCGGGGTCGTCTGGAAAAAATCATTTTTTTGGGTCTACTTCGTGCCACATTCGATGCTGCTGGGGCCCTCATACTCCGTATCTGAGAACGGGAGTGGCTTTTCCTCGTGTTTGAAGCTCCATTCTTCCCATCTAGCAAAGAAATTTAAAGGAAAGACGAGAAAAAAAATTCACGCTTTCCGAGCAGGGCCGGGGTCGTCTGGAAAAAAGTATTTTTTTTTTGGGTCTACTTCGTGCCACATTCGATGCTGCTGGGGCCCTCATACTCCGTATCAGAGGACGGGAGTGGCTTTCCTCGTTTTCGAAGCTCCATTCTACCCATCTGGCAAAGAAATTTAAAGGAAAGAGGAGAAAAAAAATTCATGCTTTCCGAGCAGGGCCGGGGTCGTCTGGAAAAAATCATTTTTTTTGGGTCTACTTCGTGCCACATTCGATGCTGCTGGGGCCCTCATACTCCGTATCTGAGGAGGAAGTGGCTTTTCCTCGTGTTTGAAGCTCCATTCTACCCATCTAGCAAAGAAATTTAAAGGAAAGACGAGAAAAAAAATTCACGCTTTCCGAGCAGGGCCGGGGTCGTCTGGAAAGAGTCATTTTTTTTGGGTCTACTTCGTGCCACATTCGATGCTGCTGGGGCCTTCATACTCCGTATCAGAGGACGGGAGTGGCTTTTCCTCGTGTTTGAAGCTCCATTCTACCCACCTAGCAAAGAAATTTAAAGGAAAGACGAGAAAAAAAAATCACGCTTTCCGAGCAGGCCCGGGGTCGTCTGGAAAAAAGTCATTTTTTTTGGGTCTACTTCGTGCCACATTCGATGCTGCTGGGGCCCTCATACTCCGTATCTGAGGACGGGAGTGGCTTTCCTCGTTTTTGAAGCTCCATTCTACCCACCTAGCAAAGAAATTTAAAGGAAAGACGAGAAAAAAAAATCACGCTTTCCGAGCCGGCCCGGTGTCGTCTGGAAAAATAACATTTTTTTTGGGTCTACTTCGTGCCACATTCGATGCTGCTGGGGCCCTCATACTCCGTATCTGAGGACGGGAGTGGCTTTTCCTCGTGTTTGAAGCTCCATTCTACCCATCTAGCAAGGAAATTTAAAGGAAAGACGAGAAAAAAATGCACACTTTCTGAGCAGGGCCGGGGTCGTCTGGAAAAAATCTTTTTTTCTGGGTCTACTTCGTGCCACATTCGATGCTGCTGGGGCCCTCATACTCCGTATCTGAGAACGGGAGTGGCTTTTCCTCGTGTTTGAAGCTCCATTCTTCCCATCTAGCAAAGAAATTTAAAGGAAAGACGAGAAAAAAAAATCACGCTTTCCGGGCAGGCCCGGGGTCGTCTGAAAAAAATCATTTTTTTTGGGTCTACTTCGTGCTACATTCGATGCTGCTGGGGCCCTCATACTCCGTATCTGAGGACGGGAGTGGCTTTCCTCGTTTTTGAAGCTCCATTCTACCTATCTAGCAAAGAAATTTAAAGGAAAGACGAGAAAAAAAATCACACTTTCCGAGCAGGGCCGGGGTCGTCTGGAAAAAATCATTTTTTCTGGGTCTACTTCGTGCCACATTCGATGCTGCTGGGGCCCTCATACTCCGTATCTGAGGACGGGAGTGGCTTTTCCTCGTGTTTGAAGCTCCATTCTACCCATCTAGCAAAGAAATTTAAAGGAAAGACGAGAAAAAAAAATCACGCTTTCCGGGCAGGCCCGGGGTCGTCTGAAAAAAATCTTTTTTTTTGGGTCTACTTCGTGCTACATTCGATGCTGCTGGGGCCCTCATACTCCGTATCTGAGGACTAGAGTGGCTTTCCTCGTTTTTGAAGCTCCATTCTACCCATCTGGCAAAGAAATTTAAAGGAAAGAGGAGAACAAAAATTCACGCTTTCCGAGCAGAGCCGGGGTCGTCTGGAAAAAATCATTTTTTTTGGGTCTACTTCGTGCCACATTCGATGCTGCTGGGGCCCTCATACTCCGTATCTGAGGACGGGAGTGGCTTTTCCTCGTGTTTAACGCTCCATTCTACCCATCTAGGAAAGAAATTTAAAGGAAAGACGAGAAAAAAAATTCACGCTTTCCGAGCAGGGCCGGGGTCGTCTGGAAAAAAATCATTTTTTTTGGGTCTACTTCGTGCCACATTCGATGCTGCTGGGGCATTCATACTCCGCATCTGAGGACGGGAGTGGCTTTTTCCCGTATTTGAAGCTCCATTCTACCCATCGAGCAAAGAAATTTAAAGGAAAGACGAGAAAGAAAATTCACGCTTTCCGAGCAGGGCCGGGGTCGTCTGGAAAAAAGTCATTTTTTTTGGGTCTACGTCGTGCCACATTCGATGCTGCTGGGGCCCTCATACTCCGTATCTGAGGACGGGAGTGGCTTTCCTCGTTTTTGAAGCTCCATTCTACCCATCTGGCAAAGAAATTTAAAGGAAAGAGGAGAACAAAAATTCACGCTTTCCGAGCAGGGCCGGGGTCGTCTGGAAAAAAATCATTTTTTTTGGGTCTAGTTCGTGCCACATTCGATGCTGCTGGGGCCCTCATACTCCGTATCTGAGGACGGGAGCGGCTTTTCCTCGCGTTTGAAGCTCCATTCTACCCATCTAGCAAAGAAATTTAAAGGAAAGACGAGAAAAAAATTCACGCTTTCCGAGCAGGGCCAGGGTCGTCTGGAAAAAATCATTTTTTTTGGGTCTACTTCGTGCCACATTCGATGCTGCTGGGGCCCTCATACTCCGTATCTGAGGACGGGAGCGGCTTTTCCTCGTGTTTGAAGCTCGATTCTACCCATCTAGCAAAGAAATTTAAAGGAAAGACGAGAAAAAAATTCACGCTTTCCGAGCAGGGCCGGGGTCGTCTGGAAAAAAGTATTTTTTTTTTGGGTCTACTTCGTGCCACATTCGATGCTGCTGGGGCCCTCATACTCCGTATCTGAGGACGGGAGTGGCTTTCCTCGTTTTTGAAGCTCCATTCTACCCATCTGGCAAAGAAATTTAAAGGAAAGAGGAGAAAAAAAATTCACGCTTTCCGAGCAGGGCCGGGGTCGTCTGGAAAAAAGTATTTTTTTTTGGGTCTACTTCGTGCCACATTCGATGCTGCTGGGACCCTCATACTCCGTATCTGAGGACGGGAGTGGCTTTTCCTCGTGTTTGAAGCTCCATTCTACCCATCTAGCAAGGAAATTTAAAGGAAAGACGAGAAAAAAATGCACACTTTCTGAGCAGGGCCGGGGTCGTCTGGAAAAAAACATTTTTTCTGGGTCTACTTCGTGCCACATTCGATGCTGCTGGGGCCCTCATACTTCGTATCTGAGAACGGGAGTGGCTTTTCCTCGTGTTTGAAGCTCCATTCTTCCCATCTAGCAAAGAAATTTAAAGGAAAGACGAGAAAAAAAATGCACGCTTTCCGAGCAGGGCCGGGGTCGTCTGGAAAAAATCATTTTTTTTGGGTCTACTTCGTGCCACATTCGATGCTGCTGGGGCCCTCATACTCCGTATCTGAGGACGGGAGTGGCTTTTTCCTCGTATTTGAAGCTCCATTCTACCCATCTAGGAAAGAAATTTAAAGGAAAGAAGAGAACAAAAATTCACGCTTTCCGAGCAGGGCCGGGATCGTCTGGAAAAAATAATTTTTTTGGGTTTACTTCGTGCCACATTCGATGCTGCTGGGGCCCTCATACGCCGTATCAGAGGACGGGAGTGGCTTTTCCTCGTACTTGAAGCTCCATTCTACCCATCTACCAAAGAAATTTAAAGGAAAGACGAGAAAAAAAATTCACGTTTTCCGAGCAGGGCAGGGGTCTTCTGGAAAAAAGACATTTTTTTGGGGCTAATTCGTGCCACATTCGATGCTGCTGGGGCCCTCATACTCCGTATCTGAGGACGGGAGTGGCTTTTCCTCGTGTTTGAAGCTCCATTCTACCTATCTAGCAAAGAAATTTAAAGGAAAGACGAGAAAAAAAAATCACACTTTCCGAGCAGGGCCGGGGTCGTCTGGAAAAAATCATTCTTTCTGGGTCTACTTCGTGCCACATTCGATGCTGCTGGGGCCCTCATACTCCGTATCTGAGGACGGGAGTGGCTTTTCCTCGTGTTTGAAGCTCCATTCTACCTATCTAGCAAAGAAATTTAAAGGAAAGACGAGAAAAAAAATTCACGCTTTCCGAGCAGGGCCGGGGTCGTCTGGAAAAAATCATTTTTTCTGGGTCTACTTCGTGCCACATTCGATGCTGCTGGGGCCCTCATACTCCGTATCTGAGGACGGGAGTGGCTTTTCCTCGTGTTTGAAGCTCCATTCTACCCATCTAGCAAAGAAATTTAAAGGAAAGACGAGAAAAAAAAATCACGCTTTCCGGGCAGGCCCGGGGTCGTCTGAAAAAAATCTTTTTTTTTGGGTCTACTTCGTGCTACATTCGATGCTGCTGGGGCCCTCATACTCCGTATCTGAGGACGGGAGTGGCTTTCCTCGTTTTTGAAGCTCCATTCTACCCATCTGGCAAGAAATTTAAAGGAAAGAGGAGAACAAAAATTCACGCTTTCCGAGCAGAGCCGGGGTCGTCTGGAAAAAATCATTTTTTTTGGGTCTACTTCGTGCCACATTCGATGCTGCTGGGGCCCTCATACTCCGTATCTGAGGACGGGAGTGGCTTTTCCTCGTGTTTGAAGCTCCATTCTACCCATCTAGCAAAGAAATTTAAAGGAAAGAGGAGAACAAAAATTCACGCTTTCCGAGCAGGGCCGGGGTCGTCTGGAAAAAATCATTTTTTCTGGGTCTACTTCGTGCCACATTCGATGCTGCTGGGGCATTCATACTCCGCATCTGAGGACGGGAGTGGCTTTTTCCCGTATTTGAAGCTCCATTCTACCCATCGAGCAAAGAAATTTAAAGGAAAGACGAGAAAGAAAATTCACGCTTTCCGAGCAGGGCCGGGGTCGTCTGGGAAAAAGTCATTTTTTTTGGGTCTACTTCGTGCCACATTCGATGCTGCTGGGGCCCTCATACTCCGTATCTGAGGACGGGAGTGGCTTTCCTCGTTTTTGAAGCTCCATTCTACCCATCTGGCAAAGAAATTTAAAGGAAAGAGGAGAACAAAAATTCACGCTTTCCGAGCAGGGCCGGGGTCGTCTGGAAAAAAATCATTTTTTTTGGGTCTAGTTCGTGCCACATTCGATGCTGCTGGGGCCCTCATACTCCGTATCTGAGGACGGGAGCGGCTTTTCCTCGTGTTTGAAGCTCCATTCTACCCATCTAGCAAAGAAATTTAAAGCAAAGACGAGAAAAAAAAATTCACGCTTTCCGAGCAGGGCCGGGGTCGTCTGAAAAAAAATCATTTTTTTTGGGTCTACTTCGTGCCACATTCGATGCTGCTGGGGCCCTCATACTCCGTATCTGAGGACGGGAGTGGCTTTTCCTCGTGTTTGAAGCTCCATTCTACCCATCTAGCAAAGAAATTTAAAGGAAAGACGAGAAAAAAAATTCACGCTCTCCGAGCAGAGCCGGGGTCGTCTGAAAAAAAATCATTTTTTTTGGGTCTACTTCGTGCCACATTCGATGCTGCTGGGGCCCTCATACTCCGTATCTGAGGACGGGAGCGGCTTTTCCTCGTGTTTGAAGCTCGATTCTACCCATCTAGCAAAGAAATTTAAAGGAAAGACGAGAAAAAAACTTCACGCTTTCCGAGCAGGGCCGGGATCGTCTGGAAAAAAGTCATTTTTTTGGGTCTACTTCGTGCCACATTCGATGCTGCTGGTGCCCTCATACTCCGTATCTGAGGACGGGAGCGGCTTTTCCTCGCGTTTGAAGCTCCATTCTACCCATCTAGCAAAGGAATTTAAATGAAAGACGAGAAAAAAATTCACGCTTTCCGAGCAGGGCCGGGGTCGTCTGGAAAAAAATCATTTTTTTTGGGTCTACTTCGTGCCACATTCGATGCTGTTGGGACCCTCATACTCCGTATCAGAGGACGGGAGTGGCTTTTCCTCGTGTTTGAAGCTCCATTCTACCCATTAAGCAAAGAAATTTAAAGGAAAGACGAAAAAAAAAATTCACGCTTTCCGAGCAGGGCCGGGGTCGTCTGGAAAAAAATATTTTTTTTTGGGTCTACTTCGTGCCACATTCGATGCTGCTGGGGCCCTCATACTCCGTATCTGAGAACGGGAGTGGCTTTTCCTCGTGTTTGAAGCTCCATTCTTCCCATCTAGCAAAGAAATTTAAAGGAAAGACGAGAAAAAAAATTCACGCTTTCCGAGCAGGGCCGGGGTCGTCTGGAAAAAAGTATTTTTTTTTTGGGTCTACTTCGTGCCACATTCGATGCTGCTGGGGCCCTCATACTCCGTATCAGAGGACGGGAGTGGCTTTCCTCGTTTTTGAAGCTCCATTCTACCCATCTGGCAAAGAAATTTAAAGGAAAGACGAGAAAAAAATTCATGCTTTCCGAGCAGGGCCGGGGTCGTCTGGAAAAAATCATTTTTTTTTGGGTCTACTTCGTGCCACATTCGATGCTGCTGGGGCCCTCATACTCCGTATCTGAGGACGGGAGCGGCTTTTCCTCGTGTTTGAAGCTCGATTCTACCCATCTAGCAAAGAAATTTAAAGGAAAGACGAGAAAAAAATTCACGCTTTCCGAGCAGGGCCAGGGTCGTCTGGAAAAAATCATTTTTTTTGGGTCTACTTCGTGCCACATTCGATGCTGCTGGGGCCGTCATACTCCGTATCTGAGGACGGGAGCGGCTTTTCCTCGTGTTTGAAGCTCGAGTCTACCCATCTAGCAAAGAAATTTAAAGGAAAGACGAGAAAAAAACTTCACGCTTTCCGAGCAGGGCCGGGGTCGTCTGGAAAAAAGTCATTTTTTTGGGTCTACTTCGTGCCACATTCGATGCTGCTGGTGCCCTCATACTCCGTATCTGAGGACGGGAGCGGCTTTTCCTCGCGTTTGAAGCTCCATTCTACCCATCTAGCAAAGAAATTCAAATGAAAGACGAGAAAAAAATTCACGCTTTCCGAGCAGGGCCGGGGTCGTCTGGAAAAAATCTTTTTTTTTGGATCTACTTCGTGCCACATTCGATGCTGTTGGGACCCTCATACTCCGTATCAGAGGACGGGAGTGGCTTTTCCTCGTGTTTGAAGCTCCATTCTACCCATCAAGCAAAGAAATTTAAAGGAAAGACGAGAAAAAAAATTCACGCTTTCCGAGCAGGGCCGGGGTCGTCTGGAAAAAATCATTTTTTTGGGTCTACTTCGTGCCACATTCGATGCTGCTGGGGCCCTCATACTCCGTATCTGAGAACGGGAGTGGCTTTTCCTCGTGTTTGAAGCTCCATTCTTCCCATCTAGCAAAGAAATTTAAAGGAAAGACGAGAAAAAAAATTCACGCTTTCCGAGCAGGGCCGGGGTCGTCTGGAAAAAAGTATTTTTTTTTTGGGTCTACTTCGTGCCACATTCGATGCTGCTGGGGCCTTCATACTCCGTATCAGAGGACGGGAGTGGCTTTCCTCGTTTTCGAAGCTCCATTCTACCCATCTGGCAAAGAAATTTAAAGGAAAGAGGAGAAAAAAATTCATGCTTTCCGAGCAGGGCCGGGGTCGTCTGGAAAAAATCATTTTTTTTTGGGTCTTCTTCGTGCCACATTCGATGCTGCTGGGGCCCTCATACTCCGTATCTGAGGAGGAAGTGGCTTTTCCTCGTGTTTGAAGCTCGATTCTACCCATCTAGCAAAGAAATTTAAAGGAAAGACGAGAAAAAAAATTCACGCTTTCCGAGCAGGGCCGGGGTCGTCTGGAAAAAAGTCATTTTTTTGGGTCTACTTCGTGCCACATTCGATGCTGCTGGGGCCTTCATACTCCGTATCAGAGGACGGGAGTGGCTTTTCCTCGTGTTTGAAGCTCCATTCTACCCACCTAGCAAAGAAATTTAAAGGAAAGACGAGAAAAAAAAATCACGCTTTCCGAGCAGGCCCGGGGTCGTCTGGAAAAAAAACATTTTTTTTGGGTCTACTTCGTGCCACATTCGATGCTGCTGGGGCCCTCATACTCCGTATCTGAGGACGGGAGTGGCTTTCCTCGTTTTTGAAGCTCCATTCTACCCATCTGGCAAAGAAATTTAAAGGAAAGAGGAGAAAAAAAATTCACGCTTTCCGAGCAGGGCCGGGGTCGTCTGGAAAAAAGTATTTTTTTTTGGGTCTACTTCGTGCCACATTCGATGCTGCTGGGACCCTCATACTCCGTATCTGAGGACGGGAGTGGCTTTTCCTCGTGTTTGAAGCTCCATTCTACCCATCTAGCAAGGAAATTTAAAGGAAAGACGAGAAAAAAATGCACACTTTCTGAGCAGGGCCGGGGTCGTCTGGAAAAAAACATTTTTTCTGGGTCTACTTCGTGCCACATTCGATGCTGCTGGGGCCCTCATACTTCGTATCTGAGAACGGGAGTGGCTTTTCCTCGTGTTTGAAGCTCCATTCTTCCCATCTAGCAAAGAAATTTAAAGGAAAGACGAGAAAAAAAATGCACGCTTTCCGAGCAGGGCCGGGGTCGTCTGGAAAAAATCATTTTTTTGGGTCTACTTCGTGCCACATTCGATGCTGCTGGGGCCCTCATACTCCGTATCTGAGGACGGGAGTGGCTTTTTCCTCGTATTTGAAGCTCCATTCTACCCATCTAGGAAAGAAATTTAAAGGAAAGAAGAGAACAAAAATTCACGCTTTCCGAGCAGGGCCGGGATCGTCTGGAAAAAATAATTTTTTTGGGTTTACTTCGTGCCACATTCGATGCTGCTGGGGCCCTCATACGCCGTATCAGAGGACGGGAGTGGCTTTTCCTCGTACTTGAAGCTCCATTCTACCCATCTACCAAAGAAATTTAAAGGAAAGACGAGAAAAAAAATTCACGTTTTCCGAGCAGGGCCGGGGTCGTCTGGAAAAAAGACATTTTTTTTTGGTCTACTTCGTGCCACATTCGATGCTGCTGGGGCCCTCATACTCCGTATCTGAGGACGGGAGTGGCTTTTCCTTGTGTTTGAAGCTCCATTCTACCCATCTAGCAAAGAAATTTAAAGGAAAAACGAGAAAAAAAATGCACGCTTTCCGAGCAGGGCCGGGATCGTCTGGAAAAAATCATTTTTTTGGGTCTACTTCGTGCCACGTTCGATGCTGCTGGGGCCCTTATTCTCCGTATCTGAGGACGGGAGTGGCTTTTTCCCGTATTTGAAGCTCCATTCTACCCATCTGGCAAAGAAATTTAAAGGAAAGACGAGAACAAAAATTCACGCTTTCCGAGCAGGGCCGGGGTCGGCTGGAAAAAAGTTATTTTTTTTTTTTGGTCTACTTCGTGCCACATTCGATGCTGCTGGGGCCCTCATACTCCGTATCTGAGGACGGGAGTGGCTTTTCCTCGTGTTTGAAGCTCCATTCTACCCATCTGGCAAAGAAATTTAAAGGAAAGACGAGAAAAAAATTCACGCTTTCCGAGCAGGGCCGGGGTCGTCTGGAAAAAAGTCATTTTTTTTGGGTCTACTTCGTGCCACATTCGATGCTGCTGGGGCCCTCATACTCCGTATCTGAGGACGGGAGTGGCTTTTCCTCGTGTTTGAAGCTCCATTCTACCCATCTAGCAAAGAAATTTAAAGGAAAAACGAGAAAAAAAATGCACGCTTTCCGAGCAGGCCCGGGGTCGTCTGGAAAAAAATTGTTTTTGTCAGGTCTACTTCGTGCCACATTCGATGCTGCTGGGGCCCTCATACTCCGTATCTGAGGACGGGAGTGGCTTTTCCTCGTGTTTGAAGCTCCATTCTACCCATCTGGCAAAGAAATTTAAAGGAAAGACGAGAAAAAAAATTCACGCTTTCCGAGCAGGGCCGGGGTCGTCCGGAAAAGTCATTTTTTTTTTGGTCTACTTCGTACCACATTCGATGCTGCTGGGGCCCTCATACTTCGTATCTGAGGACGGGATTTTTTTTTTTTGTCTACTTCGTGCCACATTCGATGCTGCTGGGGCCCTCATACTCCGTATCTGAGGACGGGAGTGGCTTTTCCTCGTGTTTGAAGCTCGATTCTACCCATCTAGCAAAGAAATTTAAAGGAAAGACGAGAAAAAAAATTCACGCTTTCCGAGCAGGCCCGGGTTCGTCTGGAAAAAATTTATTTTTTTTTTGATCTACTTCGTGCCACATTCGATGCTGCTGGGGCCCTCATACTCCGTATCTGCTGACGGGATTTTTTTTTTTTTGTCTACTTCGTGCCACATTCGATGCTGCTGGGGCCCTCATACTCCGTATCTGAGGACGGGAGTGGCTTTTCCTCGTGTTTGAAGCTCCATTCTACCGATCTACCAAAGAAATTTAAAGGAAAGACGAGAAAAAAAATTCACACTTTCCGAGCAGGGCCGGGGTCGTCTGGAAAAAAGTATTTTTTTTTTGGGTCTGCTTCGTGCCACATTCGATGCTGCTGGGGCCCTCATACTCCGTATCTGAGGACGGGAGTGGCTTTTCCTCGTGTTTGAAGCTCCATTCTTCCCATCTAGCAAAGAAATTTAAAGGAAAGACGAGAAAAAAAATTCACGCTTTCCGAGCAGGGCCGGGGTCGTCTGGAAAAAAGTATTTTTTTTTTGGGTCTACTTCGTGCCACATTCGATGCTGCTAGGGCCCTCATACTCCGTATCTGAGGACGGAAGTGGCTTTCCTCGTGTTTGAAGCTCCATTCTACCGATCTAGCAAAGAAATTTAAAGGAAAGACGAGAAAAAAAATCACGCTTTCCGAGCAGGGCCGGGACCGTCTGGAAAATATCATTTTTTTTGGGTCTACTTCGTGCCACATTCGATGCTGCTGGGGCCCTCATACTCCGTATCTGAGGACGGGAGTGGCTTTTCCTCGTGTTTGAAGCTCCATTCTACCGATCTACCAAAGAAATTTAAAGGAAAGACGAGAAAAAAAATTCACACTTTCCGAGCAGGGCCGGGGTCGGCTGGAAAAAAGTTATTTTTTTTTTTGGTCTGCTTCGTGCCACATTCGATGCTGCTGGGGCCCTCATACTCCGTATCTGAGGACGGGAGTGGCTTTTCCTCGTGTTTGAAGCTCCATTCTTCCCATCTAGCAAAGAAATTTAAAGGAAAGACGAGAAAAAAAATTCACGCTTTCCGAGCAGGGCCGGGGTCGTCTGGAAAAAAGTATTTTTTTTTTGGGTCTACTTCGTGCCACATTCGATGCTGCTAGGGCCCTCATACTCCGTATCTGAGGACGGAAGTGGCTTTCCTCGTGTTTGAAGCTCCATTCTACCGATCTAGCAAAGAAATTTAAAGGAAAGACGAGAAAAAAAATCACGCTTTCCGAGCAGGGCCGGGACCGTCTGGAAAATATCATTTTTTTTGGGTCTACTTCGTGCCACATTCGATGCTGCTGGGGCCCTCATACTCCGTATCTGAGGACGGGAGTGGCTTTTCCTTGTGTTTGAAGCTCCATTCTACCCATCTAGCAAAGAAATTTAAAGGAAAAACGAGAAAAAAAATTCACGCTTTCCGAGCAGGGCCGGGGTCGTCTGGAAAAAATCATTTTTTTGGGTCTACTTCGTGCCACATTCGATGCTGCTGGGGCCCTTATACTCCGTATCTGAGGACGGGAGTGGCTTTTCCCGTATTTGAAGCTCCATTCTACCCATCGAGCAAAGAAATTTAAAGGAAAGACGAGAAAGAAAATGCACGCTTTCGGAGCAGGGCCGGGGTCGGCTGGAAAAAATTTATTTTTTTTTGGTCTACTTCGTGCCACACTCGATGCTGGTGGGGCCCTCATACTCCGTATCTGATGACGGGATTTTTTTAATTTTTTTTTTTGTCTACTTCGTGCCACATTCGATGCTGCTGGGGCCCTCATACTCCGTATCTGAGGACGGGAGTGGCTTTTTCCCGTATTTGAAGCTGCATTCTACCCATCGAGCAAAGAAATTTAAAGGAAAGACGAGAAAGAAAAATCACGCTTTCCGAGCAGGGCCGGGGTCGTCTGTTTTTGTTGGGTCTACTTTGTGCCACATTCGATGCTGCTGGGGCCCTCATGCTAAGTATCTGAGGACGGAAGTGGCTTTTCCTCGTGTTTGAAGCTCCATTCTACCCATCTAGCAAAGAAATTTAAAGGAAAGACGAGAAAAAAAAATCACGCTTTCCGAGCAGGGCCGGTCGTCTGGAAAAAAGTATTTTTTTTTGGGTCTACTTCGTGCCACATTCGATGCTGCTGGGGCCCTCATACTCCGTATCTGAGGACGGGAGTTGCTTTTCCTCGTGTTTGAAGCTCCATTCTACCCATCTGGCAAAGAAATTTAAAGGAAAGACGAGAAAAAAAATTCACGCTTTCCGAGCAGGGCCGGGGTCGTCCGGAAAAGTCATTTTTTTTTTGGTCTACTTCGTACCACATTCGATGCTGCTGGGGCCCTCATACTTCGTATCTGAGGACGGGAGTGGCTTCTCCTCTTGTTTGAAGCTCCATTCTACCCATCTAGCAAAGAAATTTAAAGGAAAGACGAGAAAAAAAAATCACACTTTCCGAGCAGGGCCGGGGTCGTCTGGAAAAAAGTTTTTTTTTTTTTTGTCTACTTCGTGCCACATTCGATGCTGCTGGGGCCCTCATACTCCGTATCTGCTGACGGGATTTTTTTTTTTGTCTACTTCGTGCCACATTCGATGCTGCTGGGGCCCTCATACTCCGTATCTGAGGACGGGAGTGGCTTTTCCTCGTGTTTGAAGCTCGATTCTACCCATCTAGCAAAGAAATTTAAAGGAAAGACGAGAAAAAAAATTCACGCTTTCCGAGCAGGCCCGGGTTCGTCTGGAAAAAATTTATTTTTTTTTTGGTCTACTTCGTGCCACATTCGATGCTGCTGGGGCCCTCATACTCCGTATCTGCTGACGGGATTTTTTTTTTTTTGTCTACTTCGTGCCACATTCGATGCTGCTGGGGCCCTCATACTCCGTATCTGAGGACGGGAGTGGCTTTTCCTCGTGTTTGAAGCTCCATTCTACCGATCTACCAAAGAAATTTAAAGGAAAGACGAGAAAAAAAATTCACACTTTCCGAGCAGGGCCGGGGTCGGCTGGAAAAAAGTTATTTTTTTTTTTGGTCTACTTCGTGCCACATTCGATGCTGCTGGGGCCCTCATACTCCGTATCTGAGGACGGGAGTGGCTTTTCCTCGTGTTTGAAGCTCCATTCTTCCCATCTAGCAAAGAAATTTAAAGGAAAGACGAGAAAAAAAATTCACGCTTTCCGAGCAGGGCCGGGGTCGTCTGGAAAAAAGTATTTTTTTTTGGGTCTACTTCGTGCCACATTCGATGCTGCTGGGGCCCTCATACTCCGTATCTGAGGACGGGAGTGGCTTTTCCTCGTGTTTGAAGCTCCATTCTACCGATCTAGCAAAGAAATTTAAAGGAAAGACGAGAAAAAAAATGCACGCTTTCCGAGCAGGGCCGGGGTCGTCTGGAAAAAATCATTTTTTTTGGGTCTACTTCGTGCCACATTCGATGCTGCTAGGGCCCTCATACTCCGTATCTGAGGACGGGAGTGGCTTTCCTCGTTTTTGAAGCTCCATTCTACCCATCTGGCAAAGAAATTTAAAGGAAAGAGGAGAAAAAAAATTCACGCTTTCCGAGCAGGGCCGGGGTCGTCTGGAAAAAAGTATTTTTTTTTGGGTCTACTTCGTGCCACATTCGATGCTGCTGGGACCCTCATACTCCGTATCTGAGGACGGGAGTGGCTTTTCCTCGTGTTTGAAGCTCCATTCTACCCATCTAGCAAGGAAATTTAAAGGAAAGACGAGAAAAAAATGCACACTTTCTGAGCAGGGCCGGGGTCGTCTGGAAAAAAACATTTTTTCTGGGTCTACTTCGTGCCACATTCGATGCTGCTGGGGCCCTCATACTTCGTATCTGAGAACGGGAGTGGCTTTTCCTCGTGTTTGAAGCTCCATTCTTCCCATCTAGCAAAGAAATTTAAAGGAAAGACGAGAAAAAAAATGCACGCTTTCCGAGCAGGGCCGGGGTCGTCTGGAAAAAATCATTTTTTTTGGGTCTACTTCGTGCCACATTCGATGCTGCTGGGGCCCTCATACTCCGTATCTGAGGACGGGAGTGGCTTTTTCCTCGTATTTGAAGCTCCATTCTACCCATCTAGGAAAGAAATTTAAAGGAAAGAAGAGAACAAAAATTCACGCTTTCCGAGCAGGGCCGGGATCGTCTGGAAAAAATAATTTTTTTGGGTTTACTTCGTGCCACATTCGATGCTGCTGGGGCCCTCATACGCCGTATCAGAGGACGGGAGTGGCTTTTCCTCGTACTTGAAGCTCCATTCTACCCATCTACCAAAGAAATTTAAAGGAAAGACGAGAAAAAAAATTCACGTTTTCCGAGCAGGGCCGGGGTCGTCTGGAAAAAAGACATTTTTTTTGGGTCTACTTCGTGCCACATTCGATGCTGCTGGGGCCCTCATACTCCGTATCTGAGGACGGGAGTGGCTTTTCCTTGTGTTTGAAGCTCCATTCTACCCATCTAGCAAAGAAATTTAAAGGAAAAACGAGAAAAAAAATGCACGCTTTCCGAGCAGGGCCGGGATCGTCTGGAAAAAATCATTTTTTTGGGTCTACTTCGTGCCACGTTCGATGCTGCTGGGGCCCTTATTCTCCGTATCTGAGGACGGGAGTGGCTTTTTCCCGTATTTGAAGCTCCATTCTACCCATCTGGCAAAGAAATTTAAAGGAAAGAGGAGAAAAAAAATTCACGCTTTCCGAGCAGGGCCGGGGTCGTCTGGAAAAAATCATTTTTTTTTTGGGTCTACTTCGTGCCACATTCGATGCTGCTGGGGCCCTCATACTCCGTATCTGAGGACGGGAGTGGCTTTTCCTCGTGTTTGAAGCTCGATTCTACCCATCTAGCAAAGAAATTTAAAGGAAAGACGAGAAAAAAAATTCACGCTTTCCGAGCAGGGCCGGGGTCGGCTGGAAAAAAGTTATTTTTTTTTTTTGGTCTACTTCGTGCCACATTCGATGCTGCTGGGGCCCTCATACTCCGTATCTGAGGACGGGAGTGGCTTTTCCTCGTGTTTGAAGCTCCATTCTACCCATCTGGCAAAGAAATTTAAAGGAAAGACGAGAAAAAAAATGCACGCTTTCCGAGCAGGGCCGGGGTCGTCCGGAAAAAAGTCATTTTTTTTTGGTCTACTTCGTGCCACATTCGATGCTGCTGGGGCCCTCATACTCCGTATCTGAGGACGGGAGTGGCTTTTCCTCGTGTTTAAAGCTCCATTCTACCCATCTGGCAAAGAAATTTAAAGGAAAGACGAGAAAAAAAAATCACGCTTTCCGAGCAGGGCCGGGGTCGTCTGGAAAAAAGTCATTTTTTTTGGGTCTACTTCGTGCCACATTCGATGCTGCTGGGGCCCTCATACTCCGTATCTGAGGACGGGAGTGGCTTTTCCTTGTGTTTGAAGCTCCATTCTACCCATCTAGCAAAGAAATTTAAAGGAAAAACGAGAAAAAAAATGCACGCTTTCCGAGCAGGCCCGGGGTCGTCTGGAAAAAAATTGTTTTTGTCAGGTCTACTTCGTGCCACATTCGATGCTGCTGGGGCCCTCATACTCCGTATCTGAGGACGGGAGTGGCTTCTCCTCTTGTTTGAAGCTCCATTCTACCCATCTAGCAAAGAAATTTAAAGGAAAGACGAGAAAAAAAAATCACACTTTCCGAGCAGGGCCGGGGTCGGCTGGAAAAAAGTTTTTTTTTTTTTGGTCTACTTCGTGCCACATTCGATGCTGCTGGGGCCCTCATACTCCGTATCTGCTGACGGGATTTTTTTTTTGTCTACTTCGTGCCACATTCGATGCTGCTGGGGCCCTCATACTCCGTATCTGAGGACGGGAGTGGCTTTTCCTCGTGTTTGAAGCTCGATTCTACCCATCTAGCAAAGAAATTTAAAGGAAAGACGAGAAAAAAAATTCACGCTTTCCGAGCAGGCCCGGGTTCGTCTGGAAAAAAGTTATTTTTTTTTTTGGTCTACTTCGTGCCACATTCGATGCTGCTGGGGCCCTCATACTCCGTATCTGCTGACGGGATTTTTTTTTTTTGTCTACTTCGTGCCACATTCGATGCTGCTGGGGCCCTCATACTCCGTATCTGAGGACGGGAGTGGCTTTTCCTCGTGTTTGAAGCTCCATTCTACCGATCTACCAAAGAAATTTAAAGGAAAGACGAGAAAAAAAATTCACACTTTCCGAGCAGGGCCGGGGTCGGCTGGAAAAAAGTTATTTTTTTTTTTGGTCTACTTCGTGCCACATTCGATGCTGCTGGGGCCCTCATACTCCGTATCTGAGGACGGGAGTGGCTTTTCCTCGTGTTTGAAGCTCCATTCTTCCCATCTAGTAAAGAAATTTAAAGGAAAGACGAGAAAAAAAATTCACGCTTTCCGAGCAGGGCCGGGGTCGTCTGGAAAAAAGTATTTTTTTTTTTGGGTCTACTTCGTGCCACATTCGATGCTGCTAGGGCCCTCATACTCCGTATCTGAGGACGGAAGTGGCTTTCCTCGTGTTTGAAGCTCCATTCTACCGATCTAGCAAAGAAATTTAAGGGAAAGACGAGAAAAAAAATCACGCTTTCCGAGCAGGGCCGGGACCGTCTGGAAAATATCATTTTTTTTGGGTCTACTTCGTGCCACATTCGATGCTGCTGGGGCCCTCATACTCCGTATCTGAGGACGGGAGTGGCTTTTCCTTGTGTTTGAAGCTCCATTCTACCCATCTAGCAAAGAAATTTACAGGAAAAACGAGAAAAAAAATTCACGCTTTCCGAGCAGGGCCGGGGTCGGCTGGAAAAAATTTATTTTTTTTTGGTCTACTTCGTGCCACACTCGATGCTGGTGGGGCCCTCATACTCCGTATCTGATGACGGGATTTTTTTAATTTTTTTTTTTGTCTACTTCGTGCCACATTCGATGCTGCTGGGGCCCTCATACTCCGTATCTGAGGACGGGAGTGGCTTTTTCCCGTATTTGAAGCTGCATTCTACCCATCGAGCAAAGAAATTTAAAGGAAAGACGAGAAAGAAAAATCACGCTTTCCGAGCAGGGCCGGGGTCGTCTGTTTTTGTTGGGTCTACTTTGTGCCACATTCGATGCTGCTGGGGCCCTCATGCTAAGTATCTGAGGACGGAAGTGGCTTTTCCTCGTGTTTGAAGCTCCATTCTACCCATCTAGCAAAGAAATTTAAAGGAAAGACGAGAAAAAAAAAATCACGCTTTCCGAGCAGGGCCGGTCGTCTGGAAAAAAGTATTTTTTTTTGGGTCTACTTCGTGCCACATTCGATGCTGCTGGGGCCCTCATACTCCGTATCTGAGGACGGGAGTGGCTTTTCCTCGTGTTTGAAGCTCCATTCTACCGATCTAGCAAAGAAATTTAAAGGAAAGACGAGAAAAAAAATGCACGCTTTCCGAACAGGGCCGGGGTCGTCTGGAAAAAATCATTTTTTTTGGGTCTACTCCGTGCCACATTCGATGCTGCTGGGGCCCTCATACTCCGTATCTGAGGACGGGAGTGGTTTTTTCCCGTATTTGAAGCCCATCGAGCAAAGAAATTTAAAGGAAAGACGAGAAAAAAAATTCACGCTTTCCGAGCAGGGCCGGGGTCGTCCGCAAAAAAGTCATTTGTTTTTTTGGTCTACTTCGTGCCACATTCGATGCTGCTGGGGCCCTCATACTCCGTATCTGAGGCCGCGAGTGGCTTTTCCTCGTTTTTGAAGCTCCATTCTACCCATCTAGCAAAGAAATTCACACGAAAGACGAGAAAAAAATTCACGCTTTCCAAGCAGGGCCGGGGTCGTCTGGAAAAAATCATTTTTTTGGGTCTACTTCGTGCCACATTCGATGCTGCTGGGGCCCTTATACTCCGTATCTGAGGACGGGAGTGGCTTTTCCCGTATTTGAAGCTCCATTCTACCGATCTAGCAAAGAAATTTAAAGGAAAGACGAGAAAAAAAATGCACGCTTTCCGAGAAGGCCCGGGGTCGTCTGGAAAAAAAACATTTTTTTGGGTCTACTTCGTGCCACATTCGATGCTGCTGGGGCCCTCATACTCCGTATCAGAGGACGGGAGTGGCTTTTCCTCGTTTTTGAAGCTCCATTCTACCCATCTAGCAAAGAAATTTAAATTAAAGAGGAGAAAGAAAATGCACGCTTCCCGAGCAGGGCCGGGATCGTCCGGAAAAAAAGTCATTTTGTTTGGGTCTTCTTCGTGCCACATTCGATGCTGCTGGGGTCCTCATACTCCGTATCTGAGGACGGGAGTGGCTTTTCCTCGTGTTTGAAGCTCGATTCTACCCATCTAGCAAAGAAATTTAAAGGAATGACGAGAAAAAAAATTCACGCTTTCCGAGAAGGCCCGGGGTCGTCTGGAAAAAAATCATTTTGTTTGGGTCTTCTTCGTGCCACATTCGATGCTGCTGGGGCCCTCATACTCCGTATCTGAGGACGGGAGTTTTTTTTTTTTTTTTTTTGTCTACTTCGTGCCACATTCGATGCTGCTGGGGCCCTCATACTCCGTATCTAAGGACGGGAGTGGCTTTTCCTCGTTTTTGAAGCTCCATTCTACCCATCTAGCAAAGAAATTTACAGGAAAGACGAGAAAAAAAATTCACGCTTTCCGAACAGGGCCGGGGTCGTCTGGAAAAAATCATTTTTTTGGGTCTACTTCGTGCCACATTCGATGCTGCTGGGGCCCTCATACTCCGTATCTGAGAACGGGAGTGGCTTTTCCTCGTGTTTGAAGCTCCATTCTTCCCATCTAGCAAAGAAATTTAAAGGAAAGACGAGAAAAAAAATTCACGCTTTCCGAGCAGGGCCGGGGTCGTCTGGAAAAAAATCATTTATTTTTGGGTCTACTTCATGCCACATTCGATGCTGCTGGGGTATTCAAACTCCGCATCTGAGGACGGGAGTGGCTTTTCCTCGTGTTTGAAGCTCCATTCTACCCATCTAGCAAAGAAATTTAAAGGAAAGACGAGAAAAAAAAATCACGCTTTCCGAGCAGGGCCGGGGTCGTCTGGAAAAAAGTCTTTTTTTTTTGGGTCTACTTCGTGCCACACTCGATGCTGCTTGGGCCCTCATACTCCGTATCTGAGGACAGGAGTGGCTTTTCCTCGTGTTTGAAGCTCGATTCTACCAATCTAGCAAAGAAATTTAAAGGAAAGACGAGAAAGAAAATGCACGCTTTCCGAGCAGGGCCGGGGTCGTCTGGAAAAAAATCATTTTTTTTGGGTCTACTTTGTGCCACATTCGATGCTGCTGGATCCCTCATACTCCGTATCTGAGGACGGGAGTGGCTTTTCCTCGTACTTGAAGCTCCATTCTACCAATCTAGCAAAAAAATTTAAAGGAAAGACGAGAAAGAAAATGCACGCTTTCCGAGCAGGGCCGGGGTCGTCTGGAAAAAAACATTTTTTTTTTGAGTCTTCTTCGTGCCGCATTCGATGCTGCTGGGGCCCTCATACTCCGTATCTGAGGACAGGAGTGGCTTTTCCTCGTGTTTGAAGCTCGATTCTACCAATCTAGCAAAGAAATTTAAAGGAAAGACGAGAAAGAAAATGCACGCTTTCCGAGCAGGGCCGGGGTCGTCTGGAAAAAAATCATTTTGTTTGGGTCTACTTCGTGCCACATTAGATGCTGCTGGGGCCCTCATACTCCGTATCTGAGGACGGGGGTGGCTTTTCCTCTTGTTTGAAGCTCCATTCTACCCATCTAGCAAAGAAATTTAAAGGAAAGACGAGAAAAAAAATTCACGCTTTCCGAGCAGGTCCGGGGTCGTCTGTTTTTGTTGGGTCTACTTTGTGCCACATTCGATGCTGCTGGGGCCCTCATACTCCGTATCAGAGGACGGGAATGGCTTTTCCTCGTGTTTGTAGCTCCATTCTACCCATCTAGCAAAGAAATTTAAAGGAAAGACGAGAAAAAAAATTCACGCTTTCCGAGCAGGGCCGGGGTCGTCTGGAAAAAAAATCATTTTTTTTGGTCTACTTCGTGCCACGTTCGATGCTGCTGGGGCCCTCATACTTCGTATCTGAGGACGGGAGTGGCTTTTTCCCGTATTTGAAGCTCGATTCTACCAATCTAGCAAAGAAATTTAAAGGAAAGACGAGAAAGAAAATGCACGCTTTCCGAGCAGGGCCGGGGTCGTCTGGAAAAAAATCATTTTGTTTGGGTCTACTTCGTGCCACATTCGATGCTGCTGGGGCCCTCATACTCCGTATCTGAGGACGGGGGTGGCTTTTCCTCTTGTTTGAAGCTCCATTCTACCCATCTAGCAAAGAAATTTAAAGGAAAGACGAGAAAAAAAATGCACGCTTTCCGAGCAGGTCCGGGGTCGTCTGTTTTTGTTGGGTCTACTTTGTGCCACATTCGATGCTGCTGGGGCCCTCATACTCCGTATCAGAGGACGGGAATGGCTTTTCCTCGTGTTTGTAGCTCCATTCTACCCATCTAGCAAAGAAATTTAAAGGAAAGACGAGAAAAAAATTCACGCTTTCCGAGCAGGGCCGGGGTCGTCTGGAAAAAAAATCATTTTTTTTGGTCTACTTCGTGCCACGTTCGATGCTGCTGGGGCCCTCATACTCCGTATCTGAGGACGGGAGTGGCTTTTCCTCGTGTTTGAAGCTCCATTCTACCCATCTAGCAAAGAAATTTAAAGGAAAGACGAGAAAAAAAATTCACGCTTTCCGAGCAGGCCCGGGTTCGTCTGGAAAAAAGTTATTTTTTTTTTTGGACTACTTCGTGCCACATTCGATGCTGCTGGGGCCCTCATACTCCGTATCTGCTGACGGGATTTTTTTTTTTTGTCTACTTCGTGCCACATTCGATGCTGCTGGGGCCCTCATACTCCGTATCTGAGGACGGGAGTGGCTTTTCCTCGTGTTTGAAGCTCCATTCTACCGATCTACCAAAGAAATTTAAAGGAAAGACGAGAAAAAAAATTCACACTTTCCGAGCAGGGCCGGGGTCGGCTGGAAAAAGTTATTTTTTTTTTTTGGTCTACTTCGTGCCACATTCGATGCTGCTGGGGCCCTCATACTCCGTATCTGAGGACGGGAGTGGCTTTTCCTCGTGTTTGAAGCTCCATTCTTCCCATCTAGCAAAGAAATTTAAAGGAAAGACGAGAAAAAAAATTCACGCTTTCCGAGCAGGGCCGGGGTCGTCTGGAAAAAAGTATTTTTTTTTTTGGGTCTACTTCGTGCCACATTCGATGCTGCTAGGGCCCTCATACTCCGTATCTGAGGACGGAAGTGGCTTTCCTCGTGTTTGAAGCTCCATTCTACCGATCTAGCAAAGAAATTTAAGGGAAAGACGAGAAAAAAAATCACGCTTTCCGAGCAGGGCCGGGACCGTCTGGAAAATATCATTTTTTTTGGGTCTACTTCGTGCCACATTCGATGCTGCTGGGGCCCTCATACTCCGTATCTGAGGACGGGAGTGGCTTTTCCTCTTGTTTGTAGCTCCATTCTACCCATCTAGCAAAGAAATTTAAAGGAAAGACGAGAAAAAAAATTCACGCTTTCCGAGCAGGGCCGGGGTCGTCTGGAAAAAAAATCATTTTTTTTGGTCTACTTCGTGCCACGTTCGATGCTGCTGGGGCCCTCATACTTCGTATCTGAGGACGGGAGTGGCTTTTTCCCGTATTTGAAGCTCGATTCTACCAATCTAGCAAAGAAATTTAAAGGAAAGACGAGAAAGAAAATGCACGCTTTCCGAGCAGGGCCGGGGTCGTCTGGAAAAAAATCATTTTGTTTGGGTCTACTTCGTGCCACATTCGATGCTGCTGGGGCCCTCATACTCCGTATCCGAGGACGGGGGTGGCTTTTCCTCTTGTTTGAAGCTCCATTCTACCCATCTAGCAAAGAAATTTAAAGGAAAGACGAGAAAAAAAATTCACGCTTTCCGAGCAGGTCCGGGGTCGTCTGTTTTTGTTGGGTCTACTTTGTGCCACATTCGATGCTGCTGGGGCCCTCATACTCCGTATCAGAGGACGGGAATGGCTTTTCCTCGTGTTTGTAGCTCCATTCTACCCATCTAGCAAAGAAATTTAAAGGAAAGACGAGAAAAAAATTCACGCTTTCCGAGCAGGGCCGGGGTCGTCTGGAAAAAAAATCATTTTTTTTGGTCTACTTCGTGCCACGTTCGATGCTGCTGGGGCCCTCATACTCCGTATCTGAGGACGGGAGTGGCTTTTCCTCGTGTTTGAAGCTCCATTCTACCCATCTAGCAAAGAAATTTAAAGGAAAGACGAGAAAAAAAATTCACGCTTTCCGAGCAGGCCCGGGTTCGTCTGGAAAAAAGTTATTTTTTTTTTTGGACTACTTCGTGCCACATTCGATGCTGCTGGGGCCCTCATACTCCGTATCTGCTGACGGGATTTTTTTTTTTTGTCTACTTCGTGCCACATTCGATGCTGCTGGGGCCCTCATACTCCGTATCTGAGGACGGGAGTGGCTTTTCCTCGTGTTTGAAGCTCCATTCTACCGATCTACCAAAGAAATTTAAAGGAAAGACGAGAAAAAAAATTCACACTTTCCGAGCAGGGCCGGGGTCGGCTGGAAAAAGTTATTTTTTTTTTTTGGTCTACTTCGTGCCACATTCGATGCTGCTGGGGCCCTCATACTCCGTATCTGAGGACGGGAGTGGCTTTTCCTCGTGTTTGAAGCTCCATTCTTCCCATCTAGCAAAGAAATTTAAAGGAAAGACGAGAAAAAAAATTCACGCTTTCCGAGCAGGGCCGGGGTCGTCTGGAAAAAGTATTTTTTTTTTGGGTCTACTTCGTGCCACATTCGATGCTGCTAGGGCCCTCATACTCCGTATCTGAGGACGGAAGTGGCTTTCCTCGTGTTTGAAGCTCCATTCTACCGATCTAGCAAAGAAATTTAAGGGAAAGACGAGAAAAAAAATCACGCTTTCCGAGCAGGGCCGGGACCGTCTGGAAAATATCATTTTTTTTGGGTCTACTTCGTGCCACATTCGATGCTGCTGGGGCCCTCATACTCCGTATCTGAGGACGGGAGTGGCTTTTCCTCTTGTTTGAAGCTCCATTCTACCCATCTAGCAAAGAAATTTAAAGGAAAAACGAGAAAAAAAATTCACGCTTTCCGAGCAGGGCCGGGGTCGTCTGGAAAAAATCATTTTTTTGGGTCTACTTCGTGCCACATTCGATGCTGCTGGGGCCCTTATACTCCGTATCTGAGGACGGGAGTGGCTTTTCCCGTATTTGAAGCTCCATTCTACCCATCGAGCAAAGAAATTTAAAGGAAAGACGAGAAAGAAAATGCACGCTTTCGGAGCAGGGCCGGGGTCGGCTGGAAAAAATTTATTTTTTTTGGTCTACTTCGTGCCACACTCGATGCTGGTGGGGCCCTCATACTCCGTATCTGATGACGGGATTTTTTTAATTTTTTTTTTTGTCTACTTCGTGCCACATTCGATGCTGCTGGGGCCCTCATGCTAAGTATCTGAGGACGGAAGTGGCTTTTCCTCGTGTTTGAAGCTCCATTCTACCCATCTAGCAAAGAAATTTAAAGGCAAGACGAGAAAAAAAAAATCACGCTTTCCGAGCAGGGCCGGTCGTCTGGAAAAAAGTATTTTTTTTGGGTCTACTTCGTGCCACATTCGATGCTGCTGGGGCCCTCATACTCCGTATCTGAGGACGGGAGTGGCTTTTCCTCGTGTTTGAAGCTCCATTCTACCGATCTAGCAAAGAAATTTAAAGGAAAGACGAGAAAAAAAATGCACGCTTTCCGAACAGGGCCGGGGTCGTCTGGAAAAAATCATTTTTTTTTTTTGGGTCTACTTTGTGCCACATTCGATGCTGCTGGGGCCCTCATACTCCGTATCTGAGGACAGGAGTGGCTTTCCTCGTGTTTGAAGCTCCATTCTACCCATCTAGCAAAGAAATTTAAATTAAAAATGCACGCTTTCCGAGCAGGGCCGGGGTCGTCTGGAAAAAATCATTTTTTTTGGGTCTACTTCGTGCCACATTCGATGCTGCTGGGGCCCTCATACTCCGTATCTAAGGACGGGAGTGGTTTTTTCCCGTATTTGAAGCCCATCGAGCAAAGAAATTTAAAGGAAAGACGAGAAAAAAAATTCACGCTTTCCGAGCAGGGCCGGGGTCGTCCGCAAAAAAGTCATTTGTTTTTTTGGTCTACTTCGTGCCACATTCGATGCTGCTGGGGCCCTCATACTCCGTATCTGAGGCGGCGAGTGGCTTTTCCTCGTTTTTGAAGCTCCATTCTACCCATCTAGCAAAGAAATTCACACGAAAGACGAGAAAAAAATTCACGCTTTCCAAGCAGGGCCGGGGTCGTCTGGAAAAAATCATTTTTTTGGGTCTACTTCGTGCCACATTCGATGCTGCTGGGGCCCTTATACTCCGTATCTGAGGACGGGAGTGGCTTTTCCCGTATTTGAAGCTCCATTCTACCGATCTAGCAAAGAAATTTAAAGGAAAGACGAGAAAAAAAATGCACGCTTTCCGAGAAGGCCCGGGGTCGTCTGGAAAAAAAACATTTTTTTGGGTCTACTTTGTGCCACATTCGATGCTGCTGGGGCCCTCATACTCCGTATCAGAGGACGGGAGTGGCTTTTCCTCGTTTTTGAAGCTCCATTCTACCCATCTAGCAAAGAAATTTAAATTAAAGAGGAGAAAGAAAATGCACGCTTTCCGAGCAGGGCCGGGATCGTCCGGAAAAAAAGTCATTTTGTTTGGGTCTTCTTCGTGCCACATTCGATGCTGCTGGGGTCCTCATACTCCGTATCTGAGGACGGGAGTAGCTTTTCCTCGTGTTTGAAGCTCGATTCTACCCATCTAGCAAAGAAATTTAAAGGAATGACGAGAAAGAAAATGCACGCTTTCCGAGCAGGGCTGGGGTCGTCTGGAAAAAAATCATTTTTTTGGGTCTATTTCGTGCCACATTAGATGCTGCTGGGGCCCTCATACTCCGTATCTGAGGACGGGAGTGGCTTTCTCTCGTTTTTGAAGCTCCATTCTACCCATCTAGCAAAGAAATTTAAAGGAAAGACGAGAAAAAAAAATCACGCTTTCCGAGCAGGGCCGGGGTCGTCTGGAAAAAAGTCTTTTTTTTTTGGGTCTACTTCGTGCCACACTCGATGCTGCTTGGGCCCTCATACTCCGTATCTGAGGACGGGAGTGGCTTTCTCTCGTTTTTGAAGCTCCATTCTACCCATCTAGCAAAGAAATTTAAAGGAAAGACGAGAAAGAAAATGCACGCTTTCCGAGCAGGGCCGGGGTCGTCTGGAAAAAAACATTTTTTTTTGAGTCTTCTTCGTGCCGCATTCGATGCTGCTGGGGCCCTCATACTCCGTATCTGAGGACAGGAGTGGCTTTTTCTCGTGTTTGAAGCTCGATTCTACCAATCTAGCAAAGAAATTTAAAGGAAAGACGAGAAAGAAAATGCACGCTTTCCGAGCAGGGCCGGGGTCGTCTGGAAAAAAATCATTTTGTTTGGGTCTACTTCGTGCCACATTCGATGCTGCTGGGGCCCTCATACTCCGTATCTGAGGACGGGGGTGGCTTTTCCTCTTGTTTAAAGCTCCATTCTACCCATCTAGCAAAGAAATTTAAAGGAAAGACGAGAAAAAAAATTCACGCTTTCCGAGCAGGTCCGGGGTCGTCTGTTTTTGTTGGGTCTATTTTGTGCCACATTCGATGCTGCTGGGGCCCTCATACTCCGTATCAGAGGACGGGAATGGCTTTTCCTCGTGTTTGTAGCTCCATTCTACCCATCTAGCAAAGAAATTTAAAGGAAAGACGAGAAAAAAAATTCACGCTTTCCGAGCAGGGCCGGGGTCGTCTGGAAAAAAGTCATTTTTTTTGGGTCTACTTCGTGCCACATTCGATGCTGCTGGGGCCCTCATACTCCGTATCTGAGAACGGGAGTGGCTTTTCCTCGTGTTTGAAGCTCCATTCTACCCATCTAGCAAAGAAATTTAAAGGAATGACGAGAAAGAAAATGCACGCTTTCCGAGCAGGGCTGGGGTCGTCTGGAAAAAAATCATTTTTTTGGGTCTATTTCGTGCCACATTAGATGCTGCTGGGGCCCTCATACTCCGTATCTGAGGACGGGAGTGGCTTTCTCTCGTTTTTGAAGCTCCATTCTACCCATCTAGCAAAGAAATTTAAAGGAAAGACGAGAAAAAAAAATCACGCTTTCCGAGCAGGGCCGGGGTCGTCTGGAAAAAAGTCTTTTTTTTTTGGGTCTACTTCGTGCCACACTCGATGCTGCTTGGGCCCTCATACTCCGTATCTGAGGACGGGAGTGGCTTTCTCTCGTTTTTGAAGCTCCATTCTACCCATCTAGCAAAGAAATTTAAAGGAAAGACGAGAAAGAAAATGCACGCTTTCCGAGCAGGGCCGGGGTCGTCTGGAAAAAAACATTTTTTTTTGAGTCTTCTTCGTGCCGCATTCGATGCTGCTGGGGCCCTCATACTCCGTATCTGAGGACAGGAGTGGCTTTTCCTCGTGTTTGAAGCTCGATTATACCAATCTAGCAAAGAAATTTAAAGGAAAGACGAGAAAGAAAATGCACGCTTTCCGAGCAGGGCCGGGGTCGTCTGGAAAAAAATCATTTTGTTTGGGTCTACTTCGTGCCACATTCGATGCTGCTGGGGCCCTCATACTCCGTATCTGAGGACGGGGGTGGCTTTTCCTCTTGTTTAAAGCTCCATTCTACCCATCTAGCAAAGAAATTTAAAGGAAAGACGAGAAAAAAAATTCACGCTTTCCGAGCAGGTCCGGGGTCGTCTGTTTTTGTTGGGTCTATTTTGTGCCACATTCGATGCTGCTGGGGCCCTCATACTCCGTATCAGAGGACGGGAATGGCTTTTCCTCGTGTTTGTAGCTCCATTCTACCCATCTAGCAAAGAAATTTAAAGGAAAGACGAGAAAAAAAATTCACGCTTTCCGAGCAGGGCCGGGGTCGTCTGGAAAAAAAATAATTTTTTTTGGTCTACTTCGTGCCACGTTCGATGCTGCTGGGGCCCTCATACTTCGTATCTGAGGACGGGAGTGGCTTTTTCCCGTATTTGAAGCTCGATTCTACCAATCTAGCAAAGAAATTTAAAGGAAAGACGAGAAAGAAAATGCACGCTTTCCGAGCAGGGCCGGGGTCGTCTGGAAAAAAATCATTTTGTTTGGGTCTACTTCGTGCCACATTCGATGCTGCTGGGGCCCTCATACTCCGTATCTGAGGACGGGGGTGGCTTTTCCTCGTGTTTGAAGCTCCATTCTACCCATCTAGCAAAGAAATTTAAAGGAAAGACGAGAAAAAAAATTCACGCTTTCCGAGCAGGTCCGGGGTCGTCTGTTTTTGTTGGGTCTACTTTGTGCCACATTCGATGCTGCTGGGGCCCTCATACTCCGTATCAGAGGACGGGAATGGCTTTTCCTCGTGTTTGTAGCTCCATTCTACCCATCTAGCAAAGAAATTTAAAGGAAAGACGAGAAAAAAATTCACGCTTTCCGAGCAGGGCCGGGGTCGTCTGGAAAAAAAATCATTTTTTTTGGTCTACTTCGTGCCACGTTCGATGCTGCTGGGGCCCTCATACTTCGTATCTGAGGACGGGAGTGGCTTTTTCCCGTATTTGAAGCTCCATTCTACCCATCTAGCAAAGAAATTTAAAGGAAAGACGAGAAAAAAAAATCACGCTTTCCGAGCAGGGCCGGGGTCGTCTGGAAAAAAGTCTTTTTTTTTTGGGTCTACTTCGTGCCACACTCGATGCTGCTTGGGCCCTCATACTCCGTATCTGAGGACAGGAGTGGCTTTTCCTCGTGTTTGAAGCTCGATTCTACCAATCTAGCAAAGAAATTTAAAGGAAAGACGAGAAAGAAAATGCACGCTTTCCGAGCAGGGCCGGGGTCGTCTGGAAAAAAATCATTTTTTTTGGGTCTACTTTGTGCCACATTCGATGCTGCTGGATCCCTCATACTCCGTATCTGAGGACGGGAGTGGCTTTTCCTCGTACTTGAAGCTCCATTCTACCCACCTAGCAAAGAAATTTAAAGGAAAGACGAGAAAGAAAATGCACGCTTTCCGAGCAGGGCCGGGGTCGTCTGGAAAAAAACATTTTTTTTTGAGTCTTCTTCGTGCCGCATTCGATGCTGCTGGGGCCCTCATACTCCGTATCTGAGGACAGGAGTGGCTTTTCCTCGTGTTTGAAGCTCGATTCTACCAATCTAGCAAAGAAATTTAAAGGAAAGACGAGAAAGAAAATGCACGCTTTCCGAGCAGGGCCGGGGTCGTCTGGAAAAAAATCATTTTGTTTGGGTCTACTTCGTGCCACATTCGATGCTGCTGGGGCCCTCATACTCCGTATCTGAGGACGGGGGTGGCTTTTCCTCTTGTTTGAAGCTCCATTCTACCCATCTAGCAAAGAAATTTAAAGGAAAGACGAGAAAAAAAATTCACGCTTTCCGAGCAGGTCCGGGGTCGTCTGTTTTTGTTGGGTCTACTTTGTGCCACATTCGATGCTGCTGGGGCCCTCATACTCCGTATCAGAGGACGGGAATGGCTTTTCCTCGTGTTTGTAGCTCCATTCTACCCATCTAGCAAAGAAATTTAAAGGAAAGACGAGAAAAAAAATTCACGCTTTCCGAGCAGGGCCGGGGTCGTCTGGAAAAAAAATCATTTTTTTTGGTCTACTTCGTGCCACGTTCGATGCTGCTGGGGCCCTCATACTTCGTATCTGAGGACGGGAGTGGCTTTTTCCCGTATTTGAAGCTCGATTCTACCAATCTCGCAAAGAAATTTAAAGGAAAGACGAGAAAGAAAATGCACGCTTTCCGAGCAGGGCCGGGGTCGTCTGGAAAAAAATCATTTTGTTTGGGTCTACTTCGTGCCACATTCGATGCTGCTGGGGCCCTCATACTCCGTATCTGAGGACGGGGGTGGCTTTTCCTCTTGTTTGAAGCTCCATTCTACCCATCTAGCAAAGAAATTTAAAGGAAAGACGAGAAAAAAAATTCACGCTTTCCGAGCAGGTCCGGGGTCGTCTGTTTTTGTTGGGTCTACTTTGTGCCACATTCGATGCTGCTGGGGCCCTCATACTCCGTATCAGAGGACGGGAATGGCTTTTCCTCGTGTTTGTAGCTCCATTCTACCCATCTAGCAAAGAAATTTAAAGGAAAGACGAGAAAAAAATTCACGCTTTCCGAGCAGGGCCGGGGTCGTCTGGAAAAAAAATAATTTTTTTTGGTCTACTTCGTGCCACGTTCGATGCTGCTGGGGCCCTCATACTTCGTATCTGAGGACGGGAGTGGCTTTTTCCCGTATTTGAAGCTCCATTCTACCCATCTAGCAAAGAAATTTAAAGGAAAGACGAGAAAAAAAAATCACGCTTTCCGAGCAGGGCCGGGGTCGTCTGGAAAAAAGTCTTTTTTTTTTGGGTCTACTTCGTGCCACACTCGATGCTGCTTGGGCCCTCATACTCCGTGTCTGAGGACAGGAGTGGCTTTTCCTCGTGTTTGAAGCTCGATTCTACCAATCTAGCAAAGAAATTTAAAGGAAAGACGAGAAAGAAAATGCACGCTTTCCGAGCAGGGCCGGGGTCGTCTGGAAAAAAAATTTTTGTTTTGAGTCTTCTTCGTGCCGCATTCGATGCTGCTGGGGCCCTCATACTCCGCATCTGAGGACGGGAGTGGCTTTTTCCCGTATTTGAAGCTCCATTCTACCCATCTGGCAAAGAAATTTAAAGGAAAGACGAGAAAAAAAATGCACGCTTTCCGAGCAGAACCGGGGTCGTCTGGAAAAAAATATCATTTTTTGGGTCTACTTCGTGCCACATTCGATGCTGCTGGGGCCCTCATACTCCGTATCTGAGGACGGGGGTGGCTTTTCCTCTTGTTTGAAGCTCCATTCTACCCATCTAGCAAAGAAATTTAAAGGAAAGACGAGAAAAAAAATTCACGCTTTCCGAGCAGGTCCGGGGTCGTCTGTTTTTGTTGGGTCTACTTTGTGCCACATTCGATGCTGCTGGGGCCCTCATACTCCGTATCAGAGGACGGGAATGGCTTTTCCTCGTGTTTGTAGCTCCATTCTACCCATCTAGCAAAGAAATTTAAAGGAAAGACGAGAAAAAAAATTCACGCTTTCCGAGCAGGGCCGGGGTCGTCTGGAAAAAAAATCATTTTTTTTGGTCTACTTCGTGCCACGTTCGATGCTGCTGGGGCTTTCATACTTCGTATCTGAGGACGGGAGTGGCTTTTTCCCGTATTTGAAGCTCCATTCTACCCATCTGGCAAAGAAATTTAAAGGAAAGACGAGAAAAAAAATGCACGCTTTCCGAGCAGAACCGGGGTCGTCTGGAAAAAAATATCATTTTTTGGGTCTACTTTGTGCCACATTCGATGCTGCTGGGGCCCTCATGCTCCGTATCTGAGGAACGGAGTGGATTTTCCTCGTGTTTGAAGCTCCATTCTACCCATCTAGCAAAGAAATGTAAAGGAAAGACGAGAAAAGAAAATTGATAATTTTTTCACAGAATAGTTGTGATTTCATTAGAATGTGCACATAATCACACGACTGTTGAAGGAGTTTAATGGGTGGAACGTACACCTTTTTAACAGGGTCAGACACGATTTCGTCTATCATGTCATCGTTATCGCTGTCCGGTAAACATTGAAGAGGACTATAGTAGTTTGAGCTTGGGTCTTTCTTACAAGCACTGCTGTTTTTCATTGTTCTGAATTTTTTATCCAAGGACAAAGATTTGTCCTCTTTATCGGGTGATGTCTCGCGTTTAGAATTTTTTTATTTGATAACAATTCAGAAGATCGAAAGTCACACGTAGATGACATGCACAGGCAAATGCTCCGCGTAGAATATTTTGTGCAGAAAATATGTGTTTACTTTATCAGCAATACAAAAATAATGCAATTATTTCTGTCAAAAATCGCGCGATTTTTTGTGCGTCGGGATTTCGAGATCCGGGATATTGTGATCCGGGATTTTGTAATCGGGATTGTGTGCACGGGATTTCGTGGGTAACCTTTAAATTTTAAATGCTTATTGAAAAATTGCTTTGAGCTGGTATATTTGGTAACAGCTTTAGTTCCTTCGCTTACAGCATGTTTAACAAGTTCACCAGGCAATAACAAGCGAACGGTAGTTTGAATATCCCGACTTATAATTGTTGAACGCTTATTGTAGTGTGCCAAACGAGATGCTTCGGCTGCAATCCTCTCGAAGATGTCATTGACGAATGAATTCATGATACTCATTGCCTTTGATGAAATTCCAGTATCGGGATGAACTTGCTTTATCACTTTGTAAATGTAGATTGCGTAGCTTTCCTTCCTCTCGCGCTTCTTCTTCTTATCATTCTTGGTAATATTTTTTTGACCCTTTCCGGCTTTCTTTGCTGCTTTTCCACTAGTTTTTGGTGGCATTTTAAATGTTCACTATTTATTTTACTGCTCACTCAGTTATTAAATTAGAACTGTGACGGTGAATTATCAAAAATATTTTCTACATTTTGTTGAGTAAATCTACAAGAAATTCTCACACATACAAATGAATTCATTTCGTCATATATTTATATTAATAAAAGTACACCTCTTGTTTAGTTTCATTTTCAGTATCGAAGAAACATTCACAGTCATTCAACCGCGACGGTCGTATCGTGCTCGTGCACAAGCTCGGGAGGCTTGTGCAGTCGGCCAAAGTGAAAGTGATATATTAAAAAGAAAACAAAAACAACAGCATCAAAGGTTTCTACCTGCGCTTCAGTTCAACAACTTTTGTGAAACCCAACACCAAATGGGCATTAGTTAAACAAACAAAACCATAAATCGTTAAAGTGATATCAAAAGTGCATCTATTTTTACCTGACCCCTTGTTAACCGTAAGTTAAAAACTGCAAATTGAAACAGCGTGTTTCTTGACATTTAATGTTCTAGTTCATTCCGCACATTCCGAATTTTGAACGGATGCTTTCATAACATAGGAATATTTCGGTTAAATTTAAATTTAGTTTACATTCTCCCCCTCTTGAAGAATCAATGGTTCTTCAATGACTGGTAAACGACACAAGGTTGCTACGGCTCGTTTGGTAATCCCGCTGCTCGTCCTCAGAGTAACAACTCTAACTATGTTGTCCTGGCCAGGGTGAGTCTCCACAATCCTGCCCAACTTCCATTTTAAAGGAGGCAGATTATCGTCCTTGAGAATAACGATGTAACTAACTTGAAGGGGGGCCCCACTCCTTCGCCATTTATTCCTGTGTTGCAAGGTTTGGAGATACTCTTTGGTCCATCGATCCCAGAAATGCTGCATGAGCCACTGTACACGTTGCCATCGACTTAAATACGACGAATTTTTATCCCGCAAATCTGGTTCAGGAACTGCGGTTAACGAAGTGCCTGCCAAAAAATGCCCTGGCGTGAGTGGTTGAAGGTCAGAGGGATCTTCGGAAAGAGGAGATAAAGGACGGGAATTAAGGATGCATTCTATCTGTATTATTAACGTATTGAAGCTGCTAGGTGCAGAAGTCGCTTCATGTGATGTTTGGCAGACTTAACTGCCGACTCCCATATTCCCCCAAAATGGGGAGCCCTAGGTGGTATAGTCTTCCATTCGATTCTATTATCCATGTATGCATTCATTATTTCCGTTTTGGATAGCGGATTGTGAAAGATATCGTATAAAGCGTGCAGTTCGTTCCTCGCACCTATGTAGTTGCTACCATTGTCGCTATATATAAAACCCGACAAAGACCACGTCGACCAATAAAGCACCGTAATACTCCCAAAAAAGATGAAGTTGTCAGGTCACCAACCAGCTCCAAGTGAACAGCCTTTGTTGTAAAGCAAATAAATACAGCCACATAAGCCTTTACTGCTGCAGTCCCACGACGTCGTGAATGGACTATGAATGGACCACAGAAATCTGTCCCCACGATGCTAAATGGACGCGATGGTAAGATACGGCACCTCGGAAGATTTCCCATTTGTGGGCATTCAATTTGAGGACGAGCTCTAGCACACCTAATGCACTGCCCTATAACCTGTCGAGTGACTACCTTCGCGTGGACAGGCCAAAATCGCTCTCGAAGAATTCCAATGAGGCCTTGTACTCCCATGTGATGATACTTTTCATGCATATATCGAATTAGAGTTTTCGTGAAGAAATGGTTACTTGGCAAGAGCGCAGGATGCTTTGACTCGAATTTCAATTCTGTTTTCCCGATGCGGCCCCCAACACGAAGTATTCCTTCTTCGTCCAGGAAAGGGTTTAGCGAGCTAACATGCGATCTAGCATAAACCTGCTTCTTTTCTTTCAGTAAGGCGATTTCTTTACGATAAAAGGTACCTTGTATCAAAATAATTATGCGATGAAGTGCTTTGTCGAGTTCTGCCACGGTAATTTCCCCTGTTATCCTTTCGACGAGAAGGCTCCTGTTGGACAAAATGTTATTATAAAATCTCAAAACATAAGCTATTGTTTTTAAAAGCTTCATGTAGTTGTTGCTATATCTAATATTTCGCAAAAGGTCTACCTCAGCTTGGGGACAAAATATTTGTTTTCCGTTTTTGCGCTCCAGAAGCTCTTCGGAGACATTTGGTGAGCACCTACGCGTTGGCCATTGCTCCTGTGGTAGGTATAAGAACTTGGGACCATTTAACCACATGTCTGCATTTGCTAATTCGATTGGACTTGCACCTCTAGAGACTATGTCAGCTGGGTTACAATCGGTACTAGCGTGGTGCCATTGATCTATTGAAGAGAGATTCTGAATTACTGCAACACAGTTGACCACAAATGTTCTCCAGTGGTACGACTCAGATGATAGCCAAGAAAGCACTATGCTGGAATCGGTCCAATAAAATACGTCTTTGAATTGGTCCTTAAATATGACCCTTACTCTTTTTACAAGTTTTGCCATCATTTGCGCAGCGCATAATTCCAAACGCGGCAACCATACATTCTTGGCGGGTGCTACCTTTAATTTGGCGCAAAATAACCTTACAACCACCTTACCATCACATTGAACTGAGCGTAAATAGACACAGGTGTCATAGGCCTTCTCAGAGCTGTCCGAAAATGCGTGTATTTCAGCTCCATCCAGACTGCACCGCAAAGCAGTAGTGACGAAATGTAGACCATTCTTGAAACTGTGCTTGCGTTAAAGCTTCATCCCACTCCAGTTGCGATTTCCATAGTTGCTGCATAAACACCTTCGCCTTTACAATTACTGGATTGATTTAACCTAATGGGTCATACAGTCTTGCAATGTCTGATAATACCGTTCTCTTAGTAATTTTCTTTCTTTCTAGACTTCCAATATTATAATGATAAACATCTAACTTGGGTTCCCAAATCAGACCAAGAGTTTTTATGACATCATTGTTTTTTACTTGAAAGAATTGCTCTCTGTGCTCTTCTGGTATATCTTCTATCACGCTATCATTATTGGAGCACCACTTCCGAAGTTCCAATCCACCACTCTCTAGTATGAGTTGAAGTTCCCGTTTTATGCACTTCAAACCTTCTATTGTATCGGCGCCGGTGAGCACATCGTCCACGTACAGTTCTGTCTTCAACGCAGCTGCACCTGTAGGAAAGTTATCGTTTTCTTCATCGGATAGTTGAACGGGTGCTCTTGTAGCTAGATAAGATGCTGGTGTAGTTCCGTACGTTACGGTGCAGAGGCGATATGCTTTAATCTCTTCTCTTGGATTATCTCTCCACAGTATGTAATGGAATCGCCGATCATCTTCACAGAGAAGAATTTGGCGGTACATCTGCTAAATATCAGCTGTGAATACATACTTGTGAGATCGGAATTTAATTGCCAACGAAAACAAGTCAGTCTGCACTACTGGGCCGACATGCATTATCTCGTTCAGACTAATCCCGCTATCACTCTTCGCGCTAGCATCGAAGACAACTCTCAGCTTGGTTGTCGAGCTCTCAGGCTTCAAGACACAGTGATGGGGAATGAAAAAGTGGGGCTCACTGAAGTTGATGTTCTTGACAGGTTCCATGTGCGACAATTGTTTGTACTCTTTCATGAAGTGAATGTATTGTTCGGCGAGAGTGGGATTCTTATGAATTCTCTTCTCCAAACTAATGAAGCGACGTAAAGCAGTGTTGTATGAATTTCCTAGG
Organism: Criorhina ranunculi; assembly: GCA_951813785.1. NCBI lineage: Eukaryota > Metazoa > Arthropoda > Insecta > Diptera > Syrphidae > Criorhina > Criorhina ranunculi. The sequence continues at coordinate 9,051,125 of OX638385.1, forward strand.
CACTGCGGATCTTGCTTGAAAGGTAGCCTTACTTCCATTCTTCCACCTTTAACACGCTTAACAGTTTGTATAAAATGATCTTCGCAAAGTTTCTCACTTTTGGTTAAAGGGTAATCGATCGGATCGTAGTTTTCAACCTCCCAAAATGACTTCAGAACACTACCGAGGTCTTTATTATCATCACTGCTAGATTCCGTGCTGATTAGAAAAAGCATGTTCCGCGATTGGTGTACAAATTTGCCTGATACTACCCAGCCTAGGATTGTGTTCTGTAAGGTCGGTAGCTTGTCACCTAATTTAATTTGTCCAATGGACAATAAATTGAAAAAGTGCTCAGCGCCAACAAGCATATCAATATGGCCAGGATTTCCAAAGAATGGGTCTGCAAGATTGATAATGGCAGGGATTGACCAGCCGGCTGTGTCGATAGGAGTTTCAGGTAATGCATCCGATATCTTATTTATAATCAGTGCTTCCACAGTGCCTGTGAAGTTGTTAATTCGAGATTTTATAATAACGCTGACCTTATGTTTGCAGACCGTTGGATTGGCTCCCACTCCGAAAATCGGTATTAGAGTAGCCTTTCTCTTCAAGTTAAGTAGATTAGCAAAGCGCTCGGAGAGTTAGTTCACCTGGGAAGCAGAGTCCAGCAAAATGCGACAAGGCACGGGAGTGTTGTACTTATTCATAACATGTACAATAGCGGTGGCAAGAATGGAAGTTGTTACTTCGCTTTCGGAAGCTAACGCGAAGCAATTGTTATGATTGGTGTTTTGCACAGGAGCGGAATTAATTTGATTTGTGTTGGGCGATGAGCCAATTATTGCTGATGCACTTGAGTCGTTGTGAAGTAAAGTATGATGGTTTGTGTTGGGTATCAACCTTATTGAAATTGATTTGGGATAATGAAATTTAATTTTATAATTGAAATTTTTATGATTGAAATTGAATTGAATTGAATGTAATTAAAAATGAAATGTTAACATACTAACTTTTGTAAAAACAGTGAATACTCATTGGCCACACTGGAACCATCCTTTACACAATGGCAATCTTGATTTAATGCATTAGAAAAACTTTGTTTATGTACAATCGTTCGACCACTGAGTATTCACCGTTTAATCAGTTAAATCGTATGACTTATGTAATGATATCGTGTGGACCTACCCAAATTATGCTCTCAGCTAACGCACATGCAAGCTGTTATGATTCGTGGGATACGAAGGCACTTGGTATCGATCCGCACGTTCAAGTCTCTCATTCTCTTGTCGATCGTTCAATAGCTAACATTCTTGTATATTTCAAAATAAATTTATAACGTTGATTTGTAGTTTTTTATTTCTCAAAAACTATTGGGAATTTTTTCATGGCGACCGTGACAGGACACTGCAATTTGGAGACAGTGTTCCTTTGCTCGATTTAAAGACTTTGATTAAGTGTTGTGTCGCGTACGTGGCGTGGAATTTGAGGCGATTTATAAAATACTTGGCATAGTGCATGATCATTGTGATTGAAAGCCGCTTCGTTGGAGATTAGCAGCATTGAAACATCGAGGGAGAGATCGGAGCAAGTATTCAAACAACGTGGCAAGTTTTTTTTTGATTATCCTTTTCTATTACATTAATATTTAATGGGCAAAAAGAAGGAAAGTACATCACCTAGCCCACCACCGGGTCTAGACTTTTTTAAGAAGGGAAAAAACGTGTCACAAAGGTGACACGTTAACAATTTATGAGTTCAAAAGTAGATTATCGCTTGTAGAATCATACTTTAATAAGATAACAGACATGCAAATAGAATGTGAGGGTCAGCGCGATGCAGGTGCAGACGACTATCGCTACGAGATCGAAAACGTATACCTTGAGACCAAATCTAGTATTTCTTCGTCTATCGCCAAGGTAAGACGTACCATAACCGCGTCGCAAACGAATCCCGTTTCAAACACAACACTCAATTCGTCATTTTCGCGCTCGGTACGACTGCAAAAATTAAAACTTCCTACCTTTTCGGGTAAATACATTGAATGGTCTAGCTTTTTTGCCACCTTCAGCACATTGGTTGACAAGGATCCGGATCTGTCTGAAATCGAGAAGTTCACCCATCTTCGTTCGTCATTGGGTGAAAAACCACTTCGGACTATTCAGGCGCTGGAAATTACGCTCGAAAACTATGCAGAAGCCCTAAAAATTCTGAAGGCAAGGTACGATAATAAATATATAATATTTCAATCTCACACTAAGGAGTTTTTTGATATACCGCGACAGCGGTGAACTCCCATTTAACTGCTCTACGCGCATTAGGTTCGGAGCAAAATATTTTAAACTCATTTATCGTGCATCTGGTGTTATCAAAGTTAGATAATGAAACGCTGCTGAAATGGGACGACGAAAATAGTCACAAGGACTTTCCCTCCTGGACCAATTTGTTCGAGTTTCTAAACAACCGATGCATTTCGCTTGAGCATCGATCCTCGTCTAGTCCCACTACTTCTAATCCTGCGTGCAATCAGCACCAGTCCAAATTAAACAAATTTCGATCGAGCACGGGCAAGCACAATATTTCCATGGTGGTGGCCCAGCCCTCGGAGTGCATATGTTGTAAGGGTAGCTGTGCTTCATTACCTCGGTGCGACCGATTCGTTTCCATGACACCGGAAGAACGGTTTTTCGAAACCAAGCGGTTACACTTATGCCTCTTATGTTTCGCCAAGGGACATTCTGTTACCAGATGCAGGGCTAGTAAATGTAGTGCTTGTAACGGGCTGCACAATGTTCTGTTGCATCGTGCCGCAAGTTCTGCGCAGGAGGCTTCCACTAATAACGCAGACAGAGGTACTTCGTATCCAACAACACACGCTGCTAGCTCCTCCACGGATGACGTTATCCTCGGAACTTGTGTCATCAATATTCGGAGCAAGCAAGGATCTCTTATCGCTTGTCGTGCCTTATTAGATTCGGGATCGCAGCTCAATTTTATAACGGAAAGGCAAGCTGCACAATTGAAGTTAAAGGAAACCAAACGCAATTGCTGTGTTGGCGGAATCGGGAATCATTTTGTCGATATAAAAGGGTCAACATTTACATCTATTCATTCTCGTTTGAATTCATTCGAACTTAACATGGAATTTATGATACTGAAGCGCATCACTTCGTTGCAGCCTATTAGGGCTATAGATATAAGTAGCTGGAAGATTCCTAAAAACGTTGTACTTGCTGATCCATACTTTCATTCTCCTCAACCAATTGATATCCTTATCGGGGCAGGGGACTTCTTCAATATTCTGTCGATTGGGCAGATACGCTTGGGAACCAACTTACCCACAATGCAGAAAACAATGCTCGGTTGGGTGGTCTCTGGCCAATACAACCACACCCCAATTGCCATGACTTCGCATTTGGTGTCCGCAGGCGATATAGCATTCGTGAACCCTGACGATGAGCACCTTGGTAATTTGGTTCAAAAATTCTGGGAAATGGAATGTATAAGCGATTTCAAACCTCGTCTAAGTGCCGAAGAGGCCAATTGCAGGGAACACTTTCACAGAAATGTTCGACGGAACCCGGATGGGAGATTTGTTGTAAGTCTGCCTTTCAAAGATGACATATCAAATCTCGGTGAATCTTTTTCAATCGCCCACAAGTGTTTTCTTGGACTGGAACGTCGGTTGAACAAAAACCCGGAACTAAAGAAGGCTTATACAGAATTCATTCACGAGTACATTCAGCTTGGACATATGGAGCCCGTTGGGTTTCCTGAGCCAGATCTCAAATGTTACTTCATACCCCATCATTGTGTGATAAAGCCCGAGAGCATCTCCACAAAATTAAGGGTCGTATTTAATGCCTCTAGCGCAACGTCTTCTTGGTTGTCCTTAAATGACGTACTTATGGTCGGCCCAAATGTAAACAATGATTTGTTCGATATAATTGTTGGCTTTCGAACGCATAAATATGCCATCACTGCAGACATTACTAAAATGTACCGGCAGGTACTAGTTGAATCCCGCGATTGTAACCTTCAGCTAATACTTTGACGAGACCAACCCGAAGACAAATTGCAAGTATTTCGCCTACTTACACTCACATATGGCACTAAACCGGCTGCCTATTTAGCCATCAAATGTTTAAAATACCAGGCCGAACAATTGAGAGAGGAATTTCCCATAGGCTCAGCAGTAGTCACTAACAATTTCTTCGTAGATGATATGATCACAGGGGCGGAGACGATAAAAGAAGCAATACAGTTACGGGAGCAGGTCACCGAATTGTTAGGCAAGGCCGGATTTTCCTTGCACAAGTGGTGTGCCAACGACAATCGAATTTTAGATGGAATCGCGGAAGGCCGTCAAGAAACGCACACTCTTCTGGATAATTCTGCTGCTTCGAAAGCGCTTGGCATAACCTGGTGGCCAAATACGGATAGCTTGTGTTTTACTTACGCGCAATTGAACAGTAAGGAACGGATAACCAAACGAGTTGTGCTGTCTGAGCTAGCGCGATTGTTCGACCCATTGGGCTTAATCAACCCCATCATTCTGCTTGGGAAGATATTCATGCAACAATTATGGCTATTAAAGATAAATTGGGATGAATCGCTACCTTTGCATTTGCATGACAACTGGCAAACATTTCGAGAGCAACTCAAGCTTATTAATAAATTCAGTTTCCCCAGGAATGTTCTCAATCCAAACGTAGGGGCACGATTCATTGAACTGCATGGGTTCTCGGACGCTTCTTTACGTGCCTATGGTTGCTGCATTTATATCAGATCGGGCAACTTAGATGGGACTATATCAACTTCATTGCTGTGCTCCAAATCTAGGGTAGCGCCAGTCAAATCCGTTTCGTTGCCTCGTCTGGGGCAGTACCGTTAGCGGAACTGGTCGCGAGAATGCGACGAATATTGAATTTGAAAATCAGCTCTTATCATTGTTGGACGGATGCAAAAATCGTGTTGCATTGGATAGCGTCACATTCATCTTCTTGGGTCACGTTTGTAGCTAATCGGATCGCTCGGATTCAGGAAGTGTAGGGTCATTGGCATCATGTTGGAACATCCGAAAATCCTGCAGATTTTAGCTCCAGAGGAGCGCTGCCAGAAGTCCTTGAGTCTTCCCAATTATGGATGGTTGGACCTGCCTTTTTACGTGAAGCTTCGGAACCATGGCCTGTCAATGACTTCCCAATCGGAGGCGACGACGAAAACTTGCCAGAAAGAAGGAAGATAGGAACAGTCTTGATCGCTAAACCACAAACCCAGGCTAATTGGCTGTTGCAGTTGAAATTTGTAAACGATTTTAGGAAATTTCGCCGAATCATCGCTCATATTCTACGATTTATTCAAAATTGCAAGACATCCAGCCTTGGACGCAAATCTGGACCATTGTCTCCAGCTGAGCTTGACGATGCTTTTCTTAAAATCTTGTCAATAATGCAATTAACTGATTTCGAATCTGAATATAAGCAGATAATGGACTCTTCGCTTAATCGAAAAAGTAAACTTAAATGTCTAAATCCATTCTATGATTCATCTACTAAAATACCAATTATTCGCGTGGGAGGTCGGCTAATAAATTCGGATTTACCTTATGCTGTTAGATTTCCCGTATTAACCTCAAATACGAATCCTCTCACATTTTCTATTCTTTCCTTCTTACATACATCAAATCTTCACGCCGGACCTCAAGCATTGTTGGTGTGCAAGACACAGAAAGTGCCTGACCAGCGCAATGCATTGCCACTGCACGCGTGCTGACATAAATATTGGCATGCGCTGCCAATATGCATGGTCAGCAAGTTCATAGGTTCAACGCATGGTCGACAAGTTCATCGGACGACCAATTGCTATTGATTTATGTTAATTTCACCTAGTTAAGCAAATTTATTGTATAAATAGAGTTAAGTGTTTATGAATAAATCAGAATTAAGTTAACATTCAAAGTGTGTGCAATTCTCAACTAGATAACTAGCTATCCCCCCACCAGTGGTAAGGTGGTTAGTTACCGAACAGTTGGCTTTGGCTCGACAACGAATGTGGATAGTTAATGGACGCAAGCTGGCTCGGAAGGACGTTAATCAGTGCATCAGATGTTTTCACACCCGACCGCAAATGGTGCAGCAGTTGATGGGAGCTCCACCCAAGCCACGAGTTTCGCCAAGCAGACCATTCTTAAACACTGGGGTCGATTTTTGTGGTCCAGTCATGGTACATTGGAAGATACGAGGGAAGCATCCATACAAGGCATACATAGCGGTGTACGTCTGTTTTGCTACGAAGGCGACGCACTTGGAGATGGTAAGTGATCTTACGTCTGACTCATTTATTGCTTCTCTGCGCAGGGTTGTAGCCAGAAGAGGTCGTATTGAAAATCTTTACTGCGACAACGCGACCAATTTCGTCGGAGCAAACAAGGAGCTTTCGGAATTGCATCGCATCTTCTCAGACCAGCAAGGAAGACACAGGTTGACTACCGTTTGCGCTGAAGAGGGCATCACTATGCACTTCATACCAGCCCGCTCCCCACATTTCGGTGGTCTGTGGGAGGCCGCGGTCAAGTCGGCCAAACATCATTTGCGACGAGTTACTCACAACGCCGGTCTCACCTACGAGGAGCTTTGCACATTGACCGCACAAATTGAGGCGCTTCTAAACTCTCGGCCGCTGACACCGATGTCCTCGGACCCATCTGACTTGGAGGTCCTAACACCAGAACCATTTTTTGATTGGCGAGCCTCTTAAGTCCCTAGCGGAGCCGATCGTGGAAGAATCTAACTTATCTAGACTCGCAAGATGGCATAGAGTGGTGGCACTTCGTCAGCACTTTTGGAGCAGATGGTCCAAGGAGTATCTAGTCAGTTTACAGCAGCGGCAAAAGTGGACCACTCCTGAGAAAAACATACAGGTTGGAACACTGGTGCTTCTAATTGATGACAACCTGCCCCCATTGAAATGGTCAATGGCACGAGTCATCGACACACATCCTGGTGATGATGGAAAGGTACGAGCGGTTACGTTGAAGACTGTCGCCGGGACAACGAAGAGAAGCATTACCAAAATATGTCCATTACCAATATCAACTTGAAGGCGCAGCCTATCAACGGCGGCGGTATGTTGGGTATCAACCTTATTGAAATTGATTTGGGATAATGAAATTTAATTTTATAATTGAAATTTTTATGATTGAAATTGAATTGAATTGAATGTAATTAAAAATGAAATGTTAACATACTAACTTTTGTAAAAACAGTGAATACTCATTGGCCACACTGGAACCATCCTTTACACAATGGCAATCTTGATTTAATGCATTAGAAAAACTTTGTTTATGAACAATCGTTCGACCACTGAGTATTCACCGTTTAATCAGTAAAATCGTATGACTTATGTAATGATATCGTGTGGACCTACCCAAATTATGCTCTCAGCTAACGCACATGCATGCTGTTATGATTCGTGGGATACGAAGGCACTTGGTATCGATCCGCACGTTCAAGTCTCTCATTCTCTTGTCGATCGTTCAATAGCTAACATTCTTGTATATTTCAAAATAAATTTATAACGTTGATTTGTAGTTTTTTATTTCTCAAAAACTATTGGGAATTTTTTCAGTTTGCGTTTCATTTGCGACAAGTAGACGATTCGCAGTTACTAACATCGTGATTGGATTTTAGGCAGTTGCAGCATTAACGATTTCTTTTGACAAACTATATCTTTTCAGAGTGCGGCAAGTTAAGAAATGAGTAGCATTTATATAGGTTATGACCAATTTTTTTGCGAAATAAACAATTAGGTTTGACGCGGTTATTGGTTTCATTTAAAATAACGAAATTTTTCGCTCTATTGTTATTAAATACTTTAGATGGAACTGTGGTACTTGCCTGTGGTGTATCATCGCCTAAAACTTGACTTCTCTTTGTGAGGAATTTCAGAAGCTCTTGGTAGCTGGGCATCCTCTCCGTCGGTCCCTCGTCTCTCCACTTGCTCAATGTAGCATGATCGAGTTTAGGCAATATAATCTGGATCAGAAGGTCATCCCAATGATTTACTGGACGCCCAAGACTGGTGAGGGCTCGCAGATGGCTGTTGATGTTGACGATTAATTCACGCAACGAGTTCGACGATGATTTTTTAATCGGAGGGTAAGACATTATCTGCCTGATGTGCTCCGTGGCGATAAGCTTTCGGTTATCGTAGGTGTTGATGAGCAAATTTAAAGCTACTTCGTAGTTTTCTGCTGTGATCTCCAGTGACTGTACTGTGCGCGCTGCTGGGCCTGATAACGATGACATCAGATAGTGTAGTTTGGATACCTCATTGAGAGAAGGATTTTTGTGGATAAGGGAATTAAAGATTTCATGGAAGGTCAACCACTCAGTAATTTCGCCTGGAAAACAACGTATATTTAATTTGGGCAATTTGATCTGGAAACTTGCCTTTGATTGGTTCGATACAACATCAGCGTGCTCCAGGTTGGATTTTCGTGATTGAATTTGCACTAAAATTGTAGATCGCAAACTATAGGTCAATTCTTCATACTTCGCTCGCATATCCTCTTTCGCCAGTGTTTCCTTTGGATCCATATCTTCCACCTTGGATTGCAGCTGTTGAAACGTCTTGAAACTTGACTCCAAGGCTCCAAGACGTACCTCAAATTCCGGCAGCGCTGTTTCCTTATTGATATGCGCCAGAAATTCTTGAACGCGATCAATCTGCTTCGATGCAACCAGTCGGCGTGATTTTAATGCCTCCAGCTTCCATTCGTCTTTGGATATACCGGCACCTGATTCGCTCTTTTCCTCAGGCATGCTTCGGAAATTTGATTAAGTGTGTGATGCTATATAGTAATATATCACGTCGGGGTCACCATGGACAATTTATGTGACAACAATCAAGCGTTTTTGACTGTAAATTCTTTATTTTAATTTCACAATTTAGGTTACAATAAATGGAGCCGTGTGCTCGCTTTTATGGTTAGAAAAAAAGTGATTAAACAAAATTCAGAGGGAAGTTAAATACTGCAAATTGAAACAGCGTGTTTCTTGACATTTAATGTTCTAGTTCATTCCGCACATTCCGGATTTTGAACGGATGCTTTCATAACATAGGAATATTTCGGTTAAATTTAAATCTAGTTTAAATATAATAATATAGTTTAAGATTAAGATGAAATAATTATTTATTAATGAATACATGTAATTCTTATTGAACAGTGAGTGTGACCCAACAGGCAATGGGTAAAAAGGAGAAATGGAAGGAAAACGTCACACCGACGTACAATGAAATACTTAAGAAAATTAAAAGTGGGATGGCCAACCATGGTGAAGAGTTTCTGGTTGGAATTCATGAAAAACTGAGCACTCTTGCTCTCCCGATTCTGAGCCTGAAGCCACCGATGAGGAGTCATCGGGCCAAGAATTCTGTGTCGTGCAGTCGAAAAAGCGCAAGCACTCTGACTTATCAACGCCAACATTAACATTGAACCATATGCTATTGCCCATCATTCCGTCGAAATCAAGCAATACGCCACCGATACCGGCTACAAGATCTCACAACACAACAACAACAACAACTGCTGCGTCATCCCCGGACATCAAATCTAGCCTAATGCCGCCAATAATCTGCTACAAACTCAACGTAGCTGAGCTTAGCAGATACACCAGGGGCCTCCATGAAGTCGGTGATAACAACCAAGTCGAAAGAAGACCACTCAAGAGTAAAGGAATTCCTACAGTCAAGGAAGACCGAATTCAACACTTATACGTCCAAGGAGGACAAGAAGAAGCTTCTGGTCCTCAAAGGGATTCATCACAGCTATGATGTAGCGGAGATCAAGAGCGAGTTGATCCTCGAGGGCATTCCTGTAAAGGATGTTAGTCCTTACAAAACCACTAGGACGGACCGCAAGTTCAACAACTTCGTGGTTCAGGTTCTAAAATCCTGCGATTTACCTTCGGTGTATCAAAAAACCCTCCTGATGAACCAAAATGTTTTTTGGGAAAAACTGAAAAATAACGGAGTCACACAGTGCAGAAACTGTCAAAAATTCGGACACGTGGCCAGCAACTGCGGCATGAAATACCGATGTGTGAACTGCAAGGAGGAACACCTTCCCGGTAATTGCCTGCGAAACTCAGCCAATAACAAAGATGACAAGGTATACTGCACGAATTGTCAGTCGATTGGACATCCAGCCAACTACAAAGGATATCCTAAATATAAACAAAAAGTAGCTGAGACGGTGAAAATTGCTCTGAAGAAGAAGGAACAACATCAATTTGCAGTCAAATCCGCCACTCAAGGTATCAAGACCGGAATGAGTTTCGCCGATGTTGCTGCCGTGAATACCAAAACACAGATGAAGACTTCATCAACGACCAAACCAGCCCCCAAACCAGCCAACAAGCCACGCAATACACCAGCGAAACCATCTGCTGCCCAGACCAAGGGGACTTACAGCCTATTTGATGACACCGAACGACTTTTTGGAACGGACCTCTTCACGATTCTTCAGAAGGCCAAGAAGGTTATACCGGACAACTACGCCGCACTCGACGATAGATCGAAAACATTGATTTTAGGGAGATTTATTTTTGAAATATGCTCCCCACAATAAATCGGTTAAGTATCATTTCATATAATGTTAATTCAATTTTTTCCATAGCCAGACGTATCTCTTTGAGCTTATTTGTTAAGTCAAACAAACCCGACATTTTATTGTTGCAGGAAACAAATCTCTCTGCGAGAAATCATGGTAATGCTGATCAACATTCGTTCGTGGTTGTTTCGCAACCACTCAAAACATTTCCTAGAACTCCTTCCACTCTGGACTTCTTTTTCGCTTCGTCCAATTTTATTAGTATTCTGCCAGAATTCCAGAATTTTACTTGCTTTACGCACGTAAGCGATTCTGATCATCTAGCGGTCGAACTTAGGGTTCGGTTATATCGCAGAATCATGACACATCGTATTACGCCAGAACAGCATACTATTTTCAATAAAATTAATTGGAACCGATTTCATTCGGAAACAGAGATAAGTTATAAAGAGATATTCAACGACACTCATTTGTTTACATTTTTTTTGTTGTAACGCCATCTTGCTTTTGCTTGTCAAAATCTCGTGTCTGTGAATACGTGTGAGAAAAAGCAACAACAATTAACATGGTCCCTTTAAAAACGACGCGGTGGATTTCTCCCATTTTGACATTTGTTTGGTTTAGCAGTGCTAAAACCATTCAAATTGAATATTTTTGTTTTCTCCAAAACTCTTACACGAGTTCAAATTTTGGGCTATTTATGCAATTGCATCCCTTTAAAACTAAGACAATTTTTCTGTATACAAAATTAGTCAATTTAGACTCCTGATTTCACAAAATTTGCAAATTAATAAATTTTAACATTCGATGGCTAAATATTGTGACATTTCAATTTCCCCACACGAGATTAAACCAAAAAATCAGCTGTTCATGTTCGTAGAGTATTAGAATTTGTATAGAATTGATATTCCTGTCGACGATTTTAATATTCCAGTCTGCGATTTTATTACTTTTTAACAATTGAAGGCAAATTTTGCAATAATAGTCAATTTTATTGTATACAAATGCAATAGAATGCTTTGTGCACAATAACTATGAATGAAAAAAGTAAGACAGCGTGGACAAGAAAGAGTTTGAAAAAAATTGATTTTAAAAAATTGCTTGTTCACGACGAAAACACACAATTGTGTTTTCATAAAAAAATATTTAAGCGTATTTCCAACGTTAATACCATCAAATATGAAGAAAATAAACTAAAAGGAAAAAAAACCTTGTTGCATGAACAAAAATGTATGCTTTGCATAGGTCTTGCAATTCAAAAATAGTTTTGATATTTAAAAATACTTCTAACTTTATTAAAATATCAGTTGTAGAAACAAAATATTTCATAAAAATTCATATTTGTTTTTCTTGAAAAGTTTCCGTTAAATTCAAATATTTAAAGAAAAAGACGATTGTTATTGAAAAGCTCCTCCGCAATTTCCAATAAATCGACAATTTGAGGTGGATACCTAAACTGTAGGGGAAATCGTGGTGGATACCTAAACTATAGGGGAAATCGAGGTGGAAGTTGCAAATTCACGCACATTTGTAAAGAAAATGCGACAGTATGCGTGATTTTCCGAGTTTTCCAATATATTTAGCTTGTAGACACTGGAAAAGAGCCTGGAAAGTTGGGTATCTAGTTATTACTTACCTCTGTTCGGAAATTGAGACTGACCTCTCACCACCTACTCCAGACCAGAATCTCAGCAACATTGAGATTGACGGTTTCATTACCCACTTCAATACCGTGGTTAACAATGCCATAGATAGGCAAAAGACTCCTAGAACCAGCAGAGATAGGTACGCTAATCTTCCCCAGTCTATTCAAGCAATTTATGCTCACAGACAACGACTCCGTAAGTGACTCCAAAGAATTTTCCATCGCACTTATAATACTGTAAATGAGAAATATCGCAGTGTGCACTCTCAACTTCAGTGCATTAACACGATGTTCCTCCAAGCAGTAAGACACCTCAACGAAGTCGAGTTCAAGAAACGTCTTGAAAACATCAAACCGTGCCCTGACGCATTCAAGAAAATTAATGCACTGGTTGGGAAATCAAATACCATAATAGATGCCATTAGTTATGGCCAGCATACAGCTACTACTCCGGTCGAGAAGGCAGAAGCCTTCGCAGTCCACTTCGAAAGTAATATCAATGACCGACCACCAGCGCACCTTCCCGACTTCCTTGAGCAAGTCAATTCCGAAGTTAGTGAAGCTCTCTCTATGGGCAATCCATTAGCGAACTTTAGCGTGGAAAACCCTTCAAATAACCCCACCGATGACGCTGTCTTCACAAATGCGGCGGAAGTAGGGGAAATCATCCAGAACAGCAATTCAAAAAAATCTTCGGGAACTGATCATATTTCTAACTTTTTACTAAAAAAGTCACCCAACATTGCCATTCTTTTGCTTGCAATCATATTCAATAATTGCGTTAACAATAGTTACTTTTCAGCTTCGTAGAAAATAGCAAAAATTGCCCCTGTGCCAAAGAAGAAAAACCGCTCGAATGTGAACGGGTACCGTCCCATAGTCTTGCTTTGCTGTATCAGCAAGATTTTTGAATCTTTGATCCTAGTCAAAATCAACCAACTATGTTCGGAAAGAACAATTCTTCCTAACTTTCAATATAGTTTTCGAGCTAGGAACTCGACCATTCACCCACTCCTTAAGCTCCATAATGATGTCACCAGGGGACTTAATAAAAAGGAGACAACAGTGGCCTGTCTGTTAGACATAGAGAAGGCATTCGATAGTGTTTGGGTCAAAGGACTAATTTTTAAGCGCTTAGGATACGGTTTCCCCAATTATTTAGTAAAATTAATAAATAATTTTCTAACCAATAGAACTTTTTTTTGTATAGATGAACAATATCAAATCGTCAACGAGGAGCCACAGAACGTTCCACGGAAGAGAACATGGCTCTATGCGGACGATTCAGTGACAAGTTTTTTTGAAAACAATTTTCTTAATTTTTCCAATAGTTTAGTCCTTAGATTGTTTATGTAAATTAAGTTAGGTTAGGTCGAAAGACATATATTAAGAATTAAGTTTAGCTTAGAGTGCCCGTGTAGGGCCAGTAAGTTAGAATAACATAGTTAAGTTAGTAAAGCTAGTTTTAAGCGTTTTTTTTCCTAGCAGATAAGAGTACTGAATTTATAAATAAAAATGCACTAAAAACAAAAACAAACAACGATTCAGTGACATACGCTGTCTCCCTGTCACCAGAAATTGCAGCGCGAAGTGTTGAAGCCCACATTGCCTCTGGGATTATTATCTCAAATGGGGACTTCAAATAAACAGGCATGGTGGGTGGCCATGGTGTAGTGGTTGCATCATCGCTTGTCACGCTGAAGGTTTCAGGTTCGAATCCCGATGTCACAGAAAAAAGTCGGTCAATTGCGAAAAAGCTGAAGTCAACTCTACTGTATAGGCATAACACTGAAAGTAGGGTAGGCAATGGCTTAAAAGTGTTGATCGTACTAATGCCATGGGGATGTTCGAAAGAATTATAAGCAATGGCAACAGAACCAATAATTCTCCCCAGTCATTCTGGACACCACCCTCGGAGCAAAAACGACTGAAACCTAATACTACCTGAGTTTCCAAATCACTACACCAACACTAGCGCTGTGTGAATAGCATCTTAAAGGTATTCATAACCCCTTTAGCGCTAGGGAATTATAAAAAAAAAAAAAAAAAAGCAGCAAGACGGAGCTGATCTATTTCCGGACACCGACGACAGTAACTCGTCGTCGAGCATTTGCCACCCGATGCAGCAATTTGAAGATTCGTCTTCCCGACAACACGGAGACACCGATTAAAACCTCAACTATGTACTTGGGAATTAACTTCACGGAGAAGTTTAAATTCAATTACCAGGCTGAGAACATCCTGAGAAGGGCCAATTATGCGTTCTTCTGGTCCATCCGCTCCTCAAGAAGCGGAACGAACTTAGCAAGGACACCAAGTTGCTAATTTACAAGCAACACATCAGACCGGTCATCACGTATGGCTGCCCAATTTGGTTCACCATTTCAGCGTCCATAATGAAAAAAATTCAGATCTTCGAACGAAAGATCCTAAGAACCTGTACGGGACTTTGGAGGCATAAGAACACACGCAGATTCTTCAACAACGGAAAAATCTACGACACCGCTGGACTGATCCCAATCGAAGAATACATGCTGCAACTCTCAACAAGACTTCTGTCTTCTGTTAAGCTGTCAATAATACTGATTTTGTAAAAACGAAACCCTTTTGTTGAGCCGACATTTTTATTTTAGTTATAGTCTAGTTTTAATCCAATTTGTAAATAAAACACGGTAAATAAAAATAATTTCTTAATCTAATATTTTCTGCAGAAAGGAATGCATGAGAATCGACAAAAGGTTACCTCTCCGTGATTCTCATTTTTTCAAGTGACCATTTTCTTCTGCATTTTTTTTCTTTAAAATAATTTTGGTTGCTGATATGTTTTGAATCAAGGGAAAGATGCTAGCAAAGGAAACAAATAGTTACGATATGTCTATGAAAGAAATATTAAATTGAAATCAATTGGTTGGTACACTTAAATAAAAGGCACTTCAAAGAAGTGTTGACGCCGACCACCACAAGAAATAATAATTCTCGACAAACTTGTAGACGAATTTTATTTTCCTAAAAATGGATTCTTAAAGATTTGCTCTACTTACACTTGTGCTTCGGTCTACCTCCTCGAACAGCGTCAACGGAAATGAAAATGAAACGAAAATGTCGGAAACGCGGCTGACTTATTTTGACGTTTCGAGCAGCTAACTTCACACTAGTGTTCACAGTTCAGGTTTTCTTACAACTATTACAGTGTTATCGACAGTTCAGGAATTCAGGTTACCGACTCATGAAGTTCTCCGCAACAGAAGTTATTAAGCCAAATGTTATGTTTTCTTCATTAATAAAGCATAAAATCATTCTTTTAAGGTAATTAATAATAATACAAAAGAAAATAATGTTTAGAAATAAAAAAAAAATCCCAGAATTTGGTGGTGTTTTCGGGATCGTAATTTTTCGGAGAGCCGAAAGCCCCTGCAGCTAGTTGCTCAACCATCTAAATATTAGCCTGTAATTGGTAATTACTTGGTAATAAATAATAATAATAATAATATAAATTTTTCGGGATTTATTAATCCGGGATGTTGTTTTCCGGGATTTTTAAAATTTTTTTCAACCTATATTCTTTTCCCAAACCAAAAGATAATCCTTCTGGGTTGATAATTTGTATGCTTGACACTCAACTATGGACATCTTCTATACCCTACAACGACTCCTTTTCGATACATATCTCGTTACCACTAACTATCCCCTCCAGGATTGACTGAAAGGATGATTTTGAGCTACAGCGAAGGGGGTCCATATGCTTCCATACAGATGGCTCCAAAAGAGAATCAGTAGCGGTTGGCGGTCTTCTCCAATGATGTTAACATCCTTCCGGGTTTCTGACCACTGCATCGCCTTCCAATAGGCACCATTGGCCAAAAGGCTAGGCCTCCTCTTTAATGACTATTGTAGAAGCTGTATGGATCATGAGGAGAAAGAAACGATTCTATACCTTCTCTGTACGTATCAAGCTATCTGACCTCGAAAGAACAGGCAACTTATGAGCTACAGTATCAAAGAACTGGCTGGGACCAGTAACGCCAGCCTCTAGCGCTTCATAGTAAGCTCCGGCACTAGTCGCAAGAGATAGGTGGATTTCATGTGTATGTTACTTTTATATATAAGGTAATCCAAAATGGCAGATCCAAACCCGAATTTATAATTATCACCTTTAAACGAGTACACATTTTCAATTTCAACGAAATCGGAGCAATTTTAAAGAATTTCAAGATGACGGATTCAAAATGGCGGACATTTTTTTTGCGTAAAGATAGGGTGAATTCATAAACGTCATACTTTCAAAGAACTGCGTTAGTTGCGTTCATAAAGGCAGATTTTCGGTCGAACTAACCTAGGCGAACTGCAGTACCTTCCGTTCATAAACGTCATTATATTGTAATATCGACTGCATTAGCGACATTTAGTGGAATTGTTACATCAACTGTATTAACGACATTAAGCTGATGGGTCGGAATTTAGAACATCAATCAGCGACATCTGTGGGGAGTAGTGCTGAATTAAGGTCAATTTAGCAATTGTCAGAACCTTCGGGAATTTTCTAGTACATATCTCAGGTACGTTCCAGAACTATCGATATCTCACTAGATGGTAAGATCGCCGCCAGGAAGGAAGATTCTAGATTCGTATCTCGGGTATAAATACGACGAGCTTCGACGGCAGAGACACACTCCGATTGAGATGTCAGTAAAGTAAAGTTCGAATTGAGATTTAAGAAGAGATACAATTGGAAAGAGATTTGGATAGTGATTTGGATAGAGATTTTAATAGTGAGACAGTTGACTTGAGATTTATTAGAGATACAGTTGAAAAGTGGTTTGGATAGAGATTTTAATAGTGAATTAAAATTACAGAAGAATTTGATTGAGATTAATTGTTTAAGTTGTTTGGAATAAAAGAGTTGTGAATAATTGGATTTAAAGAGTTGAATATTGTTGGAATAAATAAAAGATCACCAGTAGTTTCTGTAAAGATTAAATAAAGACAAATAGAAGAGAAAAGAGGAAAAAGTTTTATCATTGCGAACCGGCAAACACGTTACAATATCATCGGCGGCGTCGGGCAGATTGCGCAGCCATAATTTTTTGGCTGCAAAAAGAATTCGTATGGAAAGAGTTTAATGCTGGGAAAAAGAAAAAAATTTCATGGAGAGCAGTTGTGACCGAGATAAAGAAAACAGATATATTTATTGGGTTTGATGTTGTTGTTTTTCTGCAAGCAAATCAATCAGTTAAATTTGTTTGTTGGTCATTTTTCTTCGACGATTATGAACGACGTTTACATAAAAATTGTACTAAGTTAGGCCTTCATGTTGACTGCACATATTCTGCCCTGTGCGTGCGTTCAACAACGCATAAGAAAAGAAATTCGATTGTACTTGCGCAGATTTTTGACGTTTATGAATTCACCCATACTTATGATTGCTATACTAGTAAAAATAAAAGTACAAAAATTATTGATGCGGAATTTGAAAAATTAAAAGAAGCGTAATACGCCCCTCTCAACCGTTTTCGCCCATCTACGAACTTAGCTGAGCCATTCTCCATATAAACAGGTGTATAAAGTTTCATTTAATTCGAATAAGAACTGCGGCCCCTATCGTGCGGACAAGAATCCGCATATATAAATTTGAACGGTGTTGGTGTTTAAGATGGAGGCCTTGAAAAATGGCATTAACATTTTTTGAAAGTTGCGTCATGAGGACCTCTGCAATATGTAGTATTTCTACGAAATCCACCTAAAAGTCGATTAACTGCGAAAAAAGCTGACGTTTAGAAGGGTGATCATACGGCTTGAAAGTGTTGATTGACACTTCGCTTGAAAGTGTTTATGATATCGGGATGTTCGAAAAAAGTGGTTTGAATTATAATCAATGGCAACAGTACCAATAATTCTCCCCAGCCATTCTGGACACCACCCTTGGAGCAAACAGACTGAAACCTAATAGCGCCTGAGTTTCAAAATCACTACACCAACACCGGCGCTGTGTGAATAGCATCATAAGGGTATTCATTACCCCTTTGGCGGGGCGGTAGCAATGATGTAGTGGGTAGTAGGTAGTGTGGTCGATTGTAGCCCGACCTGTGCAGGTTAGATCCCGGTCGGGGAATAGCAACAGCCACCGAGAATAAAGAGAGAAACAAACAAATTCTGAGTTTCTCAAACCATTTCACTAAAAACGGGTTTCTGCCTGGGAGTTCAATGGACCGAAACAAGTTTGAGTGCTCCTGAGATTTGGAAATTTCCTTTTTTGGCTGATAAAGTTGCAATATCTTGAGTGTCCTCAAAACGTTTCGCTTGTTTTGACACACGTTCGTTGTTCGAAAGCAATAATCAAACAATCAATAATGTGTTAATATTATTTTATTGCATAAAGAATATATACATATTACACTTCATTAAAACATTTATATTACATTTTTCATTCTGTTTATAGCTGTCATTCAAAATAAAAATACAAAATAATTTTCTTTCAAAGTAAAATAATAAAGCGATTAATATTTTACTCACATATACATATGTAGCTGTATCTGAAATATGAATAAACTCTTTAAGAAAGTAGATATCTATTAGATTTGATCTCTACATCTCTTTTCAACGTACATTTATTTATTTTTAGCATAATGTGATCAAATAAAGAAAATGATTTATTATGAATTCGTTAAGGTGTATTACTAACAAACAAATAAAAAAAAAGAAAAAAAAAGAAGACTAGTACACATTATTTTAGTTGCTCTTCAATTAAATTATTATTATAATTTTTAAGTGTTTATATAAAACATAAAATATTATTTATATTGGCTTGGGCGTGGTGTTTCGCTTGTTTTTTATTTAATAAACATTGCGCATGTAAGGCCTTGCAGTGGATTTTCATTTTCTACATTTTTTTTTTCAATTTTCGTGCGAAAAAATATCAAGTGTAAAAATAAAATTAATAAGTTAAATTAATTAGCATGTGCAGCGTGAGTTAAACTAATTAAAGTAGAATTCAATAGAGAATGTTAAATTCTGGGCATTGTTTTGCAATTTTTACATCTTGTACACCAAATGGTTGTTATTTTTTCGCTGAAAAATAAGACCTTGGCCAAGCAATCGTTCCGAGGTAATTAATTACAAGATTTTACATATTTGTTTTCTGTTAATTTGCGCTTCAAAAAAATTTACTTAAACGTTGTTTAATTTTTTGTCGTCATTTTAAATACACAGAAACAATATAATTAAAGCATTTCATCCAAAGAAAATTAAGAATCATTACAAAAAAAATAAAAGGAAATTATTTATAGTGTTATACAATTACTTGTGCTAATAGATATTAAATAAGAAAAAAAAAATATATATATATATTATGCATATATAAAGTTTAAATAAAAAAAAACAACAATCTAGCAATGTGTACCACAAAATCCTACGAAATAATCAATAATGCATCTCAGTTGCGGTAAACTCGTTTCAACTGACATGGCAAACTTAAATATTTCTGTTTAGCTGCTTTTCTGTTGGTAGAACTTTATTGGCGAAGGAAACAATAGCTTGTGCTGGCTGGGCAACAGTGAAGTCACAGAATACGTGACATTGATTATCCTTTGAGCTTGGCGATCGACGTGCAACAAAGGCAAAGATTGTTCTGGAAAGAGAAATGGAGATGCTGCTGTAATTGATTGAACTTATATTTACGTTTGCGAAGTTAAGACTTACTTGTTGCTAACTGGCAGGCCACCGTCTTCAGTTCTTACACTCCATTGCCTGTGTTCAGGATCAATACCGCAGAATGAAATGTTATGGGCAGCGTAGTGTTTTCTGAAAAAAAAAATAATTAAACATATTTATGAGTTAAAAAAAAGAACGAAGTCCTTGTAACAGGGAAGTAAATGTAGTCATCGATATGTAAAGATAATATATGCCGGATCCCATGTGCTGCGAGCGCAGTTATGTTAACATAGTGATGATGTTTTGGTCAATACCATGAAATCATCAAGCAGACAATCCAGAACCAGGTTTAAGTGGATGAAATTTTAAATAATATTGAACACTTGCGTTATATTAGAACTGCTTTAGTAAATTTACCGGAGCTTAAAAGTAAAAATACCCCATCCGCTTAATGCTGGCGAAACTTTGCAAAGCTAAGCACTTAAAATATACCACCAACAGCCTGAAGTTTTTATAAAACAAGTATAGTTATGGCATAACAATTGACGATTGAGACAAAAAATAATGATTGAAAACAAGTGGAAGACAAAATGTAGTACGCGGTGGTGAGATTGGATGTCAAGAATGCTTCCCAGTTAAACCAGTTTACTTGATATAGAAGTCACTAACTATATGGAGGTATCCTAAAATTACGACTTTCAAAAAAAAAAAGAGAATATGTACAGCGGTTAAAATAAACCTGTTAATTTAGGCGCATAGAAAATAACATCAAAGTTAGATATCTTTAGATATTGATCAATCAAAGAAAAGAGGAAAATGATCGAACAAATCATACCAAACAGGCTTATGGAACTTTTGACAATATGGGGAATTTGATTTCTACACATATGTATAGCTTAGCTCATAGCGAAACATTGGGTTCAGAGAATAAATTCAAATATGGTGATGAACTGATGACATTATATGCCTAAACTGCGGTATGGAGCAGAAAGAAGTTGAATTCCGCTCCATAAAACATGGTGCATACGATGCCTAAATCGCCTTAAATAGGGGACAGACATAAAATGAAGGGAACTACGAATAATAAAACGTAAGAGATGGAAGTAATATGCCGGAGTTTAATAACCAATAACGTCAATGTCGAGGCGTGTGTTGAAAAATTTCTGATTAAAGTTTACAAAAGCTCAAAAATGGAAGAAAAATTGGTACGGTAAGCAAACTGACTTGATTTTTGTAGGATGCATTCGGATGCATACATAAATTGTTTGTAAAAGTTCTTACCTAAAGAATTTCTGCCGTGTATTGTCCGTCAAGGTAATTCCTTGGTGAGCAACTTTAAAATGCACTTCAGTTGGCTTTGGCAATGGGACAATTGAAAATAACTGAGCCACAGCTCTGCGAACTGCTTCTTCGCCAGTAAGAGATTCTGTTCCACAAGAGTATAAATATAGTACATTGCAAGCTGCACCTTGTGTTAGTAGCTGCTTTTGTGCTGGAGTATGCATATCAACTGCTTGAATGTCCTGAAAGTATGAGATTTGTATGAAGTTAAATGTGTGGTTTCTATAATTTGCAAGAATTACGCTATCTGGAATAATGAGGCGACATGGCAACGCCAACGGCGTGATAGAGTGTTGATATACTAAAGCTGAAAGTGATGTAAAAACGGGTTCGTTAGCACATCCCTTTAGGCGCACCCCTCGTGTTGTTGGCTCTACTAAAAAGTGACGAACCAATTCCTCGCTTCCCGGAGAAGCAGTAACTCCTGGTGGAGGTTGTGCAACACGAACTACTAATCCGTAAGCATTCTTAAAAGTTGTAGAATCGCGTACAATGAAAGTTCCTGGAGTAGCATTGCGAAGAAGGTCTATAGTCTCCTCACGAGACAGATTAGGCTTATACCAGAATTTCGATGAATCACGAACAAATCTAAAAAGGAGAAATACCATTAGTTATATAGTATGTATGTAACACATTACGTTGTTAATTGATTTACTTGACTAAGTGGGGCGCAACCTCTTGTGGTTCACTGTTGGCGTTTGATGTGTTTGAGTTCATCCGATTCCTGTAGATTGTATCGTTTTGATTCGAAACTTCTTGGAACAGTCCCTTTTGAGCACCACTGTAGATGTCCTTGCTGCTTTTTTGTTGAAAGGTTACACTATTAGTGATATTGAATTGAATGTCGGTTTTGAATTAATTACGAAAACATGCTTAAAAATATGAGATTTGTGGTACGTGCAAGTAGCAGAATGTGCACAGTTATAAACATTATCCCAATGATTTTTCTTTTTTACAATTCTAGTGATTTTAGTTTTTAGGATGTTCTAGGTTCAGATTCTAGTTGTTACATTCAATTGAGAACATCAAAACTGGAAAACTCTTGAGCTAATTAGAATATTTTGCTTAACAACATTAAGCGTTAGACATACTTTGTAAGAGTTGAGTTAAAACGACAACATTCCAAAAGATGGAAATTAGTCAGATCCAGGTTCACCACGAACTGTAGCACCATCACATGAATAATCTTGATTTTCGTGTATATTTGTACAACAATTGCATTATTAATTAACCCGAACGAAACCTTTGTTCAGATTATACATATTAAAACAACTTTATAACGAGGGTGATATCGTAAAAGCGGGCAATTTTCTTAGAATGCGGACATGACAGAAAAATTGGAGAAGTTAGTTTAAAGCTTGCATATAGATAACTTTGTTAGATAACACAACGTAAATGAGTAAATAAAAATTCACTTGGGATATGCTAGTGAACAGAACTCTCATTATGAGGTTGGCATAGCCTGTCCGAACGGCCGCGTTTAATTTGAACTAGTATGAATCCACTTCCTTTTAAAGGGCTCGTTCGAGTGGGATACTAACAAAAAGCTTCTGGTTAAGCTATTACGAAACTAAAGTTGTATCATTTTACGATGAGGAAATTTATTGGACTGAAATCACGCTGGATAACAAGTTTATTTTCAAGACATGATCATTTGAAAACTGCCCGAGAGCTGTAAAATCACTGCTCTTTTCATTTAGACGGCAATGTTAAACATTTTCTCTGTTTGATCTAATAAACTTTCGCTGCTGTTTTAACTGAATGGTTTGTCCCCGGTGCACTGGAGTGGCTTCATCTTGAATTTATAGAATTTTAAGTGGCTGTCGTCAGAGTTTGGCCAAAGAACCAAATGTAGTCGAATAGCGTAGTCGAATACACACCATATTCTGGAGAACAAATGAAAGAGTCGGAGTATCTAAGTCTCTAGCTGTAGCTAGGGGTCGCTTACACACATGCCCGTAACCATAGATATTTAAATCATTCCCCAAGATGTAGACAAACTAAATAAAATGCTCCCAAAGTCCTTAAGAAATATTTGTAGGAAAGACTAAAAGGCAACTACGATTTAGGTAACACCACAATAATGCATATTATGAAGGTGACGACGACATTGTCTTTCAAGATGTATACGACTGTCTATGTCGGTTTTAGTCCGGAATAAGCTACAAATTCTTGGTGCTGACATAATAAGTGCCAATACAGATTACAGAAAACCTGAGATATTCGTACATCGTCAGACAAGGCTTAGATCAATGAACCTGATTAAGAGACGCGATTTCTTGATTGGTATGAACCAAAAAGGCGTGTTCAAAAGGCAATTTAACTTTTGATTAATTTTACAACAAAGTTTTCCAGTTATTTCGTACTCTTACGTTAAGTGCAACAATATTTATGTGAATTATTTTAATGTTAGTACATAATTTGTTTTACAATTTGATTCCATTCAAATGATTGCCAAATATCTAACCTCCTGTCTAAAGTCGAAGTTGAAGACTTTACGCTCCTCAATGACCACGTCGAATTATATAGACGTCTTAATTTTATTCAAAATTTTAAAATATTGATTTTGCATTTTACCGACATGAATTTTGAATATTTAAGCATACAATAAAAAAAAGAAGAAAATTATTATTAACAAAAGCATTTCACACAAATTAATAAAAATTTAATTTGGCCTTTGTTTGAGAGTGCCATCTTCCTCTCTTACCGTTGTGGTGTTGGACTTCTTGGTGGAATTCCCGGACTGATGCTGCCATTGTTCAGTCCATATGGAGTACGTGGTGTCACAGGAAACGCTGGTGTCTCTGGACGTGGTGAGCCAGCTATCGAAATATCCTGATCGGTCTCTGAACGATATGAAGAAAAGGATTCTTCACGAACCTATAATCGAAAGATGTTCTCAAATTATTTTGAATGTATAATCATTTGTAACAGTTTTTTTTTAACATCATGACACTTATCATGACACACATTGAGGATTTCAGGAATATTTTGAATTAATTTTAAAATAATATGCGTGTAGTGGGTAAGACCAACAGATATAAAACCAAAAGTAGTATACAAAAGGTGAAACATGCTTAATGTGGGAGATGTATTGTGAGAGAGTGTGTGAAGAACTTACCTGCTCATGCCATAGTGCTAGAT
The DNA here is from genome assembly GCA_951813785.1 of Criorhina ranunculi. Classification (NCBI taxonomy): domain Eukaryota; kingdom Metazoa; phylum Arthropoda; class Insecta; order Diptera; family Syrphidae; genus Criorhina; species Criorhina ranunculi. Next base: position 9,075,496 of record OX638385.1, read on the forward strand.
TATTGCTTCTATCTGATGGACTAGGTGATATGGATGAACTTTGATCTGATTCAGATAGTAAGCGTTTTTGTGCGTTATTTACATTGCTACCATTGCTACTATCGCTGCTGTTATTACTCAGACTATCACCATACCCATTTGTCAGACGTTGATTCTCGAATCTTGTGAACTCTGCCAAATCGGCAATTACATCAGAAAGTTCCTGATTTGCTTTCTGATCGCTTGATGATTCCTTGGGACCCGAATGGCTTCCGAGACCCATGCCATTTGACTGTTTTTGTTGTTTGTTATTTTGCATCAGCTGCTGATTCATAAGATCAGTTTCAGCAGCCAGATTGGCTAAGAGTTCCTCCAAAGCAATTTGGCCATTTGTTGAGGTATTTTCTGGGTTTGTACTGTCCTTATAGTAAATATGATGGTTCAATGCTTCAGAATTGGCATGATATGGCGTTTTGTTATTGTTATGATTATTGTTAGAAAGACCAGTGGAATTTAAATCTAAGATGGCTTGGTTGTCAGTAATTTTAAGGTGAGTCTCATTTAAATTATTATTGTCGGCGATAATGTGGTTATTATTTACGAGACTAACATCTGGACTGAGATTATCATTATGAGAGTTTGCACATGCTCTAGCAATGGTTTGGGTATTCGTATGGATATTTGTCTTGTTGTCGGACTCCTAAGTTTTGAAAATAAAAATCATGGTACAAATAAGAATTTTTTTTTTTATTAAATAAAAAATCATCAATAGTCAGTTGTGAGATTTTAGGACATGGAAAAATGTCTGGCGCATCAGAAATAAGTGACGTTTATTTTAAAATTTAATAGAGAAACCTCATTTAGAAAATATTTCACCGGAAAGAGACTTAGACTAGCCCTTTGGCGTTGGAATAAAGCGGCGCTTACCATTACGATACACAACCTATTAAGATGATCATTCTAACCGCAGGCATATTATATAGATTCGGTAAATTCTATATAACAACAACAACAGCGCAAAATCGTTTGCGAGTTTACCCAGATGAGCAGCGCAGAAGAGAAATGCCTTACTTAAGGTAGCACAAACATATAAATGCAAAGGCATCTCAACCAGCGTGTGCATGGAGGAGTTTTCTGGTTTGAAATGTAGTGTGATTTACGGCATCAAACACTTTCAGTTTAAAAATCGGCAAAACTGCCAGCGCTGAAGAGTAAAACCAAATCTTTCCCGATTGGACAATAGCTCAGAGCTTCAGCTAGAGTCTATTGCCCGGCATTCACAAAAAAATTTAATTTCAATGGGAAAATAGGTACACAGAGAAGTATTTAGGTACAAGAAGCACTCGAATGATAAGTACGTTTAGCTCGAGCAGTATCGAAGAGAAGATGCCTGTAGGGTAAATTTGATCGGCACTTAAAAGAAAAGGTAAAATATCAAACCAAAAAGGCCAATGCAACGGGTGATACGGGTTCGCATAGACTTGCGATTAATTGAAGAACAGTTTAGGATTGTTTGCAAATAGGTGCTGTCGGGTGTCATGAATCATCAATTGGTCAATTGCTAAACTACAAAGAGTTCGCAGTGTTGGAATATCACAGGTCTCTCCGTTGGTTGGAAGTAAAAATTAAATCGCTGGATCTGCAATTGCCAAGAAGCGATTTATTACCTTGTCAAAAGAAAACAATAAAACTGCCCACAGAGAGTATCAACGATAAGAATAGGGGCATTTTGAAAATTTCTATGAGATTCTTATAAAATTTTAAAGCCCATCAGAGAAAATTGATAGTGTAAGCACACAGCACACGACAACACTCAGGGACTCAGACAGACTAAAAGAGCCATCCGACTTCTGAACAAAACCACTAAAAATATTCTCAATCATAAAACGGACGATATCCGAAGACTTGCCGGTTTCCTCACCGGTCACTGTAGTCTCAGATATCACTTACATAAACTAAAGATAGTTCAGGAATCTGAATGCAGACTCTGTTTAGAGGAAGACGAATGAGCCGAACATGTACTATGTAAGTGCGTGACTTTCTGCAGGGTCAGGAAACGGTTTCTCCACAAAGAATTCCTAACACCGGAGGACATTCGTAATGCCTCAGCTGGAGATATTCTCAACTTCATTAGGAAGATAGAGAATCTCCATGTCTAACTGGCTCCAGGCACAATAGATCTTTTAGGTCGCGGTGCCATATGCGTCTGTCGCAGAGCACACGACATAGTCCTCATGTATGTATGTATGTATATTTGGCACGACAGCTCATAGAGAGCCAAGGTCTAGCTTCTCACAACCATTCATGTGGTGAGTGTTATATTCTTCGCACGAATGGAAGGGACCTTCAGTTTTAATGCCGACTCCGAACGGCAATTTGAGAAGCTTTTCACGACAGATTATACTCTTGCTGGTTTGTTATGCCAGCGAAGAGGTGGTGCCGCGAAAAAACGTTTGGTGGTTTTTGAGAATCTAACTAACTACTAAGCCACGCGACCATGACTTGCAACGATTTCCTGTTTTCCAAATGAAAGTGGAAAGTAAAAGCGGTTAAAAAACACCTGCAGACACTCTTAAATTAGTTAGTTTGGAGTCGCCGTCTGGAAACCAGGTACTTTTAGGCTAAAATAGGTCTATTGTGTCTTCCTGGCAGTGTTGTTTAAATTATTAGGATCGTTAAAGGTGGTCTCTTTTTAGTTGAATTAACACTTTCTATCCCTTAAGATTGATGATATGCAAAATAAGTCTAGCATTGTTGCAATAGTTAAGATGTTACCGTGTAAGATTTGCTTTCGATAGAGTATCGGTGTCATGGTCGACGTTTCTACTGTCTATATTTAGTTTGCCAACCGTACAGTTCCCTGAAATGTCGAAATGATCTTGGATCTAACAGAGTATGATTTAGTACTATTTAGCGATCAGACACCTGGCAGTCCCTTACTGCCCCGAATTTATTGTGCCAGATACAAGAGATCTTGCTATCGATATAAATCACAATATCTGTATGTGATACTAGGTTAATTTCCAGATTTGCAACTGCCTGAGGTTGTTGGTTAAGGCCCAGGTTCGCCCTGAACTGTAGCGAGACTTAAGTAAGTAAGCGATCTGAGAAATAGCAGACGCTATATTGCCTAAGGTGCTGAATGTAAACGTCTTCCGAAAAGACATCGGCACCAAACTGTCCGTAAAGATCGACATCGGTTAAGGATTTCGTGCTTGTATTGTATTATTGTTGTTCGGGAGAGCTAAACAGCCCTTGGCACTGCGGTTTCTGATGAATCCTATTGTGCCTTCCCTAATGTTTCTAGATGAGTTGTTTCACTCCAGAAGATGTCAGGAAGTTAATGAACTTCACTGGATGGATGGCAGCAAGCTGTTCAGTAGAGACAAATTCGCTGCCTAGTATTCTTTTTCTGAGTTGAAAAAGAGCTGGGCATTCCGTTAGGATGTGAAGAGAGGTCTCCTCACTTTCCAGGCAGAGTCTACAGCTTGAATCTGTTGTGAGATTCATGCGATGTAGGTGCTTGTTCAGACGGCAATGACCGCTGAAAAGTCCGACAAGCGCTCTAAGGTTGCTCCTATCGAGATTCACAATGAATTTTGATTTTCTTTGTGACGGTACCGGGAATAGCAGTTTTGAACATGCTTGTCCTGGTGTGTTGAGCCAGACTTCTCTAGATTCTTGCATGCAAAGATTTTTTCTTTTTCGTGCTTACTCCAGATGCGTCTATCCGGCATTGTATGGTAACAGGTGGCGATGGTGTAGTGGATAGAGTGTTCGCTTGTGAGCCAACCTGTGCATGTTCGAGCCCGGTCGGGGAACAGCAACAGCCACCGAAAATAAAGAAGAGAAATGAACAAAATCTAAGTTTCTCTAGTCATTGCACCAAAAAGGGGTTTCTGCCTGGGAGTACAATGGACCGAAAACGAGTCTGAGTGCTCCTGGGATTTGGAAATTTCTTTAAAAAAAAAAGTGGTAACATTTCTATATTAAAATATTAGCAGCTTAAAAGGTTTTACTGTGCCAGTTCTTAAAATGTTCCAGATGGCAGCGTGATTTTATTTGGGAAATAAGAATATGTAAATACTATGTGCAGATAAATTACAAATGATTAATAATTTCAATGTTATGACATAAAGAAATAAATTATCACGAACGAAATTGTTATTGAAATTTGATTTAAAAAAAATAGTCTGATAATTTACAATACATACCAATCGTGCCCGTCCGTTATTTAACGACGATTCTGCCAATGACAGTAGTCCACTATTACTATTACTGTTATTGTTATTATTATTACTGTAACGAATATTATTGCTTTGCTGTGCTTGTGCAATATGACCAAGTGGTGAGGCATTCAAAAGAGCGAGTGGCGAAAATGGCGGTGACTAAGGTGAAGAAATTATTTAAAAAAAAAAGGTTAGGGATTAACATTAACAAACAAACAACATTACTATTATGGACTCCAATGAGGTGAGTATACATAAATCAATGGTGTACTAGTTTTGCTTTTTTCAATTGCAAATAATGTTACAAAATCAAATATCAATTCAACCACTTTAGTATTTGGTATTCAATCAATCTGACACAAAACAAGACATAGTACAAAAAAAAAGAAAAGAAAAAACCGTCAACTTACTCCCAATTTATCTTGCTTTGCGGTCTCATGGGAACGTTTTACAGCGACAAATGGACGCTCCTTGGTGACAGTTTTTGTTGTCGTACTGATTGTGTGATAATGTCTTTCAGGCGAACTGGAAAAAAAATTCAACAACAACTGTGTCAATGCATAAATATTCCAAAACTATATACATTTTAAGAATTACCTATTCGTTGTATGATACGGAGTCTGTACATGAAGTGGTCTCCTGTAGTCTACCTCATCAAAAGCTGCCGTATCGCTGGCATAGCCATCATATCGTACATTATTTCTCGACCTAGTGGATTTTAAAATTATTTTGTTTTTATTTTTAGATTGAATAAACAATTTTAAGTAGAGAAAATATATACATAATATACATGTATGTACATATATATATTTTTTTGTTTTTTCGTATAATTTACCTGAGTGGCCTATTTTTCATCTCAGTGTGGATTTCTTCGAAATATTTTCGCTCATCTTTAAGCTGTTGGTTCTTTTTGGCGCGTAACTTTTGTTGTTGCAGTTGAAGCCATGTTTGTCCAGAGAGTCTGAAAGGTAGATAAGGAATCAAATTATAGCTGTACAGTCTTTAAGTATATATTTATCAAGCTATTAAGGTGTGACGGAGATATTGGAGCTTAAGCAGTTATTAATGAACTGAAGAGCGATGTCATAGGCGAAGTAATCAACCAAGGTAAAGTGGAGGTGAAAGACCTCCACTCAGTTGGAAGTGTAAACTTTAGATTTTCTAGATATGAGAGGGCCTTTACTTTTAATTCGAATTCTCCTTTTCTGTCTACAGGAGCTCAGTCCAGAGACGACTTCTTCTCGGGTATATAAGAAAAAAAAAAAAAAAACAAGCAATAATAAAGGACAAGTCGGCATGAATTGGATACTGTGTGCACTTCAATAAAATCGATTCTTAAAGAAAAAGAAGATAGGAAAGGGGGAAGATCATTTTCTAAAAGATTCGTCGGATAAAGGAGGGGGCGAAAAATCGAAATAACAAATAAACAAGCTATTACTCGATAGTGATGCCACTCGCTTCATCGACCGTACGGTGCGGACCTATAGCTGGAAGGAAGGAGTTCCATTTGCTCTCCATCTCTGCTGGGGCCAGATTAAAAAAAGGATATGGTCAGAGATCGCCAATCAGTTGGTTTGATTATGGTAATGCAAAACGAAGATTAACCACTGATGACGACACTTATAGAACTGTATGAATGACACTGTAGTCAATAGGTTTAAATTTATCGAGTACGACAACGATAGCATTGTTAAGTCCTTGAAGAAGTTGAAGATAAAAATAAGTTCTGAGTGTTGTCACCAAACTTATTTCAGGGAGATATGTGTTGAAGGAAGGAAATTAAATTCTGAACTCGGAAATAAAGATTGGCAGTTAGTTTAATAGGGTGAATAAAAGAATTCTTACATGGAGAAACCGATAATTTTTTTGTTTATTTACAGTAATTCCGGTCAAGTTAACAATTGCTGATCTTTATATGCCATAAGACTCTATAAATAACTCCTAATCTAATTTAGATTATTTAGATAATAGACTTATCAGTATTGAGATCTTATCCCAGATCAGAGCACGCAAGAAAAGTTAAGCGGTAGATATTTATGCCGTTCCTACTGCGCTTTTCCAAGTAGTGCTAGATGCATATAGGTACATATCTTAGATTAAGCATATTTCACTAATTCATAAAGAGTGCTTGTAAAATGAATGCTTTCCAGTTAAAAAGGGGACGATGATCAAACTCTCAAAGGGTAATGAAAGAACACCTTCATTCAACACTCTATGTCAAGTTTTCGGTTGTAATGCATCTGCGTAGAATACGTAAGCACCTTGTAGACCTTTATTAACTAATAAGTTGATTACAGATCGATAAGGCTTCTAGTAGCGTAGGTCAAGATTTTATTTGAAGTGGACCTTACGAAACAGTGCACTAATTGGGGTTAGAGCCAGACTGCTTGTTATGTTCGTTTGGAACATACCAAAGAAATTAAAAGATTGCCAAAAATAGGTTTATTTAATCCAAAATAAGGGAAAGAACGGTTGAAGACAATACGATTCAAAGTAAGCAAGTACAGGGGTGGCATTGGTAGTTGTTCAATGAGACTATCCGCATTACTCCAACACTGCTAAAACTGCCACTTCTACATTACATACCTATCATTCAGACTCCCCCTTCGTTAGGAGAAGTTGCATACAAGGACATACATTTTAAAACGAAATCTATAAATCCAAATAAGTTCGTTAACTATACATAAAATCATCAACAAATTTTGAACTCTCGACGTAACCTGATTTCACCTTGTTTTTGTTTTTGTTTTTTTGAGAACCCTCAAGGCCATCTAATAAATTAGTTTAAATCAATGCAATACCTTTCGAATGATTCAATTCAACAGAACTCATTAATTCATACTGACTGAATTATTTTTGCTGTATTATTATCTCATCCTCACTAAGGCTTGGAGTATTACAACATCCGAAACTGCCTTGACCCAGTTCGAACGATCGGCTTTTGATTGAATCATTGTATCTCTTAACATAAAGTTAAAATATTTATGGATAAACAGAAACACGAAATCGTTCTTAAAAAGGAAACTTGTCGACGATGTTCTTAATTGATGTGGATACTGGTTACGTCAGGAGGACTTGATGTTAACCTTGATTATAAGCGAATTGATGTATTGAAGACAGACGCATTAAATGATAAAAAAAAATAAGTTTTTTGCGTGCATTTGTGGACTTCTGTTTTCCCGTAAGTGACCCTTTTCGATTGTTGAACTCATTCCCTTCTGTACGATTAGGGAAGCAGCGTCCGTCAAGGCTGAATACTGCCACCACTACTATTTTTGGTCGTGCTATTGAGTGCTATGTCTGTGACCAGCAGCTTAATTCCTTGACTTTGCCGATGTAACTTGGCTCTTATTTCGAAGAAGAATGCAATTGCACCACTACTTTGACGACAGAGAATACAATCATCTGGAACTCACTTGATCCGACATTGATTGACAAAAGATTGTTGAGAGTACTGTGTATTATGCAATAGTACCAGGCTGTGCATCACAGAGTTGAAACGAAATGTGATTACGGTCATAATTCTCACCGGAACGGCCAAAGGAGAGAGCGCACTAATTCCTCACATCCCTCTCATACCCAATAATTTTCCCTTTCAATTTAAAAGACGATTGTTGTATCTAAAAGCTGTATTTTACATGACGGTGATGTAGTCTATGGGGAGGTACTGCAGTAAAGTTCAAAGTGTCAGATACGGGAAATAAAGTCGCAATTTTGTGGTATTGACCACGGTTCTACACTCGACGAGAGATACTGATAACGTGAACCGCAGTGTTTTTTTTTTCATCAAAAACATGTACGTAGATCTGAGGCGCCTGGAAAGGGAAAGAAGAGAAACCCGATATAGGCAGCAGAACGAAATGGCAACCAGATAATGCTAACCTAACAAAGTTAAACAAAGAACACATATACATTAGTGATGGGCGATATACCAATAACTCCTAGCAGTAACTCGTTATTCATCAGTGACTTTAATAACGGGTTACTCTATATCGAAATAACTAGTTATTTCGAATAACCTTTAGTTTAAGGAGATCGATAACTGTTAGGCTAGCAACGGTTATTCATCCTTGAAGGGATCGATTTTCGACAGCAACTGGTTATTCGGATCGGTATTTGGCATCGAATGCTAGGTAGAAAATGAGAAGGAAGAGAGATAACTGCCGAGTATTTTTGATTTGGGGGATGATTATGTCCATTGGTGATGGATGGGATTCTTTTCTCGTTGTGCTTTGTGTGTGATGATGGATGGGTACATTTTTTGTTGTTGTCCTTTATGCGTAGTATGAAAATATAAAGGATGGGTTGATTTTTTTTTTGTTTTTGTTATTGGAAATTGTTTATTATTTTCGGCCACAGATGTATGTATGCGAGAAAAAAAAAAAAAACAATTCCGTGAAGATGCACGGTGGCTTCAAGCGTCATACAGACGATCAACATGGTTGTCAACAGGTCTGTACATTTTTTGACAACTTAAATTCTGTGTTGGTCGAACCGTTGGAGTAAAATTAAAGGTGTTTGAAATTCGTGTTGGCAAATTGGTTGATCGTCTGTATGGGACTTTGGATGGTGGCGCATGGGTGCCGTATTTATTTGATTGCTTTATAAAAAAGGTTTTTTTTATACGTTGCAGGCCAAGCCTCCCAGCAGGAGATTTTGAGGTCTATGTGGACGAAGTCGCGGGTACAGCTAGTTGTCAATAAATCTCTTCCTAGTTCTTAAAAACAATTAAAACAGACTTATAATCTTAAACTTTCAAATTTAATTTTAAGCAGTCTATTAGCATCGAGGGGCGCTGGTATCAAATGCAGATGCAGTTTACTTGATTATGATATTTAGTTCTATTCGAACCAGGTTTTCATGCATTGGATATTGATACTGCTTGTTTCAAGGGGAGTAGTGTTTCCTAGACCTCGATTTGAATGGAAGTTATCTCAACCTCCTACTACTTAGAATGAAAATAACAGATAATAACTACATCTTACGTGTATACCGCCTTCGGCCGACAGCCAGGTTTTATAATAATACACGCCATAAATAAGCTAAGGCTACTTTAATATGCGACAAATCACTAAATCACTGCATGTCGATCTAAAGTGCAAATCACATAAGTAGTCTTTCTTCGCATATTAGCATATAAACTTATGTATCTGATAAATGTAACGTTTAATTTCATTGATACCCACACTCTATTGTTGCTTCGAATTCTTACAACGAATAAATGCCATTCATTGATGAGATTGGCGCTAGAACGCTTTAAATGCGAGTTCTACAATCGGCCTTCATAATTTTTCTAAAACTTCTCGTTGACATTGAAATAGTTTGCTAGCGGCAAAAAAGAAAAAAAAAATTAAAATCAGTAGCTGATCAAAATACGTTCGCCCACAATAAATTGTTTTGAATTGCTTTGACCTTTTCTAAAGAACACGCGAGAAAAAAGGAAATAAAGTAGTAATTGGTAGTTCTCCGCCTCCGTGTTCAGCCAATTATTGATGAAAAGATAAATACACAAATATGTAAACATTTTGTAAGTTTAAAATGCTTAAGAGATGGAAGACAAATACATATATAAACCACTCGATCGGAAAAACGGATATCATTTGTCAATAGACACGGTTGGATGGAGATAGATATTTGAATAATTGCAGAAAATCGCTCTTCTTTGCAAGAAGTTTTCAAATTAATTCGGAATTCGCGGGCTACTGGAGGAAGTGTTGCATCTCTTCACTATAAAGTTAAGCTTTGGTGAGTAAAGGGGAATGTACCTACCTTACCTAGGTCCCAAATCTTTCTTCGAAGCCTCGGTCTTAGACAATTTAAGGTGAAAAGACACCTTGAGCCAAGAGATTTTGTATCTCCGCGAAGCAAGCGAATATCCTCTTAACGGCTCAGTAGTAGACTGCTTAGCGGGAGGACACCGATTCGAGCTTCAGCCAAACAACCAAAAGTTTTTCGCGGCACGATCTCTTTGCAGGTAATGACAAACCACCGAGAGTATAATCTGTTATGAAAAAGCTTCTCAATCTGCCTTTCGGATTCGGCAATATAACTGTAGGTCCCTCCCATTCGTGCGAAAAAAATAACATGCACAACATGCATGGTTGCTGCGCTCTGGCTCTCAATGAGAACCTCCATTATAAGGATCAAAAACAGTTAACTTTTCATACAAATTTTCAACTTCGGTTTAGACACCGTGTATGTGTAGGTACTTATGAGTATTTCGACGTCAAATTTGTATCGCCCAATTCCAGCTCATGTTTTTGATTGAAATTTAAATCTAGAATAAAACCTCATTAAGTGAAACAAATCTTGGCAGTACCTCGATAAGGGAAAACCTGGGTAAATGGAATACCTCAAATGAAGGTCCAAGGGATTCCACTAAACCAGGTTCGACTGTAGTTGCCATTCTAGATCCGGCAACATTATGTTACTCAGTCCAAATTTCAATAAGCCATTCCATCACTATTTGTTTTTTTTTTATTTTTTTAATTCAAATAAGTACATGACGAGTTTCTCAAAAGGCTCGTGCATAAACGTTATGCTTCTTAATCACCCTTTATTTAAAGATTTCCCACAAGAGCAACGTGTTCCTCCACCCAGATCGATAGACACCGTAAACTTTCTTGGAGCCAACTGACTCAAGTGCCATTTACTCGTACAGTGCATACCTACTGCTATGCTGCTGCTGCCTTCGCAATAAAATTGAATGACGTATGAATGTATAAGAAAACTGCGACCACACAGATACCGATACCGAACGTTTTTTTCTTGTTTATACCGTGTTGCTTGCTAAGTTTGTTTATGTGACTCAGCGCAGATGTTAGGAAAATCTACGATAGTGCCTCAAGTACACGAGATATAAAATTGCTAATTATACTATCATCTGCAAGCGAACATAACAAGTGTTTGCATCTTTTTAAGGCTTCTCTAATGTAACTTTAAACGCGGGCTGACATGCAATGACGTCATTCGGCGAAGCCCACACATAAGTTCCTGTGGATTCCAATGAAATGTAGGGGGCACATATATGTGCTTAGCAATGTTGCAGTTGAGTAAAGCTATGACATCATAACTTGTTGAACGTGACTTATGTTTAAAAGTCTGTAGATCGACAAGCAAGCCTCTTGAGATACTTCTGTAGTATCTGTGGATACTTTTCAAGTGAAAGATAATTGCATTCTTTGCCCACTCAGTCGATAACTAGTAAATGAATTGTTTTATGCAACATTAAGATAGTACACCACTGTATCTCGCAGGCATTTGCCAGCAAAGGTATCTCACTGCCAACCTCACAGTTCCGGATGAAAGGGAATTTGCCATCACTTTCTTGTTTAAGAGTATCTCACAGATTGGGGTTTCGGTCAGAGATCAACATTAGTCATGATTGCTGCCGTAAATAAAGTGGAACGGTTTCGATCGTCTCAAAATAAAAAATAAAAATAAAAGGATTATCATCTCAGTGTGTGCTTTAACCAATCGCTTGCAAGACGATGATTAATAGCTTAAAACATCTTAAAGATTTGCGCCTTGATCCATAAGTAGGACAGGGAATAGTCGTACTATGAATCGTCGCCTATGTTATTGTTAAGTTTGGCGGGCAAATGCATAGATTATTGCCATACACACATAGTTGGAGGAGCTTGAAATTTGAAAATTTGCCAAAATTGTAAGGCAAAGTATTTACGAGCAGTCAAATGTAGAAATTTATTATTTGGTTTTGCACCGTTTAAAAATATATTCATCGCCTTTTGTTTTTCCTCCGTGATGAAAGATATGACTAAATTATTTTGTTTGTTTAAGGTTAAATGAGATGAATAAACAATGTAATGTGTTTTTATTACTAATACTTATCCAGTTTTGTGGTTTCTTATGTTGAGAGGCTGGTATAGACACGTTATGTGTTGGTGTGAATGCTATGTGTCAGAACTCGGACAAAGTGTGGAAAGAAGTGGGGTCCCTCTTCTCTCACAGTTTTTCGCATCCTGCACAAGGCACATCCGTTTGCGAATGATGGAAGTTTATTGCTAAATCAAGGTCAGAAATTATTTCAGCGATCAAATTGAGGAAATGTGTTAGGCGGGAAATAAACAACATGACCTTGTGCCTTACGTGCTTCGTGAACATCCAAAATAGACTTGAATCACTACCTAGATACTGCAAGGGCAACCCCATCTGAATGCCCAACTTCAAATACAAATAAGTAAATGCTACAAGCAAGCCAAACAGCAGAAAATAAAACCACCAAATGTTCATCATTTTGAGTCAAAGTTTGTCTGGGGCCGCTATGCTTAACCAACGAATCGAAAAAATGACCGCCTCGGGAGAGTGCTTAGCTTAACACTGTCCGCTACAGCAGCTGCCAATAAGGCCAAGTTCGTAAGGCTTCACTTGGATTGGGAAGTTGACAAGTCCAGCCTTAATCTTAACAAAAGGTCTTTACACTATAAAACCTCCAAACTACGCGAAATTATTTTTAAACCACCACTGAGGTTAAGTGTCTACAGAAACTGGGATAAAGATGCGCCGATTTACGTCCACGTAATCGATGAAAGCCAGTGTATTGGATGATCCTATGATTTGGAAAGAAAACTGCCAACGATTTTACTGACTGAATGCGACTAAAGCTCTTCTGCAACAATAGCAAGCGCAAAAGACTTATGGCAACGCCATCTGCTTTATCACTATATTCAACCCCTGGTTTGAAATGGGAACCTTTTGAGCTGCGTTGGAAAAGAACAGCTTGTCTGCTTAATGAATAGGAAATTATGGAATAGTCACTAGATGGGAGAATGAACACAAACAACGTCGATAATAGATATGCTGGAGAGATGTAACACATCACAGGAAAAAAGTCCGACATTTGATAAACGGATTAAGTGGACATTCGGACGATTCGTTTCACAAGCAAGTTTCCAGAAATAAAGACGGGAACACCGTACTGGTATGAAAGGAGGTGCTGGAAATCTTAGTAAATCGTGGCGACGAAAAAAAGAGGCAATTTTTCTAAACACCTGACTGGCTATATGTCTTAGTAGGGAGCATGCATCGTCTGTTAGATAAGGCTTGAAGAAAATATACTTGTTTGTACAAATTTCAGCACCATTCCGCTTATCTATAATAAAAGGCGCTAGTTACACTCCGGAACATCGCTATCGCTTATGATGCAATTTTCTTCTCACGACCGCATATCGTTTCATAGAGCTCTCACAGGCTTTGTTTAATTATTTGTAAAATAATTTTTTACATTTAATTTAGATGATGACTTGGGTTTTTTCTTGTGCAACCGTTATAGGGAATCATGACGAATTCTTTTGAGGAAGGTGTCTAAGAGTTTAAAATATTTTATCGTGTTCTTGCGTATTCGTTATTGCTGGAATGGTGTTTGAAGCCTGTAGAATCATAGTTGGCGCTGAGAATTTTCACTTCTGAGGAGTGTAAAACGGCGATAACAACCAACAATCTAGGTAGCGTTTTGAAAGAAATTTTCTAAATTATATCATCCACAAAGGATCGATCTTGAACGGATTATACAAAGCTCTTGAAAAGAATAATGTTCAATGACCTTAAAACAATTGGAAACAAGAAGAATTTCTTTTGCTAATTGATTGCTTGAGTAGAAAGGGTCTCTGCTCGCTTGCATCGATTTTACGCTTGCGAAGTGAATCTTGAGTATAGATGATAAAACTTGCCTTTTGTGAGACGACCTAGTTTTTTGGACACTTATTCTTGACCGCTCGTAATAAAACGATACCAGCCGGACTGATTTTCTACATAGTACAGCCTTATGCATTGATTGATCTTTAAGAAATAATCGCAATCGCATACAATTTAAGTGGAATTGAACAAATCACGGAAGAATGTAGGTATTCGCCTCTGATTAGCAGGCGGTCAACAAAGCTTGGTTAATTGCTTTAATTGCTTCTATAAAATCGGCCGTGGTAAGACCAGACAGCGATTTTATTGATCCTTAGAAGTGATAACAACATTTCAACTAGTCTAACATGAGGATTGCTTCAGCACTACAGGTGCGTTAAGAACATCTGAAACAGCTACACTTGCTGCCAATAGAGATTTATGGTATGCAGAAGGTTACTTACCCGGCCCAAAAGCTGAGAAAAACTCACCAACGGTGTGAGAAAAACACACATAATACTGGACAAAAGCGCCTGAAGTCAGCGCGAAATCCTCTTTAATGAGTCTATTTCTATCTTTACGGACGGACAGCCGAAGGAGACCTTTACAACACCCTTTCAGTTTCCCTGTAGTGTCTTTAAAGTCGAAGTCACAGCTATCAGTCAGGCCACTGCCTGGCTGAAGATTAACCCAGCATCTTGCACAGATATTGTAATTTTTTTCTTTTATTTTGTTTAAAAATGAAATTTCCAAATCCCAGGAGCACTCAGACTCGTTTTCGGTCCATTGTTCTCCCAGGCAGAAGCCCTTTTTTGGTGCAGTGGCTGGAAAAACTCACATTTTGTGCGTTTCCCTTTTTTGTGGCTGTTGCTGTTCCCCGATATTGTGATTTATATCGACAGCCAAGCTGCGATCAGATCTCTTGTATGCAACACAACAAAATCTAGGGCAGTGAAGGACTACTGCGTATCTCTGAACGAGATCATTAACCAGCATACTAACATACTCGGTTGAGATTCAGGTCACAGTGATATTCCGGAGAACTGTTCGACTAATGAAGTAACCAGACAAGGCTCTTAATGTGCAAACAGGAGGAGACTCGGTCATGTAAAAGCGCTTGTTAAACACCTGATTCACACCGATGCTCGGTCGAAAGCAAATCGTAGATGGCAACATCTTGATTATGGTAACAATGCTAGACTAATTTGGCCTGACCTCGAGCTACAGAGATGAGGTAGAGGAAGGAAAAGGAAGGAAAAGAAAGAGGAAGGAAAAGGAAGAGGAAGAATAAATTGTGCATATGGCCCGGCCTTTCAAACATAACAAAAACTACCTCAGGCGAATACTTTAACGATCTAAGTCATCTGAACAACGCCAGAACCACCGATTTAAATTGCTATGTAAGGAAACCGAAATGGTTTAAGAAGTAGACTGGGGTCAACCATAGTACTTACAATGGTATCACAATGGACCTACTTTTGGTCTAAATGTATATCTTCTCAGAGGACCAAGAACAAGACAGCTGAAAACTATACATGAGCGTACGGCGTTCACACGAATCAAGAAGGCCTTGTCCTCTTTAAGCAACTTTATCCTTCAAAATGAGGAACTCTTAAAGTAAATGTTTGCCTGCATTACGTTTTACAAAATCGACAGGAGATGCCTCATCACCAAAGTGCAAACTCGACTCCATCAAAACTAACAAAATCAGAGATACTAAGCATGCTTAATTAAAAAAAAAAAAAATACCGATAGCTTAACATTGCCGGAAGCCAAGTATACCAACATAATGACATGAGCAAACTTTTCAAAACAAAAAAATAACGATAATTTTGCTTGTTTTATTTATTATCTTGTTGTACGAAAAAGGAAACCGAAAATGTAAGAAAGCCATTTACAAATAAGGAAATCTATAAGACTTCCACTCACAACAAGTTAATAGTTGTTCGCCCATGCGTGCGATTTTTAAATCTCGTCAAATATGACAATAAGAACCAGTTTCAAAATGTATGTACATTGCACAGATATGTAGATATAATTAACGAAAATACGTATCTAATACTCAAATGTAGGTAGTGTCAGAAATCTAATAAATTAAACCCAACACGCTCCTCTCCACAACCAACAACGCGACGTGCAGTTAACTTTTCATCATTCGAATGTCTCTGCCAAAAGCAATTTGTTGTGCACCTGTCTAGCGTTACAGTCGTTCGTTGACGTTCTTTCTTAAATAGAACGATTAAACCGTACCATTGCGTCAAGGACGCTGGGTAATGAGATAACCACGCGTAGATCAGCAACGAAACATCGTTGCTCCAACAACCTCCAATGAACGACTAAGTAACCTGTCTGTCCGAGTACCTACGCTTTTGTAAGACTCTGCTATTAAACCACAAATCAAATCTCCATTGACATTAGAATTCACACACACGTATCTAGATACTATCCTATTCCTCAATCCCACAAATGCAGGTAGGCATTGAAAAATTGAATTACAAAATAAAAAAAAAGAATAATTTAAGTACTCACTCCGCATTGCTAGTGCTTCGATGAAATCCATCCAAGGTATTTGATCGCTTCAGCGGATCATTGTAATAATTATGATATCCATTGGATGCAACTGGTTGTTTGTCACTTATCGAGTACTTTTCGCTCATCACCTTTTCGCGTCGCTCGCGAAGCATATCTTCGAAATCGTTACGAGTTGGCGTCTTTCGTAGCGTGCTGTATTCGCTAGCTACACTACTACCACCAAAGGTTTTACGTACCAGCATAGGGCTGGTGAGCCCCGACTGAGCCTTAATCATTCTAGGATCCTTTTGCTGATTTTCCGGATCGGGAACTTCGTTTAGATGCACTCCGTTCGACGGGAGATTGCCGTATGTGAATGGTTGAGAGTGTTCACGCGCGTGATATGGTATATTATCTTCGTCTTCAGATGCGGTTACGACAATCGGATGCGATTCGTTAGACGTCCGCACTACTCGCTGATATATCGCAGACTGATGTTGCGATTGTGAATGTGGATTTATCTGGGTATGTTGCGACGACATTGTTCCGTTTGTTGTATCGCGGCGCGGTTGTTGGCGCGATTGCACTAACGAGATGTTGCTAGTGCTGCTGTGGTAACCGCTGAACAGGTTTGGTGTGTCACGACCACTTTCACTTGGCGGCGGAGTCAGCGTGGTTGTTGTACTAGCTGTATCGTATGGATCGAACCGATCTTGTTTGTATGAATTTGAGTTTGAATGGCGTTGAACGTTCTCTTGCGACACGTATGAATGTGAACCGTGTAATATCTCGCGATTGGAATTATGTGCGGGCGGATTTGGTATTGGCAACGTATACACGGGGGATGGTGCGGAGGCGGTAGCGGAAACGTGGGACACGATACTTTGACTGCGACCGTATTGGTTAACCGATTGTGTACTTGCTTTACGATTTTGGAAGTCAGGTATATCTTGAACTGTTAATAGCATGCCACTAAGAATGTCATCAAGTTCACGATGGCCGTCTTCTGTACATAAATAGAAAAAATAAAATAAAATCGGTTACACATGAGTAAATTCAATTGTATTGGGTGAATTGAAATGAAAAAATAGGATTCGGATGCACAAGTATGTCATGGAACGCAGATGAGAATCAGAATTGCGGAGGGATTTGGCAACTTCAAAGTGTAAACGTGGGTTTATGATTTTAGTATATGACACAGATGACACGGCTTGATAGAGTATAGGTAATGTCACAGGAGGTATTGGGCTCACTCTTATGTAACATTATGCATGATGGGACACTCAATCTACCTATACAAGGGGAACTCAAGATAGTAGGATTTGAGGACGATATTGCCATAGTCGTGGTCCGTAAGCTACTGGAACGAGCGGTCCAAATAAGCAACGACTAAATCGGGCTTAAAATTTGCAGAGCGTAAGACAGCAGAAAGAAGAGATAAACAATGACTCTTACAAGAGGAAGACACACGATCAAATCGAAGCACGCCATCAAGTAGATATCGTGCTGAGCATTTCGAGTTCGGGAAAGTCAAAAAGCATAGCCATGTGATCCAAAGGTCTAATTGACATTGGAGGTTAACTGCACTGCGGATTGTCACTTTTTTGACAAAAATGTGCAGTGGGGTAAGTTCAATGAGGGCTGCCGTATGGCAAGTTCGCCTGGCCCCGGTGATACCGAGGCATACTAATCATTGAAGTCATTGTAACTTTACGATGGTGGATTCTTCCTTGACTTTGGTCCACACAACTATGGAGGCGTACTTAAGGATGGGTCTTACTTTTGTGCTGTAAAGCCAATATGTAACCTTGGGCTGTAAATCCCAGGTTTTACCGTATAATCGGCGACATACCCACATGGCATTGGTCGCTTTGGTAATTTTACTGTTGACGTGTGAGTTTCAGTTAAGCTTCTTGTCTAGGACAATTCCTAGATTTTTCACTTCATCTGAAAGGCCGATAGGTGTACCATTTACAGTAACTTTTCCAAAGTTCAGTTGGTGAGTAGATCGTCAATGAGGATTGACCATAAGAGAGGCTTTTTGTTACTGAAATAGTCACTGAGACCTCTTCAGTGGTGGCTGAGATTCTCCGGCTTTCAAGCTTCGCCCTAACCCACCTGTTAGTATGATGATCAATGCCTCTGCGGGTGAGAGCATTGGTGATTGAATCGTTGCTGGTATTGACAAAAGCACCTTCAACGTCAAGGAATGCGCAAGGGTGATTTCCTTTGAGCAGAAGCCTGCCTCTATCTGTGAGACCAGATGATGCAGGGCGCTCTCAGTGGATCGACCCTTGTGATAAGCATATTGGTTGGGATGCAGAGGCGTTTTATCTTCTAGATATGATTCTGTTATGAATATCTAACAGTTTTTCCATTGTTTTCAGAAAAAACGATAGGGTGGTAGGATTTAGGGAGCTCGCTGGGCTTATTGCTTAGCTTAGGGATGAAAACCACAGTAATTTCCCGCCAAGCTAGTGGAATGTATCCCATCTAACCTTGTCTTGGCTGAAAAGTCTACCAGACGGACTATTGACAGAATTGATCGTAGATTCTGCAATCGGAGGCAGTAATGGTGACATCAGAGATGTATGGCTGTATCTCTGAGCCTAGGAAGTGCACCTTGAGCCAAGTCTCCAGGGTTTCCCTACGAATAGAGGTGAAGTTGCTGTCTGATTTGAGAAGCAACCCTAGTGCTTTTTAGATAGAGACTTCTAGAGCCGAGCTGCAGCCAGCAGAGTTTCTAGACTCTCACAGTTTTTCCTCTAAGGCAATCTCTTGGATTTCCTGAGTTCGGAGTTATAAGGACAAACGATGGACTAACCATCTTATCCCGCAAATTGAGACATGGACAAGCCGCAACCATGGTGAAGTGGACAAGCAGTATCTTCACAGATTGCATAAACACAGGAAGACGTGGGACATGTGTTATTTTCACTGTCCACGTTTTGAAACCGTGAGACATGCTCCAAGCTTGGGGACATGCTCAAAGAACATAGAGAGTGGGAGGTGCGGATCGTTTAATCGGGGAATCTTTAAAAGATTTTCCCTCTAAGCGAGAAAAAACGACACTTAACATAACCGACTTAGACAAAACGACACAAAACGCTGGTTCAAGTTTGTCTGTAAAGGTGCTGTAGTGAATTCTGAGAACAACATTAGGCTCAAATGGTTACTTTTGATAATTGCTGGTCCTTCTTCTGGTCCTGGATTGGGATTCTAGACCATGTGCTGAATGGTGTTTTATGCCCGACATGAATAGTGCACACCAGGAAGTACATATCTAACTAAAAGCCCGAAAGATAACACCGTTTTTTTAGTAGGAACTAGCCTATAGCATTTTTTTTTTTCATCCCGTTGGGGCTAAGCAACTTTTCGGCAATCTTTGAGCGTTTATCAGAATTTAGTTGTGTAGATTTATATCGTCACTGGAACATCAGAAATATGAAGCAATTTAAAGGACGTATTTACATGTCTTGGTGGTCGCCGTGGCTTAGTGGTTAGTGCGTTGGACTGCTAAGCGAGAGACACAGGTTCGATTCTCAAAAAAACCACCAAAAGTTTTTTCGCGGCACCACCTCTTCGCAGGCATGACAAACCTGCAAGAGTACAATCTGTCACGAAAAGCTTCTCAATTCGCCGTTCGGAGTCGGCATTAAACTGTAGGTCCCTTCCATTCGTGCGAAGAATATAACACGCACAACATGAATGGTTTGTGAGAAGCTAGGCCTTGGCTCTCCATGAGCTGTCGTGCCAAATTACATACATACATGACATGCAAATATCACATTTCAATGTGAGTGTGACGTCAGATAAGATGTCAAATAAATGCTCAAATTTATCGTGTACATGGCAAATGTGAAGAAGCAAAAATGGAGTGAGTACACGGCATGTGAAGTTCACATGTTTTCATGTTGATTCTCATGTCATGTGAACTTTTTAGACATTTTTTTTCAAATTTTCTGACGTTTAATGTAGCTCGCAAAAATATAGCGAATACACGACATGTGAAACATCGCATTTCTTCATTTGCATGCATTTAGACTTCAAATTAGTGTGAAATTAGAAATGTATCTACATATATGTATGTGTCTAAAATAAAGTGTTTTGAGGCGATTGCTGTGGCCTCGGCTGTAGTGTTGTTGGACAGCAGTAGTGAAGGGTTGATCACAGACCGTGGTTCTGCGGTTTATAATGACTTCTATTGTGGCTTCTCTAAGTTCCTAAATGAATTTTTTTCACTCTAGAAGATATCAGGAAGTTAAGGAACTTTTATGGGTGGACAGAAGTTAGCTGTTCCGTATGGACAACTTCGCCGCCAAGGAGAGGGTTAGGGAAAGAACACCGTGCTCCTAGCAGGGGACTTTTAGTTTCAGTTCCCATTCAAGGTTTTACGCGCATTTTATGATTGAATTGCGTGCCGACGAACCTAATTTATATAGGATTTGTATCGTACGCATGTCGGCCAAACAATTTGATCATTTGCTCACCTTGGTGAAGCCGCTTATTGAAAATAAGATTACAAGAACCTATCAAGTTTGAAAATCAAATGAAAAATGTCACATGAAAAAATGACACTCACATTTAAATTTCGTCTCAGCTCGAAATCGTACATACCGCTAATTATAGCGAGTACATGACACCAGGAAGTTCACATTTTATCATATGACAAACGGTTCACATGAGTATGTACTTATATTTTTATATGAACGTATGTGACTGTCACAAATATAGTTAGTACACGACATGTAGGATTCTTCATTTGTTCTGACGTAGAATTTACGTTAAAATGTGATTTTTGCATGTCGTGTACTCTTAGCATAACTGATTACTGTCCTTGTGTCTAAAAATACTTCATCCTTCTTAAAAAATTAAAAAGAAAGGTCAGGTCCTCTTCACTGTTCATATACAAATGATGGCGTTTCTAAGCAGAATAATGGTATGGTTTGTGTTTGCGAACAGGAATGTCACAAAAACTTAAATATATTTTCAAATTTATTGAACGTTTTTTTTCTTATTAAATACAAAAAAACAGTTACCTTGTGGGCTCACTTGACTAGGAAAACTTGATGGCGATACACTTGATGTTAACGTAGGTCCTGTAAAGATGTTTTTTTGTTTTGTTTAGTTTTGAAACTTGTTGAGAGTTACATGTTTACATTTTCTTTTCTTTTTTTTCTCTTTCTACGAATTTTGTTAGTAAAAACGTTCTTTTTGTGTAAGAATTTTGTGTTAAATTAGACTAGTAATGGTCACACAATGTTTAATACACACACACACACAAACAAATGCATTATTTACGGAAGGAAAAGGCAAAGCTCTCTGTATATGCTTACTACGAAAACTACATGATTTTTTTTCAAACTACAATAGATAACAATTTACGAAATTGAGAACTCATCGTAATGATCTTTTCTCGACTGCGCAGACTTGCCCAGGCCGGATGAAGTTAGAACAACAAATAAAGACACAAAAAAAAAAGGATACAGACGAAGGCAAAGAGTTCTCAATAAATTTACTTACTATTTAGCACACCGCTACTTGAGATTCCCGAATCCATAGACAGGGTAAGCGGACTGCGTACGAATTCCCTTGAACCATTCTGATTGATCCGATTATCAGGGGATTGAATTGACTGAATGACAGTGGAGGTTGTTTGGTGATGCGACGTAGAGGCCGGATATCCTGAATGATGGCGATAATTCGATTGTGATGTTCCAGGACGACTGTCAAAGTGTATGGTGTTGTAATCGGAACGCGACAAAGGTACTGATGCTTCCCGAAATGAGGTTTTTCCGGAAACAATTTCCGTGTGAGATGAACTCTTAATTGGTGTACTAGTGCTAATCGGTTTACAATTTATGATGGAATTAAAGCTTCTATCGAAACCGAAATGATCGGTTGTTTGTGCTATAGCGATGGATTTTATAGATTGATCGCTGAGATTAGTGGGACAGTGTGGTGATGACTTTGGTGATTTTAAAATAGTTGCATATAATGATCCATCCAAAGGACCTTGAGTATGACAAGAGTCTATAGTTGAAGAAAAGTTGAAGAACTTAGTTTTTGCGCTCGGTTTCAAGCAAGAGCTTGTGATAGATAAGCTTAGAAATAGTTAAGATTTAGATATTTAGATGAGCTTGTATCGCGTGCTTTAGGTAATCCGGTTAGTTAAAACAAGAAGTGCATACTTAAAAACAAAAAAATACACTTTAGGGCAATTGAGAAGGGGGGAATGAAAGTGGTTAAGTGTAGCCGTAGATTGGACTCTTTACACAAGGTCGTTTAACTGTACACGAACGAAAGCCAAGAATCGAAGGTTTTAACCATAACAAGTAGAGAATACAAAAAAATGTGAGCGCTCTATTAAAACTCGAATGAGACTAGGTATAAGTGTAAATATACAAAATATCTCATTTTTAGGAGCCACCTGCATATTGTGCTACCTTAACCATTTTAAAGCTCAAGGGTTACATACAAAAAAAAGTCGATCAACTGCGAAAAAAGCTGAAGTCATCTCTACTGCATAGACATAACACTGACAGTGGAGTGGTCATACGGCTTAAAATTGTTGATTGTACTAATGACATCGGGATGTTCGAAAGAAATACTGTGAATTATAAGCAATGGCAACAGTAGCACCTGCGGAGCAAAAACGACTGAAACCTAATGCTACCTGAGTTTCAAAAAAAATTACTACACCAACACTAGCGTTGTGTGAATAGCATCATAAGGGTATTCATAACCCCTTTAGCGCTAGTGAATTATAAAAAATAAAAAAGACTAACGAAAATTAAAGTTTCACGATCTATAGTGCGTCAAAGGTAGACACTTTCTGAAACGATGTGATAATGCTGATAAGAATTCTTAAAGTAAATCCTACAAGCTTGTGAAAACAAAGCTGGAGAGTTTCATACAATCATCATCATTGTGACCTATTTGTACTCATCAGCGATAACTTGACCCAAATCACATTCAGACAGTTTCCATAAAGAAGTATTTTGGGTTATAATGATCCCTGTGAAAGTCGTCACCCGGAATCTTGTGGAAGCTAGGAATGAATCAGCCTTGAAAAGACTGCGGTTGCTAGATGATTCAAATAGCATTAAAGTGCGTAACACCATCCGTGCTTCCAAAACACTTGAAGTTCTCAAAAGCGATTTTGTGCAACGACAGAGAAACACCTGGAAAATGAAAGTTGCGCTAGACAGCGGATGAAACTTGAACGATATGATTGCCTGCGTCAATCAAAGATCACAAATGACCTATATATGCTGACCATTGATTAAATGGGTGAAGTAGAGATGAGCACAGAACTCAATTTTGTGGCATAGAATATCTCAAATAGATCGAAAACACGTAAGACGAGGTGATAAGATGGTGGAAATGTGATCTTTGACACAGCTAGGAACAATATGGTCAGCCTTCACTGAATTCCTGTCCACAGCGGAGACCATAGAAGCCTGACTTAACACACGAGGACAAGCATGCTCCAAGCTGTTGTTCCGTCATAAGGAAAATTTAGTTTCTAGGAAGAACTTTAGAGTCGTAATTGGAATTTTAAGAAGACACTGCTGCCTGAACAAGCATCTACATTGCATGAATCTTAGAACAGATTCAAGCTGTCGACTCTTGAGAGTGAAGAAACCTCTCTACCTATCCTAACGAAATGCCCAGTTCTCTTTCTATTCAGAAAAAGAATCCTTGGTAGTGAAGTTGTACTAATAGAACAGTTTGCTGATAGCCACCTAGAGAAGTTCCCTAACTTCTTGACATACTCTAGAGTGAAATAATTCATCTACAATACATAAGGGGAGGTACAATAGGCCTTTAAGTACTGTAACCCTCTAGACCTATAAGCGAAGCATAGAAGAAATGGGAAAAGTTCTATCATTTCTTCTACGAAATTTCCGCTGTCTGACAAGTTTCTCGTCTCTTAAAGTGAACGACTATCATTCATTTGATGGACTCGGATATTGTCTACATAAGTATTATCCTGCCTTTCTGAGAGATTGATTTAAAGTCATTAGATATGGAGACGTCAAACTCGGAACATTCGAGTCAACATCCGTCGACTTTCTTCAACGTTTAGTTGCAAAAGAACGAGGAAACGATCGTCTTGATTCAAGAGTTTTCGTTTGTTAATGCCTGCTATATATATTTAAGACTGCCAACTGTACATCAAACGCAACTGAGTAGAAATGGCTAGGAGAAATAGCCTAGAATTCTAAGTGCTGTAAGGCGTATGGCATGATTGTATTTCTCGATATCGAGGGTGATTTCAACAACGTAAATCTTTCAGATCTGATAGCGAAGCGTTACCTTTGATTGATTAAGTGCTCACAAGCAGTATTGAGGCAGAGCTTTGGTCCTCTATTTTGGCTTTCGCTATGTCCCTATTCGAAGAGATTCGGTGTTGCTCACAACGAGTACAGCGCAAGCTAGTTTTACACTGTGACCAGACTTGTTTCTTTACAACTAACGTTTCGCATAAAAATGGGAATAAAAGGCTCTCGTCCAAAAAGCTATTGATAAGGCACATCACACATCAAATTTGGGAACACAAGAAACTGCATTTGAAAGTCATCAATGTTTTATTTCATAGCCATTCAATAAAAATTGCATTCGCCACGGCTAATCGAAAAACGCTTCAGTTAAAGTTCAATCAATAGAATTGAACTTTGCAGTCAATTTTGCATACCTGGCTAATAACAGGGTGTGGTAGTTGCGAATAATATAAGCGAATAATCAACAAAGTGCTAACTTCAACTAGTGAAATTTAAACACAAAAAATAAAAATAAAACTATTGAATCAAATTACAAATTACCAACATAAATACACATGAAACTTAGAAGAGTTTTACGCACTATTTACCTATTTAAATTGTAAATATTTTTCTGAAAAGTATTCGTGAACACAAACCACTTATGTATGTCGCGGGTTCTTTCGTATTTATTTTATTTTTATCAAAAAATTAAAGATAACCGCAATAGGGTTCCGAGATAAGAATAACCGTTCACAAGACACTGACATCTAGATATGTCAACATACGATTATATTAATACCCGTACTACACATTATGATCTCACTGAACGGTTGAAATTTTACCAAAAATATGGTCTTGTCGTTTCCAAAAAAAGAAAAGAACGATTTTCACTTTTATGAAATCCTACACAAAACTAATAAATTTTCTTATTTTTCATTTTGCACTAAATCTGCGACGATGTATCGAAATCCACAGAGAAATAAACTAACCCGGACACCGAAACAATACGACATTGACTAAAAGTGAAATCTAAAATATCCAGACCCGTTGGATGAGCACATCCACTGGGCGAAAGATACACGAAATATATTGTGAAATATGTATCCGAGGCTTTGAATGCTTTTAGATTCAGATATGCTATCAGGCATTAGGGTGCCTGCATAAAGTGGTCTTTTGGAGAACACATGCTCTACCTATCCACATCCGCTTTTCGTAAACCTTTCTATCTGAGAGATGCTCTACCTTTCCCATCTTCCGATTTTAATTAATTATGGCCAAATAGCAAAATAGAAAACAACAAACATCTCTTGGCATTTCCGCCGAAAAAAAAAGGATTTTTCTTTCCAACAATTTTCCCCGCCTAAGAGAGAAACCTCTGAATATTTGTTAAAGAAAAATATCTAAATTTAGAAAACGGAAAATAAAGTAAAAAAAAAAATTGCCTGTGTGTATTTATGTTGGTACAAAAGTTTGCGGTTGTATTTCAGTGCCAAAAATTAAAAAAGAAATTACAAAAGTCCGTTTTTATTTTTACATTATTTATGATCACTTTCTGCTTTATCTTGACTTTGTAGCGCCTCGAGTATTTTTTTAAGTTTAATTTCGAATGCGAGCGGTGGGAGTTTGTTAATGTAAATAATAAATTATAGTTTTATGACGTCATAAAATGATTTAATGCCAAGCCAACGAGTCACACACAACAGGGCAACGCTGCTTCCACAGGTAGCGAAGAAAAATTAAAAATAGGCAATGCTCTGGAAATGGTTTTTTGTTAGCAGAACGTTGCATGCATTTAGGCGGTAAAAGCTTCTTTTTATTTGGTTTCCAAGTGCAAAGGTTTGTTTTAGGAGCACTAAGTAATTTTTTTTTCTTTCACAAAAGGTTATTTGTTAGGATGCGGAGTTGCGATCAAGAGTAATAAATTTCCTTTTTTTTGCCAATGTCACATTTTAGAACATCGGCATAGTAAAAGTGCACATATGAGTATATGCACCCACGCTCCTACTTAAAATGCTAACAAGGACGCATTTTTGGACCTTTTGAACCGTGCCTACGAAGCTTCTCCTCAGTATTGTATTTTTCCTTACAAATGAATCCATATAGCAACTTGGCTTGCTTCGGTTGGTTGAACTGCCGAGCATATTATTATGGCCTTTTTTAGAGGTCATGTCTTCAACGAATAGAGACTGCGACTTTCTCTCAAATTTAAGGTAATAGCCAGTTACTAATTAGAAATTACCCATTATAACCTCTCCAACCACAAAGGCCAACGACCAATGGATACAATCACTTTGTGCTACCAGCTATCAGTCGAGAGAAAACTTATGGTATGTCCTTAACAGTGAAGCGAACATACAAGAGTTGAAGTGCCAAATAAGATAAGCAGGAGAAATATATCAGACCAGAAGATTGGAATAAAAGAAAATCTCTTTGTAGAAAAACGATGGTCTAAGCGGGTTTCCAGTTTAATAAGGTTGACTGACACTTAATCAGTCCAATATGCAGGCATTTAACATCTGATTCATTAGTATCAGACAGAATAGAAAGGAGCTCGGTCAGACAAATTGAAAGAAACTATGGAACAGAATACCGTTGGAAAGCAGACACTTTCTTCATGTCTAGGGCTGCTAAAAGTAAGGGCGACTTAAGAATAAAAAGGCAATTGTACGTATATAAAACGACTACTGAAAAAAGTGAACAAATTGGTTAATGAAACGATATACTAAAGCCAATGAATTGATAAATGAAACAACCTATACACTACTTGTTGGTGGGTACATCTCTGCCACTTATTTAGGGCGTGATTTTAAATTCGCATATGCTAATGACTACACACATTATATCCCACCTCAAATGCGACAGACTAATACATTAAGCTAAGCTAAGACTTTAGAAGGGTTTGTTTTAAAAATCTAATCAAAAATCTTATTAAGGACTGCACAAGTATTAAGATTCCAAAAGTCAACTTACTCAAGTCCAGATGTTCGATGCTATTTGCTTTGGCCAAGTCATGGGCACGTTCCGTTCTTATAAGCGGGCTTTGGAACAAGAAGTTATTGTTTGTTGTGCCTGAGTTGAAGTGAAACGAAACCTTACAGTCATTCGGAAAACGGGGATCTGAAATGATTTCAAAATACTTTAGCTCACAACAATCATTTCGATAAGATGTACAATAAAATACCAGCATTGGCGTAATCCAGATCCTCCTTTCCAAAAACGACGTCATTCGTTTTAATGGCACACGTATGGAATTGAACCGAAAACAATAGCTTCCTCGATTCACGATTGTAACTGCCATCGGAAGAGTTTATCTGATAGCACCTGATTAATATATCACCACGAAGACGTAGATTTCCAATTTGATACAGGAACTGTCTCGTTGTTATTGGAATGATGTGTATATCTGCAAAAATAAAAATAAAAAAAATTTAAATTAAATTCAATTACATCTTCAGACAGGCATAAGTAACAGACTTACCAGAAGTATACACGCACTGTAACCCTTCATAGATTTTTATGAAACTATTCCATTCACTTTTCGAGGACATGCCATTGTACTGTAGCCACGATGGAGGTGACTCAATACTCACATAATTCAAGTGTAAAGGCGATGCGTTTAGCTTGATTTGGCCCGACAACAGTCCAGAGAAATATCGAATGTATCTCTTGTATGATGGAATTCTTAAGGGTTCGATATTGCCTTCGAGAAATTTTTTCATAGAAAACATGTCCAGATTCATCCAATTCCTCGTAATTGTATTCTGTGCTTGTGCATCTTCGTTTAGGCTGATATTGCGCGTTTGGTAGTTAGAAGCACATATTCGGAGATATTCTAGAAAAGCGACTATAGTTGCACCTAATCTTTGACAATCCTCCCTGTGGAAAATAACAGATGAAAAAATTATTAGTACAGACTAAATGGAGCTATGTACATACATATATATAAGGAAAAGAGTAATCCAAGTTTGTAAGCAGATCCAAAAGTGGACCATTGGACATTTTCAAATGGAGAAAGCTAACCCTTTATGGATAAAAAAATGCATCCAAGAAAATACAAGCGTCTGAGGGATTTCTAAGTCCATCCCTGTCTACCCACTTCTCCAAGCGCTGAGTTTTCCGACTAGAGATTGGATTTTAAGCCCTTTGAATGGTCGGTATATGTATGGGTTGACGTCAGAATCTAAGCAATAGAAGAATAATCTATAGGTACAATTAATGGCGGTGTTCCTATAAGAATGTACTACTTGATAATAACCTAACAACGGATACACATTCGGACCGCAAACCTTTTTCTTTATCATTATCCTGTATATGCAGAGATCATATAAGAAGAGCCTCCAGACACTACCAAGAAACTGACCTAGAGAGAGCCTACCCAGAGTACATATGTACAAAAAATCAGTGTCGTGGTGCGCGAAAACTAGTCAGTTCCTTTACCAGAAAACAATTAGTGGATTCACATTTAAAAGACAAGTTTTACAAGAGAATAAAAGGCAGCCTGAAAAAATAAGAGAGCAATATGATTGGAAGAAGAAAAAGAAGCCATATGCAGTCTTAGGCATGACCGGGGATTTTATAAGAAAGGCCCTGATCATAGTTTATAGGAGGGGAACTCTGTCTTTCAACGCTAGTTTCTCTACGAATATAGACATTCTAGCATTTATAGTTAGCTCCCTCTTCTTTTCATGATCATGTTGCCATTTTCATTTCTTATTGTCATACTGCTTGTCCAAGCTTATTGTCCACAACCTCCGGAAGCAACGGCAATAGCTATCACATGACATCATCGTCTAAGTCAATCGGGCATGAGTTTTTTTTAGATTCACTTTCGTGGGTTCGGATACCGTGACTATTATGAAGCAGCTTCATCCAATAGAACAACGAAGACGAAACGTTTAGATAAGCAAAAACGGAGAATACTCATAAACAAAGAACAGTGAATGCTGAATCCTTACATTGCTCTTAAGGGGATACTGAGACCGTGACAGAAGGAAGGTGGTTGATTTTAGGAGTATGAATCTCATACAACGTTGATTTCCTTCTATTGTATGTTTAAGAGTATCCAAATCTGTGTTATAAGTCTGCGCAACGATATCTTTGAATCTTATCAATAAATACAACAATCACCGAATGTATCAAATGTTATCTCAACCTCTTTACAACAAAACATCAACCAGTCAGTAGAGTCATTAAAGTAATTAATGGAATTATTGAATATCACAATCCATTGAATAAAACTAAAAAGAAACTCACGACCTTGATGCAAGTCACGTTCACGGTCGATAGGGCGAAACACGTTATTTGTCTCATAATCACCCCACACATGCCTATGAATACGAAAGTGGTTTTAACTTGCTTCTGAGAAACCACTGGGAAGCCACTCGAAGGGGGAACCAGAGTCTGTAAGTTTGGCTGAGACTGTCAATGAAATTTCACCGCCAATCCGACACACGCGAGAGATTGTTTCAGTAATTAGTGGTTGTAAAATCAAAATAATCGAATACAAATCACATCGAGGAAGTAATTGACATGCGTAGTTAATGGAACGATAGTCGACGTGATGTTTTCGTTGTTAATTTAGGCCGCAAAGCTTGGAATCCGTATAAATGGGTTATTAATGGACTGATTGAAGTTGTTTGCTTCCTCAACTGGACAAGTTGTTTTGGTGTTTGTTTATGTTTTTCTTATGCATTCCCATTGGGCTTTAGCTGAGCAAGATCCGTTAATGAAGCTTGTTGGACATTTTGTCATTTTCTCGCTCGGACTTGTACTGTTGTTTGTTTATATATTGTACATGCAGTGCAGTAAATTCAAACAAACCGAACGAATGCTTGCCGACATAGCAGAAAACTTTTGGATAACTTATTAGCATTCTTACAGAGCACATCATTGTCGCCAAGGGTCCAGTGCGTTAGTCTTAACCGACACAACTATCAATGACGAAGACACTGCGGACCACTTCTGATGTGACTGTCCTGCATTTTATTGAATCAGGTGGTGGATATTAGATACTGATGTGGTGACCGTTGACGGCTGGTCTTTGTCACTGAAGCCCCTACTCAGCGCTTACACAAACAAATAAAAAATGCATCCTGGGCAAATTTGGGTATTTTTTAAGCATTTGGTGCATAGAAGTAGGTCGTCAGAGGAATTCCAGATAAGATACGGCAGTCGACAAGGCGGTATACGTATACTCGTACTTAATACCTACATATATCGGAGACTGGGCCACCCTCTACAAGAGAGCTATGACCTCGTAGCCAGTCAAGTTATGCAATGGAATCCGTTGCACACGAAAATGGATTGGGGCAGAAAAATCGACAATGAGTCGATGGCTGAGATTCCTTACAAGGAACGATACACATACTAACTAAGAGAATATTGTACGATCTATAAAAGGACTTAAGTTAGTAAATGCTTGAGCATTATGATACCTACACACTGGCGAGAATAGGTCTTTCAGAAGAAGACTTAACGGAACAACTTTAAGAATTCAGTATTTTTATTAGTTAGTTTCTGCGTTTGACACATATAACATTGCGACCTGAGAGATTGAGGATGTCCCCAGTCGAAGCGTTACGAATGTCCTCCGGTGTTAGGAATACTTTGTGGAGAAATGGTTTCTTGACTCTGCAGACAGCAACGCACACACATAGTACGTGCTCTGTTGATTCGCCTTTCTCTGAGTAGAGTCGGCATTCAGATTCCTGAATTATATTTAGTTCAGGTATGTAAGTGATATCTGAGGCTGCATTGACCGTAAAAATTTAATAACGAAACACGTGAGTGCTGTCTTACAAATACAAAAATTTGGAGCGACAGCTCATAGAGAGCCAAAGCCTTGCTTCTCGCAACCATTTATGTTGAGCGTATTGTATTTTTTGCACGAATGGAAGGGACCTTCAGTTTAATAGCCGACTCCTAACGACGGATTGAGAAACTTTTTTATGACTGGTTATACTCTTGCCGGTTTGTCATGCCTGCGAAGAGGTGGTGCCGCGAAAGAAACATTTGGTGGATTTGAGGATCGATCCTCTCGTTAATAATTCCACCGCACTAACCAATAAGTCACGGCGATCACTATTAGTCTACCAAAAACTTATA
The DNA here is from genome assembly GCA_951813785.1 of Criorhina ranunculi. Lineage (NCBI taxonomy): Eukaryota > Metazoa > Arthropoda > Insecta > Diptera > Syrphidae > Criorhina > Criorhina ranunculi. The sequence continues at coordinate 9,107,219 of OX638385.1, forward strand.
AGAAAGCGAATGAAGTAGGGCTGATAAATGGTCATTGTCTCGCATTCGAGTTCCATTAACAAATTATATGTTCTTCAACAAATATGAGTCGATTACAGGTGCTGACAGGACCAGAGCAAAATGCTTGAAAAATCAATTGAGGCTACATAAACAGTTTCGAAATTCCAAATAAGCTTTCAATGCAACGTTGGATTTGATTCGAATGTCAGTGTCACCGTTTAAGTGGGTGACCTTGTACATCAACAAGTCCTAAATTCCAATGCACTGTCAGATATGATTAACACTTTTCTCAACCTTCCACAATGAGGTGACTGCCGCTGGAGACTGCTGAGTGTTGGTCGGTAAGTATGATAATCACACAAAATTGCACTGCCGCTGTTCGAAATGTCGGATTAAATTGAACTTAATTAGATTAAATAGACTCCGCACGACTACGTTGTGGTGATGTGATATTTTTGCCTAATTTGCCCAAAAGGAAAGGCCAAGAGTGCCAAATTTTGAACGAATTCAAATTCGAGACATTACGACCCACACCACGTTTCTGCGCAGTAAATTGATTTGGATTCTTGCATATAAAATCACTGAATTGAAATGATCTGACGTAAGAACTCTCTCTTGAAAGGAAGATATGCCCAAAGCTCGTCGCTTGTGCGCTTGTGCTCGTCTACAAACAAGCACTTTTAGAAGATTTTTTGATATCCATAGGTGGGTCAACTTTCGCAGATAAAAGTGTGACAGACTTTATGACACAAAAATGTACAAGCATGGTTATGCGCAAATTTAAATTTAAGCTCACAACTTACCTATCTTGCAGAACGACGACTTTCTCCTGGCCACTCCCCAGCCATTTGTCTATGTGCTTGCACAGTTCACAGATTCTTTCCAAAGTAATAACAGATATGCACGTTTCCAGGTTAAAGAGCTTATAGTTCTGAAAGTAAAACAACTTAATCAGTACTTCTAATCGCTGTGGGCCCAAGTAGCCTACTACAAATCAATTACTTACCTTTCCGTGCTTCTGTTCTAACATTGGTATCACCTCTTTCTCGTACTGATCGTGTGCTCCCAAATGGTTTCCATTTTGCGTCGGTAATATGTAGGCCAAAATTCGTTCAGTGACATAGTGAAGTCGTAAGCTTGAGGGGGAAAGAGCACCTTTTTGATGTTGACTTGGCGGCGCTGCCGGCTGTGTCTGAATTGGCCACTGAAATAGAGAGAAAATAATTTATGTAAGTTTATGTTAGTTATAAAGTGAGTGAGTGAAACTATAAGATTGAGCACTGTTCCTTGGGAGGAAATTATATTTATCAACCATAAACTTGACAAACAAAAAAAAAGGTCACCAGAACGGTCGGCTTTGTCATTTGCTGGTGATAAGCCTACAGTCTGTGGCAGCATTAAACGGAGCGTGTCTTCTTAACTGGGTGTCTTCCGGAGCGGAAGTACATATAATTCCTTATCCAATGCATGATAAATAATTTAAGGAATACAGTCTTAAGCATGTTTGTCAAAATGCCACCTTAGTTCAGGATAAAACAACGTGTAGAGGTTCTAGGCCTACAAGCCCCCCTACCAACAGTTTTGTGCTGCTCTGTGATTAAACACTTTATGATTACTTTTATGCTAGAGCATGGACATTAAGGAAATTAGAGGAGAGACAAAGGAGATACCGATGCACATTGGTTTTAAATGCATGTGGGTGGTAGTAGATCATTCCACATTTGTGTTGTACAGCTATGGGAAGAATGCCTATATTTGACAGTATGAGAAGACTTAAGGGCAAACTGATGAGCATTTCGAGCATAACGCGTATTGCGGATGAAGTCTTGAAGGGTTGGAATGCAATTGGCTATTTTGCTTGAGTACTGTTTTTTGAAAAATCGATCGACTAAGGTAGGTAGGTAAATAGTAGTGGCTGTCTGGTAAGTATTACCACAAACACAAGTAGCTCCAGTGCACCATTTTGGTACCACAACTCACGTGACCTGACTGTTGATAAGTGTGACTAGGAGGGTATGTTTTCAAATCTTTTTTCTTGCGTATTGTTGCATCTACGGCAAATGGCATTATACTTTATGTATACTAGGTATACTGGGTATTTTTGTATAAAAAGTATGCAAATTCAAAATTCTATATTCATTAGCATACTTGTATGTAATTTATTACACCATTTAACTGTTCCTCACCATTCGATTTAGATGCAAACACACTACAGTCGACAGTGAATTGAAATTAAGTTAACCATTACTCTGCATAAGTAGAAGATATGAGTACATGAACTTAAAGCTCGTAAAACCAAGCCGCACATGTCTGTGGGGCAAATACAATTTCAATTCATTTATTCCACCCAACGAACAGGAAATGATCACAACAACAAAATAGTCACAACAGTCCTTGTTTATGGATATACATATGTATATAATTTAATGGTTTTGAAAGTAAAGAACTCGCCAGGGTTCTCCATTGACAAGTCAAAAAACAGATTAAACAGATCACTCTAGTGCAGCCGTATGTATTTATTATACCAATGCCGTACTTGTCACATCTCGCATTCACCATTCCATGACAAGTTAATGCTTTTAATTCTTCCAGATCTGTCAAACGGCCAGTCGGACCATAAAAATTAAAATAAATGTCATTCACAGCGACTAACAAAAAGTTAGCAAAGGCAACATCCAAAATGACACTTTTTATGGCTTCCGTTCCGTTCTATACTTTATGGACGGTCACGTGAATTGCTAATATTGCAAAGTCTAAGAAAAATAGATGCACATTCCCGTCTAAAACACTGTTTGACGTGAATAATGTCTATACCTTCCGACCCTCATTTAGGGAAACTATAATCCGTCAAAGTGTCGAATTTAGAAAAGTTTTTATAATTTTTGAAGAAATACTTCTTTGTATTTTTACAATAGGCCGAGTCAAAGTGCTATATGTGACCGGGTTCCATGATATATTTATTAATGTCAGTTGAAGCTTGTGAATGTGCATTAAGTGAACAACTGCTGTAAATAAGGTGAGTGTTTTAATTGCTGGAATGGGAACGTTTCTAAAACGCATTTCATATATTTTTAAAAGAGCTGCATGGACATATTCAAGTTAGATGCACGATAATGGGGAAAGAGCGGGTAAGAGGTTTCAGTTGCCGACCTCAAGGTATTGCAGACATTTCGAGTTCATTCCATTTTTTATAGGAAATTTCCAATCAAAAAATCAATCGGTTTCGGAAGAAAATAACGGCGATCAATCAAATACACAATAAATTCGAACCAATTCGCAATGCGCAATACCGTCTCACGTCGCACAGCAAAGAATCCTTTACCAGCTGGAGCATCATCACTGTCGTCTGTTTTGCGAGATGAAAACGATAGATGAAGTCACAATCGTCCCATTTGTCGAGTTCAACACGTGGCAGCATCTTGTATTGCCGTCCTTCACAAATAAAAACTCTTTGACATGAAATCCTAAGTTTGCTCGGAAAACTTCTATTATTTTGGGAAGATGAGCAAATTTTTTCTAAACTTCAAATACCCAAAGTTGACCTAGTCAATTTTAAGTGAATACAAACGGCCCTAAGGCCGTTAAAGTACTAAAATATGCTTCGTAGGTAGCATGCACTAACTTATCTGTAGGATGTGAAGGTAGGCATGTGCAAATGTTCGAAATAAATCATCCCATTAGGAGCTCAGAATTTAAATTGAACTCGAATTCGCAAATACTGCTGTAAAATCAACAATAAAAGAACAGTTAAAAATGTTCTACACCTACAGTCGTAAGGACCTAAAAAATTACAAAAGGAAAATACACTGGAGCAACGGTCGTAATATATACGCCAAATTCAACCTAGAAGCTCAGAAGGCCCTGTACCCTACAAATGTGGTCCATAAGAAACTACAAATCTATATCAAGCTAAGGATGGGGCACACAAACATAACCCAAAGAACCATTGCCACTTTGTCAGCTGTGCACCGAGAAACCAAGACTAACAATCAGCCACCTACTTGTTTACAAAGAAGTCGATCGAATCTGCTGTTCCTCAACATGGCTCGAACCTCCACAGGGCGGGTTACAAGCGAACACACTAATCACTGCAGTTTTTATTGCCAACATTGAATCTCGGAAGGCTTGTTGGTGGGTCTGGTCCACCTCAGGCTGCATAAGCTCGAATTCAGAATCTTTTTTATTACTGATTATCCTTTCGGAAGGTTTGTCATTGCCCGTCGAGAGGTGATGCCACAAAAAAAATAGTTGGTAGTTTTGTTGAAACTCGAACCTGTGTCAGCTCCCTTAGCAGTCTAACGCACCAACTACCAACTAAGCTACGGCGACATAAAAGAGCAATACCTCATTTCTGTGAGAAAACAATTGGTTTGTTGAGATAAAACGTTCAAGGTCGTGTCATATTGGAAATAACTGGAGTTCGTTTGGATCAATTGAAAGACGTTCTTGATGGATCGAAACCATGTTAATCGTTTTTTGTTCCATCGATGTAGATAGAATGGGGTTTGTTATGCAGGTAAGCGAGATAGCATTGAGCACAAAAGGATTCAGAAGAGAAACTACAGTGCAGAGGGCTGTAAACATCTCCACTTTTTCGTAAGTTATACGATCTCGCAAAAGTGATAGAACATAGCGGCCATCGTCACTAATTTCTACAAATTGTTTTGTGAGATAAACCGGGGAAGGGTGGAAGGTGGCAATGCACCTAAAAAGGAAATAGGAGCGCTCGAGTTGCGAAGGGCAGCTCAGGAAGTAGAAGGGCAGGATTGGGAATATGAGAGCCAATGAAATTCGAGTTGTTGGTTACTGCTGTGAGTGGTTGGGGGAACCTTTTTGGAGGCTGGGGTTGAAAGGGGACAGTGAGCGGGTGCTAGGCTAAAATATATACGTTTGGTGGGCTAATAAACGGTTTTGGGAAATGTAGGTTAACAGATATTTGAAAGAGAAAAATTAAATAGCGAGAAAAAATTTGAGAAAATTTCCATTTAAACTTTAAGAGAGGGCAGAAGATTTCAAGCTGGGTAGTTTTTTGATAGGTTTGTGTTTGGACTTCAATTAAGAGCTGTCTTCAGGTACGGTGGACTGTGACGTCCCCAAGACGAGAGGAACATTTCACCTCTGGCGGAAGAAGTTGCGCAACCAGGAAACATTGGCATTTTGCAGGGCTCAGTTTATGGTGAAGGCGGTGTCATCTTCCCCGTCGTGTTATTAGCCTTAAATTTTTTGAAAAGGCGGCTGTTCCATTCAGACTGTGACCATAAATCGTTTTATTGCTTGCATCATGGGGCAACGGGAACGTCACAAAATCCCGGCTACGGAAATACGGTTTTTGAGAAAAAATTATGTTATTTATTTGCGTTCTTGGAAGAGCGATTTTATGCTTTATAGACAAAGGAAACATAATATTTTACTTTCAGTTTTGTTTGAAGTGCCTTTTATTTAAGTGTACCAAGCAACACTTTATTTCTTTTGTCAGCATCCTTCCATAGTTTTCCAACATATTAGCAACCAACATTATTTAAAAGAAAGAAAAGTGTCAGCAATGAATTCACATCAACGAGAAGAAAATGGTCACTTGAAAAGTGGGAATCACGGAGAGCTAACTTTTTTGGGGATTTGCATGCGTTCGACTGAATTTTTTCTGCAGAAAATACTATGTTTACTTTATCAATAGCCGTGTTTTTTTGGGAGCTGTATACCCAGCCCAGTAGAATTTTACACACAAAGCAATAACAACACACCAAGTGGCGATAACTTCCCCAGTAGCAGCAAGTGAGGATAGAACTACATAAGTTGACTACCAGAGCGCGAAAAATTTCATAAATTAGCTTTTAGCCGATCGTATTTGTTGCTTTTCCTCGGTTTTGACATTTACAAACTGTCAAATGAAGAAAAAGAAATCGAGCCGCAAACCAATTGGTTGGTGCGGCTGCTACTGAGTATAAATCGTTTTTTTGACTGAAGTGAGTATAATTCTCAAAAAAACATGGCTATAGCCGTTCTATCCTCACTTGCTGCTACTGGGGAAGTTATCGCCACTTGGTGTGTTGTTATTGCTTTGTGTGTAAAATTCTACTGGGCTGGATATACAGCTACCAAAAAAACACGGCTAATACAAGAATTAAATTAAATAATTGCATAGAATTCCGGGATTTTGAAATCGGGATTGTGTTGGGAATTTCATTTCTAATCCTTTGGCCACTGAAGATTTCTGTCACAACCTAGGACAAAACGTCACTATCGACAGCTATCCCATATCCCATTTCAAATACACAAATCCATTTATTGTTTTGTTTATAGACAAGGGCGGATCCAGGATTTATTTCTGGGAGGGGCACAAAGGCCAGATAGGTAAAGATTGTACCCCATAGTATTGCATTGCAATTTGTCTCTGGGATTCATTCTTTATCAATGACATACAAGAATAACTATAAAAAATACTTTTTAGAAAAGTTTAAAAAAAAACTACATGTTTAATAATGACAGTTTTCTTTTATGTTTTCTGCTGAAAATATCCAGTACTTCTACAGAGTTCATCTTTGAAGCAATGTCTTGACGGATATGCATTAAGGCTAAGCCATTCGGGCAATCTTTTTTCATATTACTGCGAAGATATGTCTTTAACCGCCGTAAGGTGGAAAAAGATCGTTCGGCAGTGCTGGTTGTCACAGGAAATGTGCACAATAATTGACACGGGGTTTTTATATTTGGCAGAGCCGTTGCTTTTTTATAAGCTTCTGCTGGTGACTTAGGAATATTTTGTAAATCTCCCTTCAAAGCTTAAATACAAGGTAGATCCTCTTTATATACTCCAGCGCCTTGCAAAACTTCATCTATATCATCATCACTTAAGTTATGGGATAGTAACTTTTGCAGCTTTCCTATTCTTTGCAGCTGAGTTCTTTCATTTCATTTAATATATACCTAATCAAGAAAAGGAGTATACACTATAAGTCGGTAATATTCTTCAACAGATTGAGTCTGAATAGTCGATCTATTAGTTTGTCGACCAGTTATTCTATTCGAGGGCCTCAACCTTATCGAAAAGTTAATGTGAAAACGTTTTACTGAAGTGTGACACAAAAAAGATTTCGGAATTCCGGTACCGTTAGAAACCTGAAATTTGGTATGCAGGTAGGTCGTACCTCACATATACCCAAACAATAAGAACTTCTTCAAATATCCCCCTCCAACCCCACTAAAAAGGGCTATAATCGACGGAAATTTGTTTCCTTTTCAATAAAATTACACTTTTGCTACTTTACAGTTATAAGTTTGAAGTTTTCAGTAATTTACTTTTTGCTATATTTCAAGGTTCCCTTATGTACCGAATTTCAAGTTTCTGGGTCCACTAGAAGACTCTTAAAAGATACTGGGCACTTCGTGACACGAAAAAGATTTGTTGATTTTGTTACGTATAATTTAAATGCGAGTACAACCAATAATAAGCATCGTCCTTGACAATCCATGGTTCCTCCAACTAAAATAAATACCAAATAATGCAATCCCAATCGCGAATAAACTAAAGCAATATACAACGCTACGTAGTGTAAAGCATTCGGTGTTCGCAAATACGTTTTCACGGAATTCACCGGCTCCAAGGAGCAGAATAGTCCTTTTTTAAATGCGTCCATGCTAGTATCTCGTTGCCTCTGCAGGCTAGCTGTGGTCGTATCGACGAGCTGAGTTGCAGAAAGTCATCAACTTCAATGGCTTGTAATGATCGAGATAATGGGAGTGTGATTCCCAAAATATCAGCGAGGACTGCCAAACTCACAAGAAATTCCGATGACATTATAGCTTGGAGCAGTGAAAACGCAGGTGTTGTACGACTGTCTCCTTGATCAACCATTTTCTGTAAAACTCCAGGAAGACATACAGAAATAATGCAGTTGGTATCTAATTGCTAGTGTTTTTTCGACTGGCCTGTTTTATCTGAATCGTGTCTGGGGGGGGGCGTGCCCCTGTGCCCCCCTTGTTTACAGATATGCATATAGTCAAAATAGGTTGCACCGACATCGGTTACAACAAAACGTATTTGAAGGTCGTTATGACCGATTTTGACTGTATTTACATTTCAAAAAGTTAAAGTCAAATAAAATATCTAACATTGATGGATTGAAAGTATTTCACATTCGATTAAGGTCTTGAATTTAAAGTCAAATCGAATGTCAAAGTAACTAATCTGTCTATGACTGGTGTGACATCACTTAATAAAAATCAAACCCATTAACTTTTATAACCCTTTCATGGTTTTACATAAATTAGCGTCAAAACGACATCCTTATGCAAATACCAATCTTCTTGCTTCATAAACAACTAGGAAAAACTTCCGAGTTTCAACATTTTTTTTTTCAATTCATGATTCATGAATAAGTATCGTATTGTGGGAGAGTTAAATCTTTTTCTTTTTACGCCTCAAGTTAATAAATTTATCTTTTCGATTTTTAAGCAATAAGATACTTATCTCAGATAGGTACTTATCAATTAACCAAATAAAGTAATATGAAGATGTATTGACCTAAAAAAAAAATATTCGCAATCACAGCTAGTTCGCACAATGAATGCTAATAAACAAATCGGAATAATCCGCGTTGCAATATGACGTCACACCCCAAGATGTTGAGTTACATTCACTGTGCGTATGACATAATTTTCTGGGAATCTTAATGTTTTTCTTGGCAAAATTGTGTGTAATACGTTGAGTTACAAAAAAAAAAAAAAAAATAATAATATCACTTGGTGAAGGTGGGTCGAAAATAATTGTATTTATCTTTGCAATTTAAGGTGTACCTACAGACGCGAATTACACAATCTTAGTGCAAGGACAAGGTATTAAACTTATGGCTTGTAGGAGTTACCAGTTAATCAAGATGAGTAAGACATCTTAAGAAATAATTTCCTAAATTGGAACGTAACAATGATAACGACCATACGTCAAAGCATAGATCATTAACCGCGATTCAGTCTCGGGTTAGGTATAGGTTAGGCTGAAATAGTTGCAATCCTAAAGCTAGCGCATTGAGGCCAATGATACGACCATTGTCATACTACATTTATCTTAGATAGCTTTTCCTTGCATTCTTGTTAAACCAATTGTATTCAGTTCCAACTCCAAAGGAAATCTTTAGAAACGGCTCTATACCAAGTTGTCAGGACGAATAAAAAAGGCGTTTTAGTACAAGGAAATCGTCGTAGGCGTCTTTGAGATATAGAGGGTGTTTTCAAAGGTAAGGAAATCTAAACCTCTGACTGGAACATAAGCTGTCATATCTTCACTTGGCAATAAAATGTGAACAGAAAAAGATCTGACTGGAAACATAAAAGGACAAAATATATTTCCCTTTTAGTAGGTGCTAGTCATATTTGAACTGAAATTAGAACAACTTATCATCAAAGCTAAGAAGGCATCCAATATGCAGGGTGGACTTGGGAATATCATGAGGCTTAAGATTACGATCAAAGCAAGTAGTATCAACAGTAGTATGATGATCGACTGTGGACGAATTTATTTGCCTGAAGCACTTTAAACATCCTCAAGAGGCTTGCTGTTCACAACAAAATGTCTAGCTATTGAATTCTTGGAGACAAGTTCAGAAAAAGATTTCCAAAAAGCTTGCCGACAAGGATAACACTCAACGTTTATAGGTCCACTTCCCTTCTGCGAGTTAGTCACATTAAGTTGGAGGTAAACTCATGGGAGTTAAATTGGAACTTAACTACTGGACTTCGTCAATTCAAAGATTGGGTTCATCAACCAATCAAACACAAACACAAACTCAAGAAATTCTCGGATTGAGAAAGCGTGTTGCTAGCTTCTAATGGACTTCTATACCGGACTTTGCTTACTCAACTACTAAATAAAAACAGGAGAGCACATCCCGCCACACCATTTCGAATGGGGATTCGTTTTCTTCGAAATACTCAACTTCTCATCCACTAGCACTATCTTAAGGTTCCTTCTTAGGATTACAACATTTGCTTAGCTGTAGGTTATCTTGCTCGACATAAAACATATTTGCGTCACAATGTTTTTCTGGCCTCTGGCTGGTAGTTAAGGGGCTAATTCTACTCTTCCAGGAACAGGTGCTTTGCTTTTCGGTTCAATCCAAAATGATAGTAATTCTACTATTATTACCCAATGAATGATTAGCTAGTGAAAAACAGTGGCACAAAAGCGATGCTTAACATTCCATCAGTGCATCTAGAGGAAAAAACGCTAGTGCGACATCTTCACCACTAATCGACCAAAAGCTTGGAAACTGTATTTTACACTAGAAAATCCCAGGCTTAGCGAGAGGGCGCCGGTATCGCCTCTTCGCAATGGCAAACCTCTGATAGTATAATCGTTCATAAAAAAAGCTTCTTAATCTGCTGTTCAGAGTTGGCAATAAAACTTTAGGTCCCTTATTATTATTATTATTATTGGTTAGACTCTGCGACTGACACAAATGGCACTGCGACCTGAAAGGTCCTCTTCCTCTATCTAACTAATGAAGTTGAGGATATCTCAATTCTCAAGTCGAGGCACAATGAATGTTCTCCGGTGTTAGGAATTTTTTGTGGAGAAAGCGTTTCGCTGCAGACAGCTACGCATTCACATAGTACGTGTTCCGCTGATTCATCTTCCTCCAAGCAGAGTCGGCATTCAACTATGTTTAGTTTATGCAAGTTATATCTGAGGCTGCAGTGATCGGTGAGGAAGCCTACCAGTCTTCTGGGGTCGAATTACGGCATCAGTGATCGAGTAACTCGTCACGTAAAAATGGGCATTATTACGTATAAACGATCATTCCGACGTAATAATCCCCTTTTTTACGTGACGAGTTACTCGATCACTGATGCCGTAATTCGACCCCTGATATCGCTCCTTTTATGATTGAGAATGGTTTTTGTGGTTTTGTTCAGGGGTAGAATGGGACTTTTAGCTCATCTAAATCCCTGAGTGTTGTTTCAGTAGGATAAGAAGTTTAGTTTTCCCCATCTGTCCAGACTCATTCTGAACGCGGAACTAGGGATGTCGCAGAAGGGTTCGGCACCTATGTATCATTCTGAAGAGCCTCTCCTTGCAAGTTGGTCTGCATCGTTATGCATCGATGGGACGTTTTCATCCATTACATCGATTTATTTTTTGTATGGACATCTCTACATCTTTGAACCATCAGTTAACCACACTAGTCCTTTCATGTTTAGCAACGGGTCTCCGGTTTCCCAGGAGTTACAGTTCGGGATCTCAATCTCCCACTTCCTGCCAAAACAGAGTAAATTGGGCATAAAGTTCGTATTTAGGTTTTTAGGTCCCTTAAATTCGTGCGAAAAATATAACACGCACAACATGAATGGTTGCTTTTTTATTGTTTGTCGTTGTCAATTAGTTTGTCTACTAAACCATGAAGAAATCGCAATTCTTAGCATCTTTTCCGACAGTCAAGTTGGGGTAAAAGCTCTTGACTTCTTTTGTTTTAGATCTAGCTCCCTCTTACTACTTAGACATTATAATTCTGCTAGCTGCTGACAACAATATGGTCTTAGTTTCAGATCATAAGGAAAACAAAAAAAAAAGGCAGGATGGTCAAATGACGTGCTTGCTAACCACCATTACTTTGACAATATCAAGAGACTCCCTCGATATACATATGCATGTACCTCGGAGCAGACATAAAGTCCTAGTCAGGGGACTAATCTCCAATTCTAAAAAAATGTAAAATATTGCTACACACGCCATTAAGTGTTTACATTGTGGGACGTCATTTTCCTTTTCAAATATCTAATACAGTCGACTATCTTAAACATCAAACTAAAAACACACTCACAAGCACAACCATACCAACTTTGAATAACCAAAAGTGTCATCTAAAATGGTACAACCTTGGGCTATATCTCTTTTACATTTTCAACAAAATCTTCACATATTTTCCCTTTGCATCATTTAATTCTTAGAAAATATGAAAATTCTCTTTCTCTCGATAAATTTACAAAATAACACACTGCGGCCAGATACATAAGATTGCACTGCGCTTCATGCCAAAACAAAGACAACGCAGCACCATCACAAAATCCACTATAAATCTTCAATGAAATTTATAAATAAACTTAAAGATACGATGATTCATTTACTAAGTGTTTTGCTTGCCGCTGCGTCATCAAACGAAGATGTAGAGAACAAAGAATCGCCACTGTTTGGTTCTATATAAATTATTATTTTTTTGTCTCTATTTCAATACTCACGTTTGGTGTCTCTAGCTTCGGTAGTATCTGCTGACTGGAGTCCACTCTGTCCTCATTTGATTTCTGCAAATAAATAAATAAAATCTATCTATGAGAAACACAAATTGTTATGAGATAGTTAAGACAATGTAAACAAAGCAAAAATCCCACCCCGACTGAAGCCCGATCTAGATAAAATCCCGCATAAAACAATGTAAACGCAATCCGATATAAAAAGGTTGTTATCGAGCACCGCGGCTCTGCAGGATTGTCATACAAATGTTCGTCGTACATTGTCGAGATTTGTTTACATTTAATTCGCAAGCACTAAGGATACACACACTCTATAACCACGGAATAATGTTTTAAAACCAGTTAAGTGAGCATTGTATCTCAATTGCACCCACTATCCTCATCCGCGGATGAAAAACAAAAACTTTTTTGGGAGCAAATCTTATGTCGGCTGAATTCAAAATGCAGATTGTTTTGCGTTAGGTTTGTAAACACCACGTAGGTTGATCTCATATGGAGAGAAAGTGAAATACTGCAGTGGGAACAGTCTCTCTTGTCTAAAGGAGATACTTTCCACAACTCACAACTTTCAACAGGAATGCGACTGCATGTTTGTGTGTCGAAAATAGAGAAAACTCCGAATAAGTCGAATAAAAAAATAAAAGGAGCTTGCGTTCTCTCTCGTGGCTGGCCTTTTTGGCTCTGGCAGTCAAAATGCTGAAAAGTTCCTGTTCAGTTAGAGTGTTGATGAAGGGTGTGTTCCATATGATTCGATGTATTGGCGCAGAAGTAATCGTGGATGTATTGTCATGGAACAATGCGATGATGCAGTGTATGTCTGCGGATTTCAAAATAATTCAGTGACGGTCAAGGTTAAGATTTGACCTAAATGGAACAAGGACATGTCAGAATGTGTTATGAAAGAACGTAGATAATACGATGGGTGCATCCTACTATTGCCCTTCAAGGAGAATACATACATTTTTGTATTGAGTTTCATTTTAAAGGGTGTGCTAGGTTTGCTTTTTAAATTGATTAGTTACAAAAGTGGGAGGGTTTTGCGTGTTTTTTTTTTTTTGTAAGAGACACTAGGACTTATAATACCTATTGTGCGTATTAAACTCTCCCGCAGAAAAGGTTCCACTCAGGAGAATTCCACTTTAACGACCTAAGCGATCTGATAAACACAAATGTCAGGAACCTCCTTCGCTTTAGCAGACACTCCAATTGGTTCGACGAGGTAAGGAGATCTCTCCAGATCCTTGTGTTATCACAATGAATCGTTTCACTGGTAAGTATGCTGGCTTTAGCTCGCAGAGAGCCACACTCACACAGTGCGTGTTCCGCTGATTAGTCCTCCTCTAGACAAAGTCAACATTCCGTTTCTTGCACAACATTTAGTTTGTAAGTGATATCCTAGGCTGCAATGTCTGGAGAGAAAATTGGCAAACCCTCTTATATCATCCCTTTTGTTATTAAGGGTCGGATGATGACTTTGCCTGTCTAAGTTCCTGAATCTTGTCCCAGTAGGACAAGCAGGTAGGTTCGCTTTTCTCATCTGTCCAGACTTGTTTTAACTTTTTTTCCGTACCCACTTGGAATCGGCCCCTACATAAGTATCTTATAGATGAGCATTTTCTGGTTAGTTGGGTGTGTCTTTGAAATCCACCAGAGTTAAAATTTGTTGCGCCTTGATAGATATTGGAGTTGCCTGTGTATTTACCGGAGCGTCTTATCACTGACCACTGTGTCACTGGATCAATGCTATCTCTAGGAGTTGTGGGAACGAGGCTGCTGTACAGATTTCCATCAGCCATAAGCCTCAAATGTGCGTTTATTAATGAGAGGAAGGTATCGAAACACCTAAATGTTCATTCATCTAGAGCAGCAAATGTCGATTCTGACCATTTGCTGTTTTTTATGAATCCTGTTAGAGATCGGGTCTGTAACTATGCCATCACCAATAGGATATGGCATACTGGGATACTGGCAAGCCCTTCAAGGGAATATAGGAGCAACAAGAGAAGATCACACCGAGCCAGAAGATTCAAGGAAAAACATAGAAAAGAAGAGGACCCAAACAAGCACATCCATGGAAGCAATTGACAGCTGACTTCGAACATGTAACGCAGGCGAAACAAAAGAAATTCAAATTTTAGTAAGCTAGAAACGAAAAACTGCAAGGACCGGACCTCTATTTTAAAGTGAACGCTTATGACATTACGTTTTTTCTTATGTAGGTAGGTTGAAGAGGTGAATGCATCACGTATAATGCAGCCTCCAGCCGGATCTCTACGAATAACATAGAATGTCTAGTTTGAAAGAGAAAATTATTGATGATTGTTTGGCCTTCCAGAACGCACTCTCGGAAAACCCTTTTTTAAGGAACTATCTGAGATTTCTAACATCAAATTTTGCAACATTATCAATTTTCTTAACTTCACAGGATGGATCTGAAAACTACACTCTTAGCTACGCCCATCAACACCCAGGTCACGTGAGTTTTGGTATCAAAACGGCGCATCCGCGCCAATTGTGTCTCTGGCAGGCTTACCAGTTTTAGCCACTACTACCTTGGCCTTCCTGAACCATCCCGACATTCGTAGTGAATTTTAGAAACGTTTTTTGTGGTTTCAACCTGTCTAGCCCAGATTGTTGAAATAGTACTCACCCAGGGCCATCCTTCTGGTTCAGTATAGGCTGGGACATTCGCATAAGAAGTGAGGTGTGTTCTCTTACACGTCTGTAACGCTGCAGCCTCTGCATAAATCGTCTGTGCTTAGATGCATTCTTCTAAGGTGGGGGTCGCCCGTAGGTAGTGGCCTGTACGTTTGTTTTTGCGAACTAGTAGCAAAATGTTTGGGATGGGGATCAGTATGTATGGAAAGCTCTGGTGTCTCGTTCAGAGACGTTTCACAGGTCAGGAGCAGCACGTTCAAAGAAAGGTTCATAAAAACAAAAGATCTAAAACTCAAGAACTTTTCCTTTATTGCCTTTCAGGTGTAAACCTTAGCATGATTATTCAGAGAAATCTCCTTTTTAAAAAATAATAGTTTAAAATGTATTTTAACTTTTAACTGTCCAATCTCCACAAACATTAGTTATTTGTAGATCAATGTCGAAGTCGTAAAATGTCACATGACATGATTTATTATTTTAGATTGTATACAGGGTCTTGCGATAGAATCAATTTGTAGAAAAACAACAGATTAGCATTTAATTTGGCTGACATCAGCCTGATGATAGCATTGATATGTTGCGATTGCGACGGATGTGTCAAATCATCTAGTTAGCATCAGCTGCACATATTGCACCCGTGTGTCATCTTTACACACTCACATCATAAAATAAATGTAAGTTTAGTTATTTAAATTCATAGATTGCGGTTTTCTGATTAAAGCAAACTTTTTTCATTTGAAAATCACAGTATTTTTTCAGAGAATTTTATGTTTCATGATTCAAAAATGTCCACATACCAAGTTTGTGTCTGCATATAGCGAGCAATTTTGAATCATGTTTGCCAATTTGTTAGATTCATGCATCCAGTCCGTCAATTGTGTGGATTTTTTTGTAACACTCTGAACTACCCCCGAGGGACGGAGGATGACCGTGACTCAGGTGGCGCACGCAAGAAAAAAAGTGACCTCAACCAACGTAGCGTACGAAACTGGAGATCGACATGGCTGAAGACGCTTGTTGGTTGAGACCCAGGTCCGTCCCGGACTGTAGCGTCACCTTAAGTGAGGAATTAAGACGCTGATCGACGTTTTGGAACGTCAGTTTGGCAATTTTGAAATACGATTAGGTTAGATTAGGTTGAAGTGGCTACCAGCTATTGCCAGCACACTTAAGCCAGTGATATGCCAATTGTGATATCACATCGATCTAGAGAGATCTTCTTTCCTCATCGTTCAACCAATTGGAGCTTCTGATGAAGCGAAGGTGGTTTCTGACATCTGTGTTTATCAGATCGCTTAAGTCGATAAATTAGAATTCTCCTTAGCGGAGCCTCCTTTTGTCGAAGAGAGCTGGACAGCTATAAAAAGGTGAGGAATGATTCCCCCCCTACTCCTAGTCAATGTAACTTTTGTGAAAATCGTTATCGAAATACGTGTATGTTGCCTGTTTAGATCAATAAAGATCTACACATAAGAATTTAGCATTTTGGGGCTTCCAACGTTCAAAATGTTGAAGAAATCGTCTTCGACGGTAGTTCATAGGAAGTCGTCAAGTAGGATCTAACAATAATACCTATACTTTTGTTGCGGACGTATTTCTTAATTCGAATAGGTACTCTTAGACAGAATAAGTTCTTAAACAATTATGATGATCGCGAAAGCTGACCGAGACTTGCTCTTCAAAAAAGCATTTCTACTCAAAACACAGCTTCGTAAATAAAAAAAAAACAACAAATTTAAAGTTTATACCACCAAGAGGGACATTGTCGTAGCTTAGGTCATGACGACTCGGGGAGATTCGAATTTTGCATAAAGGACATATAAGGAATTTGAAATTAATTTTAGGTTGGGCTAGGTTAGGTGAGAGGGGTGGCGGCTTGATGCTCACACGGATCTTCATGGATCCATTGTGCTCCCCGTTGTGGGATCCAATATGAGCTTTTCTGTTCGGAAGTAAAGAGGGCCTAGTTTCATCTATTTGTCGTTTCCCTTATCAGTCCGAATCCCGTATGAACTCCAAAATGGCCTTGGGTGGCATGGTTGACAGTTGGCAGGGGTCGCTAAAGAAGTATGTTGGTTGTTTCCTGGTTCTGGGAAGGTTTGCATGATCGCAGAGGAAGTGCGTCGTGTCCTCTTTCGCGTATATGTCGCACCAGAGCATCTGCTGAGGTCGGTTGTACTTAGACGTATTCTTTTAAGATGGGCAGCCAGTAGATTGTGGCAGGTGATGATGCTGATCACTTGTGCTAAGTACAATCTGTTCAACGTTAGTATCTTTAGTCCTCTCTTTACTGTGTTGTGGCTACATCGTCTTTTATATGCAGCATGGTGGGAGTGTGCTCCATCTCTTATGTTTTGAACTAATGATATTAGGCTCATTGCAACATCTCTTCACTTGTTTTGAATTTGATGGCTTGGCTATCAAAGTACAGTAATCCCCGGATATGTGCTCCCTCGTTAAGCTGCGTAACCCGCATTGGTAACCAAACATTTCAGGCTTTAAGAATTGTCAGCAATATAAGGGTATGGATAGGTAACTTCCCCTCTTAAGTGCCCAAACAAATTAGAAAAACTCTTAAGGCAGCTATCCGGGGAGCACTGTATATGTCAATGTTTCTTCTCAGAGTTAACAATGAGGATAGTTCTCTTGAGGCCTCGGTTATCGCCAAAATGCTTGGAACACACTGGCGTGGTTTGCAAGTTTTACGTAACGGGCAATGGCGGGTTTCTCTAAGTAGATTCCGGACCAAGAATAAAACAAGTCCATTTTATCGGTGAAATAACAGGTCAAAGCAAAAAAATAAAAAAATATTTGATTATTTCCGTTTTCCGTTCGCATTGAAGGGTACATTGTTCTCACTCTATTTAATAATTACATTGATACAAAACACAACTCAAACAATTAAAACGCAAATATTTCGCTAAAGTTATGTAGTTCTGTGACCTCAATCGGATACAAATCTTAACTGAAAAATATACTTTATTACAGCATAATAAATTTGTTTTCTATTTTCTGACGGAACTACTCGATTTATTTTGGTTTATTACAAGAGTATTATAGTTTCGCAGTCGTTATTCTAAAAATATGACGGGAAATGAGGGGTTTTCTAAATTTGGTAGTCATATATTATTTTTATAACAGCTTCGGACGTTGATCCATCTTAATTTGAATAGTAAGCTATAAAACTCATTTTAAGGCAGCAAATGAAACCCAAAAAAAACATGCGAATTTAATTGTTTATTATCTTTTTGAAAATTTAAATGTTTAGTAGTCTTTAAACTGCTCATAAGGCTGATGAACTACTAACAAGGTCTGTGACAGGTCTATTGTTCAATATTTTTCACGAAATTTCATTCGCACTTCGATACCAGGGTCGCACAGGAAGATGTTAAATAAAATTTAATAGGCCATTATTCGAAAAGAAAATTAAATCTTTGGAGTTATGTATGAAACATGATGTCAGATAAATTGCCACCTCTAGATGGCAGCACAATTGAGAACCGTTTCAATGCTCCATCATAGTGAGCCAGTAAATTGGAATTGCCTACCATTTCTGTATATTTTATTTTAACATTTTATATTTGACAGATGTTATGTAGACATTATGGCGAATTTATCATGGAAAGAAATACGTATCAACAACGTTCCAATGGTTCGAACTTATTATCACAATCAGTGTTCAATTACGAAGTAAATTATGTGACGTTTTGGGTCGTGATGAAATAGCTACTATAAGCGCGATTTAGAATTAAAAGGCAGCTGAAGGCCCTGGTGCTAGTGCCTATATAGATTACCAAAAAAACACACCTAATAACAAAAAAAAAAGAATTAAAAGGCGGTATTTGACGGGTCTGTGAGTAAACTCAAAATGTGTCAGAGTGTGGCTCGCGGGCGAATTTTAGATGGCCCGCGCAAGAAATTTGAAAATTTCCTGCACATCACTAATTGAGCAACATATTTGTGACTTGTTGTTACTATCGACATCCGATTTGATGCCCAACATAAGTTAATTATTACAACTGAAAAAATGTCAAAAATCAAATTGATTTTATTAAGATTTTCATTTAAGATACCTACATATGTACAGTTTTGTTTTGTTATTTGGCATTAAATGCCTTTTTTTTCTTATTTTAATAAACAACTATTACACTTCATAATTGGCGTGTTTTTTGGGTATCCCATATGGGATTGGACGAAAAAAACGACATCAGGGATTAATAATGTCATCACAAAAAATTGGCAGCACTGCGTATGGATTGACATTGGGCGCATTCACTGGTCGAGAGTTTGAAAATTGACTAAGGATTTAGTCAGGTTTTGTGAGGTACCTATAGGACTGGATTCTTAGCAAAAAAAATTCTTGCTGAAAAAGTTAGTCAGTTTGAGAAATGTCATAAACAGCTGCTTCTTGAAATTTATTTTCACTGAATTGTTGAACTTGCATCAAATTATCTCAAATTTCAAATTTATTGAAAATTAAATTAAAATGCAATACAAAAGAATTTGTGATGGTGTTACATATGATATGGGGAAACAGAACGTTATTTATTAAAATCTTTTTTCATTAATTTTCTCAAATATTAGTGCACAATCACAATTCACAAATAACTTCAGTGTGAGAACAGAAAGTAAATATGCAAGTTTGACATTTATCTCAAATGCTCAAATGGTTGACTAGTTTGTTAGTCATTTTTCCGCGTTCGATGGGTTCGATAGAAAATAATTCCATTTGCCCGGAATAGCTAGTGAATGCGCCCATTTCAACTCAACAGCTGTGAGTTAAACAACATCTCGGCAGTCCCAATTCCTCAGGTCTTGGCCACTTTTAACGTATGCTAACAATAAATATAGATTTATCGAATTATTTATCATATTGTTGTATTTCTGCTTTTACCTACCTTGTCTTGCTCAGCCATTTTTGCATAACAAAGAATCGCTCGACTGACATCAACGCACATCAGTTGTCGCGTTTTCATAGAAACTCGAGTCTGGTAGCACGGATTTTATCGGGGATAAAGTAAGCCCAGCAAATTATGTGGTCTTAGCTAATGCTATATGGGATACGTTGTTGTTGCATTTAACACGCAAATTGCTTTTCCTCGATGTCGTTTTTTTCGCCAATCCCATATGGGATACCAAAAAAAAATATGCCTATTGAATTTTTTATTATAAAAAAGTAGAAAAGTAATTAAAATAGGAACCGTCAGTGGCCTACCGAAAATGTCCGAATCGCCCATTTGGCCCGACTGCTAAAAAAGTTGAGCAGCCTTGCCTTAAATCCTCTTTTGAAATTTCCAGTTTTCACATCAAGTCCTATCGCCGCTTGTTTTAGTTTCTTCTTTCTCTTTGATATTCTTTAGTCTCTTCACTTATATTTAAAGCAAGCTTTGATATAAGAGAAAGATGCGGATTTTAGAACAGCCATAAATGGATCTATAACCTCGGAATAGGGATATCTCCAAGTTTTAGTGTAAAATATAAAGCCATGCGAAAATATTCTATAGTGAAAGAAAGCTTGCTAGTATGCATAGCCTATTCTTACTTAGCAATTTTGTTCGGCTTCACCTCCGAAGTTTTGGTCTGCTTTTAAAAGCCTTTTTCGAATGATAGATTTGCCCATCCCACAGATGGATTCTGGCACTACGAACGAGGTTTTCGTCTTCAAGTCAAGTCAAGTAAGTTTTCTGTCATCACAATAGCAATTTTGCTTTTGATAGTCCTTAATCGAGTTAAGGATGGGCACACTTTTCCCAAATGTTTGTTCTGTCTTCTTGCTATTGTTTACACACACATATGTACACTATTTTAGAATATGCCCATTCAGTGTGGTTGCTCGGGGCCAGCCGACATATAAACATATTTTATACTGCCACATCCAAATCGAACGTAGATTAGTCAAAATTATATGCACACACTGTTGTATATACAGAGTTGATGATGTGTTCCTTTGCTGGCTTGCATGGTGGGGCTACATACAAAAAAAAAAACTTACTTCTGGCAGATTAATTATATCGAACAAAGATAGAAGGAAAATTTGCTGCAATGCTTAATCTGATATTACTTTGGTCATCTAGTCTATTGATAATTGTATACGACAATATCTTTCAGACATAAGGAGTTGCGTCACCCAATGACGACGTTGTTGGCTTTATCTCCTCTAAGAGATATAAGCCTATCTAGTTACCTAACAGTGATGAAATTTACACATGCTATCTATCAGTTTATGACGAAATGATATTCTCCCGCTTTTCGATCTCTCCTGCCAGAGTAACTAAGTTATCTACAAAGTGTAGACATCCTGAAGAAATGTCGTTTACTTTGGAAAAATCAGGGAGAGTTAGGAAGTTTAAACGTCCAGTAGATCCGTTTTACTTATTTTGCATGTCAGATGTTCATAGTGCTCTGCGACACAACTAACCAAGATTATTTAAAAGCATAGGTTACAGTACTATACAGTTTAAAAAATGGAAAGTAAGGGGTCAGGAGTAACTTGGTTACATAATTTGGCACCCTTAGCTTAGCTTAAAGTTGATTAATCTAGCCTATGTGCACAAAGTCACCGACTACTTTTGTTTCCTAATTTTTGATAGTTTTCATGAAGTTGTAGGAGTGCCAGGGAAATATTCAACTGCATCAGCAGTTGACAATAAAATCTGAGTTCAAATTTTGATCCTGATGAAGCTGGAAGGCTATCAAAGTAATATATTACTCGAGAGCAAATGCGTAGATAACATACCCAAGCATTCTAAATAGGCAACCTTTCGTGAGAATTTCGTGGTAAGAAAAAAAGTTTAGGTTGGGTTCGATGCCGGCCTAAGCTATGTCAGACACATTTAGACTACGGGGTTGGCCCATTTTAAGACAATTTATATTGACCAGATCCATTGCATCCACCGGAATTTGGAACTTTCACTCTCAAAGTGACATAGATGAGATAGCTAGCCAACTCAATGAGGTATTTACACCATCATTTCGGTACACGTAATTAGGTACTACTTTGTGCAAAAATGTGCGGTAAAGTCGAACAAACATCTTGAGAAACTAATAATACCAAACGCACCAAAATGTGTAGATCCCCATTGACAGTATACAATAAAGAATATAGGAAGTCGAAGATTCCTATGGTATTGTGACATGGAATAACCACCTAAATTTAAAAGCTGTACGCCTGCTTTTTAAATCAGATGTCACCTTTACATCCAGCCTAAGGGAAACACTTGAGATTCTGGTCACAGTATTCTTTATAGCTGCAATGCTATAACTGATGCTACAACTGATGGTAAAATCAATATTGTTGAGGGTCTGTCTGGAAAGATAAATCATTTAAGGCTTTAACCAGTGATATATTCCATAGATTTGACAAATGCCAAGCGGGTCATTTAAATCGTATAAAATTAAAAATCTACTAGAAATTATGTATCAGCGGTAAACAAAATCGGTTCCTCTACATTCCAGCCAATATGCCTAAAGAAAACTTAGATCTACAGGGAAAGATTTGCTTTATTTGACCACATCAATAGAAGACCAAATTATGTGCTTATGCTTATACCATTACAAATGCCATAATGCGCAAAAGCATTCACGATATAACTAAGCTTGAGTCATGCCGGCAATGTTTCCAATCCTAGAATCCTTTACGAGAAGTATAAAACTGAGCATTGGTAGTCATTTATGGACAGTTGTTGCATGTATTGCGAAACTGAAAGTCTTCAAAAGCGATCTCCTGGTTACACATTGTGATGTTAAGACCAATCGCAAAGCCCTCAAATGGTAGACGAATGACATATAAAAGATAACGATCGTCAGGCTCAATTGGATTCAAAGTTAAGCGTGTCTTGGTATAGCAAAATCAGTGCACACATGAATATCATTAGCCATGGACTCGCCGCCTTTAACACTTAAAGCAAAAGAAAAAACAAAAATTCTGAGCTGAAATTTCAAACCATGTAATCTGACTCGGATACGCTCTGCTCAGTCCTGGACTTTATATCCAATTATGATTTTCACGAATCCTGGACTAATGGGAGATCAGTATTTGATTTCAAAGGAATCGTTTGATGTATCGATGATTACAAATTGGACATTTGCTGATGTCTTTAGACCCAACCACAAAATCAGGCCGCCGCTTGTCTGAAGATTTCCAGTATCAAGCACAGATATCGTGATTTACAGATATCAACAGCCACGCTAAGTTGCGATCGAGTTTCATGTATCCAACACAACTAAATCTAGAGCAGTGAAGGACTGCTGCGTGTTTCTGAACGTCGCACTCTGTTAAGTTCCAGGGCACAGCGACATTCCAGGGAACTGTGCAATTGACGAATTAGTCAGACAAGACTCTCAATCTTATTCACAACAATGAGATGTCGAAAGCAAATTATAGATGGCAACATCTTGACTATTGTAACAATGCTAGGCTTATCTGGCCTGCCCTCGATCCTAAGAGATCGGAAAGGTAAATCCGAGAGCTCAGCTCTCAAAACAAACTAACATCCTAACAGGGCACAGATCCTAAGCAGACATGCTCAGCGTTTGGGTATTGTATGCAACGAGGAAGAAGAAGAATCTATTGTGCACTTATACACGTATCCGTCCTTGAAAGCATCAGGAAAACTACTTTAGGCGAATTCTTCTTCAACGATCTAAATAATCTAAATGGTTTCAGGAGTAGACTGAGGTCCAACCCTAACACATAGTGGTATCACAACAGACCCAATTTCGGTCTTAGTATACCTCTTATCAAAGGACCACTTCAAACTAACTAACATTGGTGTTAAGCTAGCAGCGCTTTAGACGTTTATTTCTTAATAAAATCAAACTCTAATAGGTGCTAGCTCATTAAGATATAGCTAGTAATAGCTAGAAAGCGATGACAAGAATTATAGGTGTGATACCTTTCCGAACAATTCAAAGCACAATCTATGTAATATTCCTCTGGGAAAACACCAAAGTGCTTCGACAAGATGGGAAAATAAAAATCCTAAACCATAGCAGACAGAAGGCTGCTAATAGAGTTCCTCTCCCGTCACAGCTGCATAAAAAAAAATTAATGGCGACTCTATCTAGAGAAAGATGACTCATTGCAAAATAAGAAGAGAACTCACTTTTGCAGATTTATAAGATGCCTCCAGGGGAGTCGTCTTTACTTCCATTAGAAATGGTGGTCCTAACAAAACTGAAATGCATTTTGAAAAGCAACATACGGTTGCAATCAATACCAAGCCATGCACGAAATATATGCAAGAGACACCAAGTATTTTATCATCGTTGAAACTTGATCCTCGAAAGGCACACCAACAGCCACAAATTGTTTCAAGAAGCATATGGTGTATCTCTCTCCACCCTCCGTTCTGCAATATTTTGCACAAATTAATGCCGTCAATCACTCGGTCAAGCGAAGGAGAAAAACTTACTAGGCACAGCACTGCCAAGTCAATATCAAAAGTTGTTTATTATTTCTGCCTGCCTCTCTAATTCTCCTTGAGATTGCTCAGTGGTTTTTTTTTTTTTTCTTATTTCTTTATTGAGATTTAATTGTCTTAATTTGCATAATACCGGATAGATATTTCTTGAACTAAAGTGACTTTCATCCACACCGCGTGTGTACGATGATGTAATCTATTGAGGTCGATCTCTATGTGTATCTCCCTTTTTTTTTTTCTGATCGTTTCCAAGTTACTTTAAATAAGATACAACTTCGGAGAATGTTTGCATTTTCTGCCCAACCCTAGATAGTTTTTTTTTTTTAAATTTTGTTTCCGAACCATCACACCACACCTTTCATGTCTAAATATAAACATTTTTGAAATAAACAATCATCGCTTTAGACACTTTTTTCATCGTGTGTTTCCTCCTTCTTGGACTCCACTTTTCTGCATATGCGTAAAGTTAGGGTAAATGCTGGATAGCACATCGTTCAAAGGTCTGAATCTATTCGAAGAATTGTCATTCGCATCTGTTGAACATACCTTGGAAAATGTCACTCGAAAAATGGCAATTCCTTTTTTTTTGTGGACATAAAACTTGTCGAGCCTTTTGGTTTTTGTTTTTAATTATACTTAACTACTGATGCGTTGATTAAAAATTGTTTTTTTGTTGATAACTGCTTATCATTTTATTTGTTTACAAATATGAGGTAAACAAGATAGTAAAACAATGTATATATGACATAATTTTCAATCTGATCAAGATGCAAAAATGCGAATACTTTAAAGGTTAAGTTAAAGTTAAACATAAAATGGTAATGACATATTCAGTCAGATACGTCAGTGAAAAAGTGTAAAAAAAACATTACAACAGCTTAATAAGCCAGAACTTGTTTCGAGATCGCGATTCGACTTCTCATGGTCACAGCAATGATTTTTGCGTGCATGCAATTGTAGTACAGGGATATTGTGAATGTTATCTGATGCCTGTTGCAAATATATCAGAAATGGATTATAATTTAAGTTAATTGATTTATAGCGAGTTAGAGGTAAATTCAAGCCCTGCATGGTTTTAAGTAATTTTGTGCTGTGATCTTATAGATGAAGGTTACAAAGTTAAAACTACACGTAAAGATTGTTTCCTATTTATTTAAGGGGCATCCCAGCAGATATTGGTAATTTGAATTTCGCGGCATTTCCAAACTGTCAATCGTATGGCGAACAAAATATGACAGCTGTCATCGAGAAGGTTTGCAATTTTAATAATGGAGCGCACTACGGTCGAACCAGCTGCGTCAACAAACAAGACTGCTGAATTCACGTGTAATCCAAGAGAAGTCTACACATCCAAAAGAAATTATGGTTTGATACGGATTTCAGAATAATTGGACCGTATTTTTTATTTTTATTAAATGAGCAAAGGGCTCACAGTTAACAGCGGACGCTACCTTGCGATGATAACTTACTTTTTGTGGCCCGATATGGAAGGTATGGACTTGGACGACCTGCGACCTGCCACAAACCGAATGAAACATTGGACTTATTGGGACAAAGTTTTCTGGAAGTCTCATCTCGCAAAGAATTGACATTAATTGCGTTTTTGACGCCGGTAGACTTTCTTTTGTGGAGGATTTGTGAAATCAAAGGCTAGCTAGACAAAAAATTCTTAAAATCTTAGCTTAGGTTAGGCTATAGGGGTGCCTGCACTTATGTACAGCCTCTCTCGGATCTCAAAGCACCCATTCTGTTCCTCGGTGTGGTGTGGGGAACCTAAAATAAATAGAACACGTATTGATTGTCCTTACTTCAATATCAAAGTGGAAATAGGGAGTCAAACTCGATTAAAGAGAACTCAAATATGACAATTTCTGTCAGACCAATTCAGACCAGCGACCAATCACAACAAGGAAGTGGTATGGGTGAACAGCTTGTTTAATGTCTGCCCGAAAAACGGATGTAGGAACACAAAACGACGCATTATTTAACACTGTTCGAGGTGTTGCGCTACATACATTTAATGGACGCTGGTTTTGTTAGCTTCAGCAGAAACTTTAAACTTCCTTCATTGCCTTTATATAAACTTACTAGCTTCAGCAGAAACTTCAAACCTTCTGAATTGTTGTTATTACATTATGGAGGAACATAAACGAATTTTTGGTTAAGTAAGGTCCACATAGACAAATTATGGCACAGTGGAACCCCTCTAACTCAAAGTCTTTTAAGTGTTTTTTTTTAAGTTTAAGGTTCCTCCCTGATCCCCGCTCCCGATCTTGCTTAGGATCCCAACTTATTTTCTTTTCTGTTGAAAGAAATCAAGCTCGGCATAGAAGATGTTTCTGGTCACAGTGCTTTTCTGGTCTCTGCCAGGTGGGTAGGTAAGACGCTCATTGGAGCTTAATTCTGGTTTTTCGGAATAGTTGCCCTCCAGCTCAGTGCGCAAAGGTAGCCTTTCTATTGTATAAAAGCCATTTGCCCAACGATCGCTGAATAAAATAACGTTTAAGCTCGTACAGTAGCTGTTGTCTGAAATGCTGTGTCTTAAGTTAAAATCGAAACTACATGTTTATTAAATGCGAGATTTGTCTGTCTGTCTGTCTGTTTGATTGCTTATAACTTGAGATCTCCTAAAATAATTTTGATTTCCTTCTTCCTACTTATAGCTTAATTATTTCTACCTATTATAGGTATTACAGATATGGTTAGGCTAGAGGAGATACATTTATTGAAACTGTAGATACCAAATTATAAATTATTGAAATAGATGTCAAAGATGTATGATAAGGATTTACGTATACCGTGTTTTTTTGTTTTAAAATTTATAAAACTTGTTTTCACAACTATCCAACCCTGATGGAGTATTTATTACACATTTTGACTTCTAAAAGCTGCATAAGTCAACTAAACTATGTATTGGAATCCTTTGTACATAAACGAACAATTGGAAGTCATAAAAACAAAAAAACTTTATGTCGTAGAGTCGCCATGGATTAGTGTTTACTATGGTGAGCTGCTGAGCAAGCAGAATTAGGTTCAAGTTCCAGAAACAAAAAAAAGAATCAAAAGCAGTCTGTTTTGATATCTTTTTGACACGTAAAAATATAATTCAAAATGAAATGGCGGCAGTTGCGAAAAAACTGGAGATACATATCCAAAATAGATCGTCAGAAATTAAGCACGAAATCCATCCATTATCAAGTCATCTAGAGCTTAAGAATGTTATGATCCTTTTTGTTCTGCATGATTTTTTGTTGCCAAAGCAAAGGACTAATTAAAGTTTGGACTTAAATGTGCTGTAAAATAAGGAAAAGGCACCTACTAAGAATCTTTAATGTACTACAAGCACATGTATGATCGAAGCGCCAGTCCCTGATGATCTCATGCAAAAAACCTCATTTGCCCAGAATTTTAGTTGCGATTTTTATATATTTTTTACTTTCTTTTATATGTATACGTTTTCACTACATGTATATACATCAAACGCCTTTCAAAAAATTATTTATATTTTTTTTTATTTCCTCGGTCATATTTTAAAATTCACTTTTCTTCGTCGTGCTGGCATGCTAATAAAATTTTCAAATAAACTGAAAAATAAAATGTCCACTTCAAGCTGGCATGTTGATGAGAACGATGATGACGCCATGCCACCGGTTTTTTTTTTTTCTGTTTGATTGTTTTTGTGAAGTCTGGCCTATCAACCTTGAAGTTCTGAACTTAAAATTTTGTTCGTGTCATTTAAATGATCTTAACAATTCGAATTGTAGATAATACCTCCAGTGATATTGTGTATGCAGGAAACGAAAAGTTACATAGTGTTGATCTTAGGTGATGTCTAGCGGTAGACCGCACTAGAAATATCAGATTTTCTTTTGTAAGGTTGTACAATGCTCGCTTATTATAGAAGTATAAATGACAAAATTAAGCACACCTCAAGTTGAGTAATTTAAACAGGAAATAACGTTAATGATTCGTTAATTTACTTCTTCATAACCGTTGTGTGTTGATTGTGTTTGTGATATTAAATTGAATCAACAAAAACGTGTTTTATTGCGAAATAAATATGCAAATATTTTGATTAGTGAAATGTAAATTTGAAGTCTTAAGTTGCAATTTTTTTTTTTTTTGATTCTTAATGGAAGTCTAATCGGACAGGTTTGACAACTTGGAGACTTTTTTCATTGATCCTCTTCAATGTCTTGCCGTCATAGAAACTTTACATTGTGAACTGTATCTATTCGTTGTATTGAGTCAGGTCAGTTCTTACTTATAGTTGTTAAACTATTGAAAAATGATTTAATAAGAAGCAATCGATACAAAGACTAGTTTTTTTTTTTATAATTCACTAGCGCTAAAGGGGTTATGAATACCCTCATGATGCTATTCACACAGCGCTAGTGTTGGTGTAGTGATTTGGAAACTCAGGTGGTATTAGGTTTCAGTCGTTTTGCTCCGAGAGTGCTGTTGAATTGGGAGTGAAAATATAAATAATCGCATGCCGAGATCACCTCAGGGGAAGCGATCAAAAAGGGAAAAATGGGTCATAATTGCCAATAACAGTTCATATAACTAGCCAAATAAGAAAGATAAAAATTGACAT
Organism: Criorhina ranunculi; assembly: GCA_951813785.1. Lineage (NCBI taxonomy): Eukaryota > Metazoa > Arthropoda > Insecta > Diptera > Syrphidae > Criorhina > Criorhina ranunculi. Next base: position 9,136,136 of record OX638385.1, read on the forward strand.
TATTCTGTTGGACAGAGCTGAACTGTTTCCCCCTCACCAAAAAGAAATACACAGATCCGATACAATATTTTGTCTAAAAAGCTAAGTCAAACACTAATTTTGACTCTATGGTCACTTGGAAGTAAAAAAACTGAAAAAATCATACATACATATAATAAAACAGTAGAACCCGGTGTGTCTGTACATTGAAGAAAAAGTAAAATTAAAGAAAGGGGGTGACTAAAGAAGAGTAATAGAACAAAAATTAGCGATTTTTAGAATTCTTTTCTGTCTGTCTGTCTGTCCGTTTGTTTGTTAGCACACATCTCCGAAACTACTGACGGATTTTCATGTAGTTTTCACAGGTGAACATAGCATAATTTGAAGCAGCATATAGGTTTTGTTTTATTAAAATCGGATGTCGGAAAAAAAAAAGTTATCGTCATTTAAAGATTTTTCGAATTTACTTTTGTATGTTAGAAAAGTTAGAAGTTAAGGGTTGAAGGCCTATGGACGTCACGAACAATTGTTTAAAAAAAAAAAGAAATCTTTGGTACGAATTATAGAGCGTATAAAATTTAGTACATACAAAATCATCAGGTGGCGCTGTTCATTATTAGAACGCGCTATAGACATTTTTGCAGTAATAGCTGTTAATGTAGTCTACCGGCAGATTCAAATTGAATATAATTTAACGCATGCGGAGCTGCGGGTACAGCTAGTATTGAATAAAGCACGATGTGCGTCTTATGAATGCAAGGAAAACTTGAAAACGTTGAGGACAATGTCATACTTTACACAGATTGCAACACGGCTCTGAAGTTTTCTGTGAATCATTGCACATGAAAATCTAATATATACTCGTACAAACTTCTGGACGTACTCCAGTCTTTTAAGTTGAAGTCGCCACCAACCAAAGAAACGTTATCCCTTCAGGATTTCAGGCGCTTTCTTGCATATTAAGACAGAAGCGGCAAAGATGGGTTTAATGACTTATGAGGGCAAGACCAAGTATATACTGTCAACAAGAAAGGACACCCAACACCAACGTCTAGGAAGGAACGTTACCCGAGACAAATATAACTTTGAGGTATTTCGACTCAGACAACGATACCAGCGTTATCGAATGAAAAATAACCCTTCCCCAACGCTGCTTCTATGGGCTGAAAAGGCAACTTAATAGCAAAGTTCTCTTAAACTTCTTGCGTAGAGGCAAGGAATTTGTCAAAAATATTGATGAGGTTGCTATTAGCTGCTTTAAGAGAAAAATTCTTCGGGTAATTTTCGGTCTCGTCTGTATAGACGGTGAGTGAAGTAGTTGTACAGCGACATCGACTAAGCCAGAAGATTGAAGATCCAACGACTGAGTTGGCTTGGCCATGTAGAGCGGATGCACACTAATGCTCCGAAAACCTTCGAATCCACCCAAGAAGGACAGCACTGGTGAGGAAGATCGCGAATCAGTTGGCGCATGCAAGCGAAAGGGGACTTCAACCAACTAAGCGTGCGAATCTTGGGGCAGGTAGCTAAAGACCGAGCTGGCTGGAAACACTTGTTGGTTGAGGGTCAGGTCCACCGGCACAATAGCGCGACCGTAAGTAAGTAAGGAGGTTGAAAGGATTCTTTACTGGGGAATATACATGAACTATCCAATTCGTTCAAATACCTAGTGGTGGCGAGACCTTTAAAAAGAACTCCGAATTTTGATTCGATTCTACTATTACTCCAAGAAGTTTCAAGATTTGCATTATCTGCGTTTTTCTTTTGTGATTTTTATTTTTTTTGTATTCGTTTGCTTTTAGATTGTAGAAAGCCACCTGAACATAACCTAACCTAATTTTGTTATACAGATCTGTACTGCTTCGGTTTCAGGTTGCTCATTGTATAAAAAAAAAACAACGGAATAGTTTTGCTCGATATACTACTTGTAAAAATAAAAAATGCATTAATTTTTGTTAATTGTGAAAAAAGAAAAGAAAAATTGGAGCAGGTATTTAGTAACGTTGTCTAGACGCATCATAAGCGTTTAACTCATTGGAATCACGTCAATTTGTCTACTCTTAAAAAAATATTTACACATACATATACTATTCTAAAGGTCAAATCGCAAGTGATAAATTGTAAATAACACATTGTTAAGATACACAAGCAATTCTACAACATAATAACGCAGATGGAAACAACTTCACAAATAGGCGCTAATGAGAAGTGAAAAGGCTTTATTAACGAAAAAAAAAAAAAAAGTTGATGTCATTGACAATTACCTTATTCAATGTGCTAGACAAGCTGAATGATTGTGAATTAACTCTTATCATTTTCTTTATCGCCAATGATACAACGCAACAGTATGTGTATATTTATGTTTCAACGAAAATTCCAATCGTATTTTATAATAGATATCCAAAAGACGTAGGTACACACCGTACTTCACTTTTTTTTTTGCCCGGCGCTAATACCGACACATCAGCCGAAATTTTTTTTTTTAATTTATTTAATCAATTTGATTAGATAAACACATTCAAACGAGGCATCGTTCACTTTTTTGTCGCACAATAACAACGACAAACGAATTTTTATATTAGACACTCTACTTCTTCTCCACTTCTTGCATAGCAAACACCAACAGCAATTTTTTATTTTTTTTTATTTTTTTTTGTTTCCTTTTCACATTGAAACTTTCGGGTATTGAATTATTAGCTTCTACATACACTACACTCATTAGTATTCTTGATCTTCTTCTGCAAAAAAAAAAAAAAAAAAATAACCAAAAACCTTGACTTTTTTTGAACATTTAAAACTAACGATCAAGTTATTTTTCGTTTCTCTTGCGGATTCTAAGAAATACAAAAAAGAAACACAAGAAGATACAAACAAATTAAAGAAAAAAAAAAGTAAGAGCTCTACAGAAACTTTTTTTGTTTCTTCGTGTGTTGTTTATTTGTTTTTTATTTAATTTTTTTTCGCAAATAAATCGTGTGTTAAAATAAAAAAAAAATAAAAAATTAGAAAACTTGTTTTATATTCCAGCAAGAGAAAACGTATTTCTGGCACAAAAAAAAAAATGATCTCAATTCGATTTTTTAGATACAGATAGCGAGCCAACTCAACGACAAACACTTAAATTTTTCAAAACCGATACCGCACCGTCGAAAGTTTACGTCATTTTTATAATTAAAAAAAAAAGTAATTGAACGTACCTATCATAAGTAACGTTCTATTCTAGAAATACACACAAGTAGCGCACACAATTCTATTTGGATTTTTTTTTTTTTTTAATTTGGTGCTCTATCCTCTTTGAAGTGCCACAGGCGACGATCGTACGAACTAAGAAACACGCAAAAATCCAGCGATATATACAAAAATTATCTATCACTCGATTTTTAAGCCGCCACAAGATTAAGTACAACAATCAATTAAAAGAAAGAATTAAAAAAAAAAAAAATAGATTTGGATTTAGTACGTTTTGCATGGAGCCCTGACCGCCGGGAGAAGACCACTGAATGACAGACTATAGAATACTGTGAAACTAAGCGCCAAAAGCTAAAACGCGAGTCGATTTAGAAGCAACTTATTTCAGCTATGTATATACCAACTGACAGTGAGTCGGGATGAGAACATGAAAAAGTAAAAAGAGCAAAAACCGCGGCAAAATATCGAGTTTATAGTGCACACATGCCTTATCGTCGTCGGTGTGATGATGATGATGGCACAAAAACAAAAACAAAAACAACACAAAAATCAGCAGCGAACGAACTACACTCTTCGATAGACCTCAACATACAACACGGCCTTCTCCCAAAGAGACACCACACACGCCCGGTATATATAGTGTAGCGATGGCGAGGAGTATCTACTGAATACACAAGGCAAAGGCACAGCCGAACGAGCGTTTGACTGCTTCTGCCACCTTCGTCTTAGAGAACAGTACACACAACACTCTCAATTTGCAGATTACAGTGTAGTTCGTTGGCATACGGACCGATAGGACAGAGATGGTGTTTTTTTTTTTTTTTGACTCGGAAGCTGTAACATACACAGTCGAGTCAATCCGACGATGCGATCAGTGGAATTTTGAGTCTCTCTTAGTCGATTGTTGTGTGCGTTCAGGAGTAGATTTGTTATGCTTCATTCCTTTGGCTGAGAGTAAACATGCATTCATTTGACAGTGGGGTCATACGATAGAAGACATATCGCGTCTGTTTGTTGAAATACATTTTGGAAAAAATTTAAAGATCTCTTGACAGAGACTGCAGCCATGTTTGAAAAGATTGCGCAGTAATTTTTTGACGGATCTATTTATGTAGCAGTCTTGAACATGCTTGTATCGGTGACCCTAGATTCTTGCATGCTTATGATTTTTCCCATAATGTGAGAGGGCTGATTCAGTCTCATACACTGATTAATGACAAAGACATCGGCTTGGAATATGGACGCGAATTCACCATGGCTCACTGAGAAGGTCGCACCTTAACTTTTGCAGTATGCAGGACCAAAGCCAAAAAGAAAACGATAATCTCAAAGTGACAACGACTATAAAGGCATGTCTCGGTATGAAATAGGATTCTGAAGAGAAACAACCCATCGATAGTTAAGCAGGGCTTAAAGCGTTGAACTCCCACTATTTTAACTCAAAAGACATTGAAGGCTAATTCTTCATTTTTAGGCCAAATACCTGGATACCTGGAAAAAGCGGTAATGAAATCACTGATCAACAAGCCTGAAAAGATTCCACGGAAAAGTCCATGCGTTTCGAAATTTTCTGTGGCATTCCAAAATTCCCGTTTTGATTGATACCAGATCCGTTTAGAATGATACAAAAAAAAACCTAACCTTGGGATAATATTTAGAAATCAGATAAGTAAAAAGGCTCCTCCGTCCTATCAATAGAAATTCTCAACTTCAACTTTATTAGGAGGATCGAGGAGCTCATAGTCTAACTGGCTGCTGGTACAGTAGATCTTATAGCCCGCAGTGCCTCCTGCTTTAGAAGCAAAGCTGCCTTGACAAAAACAAAAAAGTGGAAAGTATCAAAGCATCTTATAAGTAATGTGAGGCATGGTTAAGACTTAATATACCACAATTTTGGAACAATGCCACTGAAAAGATACTGAGCATGTCAAGGAATTCGGCTAAAGAACAAAATTTAGAATATGCAGGGACTGGTTGTGCTCGGAGACAAAGGAAGGTGTGCCCAACTTGACTGACAGCCAAAGAAACACTAATCGATTATTGACTCACAATAGAGCTGAGAGATCTTGCAGGGTAAAAAGGAATACCTACAGGTTCTACATTTCTAAGGGAAGGCAAGTTAAAGGTGTTGCTTCATCTCGAGAATAACCTCGGCAAGGGTAGTTTTCTTTATAAAGATTACCAAAGTTCTAAAGCAAATACAATAATGTTAAGTATACGCCTACTTAATATATTTTCACAAAAGGACTCATATCTGCAAGCCTTTTGTGGATTACAATTTATAGTAACCCTCTTCATTTGAATGGACAACATATGTAGTCTCGCAGCATCTTACATCAAATTATTGCTTGCTGCTCGGATATTTATTAAGCAAGACTGCACTGCGATCTTAAAGTCTATAAGAGAGCTGAGGTAGTCGTACTTAAAAAAAATATATTTACTAAAGTCTTTTAGAAGCGTAAGTATGCAGACCGGACCGATGGAACGCAACCTTTTAGTAAACGAGAGGTTCCATGATAGCCGCAGCTCTATGGTGGATTTTTTGGGTAACTGAGCAAGCTGACAAGGGTTGAATTTTCAGCAAAACAACCGAACAAGTGCTCTTCTTTCGAAAGGTAACCTCCGGGAGTATAATTTATCTGAGAAGTTTACAAGTTCGGAGTCGGCAATAAAAACTGTAGTTCTTTTCCATTTGCGTGAAAGCTATACCTAAGTCCTCTATTAGCTTGCGTGCCGGATTTTTATTGACTTTATTCGAGTCAATTCGAACGATGTGCAGCTGATTTTTGAGATGCTGGGCAAGGAATCAATCGGATCCGATCACATCGACGATCTTTTGAGAGTCGAATGCTATGTTGATTCTTCAAAAACTCAGGACCATGCATACAGTTATAATCCTTTAGTGATCGGTCTTTTTTTAAAGGAAACCACACTATTTTTTTACCACTTCTCCATTTAGACGCCACACTGTAAACTTAAATACAAATACCTAGCCAAATTGCTTTAATGTTAGCCAACTCTCTAATGTTTGACTTTGTCTGTGATGCTTAAGTGGTGGGCAAATCTGGTTGACGTACACTACTCGTATCAATGTGTTATTTTCTCTGAGCGCACACTTTCCGGTGTTGACCGCAGCAGCATCTATCCGCGTTTCATTTAGGTAATTGAGTTGGAGAACTGATGAAAACTTGACTGAAACACCTCCTGTCGGTTCGTCTTCATTCATTTTTACTCCGAAATTACATGCATCCGAGAGATAAGTGGCTGGCATTCATTTCCCATTATGATAATATTTTGCTACTATGCGCTTACACGTTCTACTAGGAGAAATACAACCTATGTTTGTATCTACAATTCGGAAGATTCGAAAATTCGTGGATATTTATATCTGCGACGACGATGTCGGTTGCGCTGTGGTCGTTAGTTTCATGCGCTTTAAGATGAGATCACGATGTTAATTATATAGCCGGCAGCAGATGCAGCCAGATCAATGTTTCTTGTCTGTCAGTTCTGTGTCGAATATTTTCTACCTATATACTGGAATATACCAAAAAACAAAAACAGCAAGCGAGCAGCAGCGCATCATTCACATGATTCGCATCATCATGGTCATTAAGGGCGGCGGGTGGTGGCAGCATCATTGGCCCAGCATCTGCACCAATAAAGCGTTCGACGTTCGAAAAGTCTGTGTGTCTGGATTCTGGGAGCAAAGTATCATGATATTATGTATCCAGACGTTGTTTATTCTTTGTGTAACCCCCGATCGTATGAACAGTACAAGTAAAATGCGAACGTGCATCTTTTTTTCGTTTTGTTTACAAAATTGGGTTTATTTCGAGAATTTGAGGTTACGTTAATGTTTTTTCAGATATTGGCTTCTCTCTCTCCATGTGTGGATTCCATTCCGTGCTTCTGTCGCTTAAAATTTGAGTGCGCAAATATTCTACGCCACCATGTTCTACAATAATATTTTATTGGATGCTAATGGAAAAAGTCAAATCAATTATTGCCTCCCGTCCCCCTTCCCACTCTGTGGAGTGATGGCATACACCCCATTGGTAGTGGCGAGAATTGAAAGAGAGCGGCCACACCTTGTGTCACGCAACACTGAGAGGGTTCGGGGCAAGTGGTCAATATGAATTTATTTTTGGTTTCAATTAAATTAACTTAGGAAATTTCAATAGAACACTATCCAGGGTTGTGAGGGGAAATATTGATTTCTTTTTTGAGGTCAAAGAAACGTAACCCATATTAATAAATTTGATTTAGTGAACTTGTAGAGCGAATTGAAAACAACTGCGTATCGGAGAGTTCTAGGGTAGGGTTTGATTTCGTAATAATCCTGAAAATGACGAAGAAAGTGGAGAAAGAACCTAAGGAAGGTGTAATATTGGTTGAATGACACACGAAAAGATGGAATTTCTCGATAAAACTCTGATTCATTGAATTCCTGAGAGATTTTACAGAAATTGTTGGTGACTTGTGCAGAAAAGACAAGGGATTTCGAAGTAAATTTTATTTTTCTTTGTTAATAAAAGTGAACGTGAGAGATTGATGAAGAAAAATGAAGCATCACAGCCGATACAGACTCTAAATACCAACACAGGTTTAGGTAAATGAGCTTTAAAAGCTATTTAAATACCACAGTCTTTTTTAGTATTTTCCAGTCTTTTCGTCAGAAACAGGTTGAGTTATTAATTATGGATGTGGTAGGTGCACATTTTGTACCCTACAGAGAAAAAGAAGAAAACTTTTTGCTTTAAATAAACGATTCCAAGCTTAAGGACACCGAAGTGTCCTACGATGGGAGCAATAATGCACAAAAAAAGGCGGCTGTGTCTATGTCGCAGGTATGGACAAATGGCGTGATTACGCCTACAATGATCCCTCAGAGATTGTTTTATTGTCATTGGTACCAAGAAGGAAGGAAGGAACAAAATCTGCAATTTTTGCGAAATTGACAGCTTGTAAGAGCAACTGAAAGTGTACTGCGTTCCTAAATGTATGCATGACCTTAGAGACAGTGGCAGATAAGTCTATAGCGTGTAACCCCACTTTGATGGGTTCATGGCAGTAAGGATCCTGACCCGACAAATCGCGACACTTTCACATTTAGACAAATCCTGGAAAAGTCCAACGAATTTTAAGTCGAAATTCATAATTTTTTCATCGACTTCAAAGTTGCATAGGGTAAGTGCACTAGTACCCAACCACTCTCTAGTAACCGGCCACTTTTGTCTTTTTCTGCCTTAAATAAGAAAACCACTTTACATAATCTAACGGTTTTAAAGGCACTATGATTGTTCATATGTCCCAGATAGTATCCCCAAAAAGTGTATCTATCAACCAAAAATTGTGAACGCAGCACACACTTTAGTTAGTCTTTGTTAGTAAAGAGGCCAAATATAGTTCGAATTTTATTTTTTTATTAGTGGTGGGCGCAAACTGAAACGCAAGTTTTTATACGTTTTTCTTACAAAAAATAGTAAATGCTTAGCTCTACTCTTCTCAGAATAAGAGCTAGTAATAATTTAAAGAAAAATTATTGCGAAGATTGAAATATTTTTCTTGAATTTTGGGTGACCGGTTTCTAGTACTCGGATTTCAGTAAAATTTCAGAACCCGGCCAGGGGGGGCTGATTACTAAATTTTTTTTTTTAACATGTTTTTAGCATCCGGCCGGGATATAAAATCATCGTCATGGCAATCTTTTTATCTGGTCGCAAAAGTAATTTGGGGTTTTTTTCGTGTATACTTACGCGTTGATTCCAGAAAGTCAAAACTTGGGAAGCGGGAACCTATGAAGAAGAGGCATCACATTCAAATAGAACCAGTCAAACGTTTCAAGTTACCAAGGTAGATCACATGGCAAATGTTTTATATGATATTCAACATAATGAAGCGAGCATTCAAAAGGCTGCATTAAAGTATGTCATAGCCAGATCTACTCTTCAAGGTCTCGACCGTGCAAACGTAGAGTGACGGAAGGAAGTCGGCTCATTATCATAGCATAGCAAATTAAACAGTTGATTTGCTCAACACCGTAGAACAAAAATTTTTAAAATACACCAAGGAAAAGACTCTATTCAAATATTCTAGACCACCCAAAACTTGGTTGATATTCATCTTCGAAAGAAACCCCGAGTTGGCCAATAGGGAAGAAGGAACCTATTTATGTTGGCAACCGTCAGCTCGTTTATTCTCAGTACACTTCAGAACCACCTTTCTTATTCAAAACCGATAGCATCTGTTAGCAAAAGAACTGCAAGTTGTTCTTGTCGAGTTCAAAGTACTCTAAAGACAACTCATTCATCGGTATGGAATGAATACAATACCACCGTTCCGCAATTATTTTTTGTTTAAACTCATAATTATTTACTTTTTGAGTTTTTTATGTTTATTTTGTTATCTCTTTTTTTTTCGATAATTAAAGAATTTAGGAAAAAGCTATCAAACTAAATTTAATGCATAAAACTTGCATGGCCGGGTACTAAAATTTCAGTGGCCGAATACTGAAATTCAGAAAATTTTAGTGGCCGGTAACTAACTCAGAGTGACTTTTCTCAAATAAATGATAATAACTATTAGCAACAGCAATTTAAGCATGTTTTATTTTAATTAATCGATTCGTATTATCTTCACCTATTGATAATGATACATAGTATTTTGAAACTCCATATAGCTTAAGAACTAAGCTATGTAGGAGTCAATAAAATAAATTAAGTTGCCGACTACTAGTGCCTTTACCCTATGATAGAATACGTATCGTCTTGAACTCCGTAAAGAGGTGGTGGTCGCATAACACTGGAGAGCACCTGGTGTATTATGCAACATGGAAAGAACGCTTCGGAGCTATTTCATGTGAGTCTATCAATCTCCTGCTGGAACAGAAAGTGTAAAAGGCTTGTACCAACACTTCTTCAGTAAATCAGTTCAGCTGCTGGGTTTTTAGCAAGCCGTCGTTAAAACTTGCAAGGCAATAGAGAAAAGGCAATTAAATAACCAGGTATGTACATACTTTTGACAAACAAAGGAGTATCTGTCGACCGAGTTCAAAGTTGTATTAGAAAAACTACCCAATGAATTTCCGACAAACATTGACTGGAAGCTCCTGCTGCTACTTGAGTTTAGCAAGACTATTCGTATTCGAAACTTCTAATCGGAGCAGATCCTGATAAACAGGAAAACAGAGCAGATACTGGGCGCTTTTGAAGGATATTTCATCCGGTGTGCGAGAAGGGCGAATGGAAGAGATGTATCAAGATATGAACCTGATCTGAAAAGCAGCATGTCGTTTAATACATTGATTCTAATATATCGATCGAGTAGATAACAATGCCCCACCTTAGAGGGTTTTTGAATACCAGCAATATGGGCTTCAAGCAGAGCGAACCTTCGTGAGGGGATGGAAGGCTGTGTTGACTTGTGATTTATTAACACATGAACATCTTTATCGTTGAGGTTGTCGACACGTGGCATGTCTGTCTAATTTTAACTTAACGAATTCAAGACCTTGCTAAACAAAATTACTTAAATCAAGTTGGAGCTTTGTTGGGTGATAAATTAGGAAATACATTTCTTAAAAATCACCCAAACTCAAATACTTTTATACGAAAATATCTCAAAATACCTTCAGAAAAAAAAAAAACATTAAAAGTACATAATTTCAACATTGAGCAATCAACGGATAATTTTCTTTAAATTGAATTCAACCTTCATATCAATTAAGGCGCCAGCCAAACACGTGTATTCTAAAATGTCTTAGCAAATAACAAATCTACGCGTAGGTTGGCCTATTTCGATTGTTTATTCCCATTCGCATACTGTACGAAAATTCATGTGAAATTGATTAAAGGTCATTTCTTTTCGAAAAAAAAAACTCGTTCTAATAATTTTACACATTTTTAATGTTTTTTAAAGAAATAAAAAAAAACGTAAATAACAAGTGTTATTTGATAAGAAAACATTAAACACTTGGAAATGAAAGAAATTATTATTATAGTGTTCTAAAATAAAATCTCTTTGTTTACGGGATAGTCTGAGTTATGGGAAACACGTTGTTTTGATACATCTTTTGCGAATGACCGCCACAAAGATTGGTAAAATTTAATTAATATCACACTTTGGATATTTTTAGTTTTGTTTTTGTTTTTATTTCAGAACTACTGAGACGAAAAAAGTCTCATCTATGACCTTCGACTAAATTATAGAAATAAGGAGAAACACAGCTTCTGTGCAGTAATGTGCGAATTTTTCCGAACAATGTCACTTTCAGCCATAAATTTTATTTTAAATGTCAACTGTCAGTTGTATAGTTTTCTATATTTCAGAAGTGAGAGAAACTGCTTACCAGCATTTGTCTGTGTTTGATGATTTAAAACGAAAATGAGCCTGGACATGTAGACAAAAATTCATGTGGCTCATCCACATAAGGGTACGTTTAAAGTGGAACGTATGTCGTTTTCGTCGACTATGCTAATTTAACTCAATAAATTTTGAGTCGAATAGGACCATAAATGCTAAATTCGTACGTCATTTTAAATTTTCTATGACATAAGAGACTTAAGTGTAGTGTCAAGGTAACCATGTCAATTTTCAAGTTGATTGGATATGTGGAAGTAGGTGAAAACCCAATTGCAATATTTCTTTTCAAATTTTTAGAGCACAAAAAAAAACATTAAGTGTGAAAAAGCATAAGGAGCAAGTGAACCTGTTTCTAAGTTTACTACCCTCGCTTTAGAAGTTTCACTTAAAGAAACAAGAAAAAACAAAATACAGAGCGTCTCATAAGGGATAGAATAAGAGAATGGCTGGACGAAAAAATAATGAGAAATATAAATAACAATTGATGTTGTAAACAAAAAATATATTAAATACGAAAGCCACCACTGTAAATCTAATTACCTTAGTGAAATGTTAGATTCCAAATTTAATTAGAAAAGGCATACGAAAGAAAGGACTCAATGCTTTCACGCATGCAAAGAGAATTTTGGGAAAAACCAGGGCTTATCCTTAATTATGGTTAATTTGAAGGATTTGTGTTGTAAAAACACATATAAAAAAGCATGGTTGGTAGAATCTATAGAACAGCCTTTATGTTACTGTCAAGCCTTCCGATAGCAACCTGCATGGGTATCAGAATCTTTGGTACCTTCCACGACTTGGCGAAGATATGTACCACTAACGAGCCTTACACGATTCATCCAGAGAACTGGGTGATTAAAATAGATATTCGTCCTACCAGGCCCTACATGTACTACATATTGGCAATCTCTATGGGCCTCATGGCCTAATATTGTCGAACAGCGACCATAGTTATTTCATCGGCAGCGCTGAATACAAATAATTCGAAAACCTTAGAAGGGACAAGAAGTGGTGGAAGATGAACGTAAAGAAGATGAGAGTTAAACGAACTATTTGCTGTCAACGAAAAGAGATATTCAACATCGTGGTAGTGAGGGAGAACTAAGGGTAAAGGTAGTCTTGCTTACATTGGCTCTGCTATAACTTCTAAACACACAGTAAGTTAAGGAATGAAGAAGCTCGTTGGGCACCACCTTAATAAGTATGGGCAGGACTAAGCATACGAAAAAACAAAAGCATTATGGAGACGATTGATCCCTATCAAGGTGAAATTCAATCATATTTACCTACGAGATTTGACAGAAGACATAGGCAATTGCACAGGAAATCTTTTTATTAGCTCCTTGAGAAGAACACTGAGCATTGTCCTAGCTTCATTGTCAAAATAATGCTTGAAGATAAAAAAAAAACAATTGGGAAATAGCAAGCGCTACAATGCTTCACTCCTCAAAGTTTACAAGGCAACATTGAAGTCATGTGATCGACGTTGGGATCTTGAAAGTAACTCTTCTGACGTAGTAAAGTTTTGAGCACTTCATTACCAGATTGCAGATACGAGAGATTTCGAACAACACACTGTCCAAAGAACCCTGTCGAAATTACTGTAGCAACTCTTAGTCAAATTCAAGGCAAGCAAAGGGGTTAGCTCAGATTGTTTGAAAATTGAACTGTTCGATCGTAACTTCAAAGTTAACGGTGCCGTGAAATAACGCCAAGCGAAATAAGGCCAAATTTTAAAATTCGCCCTTATTTCACTTTCTAATGCTTAATAAAACCGAGTCGGTCTTATTACCATTTATGGAATGTCGAAATATTAATTTTCCGAAAGATTGAACGATTTTCGATTTCACCACAACCCATATTGGGAATCTGTTTTGCACCGCTTCCGAAGCGGCGCTTCGCTCCTGCGTTCCTTTTATGTCCAAAATCGGTGAGGAGCAACAGGTTTTTGTTACATTTCGTTGTTGTTGTTAGATTTGCTAATTCTCTTGCCATCTCTCTGAAATTCGGCTTTATTTCGCAAACAACGTTCGGCTTTATTTCGCATTTGAAAGCGAAATAGGGCCGAATCCCAAAATTCGGCGTTGAAACGCGTTGTCTTTACATAAGATACTCTTTTTAGCACAAGGACAGTGTTTTCACCATCAGAAAAGTCACAGCCAACAGCTTCCCGTTTAGTTAAAAACCCTCAATAATCCGATCTAGCTCGGATTAATACAAGTGGACATGTAGTGGAACAATTGCAATTGGTCCATTATTAGCTAATTCTCTATCATTTTTTCTGGATGTTTAGACCTAGAATATAACCCTAGTTCAGTTGTTCTAATTAGTGAATAACTTAACCGAATCAAGCTCTAGTCAGTATTGCAAAGACGTTCTTCCTAATTGAAAAACTCGTTCAACATTTATAGAACAGGAGACAAAACAAATGGAATTCTTAAACTAGATTCTGCCCCACTCCAGATGGTTATGAGCTCTGCTTGACGCTGCCAAGTCTGCCTGTGTACATTTGTCTAGAGAAAATTCTTTTTAACCGGGATTATAGCATACTTCAACACATAGGGTTAAGGTCACACTTCAAATCGAAGTATGCAAAAAGTCAAAACACCCAGAGGCATCAAGTGTTAGGCAAATATTTTTAATAAGTCTCTCCAAGTGTGTACCCACAGAGACAACGCGGAAACTATGTTGCCGCAGACATGGACGCGCTCCTCTTATCCAGTTGACGACCTTTACAAATATTTCCCTTTTTTGTAGTCATTTTTCCATTATCAGCCATTTTATGATACAAACAGGCAGACATTCCTATGGAGAAACGACTGGCAACTGCCAAGACTCTGTGTCTTTGGATATTATGTACACGGGTAGACCGGTGCGGCGGGCCGTATTCCTCCATTATAACCTCAAATACAACCGCGCGCGATGCAAAGAAATTTTCCTCGCCTGGGTTTTTCCGCGAACTGTGCGAATCTCCTAATATCACACAGTGGCAAGACACGGATGTATGCTGGCTCCCGTGGAACTGCTATTTGCTGATCTATGCGCAATGCTTTTGCGGCTGATGCTGCTGCTGTTGGATTCCCTTTTTTGGGAACTGTGACTTTTCTGGCTTTGGGAGATCGCGCTCTCTCGTTTAGATGTACGAGTACGTACTTGGATGACATAGATGTTTTATGCTCCTGTGATCCATCGCAGTTCCTTACGATTTTCTAACAGTTAATTCCTCTTCTCTCGCATATCTTGAATCCATTGAAAAAAAATAATAAAAAATCAACAACAACTATGCGCTGCGAGTGTTTGTTTGATTTTAGCAACCGCATTCTGCAATAAAAATAAATAAATTGAACCGACATTGAAATGAGGCTCATGATGTGTTGGAGATACAAAATGTCGGTCAGGTGGCATCTCATTTTGTTCTGGGAAATTCAATCGTAAAAAGAACACATTGTCTGACGTTTTGGCCACAAAATGCAATTGGAACATGGATTTCTGTCAAACAAATAGTAGAGACGAGGTTCAGGTTTAATTCAACTTACAATTTGCTAATAAACTTACAGTTTGGAGATCTGGCTCAACTGTATTGAAATTAAGTGTGAAAGCCTGTGTGGACGTATCCAATTTCTGGTAGTAGTAACTTAGATAAGGTTAGTTGGCGGCTTTCTTCAGCCATTGTGTGAGACCAATAAGTGAAACGCTTGATTAGAACCAACCAGCTAGCGTTGTTAACCCCATATGGTACCCTATAGTTACTGTATGTATGTATATTTGGCACGGCAGCTCATGGAGAGCCAAGGCCTAGCTTCTCACAACCATTCATGTTGTGCGTGTTATATTCTTCGCACGAATGGAAGGGACCTACAGTTTAGTGCCGACTCCGAACGGCGAATTGAGAAGCTTTTCATGACAGATTGTACTCTTGCAGGTTTGTCATGCCTGCGAAGAGGTGGTGCCGCGAAAAAACGTTTGGTGGTTTTTGAGAATCGAACCTGTGTCTCTCGCTTAGCAGTCCAACGCACTAACCACTAAGCCACGGCGACCGACCCTATAGTTACTACAAAATCCATAAAGCCAGTCCGAGATCATTGAAAACTGAGACGCATGGCGACACACGTGTAACAAAATAGAAGAAATTACTTAGTGATTATCGTAACTTAGTAGTTACTGCGTTGAAGTGCTAAGCGACAGGACACAGGTTCGAGCCTTAAAACGACTAAAGGTTTTTCGCAACACTATTTCTTCGCAGGCATTACAAACTTGTAAGAGTATAATCTGTCATGAAAAAGCATCTTAATCCGCCGTTCGGAGTTGGTAATGAAACTGTAGGCGAGAAGCTAGGCCCTGATTCTCTATAAGCCAGGCTCACGAAAATGAACTCGAGAATATCAGTAGCCCTAGGCTCTCTCAAAGATTCTAATAGGAACTGGACTAAATTCTGCCATGACATTTTGAGACCCAGGGTGCTCATTCAGTCGAAGTTTTATACGATAGGTGCAGCGCTAGGACGGAGTATATAACACCGACAAACTACAGCCAAAGAAAATAGACCTTAAAACTTGGCCTCATATATTCTGAAAATCTTTAAAAGAGTGACGGCCGTGTATATTCGCAGCAAGCTGAGACTCGAGGACATCTATCCATCAGAGAATGCATACACGGTAAAAGAGTCGAAGTGGCTCTTCATAGAGTAGTCGGAACCATTTAAAAATCATAAAGGGTTCTAGACAAAGCAGTAAGCCTTTAAGATCTCAGAAAGTGTTGAGTACTTGGGGCTTGTTTTAGATGGAAATCCAAACGTGGAATCCAACATTAAAGAAAAAATTAAAAAGGTCAACATTGGCTGTGGTGTAGTGGCTTGCATCATCGCTTGTCACGTTGAAGTTTCCTGATGCCAAGAAAGTCGATCCACTGCGAAGGAAAAAATGTCAACTCTACTACATAGGCATCAACTGGCAGTAGGGCGGTCATATGGATTGAAGTGTTGATCGTATTGAGTTTGAAAAAAATCGTGTGAATTAGAAGCACTGGCAAAAAAAATACGTGTTTTTTTGATCAAACGGAACAAATACAATCGGTTTAAAGCTCATTTATGAGATTTTTCGCGCTCTGGTGGTCAACTTATGTAGTTCTATCCTCACTTGCTGCTACTGGGAAAGTTATCGCCACTTGGTGTGTTGTTATTGCTTTGTGTGTAAAATCTTACTGGGCTGGATAAACAGCTCTCAAAAAAACACGGCTAATACTTATAATTATTTTCAGAACGAATACTTTAACCTTATACCACTTGCGTTTCAAAATCACTACATCAACACGAGCACTATGTGAATGAGGGTATTCATAAACTTTTGAACCCTAATGAATTATAAAAAAAGAAAAAAACAATAATGAATCATGTCCAATATTGGTGGCTCTGTTCTAACAGACTTTAGCTGGAGTCCAAGTTTAGGCTAAAGCTATGAAGACAAAATGAAACGGTCTAAAGATTACTACACTACACTAAGAGTAAGCAGTGTTTTCCGGACGATTTCCTATGATGGAGCATATTTTGTTGCCGGCATGATGCCAATGAATACGCTTTCAGTTGAAGCGCAGGGAATATTTTAAGTTCGAACGGATGAAACAGAGAGCATACTTTAGATACAAATAAAAATACCACCTCTTTTCATAAAAATGTTAGGTTTTTCTAAAGTTAGGAACCACCCCTCTTCAAATACATTCTCAAATCGAAAAATCCATAATGTTTCAAGTTGTAGCCTGCTCACTTAATTCAACGCATGACTTTTTATTCACCCGTCCCCCCTTAATATGCGCTCGATACACACGTAAGTAATGCGGAAATCTTTCATTAACCGCAATTGTTCGGTTTAGGATTAAAGGCAGCAGCAAGTAGTCGAGTGCTACCTGCAAAGATGATTATGTATTATGGCGAAGCAGTATTGTGTATTGCATAGATGTCGCTTCTTGAATCTCGTTTACTCCTTTTGGAAATATATAGTTCTTTTTATTTTCATTTAGTTTCTATCGAACCTGCGCTCTGTATGGTATATTGCGGGTCACCATGACGACGAGATAAAGTAAGCGCGTACAGAAAGAAGGAAAATATTTCCCAAGTAAAGTCAATGTGACCATAAACAACTTATCAGGCGGAGAACGTAAAAAAAATCATTGTGGAGAGTATGACGCGGCAAAGAAGGCCTACAATGCGACCTTCCGACGAAGTGGTTTGAATCTTTACCAGGCAAAGGTTGTGGTTTATTTCATAAAATGGAAGGAGGATGTGGTTGTGGAGGTCTCATTTGTATATTTCCAAATCAGTCGAGAGTAAAATCAAAGCCTTTCCAAGTTTCTCAAATTTAATTAAGCTTAGAGTACATACCTGCAAAGTACTGGTCGAATGGAAGCTGGCCATGTCATCAGCTTCACTGACACGATCACTTGTAGAATAATTCGACGAACTTACACTCCTTACACTGCTCCGCAACGAGGATGTTCTTCCTTCGGCGTAAAATCTCCCTTGTGGGTACGATTCCGATGCGCTCTCATCGCTTGTACAAGAGATTTGCCGTTCCACTAGAGCTTTCCTTAACTTATCCTTATCGCTAATTACAGGTACGGTTTCTTTGGTTTCCTTCAGATCACATGGCTCAGTTATTACAAGTCCTGAACTGCGCTGTACACCCGATTGAGGTTGTGGCTGTGGGTGTACATCCACAGAAACAAAATCTCCCTCAGATTGCTGGCTTTGTGTTTGAAATCCTCCGCTCGCCGCAGCGGCATCATAGCAACTTCCTTTTGATCCAAAATCATCTGACTCATCGCTTGTTTCAACGACAGCTTCAGCTGCAGTCTCAGTTCCATGCTTTTCCGATTCAATGATGCGTAGCTTGCTCACTTCACTCTGGTGCTGGTGGTGACCCTTTAGACCAGCATTGTCGTCCGCTTCGACGCGAATGCTGATTTTATTTTCACTTGCATGCAAGCGCAACTCACCGCCGTCTTTGCTGCCATTTGGGTTAGAAGCTATAAATCTCTCGGTGACTTTATCTTCAGCGTTTGTTGCTGTCGGTTTGCGTTTCTCTAATGATCGTGTTCGACGTCGTGATTTTCGCTTATTTCGGTTAACCGCATCCAGATCTATGCGTTTTTCCGTTTCATTCGAGTACGTGCATTCGCTGTCTGTGAGATAGTAGTCTGGCTTTGTGATACTATCTTCAGATTTAACGTTGGTCAGAACGTATTTGTGAATTGTGGGAAAAGCCAATTCATCTTCTGCACGTAACCACTTTCGATAAATTAAAAAGGATGTGTCGTGATAACGCACACTAGGCTGAAATGTTTAAATGATTTTTAGTTTAGCTATTATTATAATTATTTTTTTAAACTGTCCATACGTGCTTGTTTTAAGTGCGGAGTTAAATAAATCATTTAAAAAGGTCACATGAGCTGAAAGTAGTCAGGAAGTGTTAAACCGGATAAGGGATTTAAAATCAAAAAGAGTTGAAGCCTCTTAAGATGGGTCTTCTGGTCGTTTATGCACTGACTAGTAGACTACTTACATGGTTTAGGAACAATGTAGGCAGCTCTTTGATTTTGAAATTGTTCATTCGACTTCATACTGTAGACGTCAGTCTACAAAGCAGCGGAAACAAAACGCTCCGAGCACATATAGATGCTACCAAAACGAAAAAATCGTTCAGTGCATCAAAAGCTTAGGAGTCCTTAGCTTAGCGTTGGCACTGACAATAGAAACTACATTAGCCGTGTTTTTTTGGGAGCTAGATACCCAGCCCAGTAAAATTTTACACACAAAGCAATAACAAAGCACCAAGAGGCGATAAAACTTTCCCAGTAATAGCGAGTAAGGATAGCAGCTATTTTACATAAATTGGCACCTAGAGCGCGAAAAATCTCATAAATTAGCTGTTAGCCGATTGCATTTGTTTCATTTCCTTCCTTTTGACATTTAAAAACTGTTAAATAAATAAAAAAAAAGTTTGGAAAATTCGAGCCGCAAACCAATTGGTTGGTGCGGCTGCTACTGCGTATGAAGTGACTATAAGTCGATTTTTTGACTGAAGTGAGTATAATTCTCAAAAAAACACGGCTATTGACATCCTGGTTGAACAAATTGAAGAAGTTGGAAGTATATATAACAACAGAACAATTTGTAGAGTGCTTATGTCTACACCCAGTAAAACGTTTTGATAGTTTTTTGTTAGTTTCGGATGAGGATTGGCTCAAAAAATGGTGGAAACATTATTCGACTATTTTTTTCTACAGTATCGATGAAGGAACCTTAAATTTCCTGCATTCGTATTAAAGTCCTAAAAAAAAGAGGTATATGCCGCGATTAAAGGCTTCAAAGCAAACAAACCATCGGGACCTGGCTTAATAATTTCACACAAAGCTCCTATCCATGGCTGGTACAAATTTGTAAGCGATGCACTTGCGTACTGTACAATTGAAGGCTAATATCTAAACCGAGTCACATTACTCTAAAGGTCTTTAGGCTAGTAAGCCTTAGGACTTTTGATGAAAACTCTATAAAGATCATTTGAGATTCACCTTCATTATAAATTGAACATATGTGACAAATCGACAGCTCAGGACACTTGCGTGAAGGTAAGATTCGTAGAAACAGATAGATATTTCGAAGCTACATGAGATTAAATTGTTGATAGAAAATTCACTATGACACAAGGAACATACTCCCGCAGCCTTCATAGACACTGAAGGAGACTTAAATTACAGAGACAAGCTTAACAAACTGCGAGCATACCAAGGTTATGCCACTCTCAGATTGGATGAAATATATTCTCAGCAGTGCTGGGAGTTCATAAAACATGCATCCTAATCTCCAGTAAGTTGATTAGGTTTCAAGGTATTTATGACTTGTGCTTGATAAGAAACTTATTTGAAATCTAACGAAAGAATCAAAAAAGGCACCGATAGCCTTCTATTCGTGCAGTAGAATATTTGGGAAAACCTGGGGTATCAAATCCCAAATACATTATGTAGATGTACACAGCTATAGCAAAACTTATACTGACTTACGGCAGCCTCGTTTGGTGGCAAGCTACTTGCAAAAACATCATGAAAGTACAAAGACAAGCGTGCATCCGCAGCACAAGTGCAATGAGGAGAACACCTACGGCAGGACTCGAGGCTGTCCTTAACCTGCTTCCGCTAGACATATTCATACAAGTATTAGTGCCTAAAGAATAAGTTAATTTGATAGCGGGCAACCAAATACAATCGCCCATACCATGATCCTCACAACATACAACACCATACCTTGATTTCACAAGACCATTTTTAAGTACCTTTCCGAGCAGCGAAGAATGAAAAAGCGGTCAAACACCTAACACCGTCTACACCGCCTGATCTAAATTGAACATTGGCATACGTGCAGGAATTTTCTCCAAACCGTTGGGCGTGATCAAATTAGTCCGCCTTTCAAACTACAGCAGTGTTTTCCAAGCGTAGATCTAAGCAGTAACAATTGCCGCCCTTGAGACTGCGATGATTTTTTATTGACAGCGAGGCAGTAAATAAAAACAATTTCTGTTACAGAAATAAAGTCGAAACTTGTGAAGTGATAGCGAGAAGAGCATAATGTTGGAACGAATTGGCAGAACAGGTTCGGCACTAAGTCGGGAGCAAGCCGACCCCTCGGTCAGCATCCTGCCTTACTCACTGAAGCTCAAAGGAGGGAAAAAAAGTTTAAGGAAGATACTTGTGCCACCACAAGGAAGTTATGGCCTATATTTGATAAAGTTAGGACCGGCAGACTTATGCAAAAACACAAAAAATTCCTATCTTCTCCTAAAGGTGTCATTACGGGACAGAATACTCTGCGGCACCGCATGGAATAGCTTCGCATTAAGGAAGAAGACATCTTTAGTTGTTTTTTTTTTATAATTCACTAAAGGGGTTATGAATACCCTTATGATGCTATTCACACAGCGCTAGTGATGATGTAGTGATTTTTAAACTCAGGTAATATGAGGTTTCAGTCTTTTTTGCTCCGAGGGTGGTGTCCAGAATGACTGGGGAGAATTATTGGTACTGTTGCCATAGCTTATTATTCACAGTATTTCTTTCCAACATCCCGATGTCAAGCCATATGACCACCCTACTGCCAGTGTTATGCCTATGCAGTAGAGATGACGTCAGTTTTTTTCGCAGTTGATCGACTTTATTTTTGACATCGGGATTCGAACCTGGAACTTTTAGCGTGACAAGCGATGATGCAATCACTACACCATGGCCACCCCATGATGACCTAAGTAACGAATTCCTCGGACGACACTTCTTCCGGGATTAAGAAGAATTATCCGATAAACCGGTGAACGACAAATCCAAAAAAGTCGGAAACCTTAAGATACTATCAAAAAACAAGCGTTTAGCATGCTTCGACGTAATAAGGCCTCGAAACGATATACATAAATCGCGAATACCACTTGACATGTGCTGCATCTCCATTCACTCAAGTCTTGTAATAAAAAGAGCCAAGTAGTCAAATTGAGCCCCACCAGTGTTTTCCAAGTGGGGGTACCTGAGGACTCACCATTATCTCACAGCGTCTATTTCTGTTGATTTCTGGAATATCAAGAAATCGATGACACTGAAAAGGCTGACTATTCAATTCTGATTTGATGAACTATAAATTACCTTTGCAGGGACTGTGGTAACGTTGACACAGAAGATGACATGACACACTTGCTTATAAAAGCTCAATCCTCAGCAGAACCAGAAAAACAGCACTTGACTCACACTTTAGCTTTGATCTTGCCGAATTCCTAAACATGGGACATTGGATAGGCCTTTCGAAGGAAAGCAACACCAATTTTCTTCTCGGCCTCATAAATAGTCCCATAATGGCGAACACTATCCATAGATCTCCAGCAGGTAATTTTCAGTTTAATTTAACCCTAAAAGTAGGAGTATGTTGTAATGTTCTTAAGAAACTCTCAAAATTGTGCAATTAAATCAGAATGCAAGTGAAGACTTTCCATACTAACAAGAGAAGAATAACTTCAGTAGTTGAGCACAGGAAAAATTGTCATATCACTCTTATTCTGTCTGACTTAGTTCAAGCGACTTCCGACGGGAATATGAAGCGAAATAAAGATATGACTGATTAGTAATTCCTACAGGAAGAAGAATAAGTCAAAAAACTCAGGACGCATCACAACATTAAATAAAAAAATCCTCGTTCTACACAACTAGCATTGACTGCTTGAAAGCTATCGAAAATGATAATGTCCATAGATACATGGGGTCACCAAAGTTAAACATGACGTAATAAAAGCTTTTGCTGATAAACATTGTAGAAACATTTTATGGCATACTTCTAGGCGCACATCAAACATGCTGGGAACTATATCAAGACTTCATCACATATCGCATGAGACACATTAGATTTTATCTGAGCAGAGGGAACCAGTCATATCGATTTTTTTTTTATAATTTCTCCGGAAAATATGTTTTCAAATCTGAAAAGATCTCATGTTGCGTGGTTTTTTAAATTTTTCGTGGAGAGTTTTTGAAATTCGCGCACTACGAATATTCGTGCATTAAAATCCGTCATAAATTTTGCATCGCACCATGGATTTTCCTTGATTCGATCCTTCATTTTCTACCCAAAGATCTATTCACTGAGGTAACTGTGGCAGAAACAAATCAGAGTTCTCTTGACATGATAGACTCACGGCAATAAGTACTGGTCACTGACCTATTGCCCTAAGATTGTCCTGAACAACCGCTGTCGTAATTGATAGGACATAAGCGAGATGGAAACCCTTTCACATTTCATTTGCAGCTGTTCAGCTCTTGGTAAAATCAGACAAACTGTGATAGGCAAACCATTTCTTAATGAGATATGTATGTGTAGCATTTTTTTGGTTTTGCTGGATGGACCGAGTGACCTAAGTCGATCGCCCGTCAACTACTACGGTACCCCAACAAACTAACCAACCTGCCATGAAGCAAGTATACATTTTCTTTGAAAATAGGAAATACAATGAGTCAAAAAATTACTTTACATTCTCCATTCAAATTTGTATCAGAAACAAGAATCTACTCTGTATAGCCGGATGCTTTTGGCAACAGAAAAAGCCACCGAATCGATGCAGGGTAACGCCTTTCGCCATCGCAACAGCTAAGCTGCATGCCGTACGATTGATTGAAACAAAAATGGTCAAGTTTAAGACAGTCAGGAACTACGTAAGGATTGAGCTCCGAAGATTGTTTTTTGTAAGTATGACAGCAGGACTGTGAATAATGACTAACTAGTTGATAAGTAGTCTTCCAGGCGGAGGTGCTCGCGATTAGAGAAGCCTGCAAGATACTTAGTCTCAGCCCTACTACCTCAAACAGCATAGGAATCTTTATTGATAGCCAAGCTGCCATCAAAGCGCTCCACTCACTCACTTCGTCCTCTAAACTAGTTGAGCAGTGAAAGGAAACTTTAACGCAGGCAAACGCTCGGTTCAATATAACTCTCCTCTGGGTTCCCATCGTAACATAGAGGAGAACGAGAGAGCCGACGCGTTAGCCAGATGTGGTTCTACCCTGGATGTCTCCCTTGCGGAGTCAGTCCCCACGAGACTCATCAAGGGCAACATTTTCCAACACTTTCTCGCTATTGCCAACTCTAGGTGGAGAAGTCTACGAACCTGTACCATATCGAGATCAGTTCAGTTTCATAGCTTACAACGCGATGCAACAAGACTGGTTAGTCTATGGTAGCAGAAGACCAGATTGACCCAAAAAAATGGGATAAGAGACACATTGCCAAAAACTGCATACACAGCAAAAAAAAGATCAAACAGGACATAACTCACGGTGCACCGCCGAAATAACTGATGGGTATGCCGCAAGAGTCACTACTAAGTCCGTTCAAATACAATCTAATAAACAATAGCCGTGTTTTTTTGATAACTATACTCACTTCAGTCAAAAAACGATTCACACTCAGTAGAAGCCGCACCAACCAATTGGTTTGCGGCTCGATTTCTTTTTCTTCATTTGACAGTTTATAAATTTCAAAACCTAGGAAAAGCAACAAATACGATCGGCTAAGAGCTAATTTATGAGATTTTTCGCGCTCTGGTGGTCAACTTATGAAGTTTTATCCTCACTTGCTGCTACTGGGAAAGTTATCGCCACTTTGTGTGTTGTTATTGCTTTTGTGTGTAAAATTCTACTGGGCTGGGTATACAGCTCCCAAAAAAACACGGCTAATAATGTTTAAAAGACAGAAAAACTGTATTCTAGGCGAAAATAGAAGAGAACTATTCGCTTCTCTAGAATGGATAAAATCTCGCCTTGATACTGAAGTCAGAACTTGTCTTTTGTCGTAACAGATCTGGCCTAACCTGGATCTGAAGACAGGAAGGCATCTGCCCATATATAAGAAATGTATAAGATCTATAGTAGGAGTTCTCACGAGGCATTGCTTGATACCCCACTAGAATGGGTGTCTCTTTTAACGATTTTTAGAGAAGCTGAAGAGACGAGTAAAAGGGGGAAACGGCAAACCCTAGAAGAGTTTTTTAAAGGAATTTCTTAGCTTTGTCTGTGGGTCTTAATGGTTCTGTATATAGTGCGGAACAGGAAAGGGTTTGCATCGACACGGTTGGTTAAGCATAGAATTTTCCTTGATAAAGCAAGGAAATCCATCATGTGCAATGTTTTTGGTACTGGTAATCCGATACTCTACGTGGTATTACAATGGACCTACTTTCTGGTCTAAGTGTGCATCTGCTTAAGTGGCGACAGCCATCTAACCTAACGTTGCCCTAGGCAGAACGCACAAGTCGAAAAGAACCTCAACCGCTTTGATATGCATAATTTTAGGTGTTAGCTAAAGACTGATCTGAATCTTTTTGGCTGAGACTCTGATCGATCTCGGACTGTAGCACATTAAGCAGAATAAAGAAAGAGCAGACATATACAGACTAGACCAGGTAAACTACAAAATAGAAGCATACGCACTCAGGGCCAGCTCAAACATCATACCTCCCTAACTATTAGGTACCACGGGGTGATTTTTCACATGAAGTCTTCGTACAAAATACACCTGCAAATCTTATGTGACACAGCCACTGTGTGGATCTGATCTCATGTGCGTCGTTGCAGGAAAAGAAAGTTAGAGAAAGATATACTGCAGAAAAAGAGAAAAGTAGGAAGACCTCCTCAAAGGACTATGTATTTTTGGGCTGACGTGGATAAAGATGTAGCCGGGTTTGCTATCGAGACCCTCTTTCGAACCTTATACGGTTTCTTTATTTAAAATTGGCTTTTGGACGAGTATAAGAGTGTTGATTTTTTTTTGTCAATTTTCAATCTCAACCCCATGCAACTTCATCATAACCACTAGGCACTGATGTTTTATACACGATAGAGCCATTAATTGAGGACACAAAGAACATCCTAGCTCCACCAAGTCAGAAGTTATACTTCGCGGAAGTTTCCAGTAGCGGCGAAACGAACCAAAAAAAAAAAACAACTTGTAGGTACTTCTTAAAGCAAATTTATATTCGTATTCACGTCAAAAATCGTTGTAGTCAACGGATGTGATTGAATCGTGGAATAAAAAAGTAACCTGGAAAACTTTTCTCCATCTAACGATTGTGTGAAAGTAGGACTGCGCACCCTTTTCTCCCAAGATATTGGGGTCCTAAGTCGACCAATTGAATGACTCTCGGTGTATGGTGAAACCCCATTTTAAAATGCAAATAAAAACCATACTTAATCATTTGATTACCCAACATATACCTACAAACACCACAACACATACGCATCCATATGCTCCCTGCAAGTACCACAAATGTTCAAAGACATTATGTTAAAGAGTATCTTTTCTTCAGTGTTCTCTCCGCTGTATCCAACTTCAACGTTTATAAGTGTGTGCATACACACAAAATCAAGTACCATACACTCCGTCGTACGTTTGATTCAATAACAATCAATTAAATAATGAAATCAGAAAAAAAAAAAAAAAATTATAAGTCATTGTACCCCACATACAAAGGCAACCGCACAATCCGTCTTTTCTCGGCTCTGCACTTAAAACAAGCTTCGGAACACACTCTTATAATTCTATGACTTACCATCCTATAAAGCCTGTACAAGTAATCCTTTGGCAATTCCATTGTTCCGCAGAAAAAATATTATTACTTAAGTATTTTCAAATTGAACGTGGTCCAGGATCTACAATACGTTGCACTTTGCATCTCCACGTTCGCATTCACTCCGACACACACTGATTATTATATTTAAATATGCAATTCCTAAAAATAATACCACTGACATATATTACTCGCACGTTCGCATAGACAGATGCTTTATGCTGGTGCGCACCAGGATGCTACTACACAACGACTCAAGTCATACACATTCCGTTCGCACATTCTTGTTTAGTATGTGTGTGTTTTTATTTTTCGCGTTTTTGTTCGTTTTCTTGCGTTCCAAACTACCGCCGGAGAATCTTACGATGGCAATAATTTTCGAGCGTTTTTGCCTCCTTTTTATGCTGCACATGCGAAAGCGTCAAATATGCAACTGTAGCTCTTTTGCACGCGATTTGCACGCTACTACCATAAGTTCCGGCGACTAACCAGAATACATACTCGTGTGCAGAGGGAAAACACGTACAACTAAAACTGACCACAAAGCTCTAAGATTTGGTGACCGGCAACAACACCAGCTACAGCAGCCGCAGCAGCCGCAGCACCATCATAACCACCAACGCCACCGCAGTATACTAGGCTAGAACCGTGCATCAAAGAGTGTAATGGTGCTAAAGGCGCGCGCCGCCGATGAAAAATTACAAAAACAAATACTCATGCACAACAATGAGAAATTCGGAGAGGAAAGAATTATGCGCGCCTGAATAGTGAATAGTGTGGCATAGGCATAGACAAGAACAGCGCGCAGGCATACCCATATGTATGTATGGTGTGAATGCGTCGCTATGCCATTCTTGTAGCATATATCGGATGAAACCCACTCATATACAAGAATTTGTAATGTTTTGTTTATTTAAATTAGAAGTGTGTACACTTGTTAGACTTACAAATTGGAATTAAGAAAAAATAAAAAATAAAAAATTAAATAAAAATAATTTTGTATTACAATGGTTGCAAACATGGTTATAGCAACAAAGCTGCTGTTGAAAGTCTCCTCAATGCCGGTTTTTTTTTGGATTTGCTTTGCATTTAAAAAGAAAGGAGTATGAGGGGGAACTTTGCTTACTTCTTTTTCTTGGAAGTGAGAAAGGACTCACGATTCAGAAGCCACAAAAAGTCAAATAGGGGCGAATGTTAATTGGACACCAATATACCTGATTTCTGGTACACAGATGGGTCAAAAACAGATGAAGGAGTCGGAGCTGGAGTTAACAACCCACGCACCAAAACATATCTTTACAGCAGTATGGAGACGAACACTTCAGTATTCCAGGCGGAGATCGACGCTATAGAACTAGGCATCAGAGAAAATGTAAACAGAGCTCTTTCAAATAAGAACATTAACATTCTTTCTGACAGCAAAGCTGCGCTTCTATCGATCAACGCCGGCGAAATCAACTCTAAACTTGTTTGGGACTGTCTCCAATTACTCATAACATTGGCCAGCACAAACAGAGTCCATCTCATTTGGGTACCGGGTCATAGCGGATATGAAGGCAATGAAAAGGCGGATGAACTAGCTAGAAAAGGTTCTGCATCAACTTTTATGATACCAAGACCATTCTGCGGCCTCCTAACAAGCACAGCAAAAGGCTGTATAAACAATTGGCTAAAAGACAAAGCACAACATTACTGGACAGCAACGGAAGGTAACAGACAAGCTAAAGCTTTTATCCCAATTCCCACCCAAAAAAGAACGAAACAACTTCTACAACTAACAAGAAGTCAGATTCGAATCGTCACAGGATTTCTCACCGGCCACTGTCGGGTTAAAAAATACCTCATGACTATGGGAATAGCACAAGGCAACATATGCAGAATGTGCAACGAGGACGAAGAATCAGCAGAACATATACTTTGTCACTGTAACTGCCTCATAAAAACCCGTCATCGTTTCCTAGGTAAACATTACCTCGAGGTGAAAGACATAACCACCAGCTCACCCAAAGACATCGCCGGATTCAACACACACTCCGGCTTCATGGAGGAGCTTTAACTAAGAGGACATCACAATAGGCCCATCTGTGGCTGCAGTGATAAGGTACTTTGGACCACCTCAATCTTAATCTAATGTAATCTACTTGACTTTCCTTGAAAGGTTACCGAAGGCTATGCGATCAGCAGCATTTAATTATCTGGTATTAATCTCTAGAAAATGTAATGCTAGGTCTAGTTACTGGATCTATGTATCAGATGATGATGGATTCAGAGCTTGATCGTCGTCGCAAAACTACCATGAGTAAGCGGAGAGCAATGGGTTTGTAGGAGCGCTGGCCTCCTGTGAAAATAACCTGACAAAGCAACGTTTACTGATCAAGACAAGACGACGCACACTTTACTACGCGACAAGATGAATTGTGATCGTAAGCTTTTTATGCGGATACCTCCTGCAACATCGGCGTTTGGTTGTTTTATAAGGCATAAAGGAATGGGCTGGTCATTTGACATATCTGAGGATCTTAATGAGCCTTTACCGTGTATCGATAGTGGAAAAAGGTGATTGCGTGTAGGATATTTGAAGTGTTAAAAAAGTTAAGGTTTAGTTTAGCTAGTTAGTTTAGTTTCCCGGACTCTTTTCCAGCTTCTTCCCTCGATATAGGTTCTTTGGGATTTTTGGTTTTTCTTTCTTGTCTGATCTGGATTTTTTATTTTTTTTTTACTTTTTCTTTTTTTGTCCGTCTGCGTTCTAATTTACGGTATTAGCGAACCTCCTTTCTATCTTAATCCTGCTAGGTGGTGTAAGGTGGGGTTGACAAGAACCATGTCAGACGAGTTGAGCTGAGTATCCACAAGCGTGCCGCCTTCCTTCTCACCAGCACTGGAGTTGCCTCCGTAGCCCTACTCTGGACCATAACAATTGCACTTTTGTGAAAGTATCAAGGGGGCTACCGCAATAAATCTCGCATTGGCCTCAGGATTGGTCTAGTAGACAGCATGGGATAAAGTCAGCTATGATACATTCAATAGCTGCTACTCTGCTCAATATATTTTAAAGATCGCCAAGTGTCTAGGGCACTGCAAAGCACTTCCAACGTGAGTCTATCCGATTCCTAGTTGACAGCAATGGGAAACGAATACTGTCGTGCTAAATTCTGCAATGAAAAACTGTACTGATGGGCTGAATGCATAATCTTGATACATGTAATCATACGTAACAGACATGGTCTCAGCTAAGTCGGTTCAGAACAAAAAAAAAGCTACTGAGTATGGTCGGAAGACACATAGATATTCCAACAGATCTCTGCGGACTGGAAAGACAAGCCTCTGGGCTAGGAATCCACAGCAAATAACTTCTGTCGCAGAATGAGAAGGAAAAAATACAACTTCCACTTGCTTTGCAACTGTCCTTTCTTGTTTTCAGCAAGAAAGGAAAATCCAGAAGAAGACTTCTACGGTAAGTTCTTAGGTCAGTTTCCCAGAGTAGTAATGAAAACCGATTGCGAATGAAAAGCACCCAAGCTAACCTACAAAGGGAGGCGATGATGCAGTGAGTAAAAAGTTCGGTTGGGTAACAGCAAAAACAAAAAAAAAAAAAAAAACGAACAAAATCTGAGTTTCTCCAATCACCTAACAAAAAGGGGTCTATGCTTGGGAGAACAATGGACTGAAAACGAGTCTGATGCTCCTGGGACTTTTTCATTTCCCTTAAAAAAAATAAAAACTTATTTAGTTACATTTCCGAAATATATAAGAAATCTATCTGAAAGGACATGAAACAAGCTTGGGTGGACTATAGTCAATAAAATGGTCTGCAAGAACTTAGCGAAATTCTGTCTGTAAAAACATAGCAACTCATCCTAAGTCCCAACTGTGTTAGTTGGTTAGTGGTCGTTCGGCCTCCCTGATGCATTTTAGAATGCTTTTTAGTGGCTTGGAAGATCGTTGTTAAAATAGCATTCACCAAGGATCGCCTTTTTTGCATAGTTTGGGGCATTCGCATAGGAAGTGAGCTATGCATTCTTTTACGTCTGCATCGGTGTATTGTGTTGGATTTAACGAGTACTAAAGGGAGTACTGAATCAGGACGAGTATGGTTTCAAGGGCTGTAGTTGGAGTAGGTTTAATGGCGCCAGTAGCGCCTATGCATGCTGGTCGTTGGATCTTGGTAAGTTACTTGAGGTGTATGGTATTTGCTGCCACCAGACTAACTTAATGTCATGCTGGGTCTGACTACATTCAGTGAATAATTGCGGGCTTAAGTCCCCATTGTTTAGCAAAGATTTTACTGCACACATAAAAGGCGATTGACGCTTTCTTTATTCTTTCTGAAGTGTTATCTTTCAGGTCAGTTTACGGTCGAGAACGCGCTCCAGGTATCTCGTGTTTGTCTAATTGCTTCAGATTTCACATTATTGAAAGCTCCTTCTATGTCAAAAAAGGCCGTTAGTGTAAACTCTTCATGGTAGAGTGATCATTTGATTGTGGTTACCACTCCATGGAAGGCTATCTCAATCGAATGACCCGATGTTGATCTGGCGACAATTCTCCAAGGCTTAAATTTTAACATCCCAATTAAGGATCGATCAATTGGAATAAGATTAATGGGAGGGTTAAGCTCAGTTGGCATTTGCTAACACTGGAACTTGACGACTTGTGGACCTTGCCGGTGGAGATGTTAAAAAAATTGAATATTGAAAAATATTATAAAAAAGCGTCACTGAGCCTTGTAGGACACTAAGGGAGATACCACAAAGTGTATTAATCGGTTGCTTAAACAGACTGCAATTATTTTTGAAAAGATTGATCGGACACCGCCAGGGAAACAAAATTCGTTAAGCATAAGTTGAGTGAGGGAGCTGTCTGGTGAGATGAAACTAGCAAGTAAGCTTACTTTTAAGAGTCTGCGATATTGTTATTATTATAAACAACAAGGGCCATGATGGTCTATGGAACGAGACTACAGAATCTTCTTAGACCTCCTCAATCTGTGGTCTGACATCAGTTTCATACACTTTAAAGTGATATTATTAAAATTTGAAGTAAAGCTAAGACGCGCAGTAAACACTGACTCTTCTATCAATTTATTTGTATTACATATTAAAATTTTCTCCGTGGAAATGAATACTTGATGATGTCTACCTACTGACATATTAGGCGAGAGCACAATTTTAACGCCCGCAAAACAAGTTTTTCCTTTCATTTCGATTTTTTTCATTCATAACTTGGAAGACATGTGGAGGGTATTGTCATTAAGACGAAGACTCGAGAGCCTTATACTTTGCATCTCAATGTCACTCATATTGAATAACTTCAACTTTAAGCTCATTACAGATGCATTATGTGCAACATTCACAATCATTTTCATTTGTGATGCCTTCAATAAGTTTATCAAATATTTTTATGAAATTGTTTAAGCGTTAGGTAGGTGGCTTAATGGCGGCATTCACTTCCTGCTAAACTAAAATAGTATTTGTTCATTCGATGGAACTTCAAGTTATAAAGGGGATCAAACATATTTTTGATTGTAAGCTTGAATGAATGTGTGGAAGAAGTGATAGAAATTGTGTCAAAATAAATACAAGGAAGACATCGCTAGGTACGAAATGCCTCTTTCATGCAATATGCAGGTCATTTTAGGAAATACTACTGCCAAATAGCTGCAGTTTCAGAAGAGACTATATCGAGAGACATTTGGCAGCTTACCGTGGTAAGGATAGCGCGTACCCGATGCTGGATTCCTTTTAAGTAGACAAATGATCATACCTGCACAACCACAGATTAAGAAAGATTAAGCGAAATTATGTATCGTCACGTAGGAAGACCACTTAACTTAATTTGCAAAACAAAGTCACAGTAGCTGCGAAAACAGCGTGGAGAGCCGCCTACAAGACAGTGCCTAGTGCAAACATCGTCATTTTCATGGCCAATTTCAATGACAAATGAGGCACTAACACTTGTACCATTGAACTTTTATGGTTCAAAAGGAAGACTTAGGCGGATAAAGCGATGTTAAATAATGATGCAGGTAAACTCTGCAGAGGAAATGGTCTATCTTGACATAGTGAGCAAGTGTCAAAGACATATCGGAGATCGTTTATGGATAAATAATGATGACTTCCTACCAACCATGACACCCAACCAAGGGATAATTAACCTTACTCCAACAACGGAGTAAATGACTAGAATACAAGTTGTGTCGAAGGATAAACCAACCCCAGATGCCTGCGCGAGAATAGTGAAGTGGTTCAGCCTTAACTCAATATGATGACTTTGTTCGGGCTGATCACTTCTTTCCATGCTGTTGACATCCCTGCTGTTAGAGATGTCGATGTTGGCACCTCTGCTCGCAGCGATGCGATTGCTGACCCTGCTAAAGATGACGTTGGCAACGGATGACACTTGTCAAGCAGCTACCGCATGGGTATATCCACGTTTTTTCACAAGTTATTAAGCGTTTCATTTTTCTCTCATTGTAAAATACCAAAGTAAGTCTTAAAATTAACTCATTGTATATATCATTGTAAATATATTGTAACTCCCCCAGGATTTTGCTTAAAGCAATAAAAAATTGAATTCAAATGAATTAAAACAAGCCTTTCATCCCCCGTTGACACAAACTGGTACAGTAGTCGCAAGTTCGTCAACACATACGATTCTGTGGTCACATTTGATAACGCAGTAGCTACCCGAACCTCTGAAGAGAAAGTTTTGAAAGCTAGGTGCAACTGCTAACGGATCCCTGAAAGAAAATAAAATCTCTTCACGTCAGATGTGGAACCGGCTGTTCTTAATGGCGACTCAAATCGATGAGATGTCGGGTCTAAGAGAATTGCTGTCGCAACCTGAAAAGAATCGCAACTCACTGGCTCACCTTATAGCCAAAGATCCTCCACCGAAATTCGTACCTTAAGAAGAGAGTGAACGAAGCCAGAGATGCACGGAATTCCTCAAACCCAATGATAATCGTAGAAATTATAGCTGTAGTAACCTAGGGAAGAGAATCAGCCTCCATGAGGCAACGCAAAAATTGTGAAGTTAATACGTAGGTCGCTAGATTCATTCAGAAAGTATAAGATTCTTTAAGAATACAAATTTGAAAAGCGATCTGATGCAACTGTAATCAGACTTGGGAAACCTATCACGCTTTCATTTTGCATTGATGGATGCCAAGGTAAAACTGACTCCGGCGCTAGACCCTAAAGGAGATTTAGTATCAAAATTCTCTACAAGGACAGTTAAAGAAACTGGCACAAATCACTAGTTAAGACAAACAAACTGACGGTTTAAAACTGAATGTTGATATAAAAGACGGTATCCTCTGCGATAAAATCGGAAACAACAGCTGTCACACAGACGTAATAGGCCACTTTGGAGAAATACCTCGTGAATAATTTAAATAATCTCAGCGACATTAGTACTTTAGAAGTCGTTTGACTGCAATGTTTAACAATACATAGCTACCTTGTGTAGTTGAGAAGAGAGACGGGTTATGGCAGGCGGGTCTGTTATCTACAACTTTGTGGGAATCAACTCATTATTAGAAGTCAGAAGTTCATCCTCTGGGAATGTCAAATGCTATTCAACAGATGCTGGGCACTAAGTCCTCAAATGACCCACTGGGTGTATACGGAAGTAGCCAAACCATAACTTGCGTATAATGTGGTTCTTCTCTTTTGTAAGTTCCCTGTGTGGGGCTTAGTGTGATTTTTGTTGGAAATTCCTAAAAAATAGTATTACCAGGGCAATTGTTCTCAGTAACGACTATAGAAAGATACTTTATACCACGAGCCCAAAATGAATAACATATCCCAGGTTCAGTGCCATGGATCATTCGGAACTTGTATGCTCAACGGTCCAACATACTAATAACTTCAGGGTGAATGAAATACCAAAAAGGTCGACTTAGGTAGTAACATTGTACATCTTGAGGAGCTCATAAAGTTCGACCTTGCCAATTTATTTCAAATAACCACTGCACAGCATTTACTTCCGACAAACGGGGGGACTCTGTACTCATTGTAGGTTAAAGACTATGTAACTATCCATTAGAAATGTTTAAGGTGCTAAAAATAATTAACTTCATGATTGTGCATAACTTAAGCGATTACAAAAGAAAGCATTCGAATGTATAGTCCGTTTAAATGCTTAGTACTTAAGCCTGCAAAAATTAAACTTCATGCTTCGGTATTCAAACCGCAATTTAAATGAAAAATGTACAACAAAAAAACGGATATTAGAAGGGTATTCACCAGATTCAGAAGGTATTCCTACTTGAAGGTGAAATCATTGAGCACATCAATAACCTTTTCACTTTTCAGTAAGACTAACATAAAGAAGTTGTCAGTGTAATAAGGTCAAAGTACAGCATGGTCGCCATCTCAATTTTCGAATGCGATTGCAAGTGTTGTCCAAACATGAACGACATGTATGTACGTCATATAAGAACTGTTGTCACATACCAATATGGCTTTCACACCATTAGGTCAACAGAAGACCTAATGATTAATATTGGGAACAAATAACGAAGCTAAAGCCGCAACCTGGTGGGGTCCGCAGATGACATCTGCGCGGTGATTGCAGCAAGAGACACCGAAGATGCACAGAGAAAACTAAACCAAGTTATGTGACTTGTACATAACTAGATTAAGGACCATGGCCTTAGTCTGGCTGTAAAGAAGACAAAGATAGTCCTCCTGACTAGGAGACATATTCCGGTGGCTGTAGAGTTTCAAGTGGGTTCGGAGGCAATAGTTATAAAAAATGTAGTGAAGTATCCGGGAATAACCCTTTTGGCAGCAGATAAGGTACATTACTCAGCGGACACTCATGGCAAATGTAGGTGGTCCAACTGCAAGAGGGCAAATACTTCTAACTTCGATCACGCGTGTCAATCTTCTGTATATCTGCGAGATCTGGACCGATGTACTCAGGCGAAACAAATAAAAAAAACGGATGGCAGCAGTAAAGAGACGTGGAAGCTCTTACCTTATGACATCGGAACCAGTCGTCCTCGTAGTCGCAGGAGTGACTCATATCGATCTCCTCGTCTACAAAAATAAAGCTGAAATAGGAGTAGAAACGGTGACGGAACTCACCAAGCAACAGTGGCAAAGGCGATTGAATTATAAAATTAGAGCGAGGTGGACGGCGGCACTGATTAGGGACATTGCTTAATGGAATGAGGGGAAACATGACGAAATTAACTACATAAGCCAGTTTATAACCGGACATGGAAACTTCAATGCATGCCTCAATAAAGAGAAATAATCAGTAACCAAATGTTTCATTTATCGAGAAGCTGCAAAGGATAAAGAGAGAGGAGGACGAAAAAATACCCTTATAAGAACACAGAAAAAATCAAATCGCATTCTAGTGTATATGAGGAAGAACCCACCCTGAAGTAATGCAAACAGCGGTTCCAGGAGGCTTGCCTAAGGTAGACACACAATGATGCATTCTCCGCCACACCTTGCCACAGAAATCTTAACAAATAAACCACTAAGAATTTTTTTTTTTGCTGAAAAACACGAGAGGCATGTGAGTTAAAGACGTTGCATAACTCCCGTCCAAGAAGACTGATGGATACAAAAAGAAAAGCACTCCATTGCCTAAACTTTAGTCTAAATTGATACTGCAAAGCAAAGACAGCTTTTTAAAATAATATCGTTGATCTGGGAAAGCGGTGTAATTAGCTTATAAGCCTCGATTGTTAAGTACTGACTTGAGTGCACCACCTGTATACACACGACGTATGTAAAAGGTAACCAGACTTGTCATAAGCATGGTGCAGACTTTTGGTAATCTTTGGTCAAGAAAGTATGGATAAAGAAATGAAATTTGATATTGATTGGATAAAAACACTTTTAAAAAAAAGTAGGTACGTCGATTAAGAAAAAAATAGTGTCAGGACAATTGTAGAGCAGTCTCTGTAATTCGAAATTGAGCTAAGGAACATCACCAAGGCGATACAGTCATACAGTACCCAAAGACCATTCTGAACGTTTTGCGATGCCAAAAACAAAAATGAAATAAAAATCGAACAAGAATAAGAAACAATTTCCCATCATTCGCATTGTGTTATGATAAGTAGTACATGCACGTACACAAAAAAAAATACAAGAACTTGATTTTAAATTCTTGTTTTTGTAACCCCTCTTTAGTTCAGCTCTCAATTTCAAACCAGTATCAATTACTCGCTCTCATTGCAAGTCTTCCATTCCATAACAACCTATGCAAGGGTGTATTGAACAATATTATTTATTATTCTATTTCCATACTTCATTTTGCTATGAACAGAAACTTCACTGTCATCATTGCCAAATCTAAACAAACAACTTTCATTCATTTCCCTTACAAATGCACGTGGCTTTTGCATTTGTATTAGTTAAAAAATAAACTAAGTACTGATAAAGTGTTTTTCCAAGGAATGTCTACAAACTCACTATCTGATAACAAAGATAAGGTTATATTTCCAAAAAAAAAAAAAGTAACGAAATTGAAAACAAAGTTCCTATGCATTCCTTAAACGAAAAAAAAAAAATGATGTAAACGTTTTATACGAATTTAAATATCTCATATGCCTTTTTAACGTTGCCTTGTAATTATTTCAACCTTGAGTAATAATAGAAACACAAAAAAAAGTCCATAAATACATAAACAAATAACTCGTTGATTTGAATTTATTATACAAGCTCGACGACGACGATGGATGGGACTCCAAATAAAGGGTGCAAAACTCGAAACAATGACAGACCGAGGAGATCACCACCGTCCTATAAATTGTACGTCTAACACAAACGTCAAATGACTGACAAATGACATGACATTAAATTCAGTTAAATCGACTGAAATTGACGCCCAGCAAGTGCGAGAAGATACGTACGTAATTAAACGACGCATCGAATAAAAAAAAAGATCATAGTGCAGCTCTAATAATGTTATGTAAACCAATTGCCGACTGCATCCGTGTGTGGCATACTAATTGTTGTCAGAGACTAGAATAAATAATGTAAATCCGCCCCATCAAGTCGGAAACAAATTCGCACACGAAAATATTTTCACCATCTCAAGTTCATTTCGAATTCAATTTTCGAAACTAAGCACATTTTTCGAATTCACAAATACAAATATGGAATGTTTTTCCAAATCTTTTTTTATATTAATAGTTTTATGGTGGATCTTGCTCTTCTATATCCGATCTATGATATCATTCAATCAAAGACATTGTGGCAATCTGCATTGCTGACTAACCTTAAGCGATAATTAATTATTCACCACGAGTTTTTTTTTCATTTTTGTTCAAGACGAACTTGAGTGAATGGCGTTTAATAAAATTTAAGACTTGTTTTGTTGTTTTGTTGGCAAAAAAAAGAACCAAATAAATGCACAAAACACACACTGACAGTGATCAAAAAAAAGAAGTAAGTATAGGCCATGTTTGAACTTTGTATGGCAGCTGACTTGACTAAGAACAAAGTGTTGAAATGAAAACTCATTAATTAATTATAATTGTGCTTGTGTCAGATTACTGACTCTTAAGGGCACTGTCATAAACAACATTTACTCGTATACACGTGCACTTCACAAAGTATCTAAATGTAAACAAATCCCGACGAACGGAATGTGATGTTTGAAACGAAGCTGTAGTAACATGGTCTAAACGAAGAATAAGCAAGACATACGTTTTTTTTTTTTTTTTTTGAAATTGTACGTGTGCTTTTTTTTTCAAAAAGGTAAACACAAGACAGCACGCAACTTTACACAAAAAATCGCGCCCAATTAATTATATCCACATTCAAATTCTAGGTATACACTGAGACAAGATACCCGAAAAAAAAAATTAAACCAAACACACCGACGAAGGAAAAAGAACGAGAAAGAGCGCGCTTGCCACACAATACGGATACGAGACGAGTGTACAATAAACAGATCGGGCGTTTAAAACGATCTTAATGCCAGTTGGCGACTGATTTACCAAAGTTGGAAGACTCAATATGGAAGTTAACATATTTTCCCTCAGATACTTCTCTATACACAAAGTCTGTGTCTATAAGAGAGGAATTCCATGGGGGAATACAACTTCACAAGCACAACGCGAACGTGAAAGAAAGCGATCGAGAATGGAAAGAAAACGACAATGACGTGACGCCGAGCATTGAGCGCCGACCGCTGATCGTTCCAACCGCAAGTAGATAGATTTTTCGTTTCGTTTTTTTTGTTTTTGTTTTTTTTTTTTAATTCAATGGGGGCGGAGAGGGGGTGGAAAGCGCATCAG
The DNA here is from genome assembly GCA_951813785.1 of Criorhina ranunculi. Classification (NCBI taxonomy): domain Eukaryota; kingdom Metazoa; phylum Arthropoda; class Insecta; order Diptera; family Syrphidae; genus Criorhina; species Criorhina ranunculi. The sequence continues at coordinate 9,175,076 of OX638385.1, forward strand.
TCTCACACAAACACTTAGATAAATGTTTAATTCCTATGCCTATGTCTGAAGTATTATCGGCGATTGTAGCTAGCAAAGTGAGAAAAAGAGTACGGCAGCAGAAAACAGCTAAAAAAAACCGGCAGAATGTGAGTAATATTGCCAATCGAACTTGAATTTGTATTTGAACAATATTTATAGAGTGAGCATTGGTTTGTTGTGACTATTACAAGCAAAAAGAACAAATTGAAAAATCTAATGGCACATGCTTGTTAAAATCCAAAACATCTCAACCCAAACTAAGACTTTCCGGCATCAGCCGCAAGAGATAGGTGGATTTCATGTGTATGCAATTTTTAAAAAAATAATACTAAGGTTATCCAAAATGGCGGATCCAAAACCAAATTTATAATAAGCACGGACAGGAATCCGTTATATTGCAAATAAATGGAAAAGTGGCATAAAAATATTTTGAAAATCACGTCATAAGGACCTCTGCAATAGGTAATCCTATCGAAATCCGCCTAATAGTCAACTCTTACTCGTCCCACCACTCTGTGTGCCTGAACTGGAGATTGAGTCTAAACCCTGCAACTGTCCACCTTAACTCTCTTCTGGGTTCCCGGTCATAGTATCATAGAGGCATAACGCAGACGCGGTAGCTAAAAGTGAGTCAACCTTTGATGGTTCACTCATCAAGTGAAAAATTCTAAATCATTTTCTTTTGATTGCCAACTCTAGGTGGAATAGCTTAGAAAACTGTGCCATATCCAGACAGATATAACCTACTTACAATAAAAATAGGACGAACAACTTAATCAATACAACTCACGTCGAGACAGCAAGAAGTTTAGAAATTTGCACAGGTCACTGGCCAATTGGTTCACACGCTGCCAATTTAGGCATCGCTTTTCCACATCATTAACTTGCTCAACTCCGATGGAAAAATTTGAAAAGTGGCCCTCTCTGTCACACCTATCAATATCAGGACTCATCAGAAAGCCATTTCTATCTACCTAATTCCTACCTCAACGAGCAATGCCTGACAGCCAGGAGCACAATTCTGCACTCGTCTTGAAACACACATCCTCGTAGTAAGACTGAAATAGAGTTAATAAAAATAAGAAACGCAAAGCACTCTCTTCAGCGGAAGCAGCTGTGAGCCCTTCTCTCAAAACTGTAGGGTTGATGCAACCAGTAAACGCTGCAGCATCAGTGAAAAAGTTTCAGCTGACACAGTCATGTCCACCGGCGAAGGAGCATGGTGAGTTGGCTCATCATATTTTGGCTTTGATCAAACCCATTTGAAGAAGACCGATCTCTACAAAAGAGTAAGATAAGCAAATGGCTAGATATATCACTGAAGACTAATTTGAACTAGTACTTAATTGGAAAATAGACTTTTATAAAGAATTTTGCAGATAGATTCAAACAATAGATGGAACCAGCCGCTATGTTGTAATCACTAACGGTATACCTTTTCTGACAGTCGGATAACGATAAAAGCTCAGAACTCTTATCTATTCGACTCAAAGCCAACCTGGAGGCGCCAGGCAGATCACAAAATTACCATCTGTAAGGTTTCCGGGCACTTTGTGCAATTTTGCTGATAAGCTCGCCAAATAAGGGACCCAATCAACGTGGCTTACTCACGTTACATATGTCAGAACTACTCTATACTATATGCGTAAATACTATTACATACTGGATTTCCCTACCGCACATTTTTCACTCAACTACCAGCTCAAAAAGTTGGCATAAGTCCCACAGAAAGGTGGTGACTTTGCTTGGAAGATTAAGAAATTGCGAAGCACGTCGTGTATGAATGTCCCGCCACAGCTCGAAGCGGAGAAGTAAGGAATTCATCTCCCGAGATACAGTCCACATTCTTTTGCAAGAACCGCCCTGAGGTGTTGGTGGCGATGGTGTAGTGGAAAGTCTGCAGGTTCATGCTCTGTCAGGGAACAGCAACAGCCACCAAAAATAAAAAGTGAAACGAACAAAATCTGAGTTCCTCCAACCACTGCACTGGACTAGTAGTACAATTGTCTTGAGGTTCCTCCATGACTTCGATCGTACTCCAGATCTCAAAATAGTTCTAATTGTAGGAAAACCTTGCTCGACCAAACATTTTTTTGGATCAGAATGCCTTCCTGGTCTCTGCCTGGTAAAAGGCCATATTTTGTTATTCCCGGAAAGGTGCCTTCCAACTTCTTCGGAAGTGGGGATCAACACAGCGTTATTTCTGTAGGACGCCAAGCAGGCGTCTAGTCTAATGATACTGAGCGTATCAAATACGTAAGCTTACAGAGTGAATATTCCCAAATTCTTGACTGAAGCTTAATATTTAGGAGTCATCTTGGATAATACGTTTATTTGATCGAACGGATTTATTTTTAAAAGAGCCCTATGGGTCCTCATGACCATGATGAAAAAGCGCTAAGGGGTTTATGCCTAAAACACAATGTCGCTTCGGCTTCGGCTTCGGCTTTGGTACCGTCACATTCCATTCGCTTTGAAGATAGCTTCGAAATGACACATCTGAAATGATGTAAATAATTCTAGACACCATTGGAGTAGTAGCAGCCGCACCAACCAATTGGTTTACTGCTTGACTTTTATTTAATTTGTTTCCTTTGTTCGCAGTTTTCAAATGTCAAAAGCGAGCAAATGTTCAACTCATCCCAACTTTTGCTTCGATTTGGAATCACGTTGCGTAGCATTACGTTGTTCTCTACGAGTTCTATACGTAAAGTCAAAGCGAAAGCGACATTGTGATAGGATGCATTGAATTCCTATGGTTGAACTGGAAAACGTCAGGCGAAGCTGAAGCCAAAGCGCTATCGTGTTTTAGGCATTACTCTTGTTGGCTTCTTCAAAAAATAGGGTGCCCAATATAAAAACTAAAACAAAAGTTACACCACCAGTACTGGTTCACTTCTCAATCTACTGCTGATGTTCAACTGATTCTCTTCTCTATTTGTTTTCATTCTCGTTTCTCCCTTATCACTACGTTCATCAACATGAAAACGAAGAGAACCCAAAGAGAATGCGAAAATCATCACAATCTTTCCACAATGATTGTCGTCAATCTATACACAAACTATAAAACCCGCAGCAAGTCGTTCTCATCGAAGAGAGAATGAAACTTCATTCTCAAATTCAAACACAAGTATCATATTCGTTCGTGAATCTTTTAGGATGAAAAAGGGGGATAAGGGGCTAAAGGTGGTGATGACTGCTGGTGCTGGCAGCATTCAGCTCGTTTAAACCGAAAAATTATTCATGTACGTCAGCAGAAGAGCGTACAAAGCTTAGATATAAAAAGCGAACCCGGGGAATCGGGGAACTGAAACGATCGCTTCGAATTGAAAACCGTTTGCAACCGAGTTTGCAGACGTAACTTTTCATTGATTCAATAATAAAATCGATGATCGTTTGGTTTGTGATTCGCCGGCGCAATAAAAGAGATGAGGAGGGCGAATAAATAGGGAAAATAAATTTGACATATGAAGTCTTCTTTAGCTGGCACGTTTTAATCGTTTTTGTTTTTTATAATTACCGCTTTGATAATAAATTTAAGTATAGCGACGTGATGTTCTCCTCTAAGCGAATAAAACGTACTCGTAGTTTCAATCAGTTATTAGGCTCTCTATATGTAGGTTTCAGCAACTGGGACCTTTGACAAGACTCTTACTTTGGAGTTCAAGTACATAATTGCTCGTTACGAAAGATCACTAGCGCAAATTAAGTTAATAGACTTTGGACGAGTTTGTTACTTAACCTTTCATGACTTGAAGTTCTAAAGTTGATAAACATATATTTATTTTTTTTGTAGTTGACACAGACTAATGGAATATTGTTTGTTTGGTAAATAAATGGCAAAATATCGCTCGAGAAAAATTTGCGCAAATTTTGAAGACTTGAACACACATTTGTACAGAATCGGTGATTCTGGAATGAACTGGAACGAAACCTTCTTTGTGACTTAAGTGATTAATCAAATCAAAGTGTTGGCAAGCATTCAATACTGTCAATCCATTTAAAATCACTTATCTTAACTTTAACGAAGTGAATATAGAAATTGTGTTTGCATTTTACTGTGGACAATTCAACATGTTGACAACAATTGGTAAGGAATTAAGACATTTAGAGATGAGATGGTGACATATATGTAAGTATGTACGTATGTAGGTCAGAAGTAAAAACGAATAAGCGGTTCCCGACCAAGCCACAAAAGCCCAATAAAGTTCTTTGCGATGCGACGAGAATATGACGTCCTTTTGAAAAGCATAAAGAAGTTTCAAACGATAAGCGCTGGAAATTGTGTAACAGAACTTATGGCAGGCCAAGGTAAACAGAAAAAAGAAAATAAAAACACTTTTCGACAAACTACGCCAAACTTAACTTGAGGTTCCTCCCATCGTGCCAAAAGTAAAGCACAGTGTGCAAAAGTACAAGGTCGGTAATTCGAAAGAATGGACACAAGGTCGAGATGTACAATTTAAAAGCGCATACCTTAAAGTCATACACAGAGCTATTGATGCGGAAGCAGGAATGTTTGGCCCAAAAACCAATCATAAATTGATGTGCAGATTAAACTTTCAAAGAATAACAGCAAGTAAGACTTGCGAAATGCGATTCTTTCCGATAATCAAGCTGCCACTTAATAAACACTAAGCTTCTGGTGTGAAAATGCCTCTAGTGTGAAAGAGACTCTACATTTCGGGCCAGAAGAAGAAGCTCATCTTGCAATTGGTGCCTGAGTGTGATGGGCGAATAAAGACAAAGCCAAAACTGAAACTTTATCTTCGTTTCAAGTAAGACTCAAGAAACTGCAACAAGAAAGCGAAGGAACCTGCAATGATAATGAGAAACGTCCATATCATCTACAGGGTGGGTCACGTGACAACTCGGCTTATAACAGCCCGCGTTCGAAGCGTCAGGCCTAGCGAATGTGTGCCATAGTCCATGGAACAGTACACGCCACTACAACGCGCTGTTATCGTGCTACTTTGCATTTAAAATATGTTTCCAATTGTGAAAACGCAACGTGCGTATAGTGCAAAATATCGAGAGAGGAAAGCGCCTTCAGACCATCAGGCGATTACACCAAAAATTAATCGCCACCGGCAATCTTGGTAATGGCAGTCATCAAGGTTGACTCCGTCCCAGGTGGTCTGGTGAGAACATTGAGGCTGTACAGGCCAACGCTGAGAGATCACCGACAACATCGAGTCGTCGAGTATCGGGCTATGGTAACGAATTTTTGATACCAATTTTGACTGATAACGCCATGGACAACGCCACAGCTTATACAGCCCCTTTATTCCTAAGATACCTAATTTCGAAAAATTGTGATTTTGACTGGCCTCCGCGATCACCCGGAGGCAATTGGCTGAACGATTATACAATAAGATGTTGAACGAACTGCAACAGGAAAAGTCAAACGAAAGTATTAGGAAGACTACACATGTTATAGAGGCGCTAAAGCAGCAAAAGATGCAATACAATAAAATGAAAACATACTGCTGGAGGTCTGTTCTTCTTTAGACGTGGTTACACAGAACGCACAGAAAATGTGCTCATTTTCAGCATAAATAGATAAGTAGTAAAGTAAATACTTAATTCTTAGTCAACTTAGTCAACTCCAACCTTCGTCATAGCCCAATGAGTCATTGTTCAAGCATACTGTATAGCAAGCTATGAGTTTATAGCCCGCGGAGGTCAGACTTAACTATCGTAAAGGAAAGACTACAGAAGAATGTCACCAATTCTGCCAGATGTGAAGAATACTTATCACTCCTCGACGAAATTCTTCATAAAAAAGGTGCTACTGTCAGTTTTGCTTCACGACACCGATAACAGAGAACAAGACTGATTACCAGCAGAGTTTATCAGGAGTCGGTGTTTGTTCAAAAAATGCTGCTCAAAAGGGACTTAGTAGAATAGAACGTAAAAGATAAATAAAGAACGAAAGCCAAAGGGTAAAAAAAAAAAACAATTGTGAACCAGAGCGCTGGATCCACGCGAATGCTGAAAATATAACAAGGAGGTGGTTTCAGTGAGTAAAAATCTGACAAGTGACAGGCATGACCCAATCACGTCGATTTCTAAATTTGGCAAAAAAAAAAGCATGGTAGCTCTTATTTTTATGTTCCATTCTCGATCGTGAAGCGCCTTTCTGTGAACCCAACCTGTATCTTGTTAGCTGAAATTGAATTTTACATTTTTAATTAGAAAGAAATTCAGATCGATGCAGGTGCTACCTACTACATCCTTTCTGACCATTGCATTCAGCATTTTTATTTCATGACTGTCATAAAACTAAGCTCGCGCCAAGACCATAAAACATCTACAAAGGGCCGCAAGTCAAAAACCAATTGAGTCGATCAAATGGCCTCTTACACCTTACACCAACGAACTATTATAATTGAATTTTAATATCAAAACTTAAAATAATAAATCCAGTCCCTCTCAAAAGTTCAAATGGCAGGAATGCAGTAAATCTACACGCGATATAACAATTCACCTTTTCTTTTTTGTTTTGTAACACCAATATAAACTGTTCGTCTTGCGTTCCCTATTCAAGACGTCTTCTGCATTTCCTATTTCTGGATAAGTATTTCTAAGTCATTAACCACAAATAAATAAGGAATGAAAACTCAAAGCCTTTTATTTTATTAATGCATATCATTTGCATTAGACACAAGAGGCACCGAGGCAACCGCCACAGCCAGGACGTGGTTAGAGGGTCTAGGAGGGTTTATTTCTTTTCCTTTTAGAGCCGAGCTATCATAGTGTTTGTATAGTTATGCATGGATTATGTTACTGATGCTGTATCGTCGAATCATGCTATAGAATCAAAGGAAATGCAGATATACAAGGAAAAGTGATAGACTTTCAAAAGTATGACCACAAATTGTATTACCTATGTACAAATGAGCTATGCCTATGCGGCATGGGAAATAAATAAATAACAGAGCATGAGTATGCGTTGCGCTTCTTAAGCTTTAATAAGGAACATATGGCGGATAGTTTGTCTATACAAAGAGACATCGTTAAAATAAAATGGTTGACTGAGTGTGCGAAACAAATGGGCATGAGTTTTATACATACAAACACATATGCTTTCTACCATAAAATTGAAAAATTAACATAAATCTTATAGATAACGAGGGGAAAGGAGAGTCATTTTAGAGCTCAGAGAGCGCTGGACTGTGATCATCTCCAACATGACCCAGAATTCTGTTGGATTTTTGAAAAAAAATCGTTTTGGGCCGCTGATCGCAACTGTTTTTATGAAGAGCGTGGCAAATTATCGACCAGTAAGATTCCATCTTTCATCAGGTCTAGTAAACGATGGTCATTTAGATACATGTACTAGAGCCAGATCACTATGGCTAGCCTTAAATAAGACAAATTGCAACAATCTTATAATCTTTTTTATATTTTTTATTTATTTATTTATTTATTTCATGAAATGCTAACACATTAAGATATAGTATCTTATAAATTAGTGACAAGCTTGCAAATGATTTTATTATAACTTTTGAATTTTAAATGAAAGCTACGTTATTTAGTGAGAAAGAACAAGTATGGCAATGCAACAAAAAGAAAGAAAAATAAAAGTAATGAATAGAATTAAGTTATTTTAAAATAATTTTTTAAGTCATGTTTAAGTCGTGTTGTGTTATCAATTCTTCTAATATAACGCGGCAAAGAGTTCCAGAGTCGGACAGAATTAATGAAAAATTGACGTTCGGACGTAAGGGATGAGTAACGTGCATGGATTAATTGGCTAGATCTGGTTGAGGATGCTATTTTAATGCGTTCATAGAGATAAGAAGGTTGATGGGATAACAGGAGGTTAGAAAACAGAGTAAGGGTGCGAAACTGGAGGTAGTTATCAAATGGCATGTCATAAAGCAATCGACGGAGATGTGATAGTCAATCATACCTTCGTAAGCCGAAGATATACCTAACCGTATTATTAAATGCAACATTAAGTCTTTGTTTACTTACAGAGCTACACTTGCAGAAGAGTTCACACCCATAAGTCAGCGTAGGTATGACCAATGCCTTTGCGAGCGCGTAAGGCGCGTTCTAATGGGGTAAAGCATTGCGTGGCCCACAAAGTGCGAAGGATCCCATACGTCTAACCGACGATGCTACTAATATGATTATCCCATGTTAAGTTTCGATTAAAGATCAAACCAAGATTTTTAGCTTTTCCACGTATTCTATAGGGGCTTTATTTAAAACAATAGCAGGAAGATATGAAACGTCCAAGGGTTTACGTGAAATAACTAGGCATTTCGACTTACTGGGGTTCAGAAGAAGGCCATTTCGTACGGACCAATGCGCAACTCATATACAGTTGAACATCATCAGCATACATATGCAGAGAGCAGAACTGAGGAATGGACGGAAGATCATTTACATAGAGGGAAAACAAGAGAGGTCCTAAAATCGATCCCTGAGGGACACCACTGGTAGTTGGCAGAAAATCAGATAGATTCCGGTTTGATTCGACAGCTTGTATTCTGTCTTTTAATTACGAAGACATCAGTTTAATTGCGCATGGAGAAAAGTTGTACAGCCGAAGAAGCTTGTCACACAGAACTGAGTGATCAACTGTATCAAATGCCTTTGAAAAGTCAAGGAGATACAAAAAGGTGACCTCATCTTCATCTTGAGCTTGTCGTATGTCTTCAGTGACATTTATGAAGGCTATGTTTAGTCGGGAGGAAATATGAATCGTTTCAGGTGTCTTTATAGAGCAATATGCAATAGGACGACTGTAGAAGATACACGGACGAAATGGAAATGACATCAGTACGATACCTTCCATTCGATTAAGTACTGTCGTTAGTAGCTTCTTTGATGGACTGGAGGACCTTTTAATCACCGATTTAAGGGAACTCATGAGATTCCTATCCATTTCTAGATGGTTCCCGTGGTTAGCCATCTCGTATGGTTCCTCATGGTTAATATTTGTGGGTATAGAGATCAAGTAAGTCTTCGAACACCCAACAATTAACCAACTAAGCAAGACTCCATATGCTTTGAAATAGATATCACGTGCAACCGAACAACAGCGATTACTACGGACAACATAAGCAGTGTCTACAGTATGCGGAGGCCATGTTAGGACATGTCTTTGTTCAGTCGTAGTTTTGACAGCAGACGTTAAAGTATTTTCCGAGTATAATGTCCTTGTACAAGAAATGAAAAGACGTACCGTGATTGTTGCCAAAGGTGAAGACCACTGTGATCTCGAAATACAATCCCCGATAGTTTGTTCACAAGGTTCGCTTCGAGTTGGAGGCTTTTGGCGGAGATACTTCACCTGTTTCGAGACGTTAAAAGCATTCAAAACGATCGGATCGTAAAAAAATCCTCGGAACTTCTTCAACAAGTGCAACATCGTATACCAGGATCCGGAAACGTGGATGAGTTCAATTTCAAATGACCTTCCATTTGCTGATCGACTAATTCACAAAGTGGCTCATCTTATGACATAAGTTGGGTCCAGTTTATGTCAGAGGAAACTAAAAACCAGCATATTCTTTGAGGAAGGCGACTCCTCAACAAGTTGAAGCATCCAATTGTGCATAAGCTATAAGCATTTCGGTTTTTTTTTTAATTTTTAATGCGTTCCAAAGGAAGAGAGATAGGACCACAGAATATTACTTCTCAAGCTCATCGCTAAGACCTATAAAAAACAATGTTAGAAACCTTTGATAGTTAAGTTGAACAGTGCCTACAGCTTTCAGAATTCCACCTTGGGAAATGCACTGAGCCTAATTCACTTCGAGGTAGGACAAGTCACAAGAGAGGTGGCGGTTCGTCAAAAAGAACCCAAGTAGCACGAAGTGGGGCTTTTGTTACCACGACTCGTGAGACCTGGTTTATGATGAGTGTTGATGGATGTGTGTGGACAGTCTAGGTCCAACCTGTGGAATTAAGAAAGAGGATTAGATCCCTTATCCGAGATGTCCTTAATGTCGTCGAAAAATGGTTGTTTCAGTGCGCGCAGTCTGCTAGCGCCGGACATTTGCAGAGGAAGTGGGAGAGAGTTTCTTTCTCATTTTCGTTGTCGCAACTGTGGCAGTAAGGGTTGTAAGGGATACCTAATTTGGCCGCATGGACTCCAATGCGGCCAATGTCCCGTGACTATAGCCGTTATTCTGGCGATGAATGTACGAGTTCTTTTAATTAGGTGTTTTGTTCTGTTTTTATCTTAGGTTGGCCATATCTTTCTTGATATGTCACAGTTGGTTAACCCCCTCCATTGGAGGTTAGCCTTCTGTAGGAAGTGTGAGTGGATTTGTGCTTTAACCGCTCCTAGCAAAAATCTTGAAATCAGCATGATTACATTTTGATCGACGAAGGGTATGCCTGTTCGAACTCCGACAACGGACAAACCGCTACCAATATACGTTCACTTTAAAACATCTAAAATCACAACAGATTGCCAGGGCTACAGCAAGCCAACAGAAATGGCGCTGCTTATGTGCTAAATTTTTCTCAGACACCACAACAAAAGCCCTAGTTTAAGCATGGTGCTCATGAATCTAGTTAGGACAAAATTTATCATTCTGATCATTTGGTGGTTTGTTTGGCCCAACAGCCCGTTTACATACAACACAATACATTCATCCTAAATGGTATACATATACAATCCAGTGTAAAGTAGTATCACCACCGTCAATCTATATATTTACGTTCCTTCCCTATGAGGTAGACAGAACCAATATGGATTAATGATAACATCACAGAAACTTCCTGATTCGGTTTCAGACCCGACTGTTTAAAGTTAATGTTTTCTCGTGTCGATAGCGACACACACCTTAAAATAATGGAGTTGTGTTAAAACAACCAGAATATCCCTCGAACATTTTTAAAAAACTTATAAAAATTTTTTTCACATAAATATCTGTTGACGAAGCAGCTGAAAATTTTACGCATTTAAAAGAAAAAAAATTCTATTAGCCCTTGTTAACTATTTATAACACTCGTACTCATCATACATCAAAAGCTAATTTCACTCGCGGGAACACCGCAACTTGTTGACAAAAGTATCCGCACACGCCGTTGCGTAAAGGCCGTATTTATTTTAAGAATATTTCTAAAGAAGTTTCCGCCAAAATCTACGCACATCATTTCTAAATACTAGTCCATCATCATTGGGATCGAAAGAAAAGTATAAACAAGATATTAAAACAATTTAGCCAACATTTGCACCTAAATAAAATGAATACTAGAACCACTCACCACGATCCAAGGCACACACCAAAGGTGACACACCATGTCACAACTTCGGCATTTCACCACGGTATTCAGCGCAGACTCATGGCAAAATTGGCACAGTTTCCCCTTTGCTGGATTCCAAGCGAAGAACTCGTGCACACCAACCACTCGACCAATTTGGTTCGCCGGAGACGGAGAGGCTGTTGTCGAACGTGAAACAACTTCCACATTCTCATTGGAGTCGATAACGACAATCTCACCGGTACGGGGTTCTCGCGGTGACGCATCAGATTTGTTGGACAATTGTGGCGTTCGTTTCAAAGTACTGCCGCGCTGAATGGTTTGACTCGAACCGATGTTCTTCGGATGGAGAGTGATTATGCGAGTTGAAGTCGCATAGTGGTCGTTGTCGTTGCTCTCATTGATTCGAAGGTGCGTGCCATGCTTCTCCACGATGCCAACGATGTCTTCTTCATCAATGAATGGAATAGAGTCGCCGTTTGGCATACCAGCACCTGTTGCGCTTGACGGTCGGCTCTGTTTACCTTGGTAGTATGGCTGGCCATGGTTTTGCGTGGCTGGCCGCGTTTGATAGTCACCGTAAACACTTTCTTGATTAGCACTGGAGTGTTGCATGCTTTGCTCTGATGATTTGTCAAAGGGCAATCTGTCATAATGACCGGTATTTGGATTTTCTCGATGTGCAAGGTGAGACACTGTTGTGCTTTTTGATGTTGACGCGTTCACACCGTTTGCAGATGACGGCTCATTTGGTTTGTTGATTTTACGGTCAAATATTAACTGACTATAAGTGGTGTCTTCTTCCTCTGGCTCAGCGCGACGAGGTGGTGATGAATTGGAATTAAGGTCAATCGCATCGGCTGAGAATTTGACGGTACTCGTCGTCGGCTTAGGGTTTTGTTCTTCACCGCTTTGGAGGAATTGCGTGTGTGAATCTTTGGCATTTTTTGCATTCTTTTTGGCCAAGTGCTTTTGCTTCGACGAAGACTTGTTGCGCAGTTTACTGTCATCGGGGTAATTATTATTCGAAGCGATTTCCGCCTGATTGGCATTTCTTTGGAAGCGAAGATTGAGTGCCTTTTGGTTTCCGTCTTTCGTTGGGTTTTGAATTATTTTCGCGTTACGTTTCTCATCCCGCTGAAATTGAAAAGAAAATTGTTTAAATCGATTGGCAATTGAATGATTATTTAAACGTTTGTACAGTTGGCTGTAAGACAGTGCACAGCACACTCGATTTTAACAATATTTACTCAGGTTGAGGCTAAGGCATGTGATTTGAATTCACGTCGTCGTCGTGTTTGGCACATTAACGTCGGCGATAATTGCTGACTGTTTTTTGTTGGGACTCGTTAGTATGGATTGTTGCTGTTGAAAACTTGATTAAGCTTATGTTGCTAAATCAATTGTAAGTTAACTTATCCGGGATTTTTTGTGGTTGAGGGTTTAAACAAAAAATACTAGTAACGTGAAAGTGAAAACTTTATATCAGTACAGAAGGCAACGATGCGCTGTCACATAATTCCTTTAACATTCATTCCTGAAATCCTTATATTACCTCCGCTGAAAGCATCAGCTATTAGAGTTGTTGTTTGTGATTCGATAAATTTGTATGCAACCTCAACTGGGTCTCAACTTCAGTCTCCAGTCATTTCGATGGTTAAAAGCGTGTATTCTGCACCATCATCCTGCACAATCGGGCGAGTTCGGCAAGAATGCCGTAACAAGTCATTGTTCTGTATAGCTCGTCTCTACATCTGCTATCATATGCGGCCTTCAAATCTATAAAGAGGTAGTGGATATCGATTTCGGAATTCTTGGGTTTTCTCCCCTTTCTTCAAGACAGTCTTTACACAGCATAATGAATAAGACGCACATGTTTCGCAGTAGGAGTTGGATTGTGGTCGATTTCGCTAGATAATTTCAAAAATGTGTGCACATCCAAGTTCTTCTTCGTTGGTTGAATGTTATCAGGAACATCACATGCGACTAATCACACTTTCCGATTCATATTTGTGTTTGAAAAGTTTCTTGAAGCAATAATGTAGGACCACCCAGAATGTGTATTCAATGATTATAAGCAGTTTTATCGAAATAGCTTCCCATTCGACACATGTTACACAAGTTACAAAAGAGCTTGTAAGTTTTCTGTTCATGTAACCTTCAACACAAGTTGAAAGTGAAGAAGAAGTTATACTGACGGTTTTTCTCTCTGCGAAGGAAGTTTACTGTCGCATTGATATGGTGCAAAAGAATCTGTGAAGACGGATGCACTTAATAAATTCCAATTCTTAAAACGATAAACAATCGATTTTGTCGACCACTGGCAGGTAGCCCAGAACAGATACTTTTTTGAACTTCGAATGTGAAGTTTGCAACTATTAGCGTGATTTAGTACAAGATTTCGATGTTTCCATAAATCCTAAGTCTAGCCCTTCTTACATTGACTTGGAATCATCGCAATCGATTGCTTAGCGGATTTTTTCACATTTTCAGATCGTCACAATAATATACATATTCCCGAATCAATTTTAACTTCAATTAATATTTCATCGGCAAGATTTTTCAATTTACAATAGGATAGCTAAAAGCTTGCTTGCACAACGCAGCTTGTTAGCACTATTCTCAGTGTGTTCAGGTTTTAAAATAGAATCAACTGGCGGCGAACATTGGTGCCTTGGCTGGAAGCGCATCTTGACATTTGCCACTTTTCGGTCTCCCTAGTCACTCTAGAATCTTTAAGGTTAACTTCAGTTAGGAGGAAGTGTGCACGAGGCCGTTTGTGCCATTGGTTTTCCCTTTTATTTATGGTTGTGTTACTTTCCATTCATTCATTTATAAGTCTTCTCACAAACCAACCTGTACTCTTAAAATAACATATCATGTTCATTAATGGAACTTACACAAAGTCCTCTCGCTCTCCTAAAAATCTGTTCCCCTTATGACGGAGGCGACGTATTCTGAAGTTTAGGCACTGATGCACAAACCAAGTGTTTGGCAGTTTCTATTACTTCCGTATCCTGACAGCTCTTGTAGTAGTCAGATGAGTTGATGCCTAGTCTAGCGGCTATTGCAGCTGACATTACAAGTATGAGGATACTAGTTTCTTTTTTATCCAAAGTCAGTAGGCTCTTGTCGTGATTCTATTCTCATGAAGTGTTCGTCGTAGACTGCGAGATATAAAACAGTCGCATTTGGCAGACACAGGTAGTGTTGGTAAGTTCGCTCGCCTTAAGGTCTATCTATCTTTTTAGTACTCCAATAGGTATGTGCTGATCCTTTCCGGGTCAACTCGTCTGTTACCTCGTCCCTTTCTATATTGCTTTGTCCAGGAACCCAGCAAAGATTGATCCTTCGTGTATCACATATTCTGTTAAGGATGTTCTTTGTTAAGTACCTGATCCACACTGATGCTCTGTTGGAAGGTAATCTTAGATGACAAAACCTTTCGAAACTTAATTACGAGAGGTGCATAGATATACGTAAGGAAGAGGATAAATCCATTCCAAACTGCCTCTGTACGTGTCCCATTCTTGCCAATATCACAAAAGTCCCTTTCACTTACCTCTACAACGATTTAAATTATCTGATAAGTGGCAGTTCTGCCGATCTAAACCCTTAAGTCAAGAAAACTCAATTGTTTCAACCTTAGCATTCACAGTGGTACTACCATGGGCTGAAAGGGATACTGCTTTCAATTCTAAGCCTAAGGGAAGTGATTGCTCCTGGATTTGATATTCAACTCAACAGGTTTCGCTAGACGGTGTGCTATAAAAATAACTCTTTTCAGTCTAAATGCCAACACAAGGCCGTTCCGTAAATTATGAACGCTTAAAGCTCGCACGCAACATAACACCTTGACATTCAACAAATGAAACATAAACCACATCTACTTCATTTTATTCAATGGGCACTCAAATCCACTTAACCACTTTATTTATTCAGTTTTTTCCACTTCCTGGATTCAGTTAGTTACATATCATGCTCTGTTTACTCCAAATTAAAACACCGGCAACATTCCAGCGCTTGAACTAATTCACAAGTCACGAGCTAACTACTCATGCGATTTAATTATTCTGTGTGTCAACTGCACAATGGTCTCTAAGTGATAATCTCATCGCGTGTTTGGTTTGACACGCCCCTCCAGCGTTGAAGTACGAAGTCCAATTTCAAATGCTGAGAACTCCGCAAACGGGAAGTCACATTTTATTGTGCAAAAATTCTATCCACTCGCACTGGCCCAGGTATCGATAGTGTGCGCCATCACATGCAGCGACAAAACGAAACCAACAGCCTGGCCTGGTGCAACAAGAAATATCTATACAATCAGAAGAATGGTTTAATGGGCTAAATGGGAATCACAATACCCGCAGCAACAGCAGCAGCACAGGATCTCAGATAACAATGCACTCCAGAAAGTGAATAAAAAGCAGCTGCCTGCTATTGATCAGTGGGTTAAGAATCAGGGAAATACCTTATGTTCATTCAACAAACACGCGTACGAAGCATCCGGTATGGAGTTAAGAAGACGCTGCTCACTTCACTTAGTGCTGGACAATCAAATGATTGTTGCTTGTGTTTAGGATACGGGACAAGGGGAATTGAAATCGTTCTTCTTGGAATGAGAATTGCTTGTTACTAAGGGAATATCTGTTGCTGACATCTAGGTTATGCATTATGTTTCACCGCGTTAAATTCATCTATAGAGTTAATAATATCTCTATTTCATCTGCATGTATCTTTTATTCGCTTTCGTTACTTCCTTACTTCTGCAACTATTTTTGAAATTGTGCGTCACCAAGTTTTTATTGAACTCTTTCTCCGGCATACACCCAAACTGCAAAGTGACTCAATTGAAGAGCTCTACACAAAAATTAAGAGCCGCTTGACTATACATAAGGATATGGATGAAGGTGTTTTAAATTCCTCACTCACTAAATTGCCCACTCATTGCTCCTGAATCTTTCTACAGGGCTTCGTTGAGATATAGAAATACAATAAGAAGACGACAGAGTTTTCGAACAGTTTTCTATTGCCGGGTGAGTGCGCGTCACACAAGTGATTGCAATCCGCGACAGTATCTGTAGCCTAGTCGTTGAACTTTCATGATTGCAGCTTGCATTTACGATACCGAGCTCAACATTCGATTATGAAGTAAGCACTTTGCCACGAACGTGCCTAATATATTGAGTTTCAAGTTATCAATTTCTTCTTGATCAACTACAAGCGACTAGCTAAATTCTATAAAACTTACGATACTTACTATCGCATTAGGAATGTGTGACGCTCACAAATTGAAAGCTTTGGGGCTATTAATTCTCAATGAAAACTCTAAGAGAAACTTTTTGAATAAGCATGCAATTCTAATACAAATTCGACAAGCATCCGATCGGTTAGACACTCTTTGCTTACAGCACTAATTCCCGTGTTAATAAGGAACCACCGATCGTACAGTATCAAGAGAATAGTTAAATTTAATCCAGAAAATGTAATCCAATTACTGAACCGTAGCAACAAATAAATTATTTTTTTAAGGCTGTTTAGACCCCACAGTCACAGTCAACGATCGCCCAATGCTTGTGTACTACTTCGTGTACATAATGGGTTTCTTGAACTCATTGACAAATTTTGTCTGTATCTCAAAGACCTTAATCTGTGCCTCTTGAAAAAAATCAATGTTGCATGGTCAACATAGCCTTGGACTAGCCCTTGAAGCACTCAAATTGCACTTTCAAATCGATTAATTGATCCAAGTCGTGGTCCTTATCTGTTTTAAAGTATATGTACGAGTACAAATGGGGTGAACACTGAACATATGTTTTCCGAATTACATCTTCTCAAAACGCAACACATCAAGAGGGGAAGGGGAAGTCCCTATTGGATTTAAAAATAGATTTTTAATTACCCTCCATTGTAGGCCACATGTATTGTACAAATGTGATAGATACCATAATAACACATATGTGATAAGTGAAGCGGGTATTCCGATCCGAAAGGCGGATGAAAGAAAGGGGACTTGTCTAAATTTATCTCTCTGTGGATGGATTTAACAATTATGATAGAAGTGGCAATCTTAAGATCATTATGGTTTAATTCCCGTTTATTTCATTTAAAAAAGGCCCAGCTGGCTTTTTGGGCATAAATTTGTCTTCGTTTTTGTTTTATGTGAAATTGTGTTAAATTATAGGTTTCATCATTTTTTTGTTCACTTCCGTTTCCCGTGGTTGTAGATAGACAGACAGACAGACACAGACAAAGTGAAAGCAATTGCACTGGCTGGCGTTGTTGTTTTTAGGAAATTGGATGGGAAAATTTGTATAGTGGAATACAAATCTGGAGAAGGGAGTTTTTGGCGTGCTTCTTATACAAAAAAAAAGAAAAAAAGTCAAACAAGAACCACAAGAAATCACAAATGGATTGTGAGACTGATCTTCTGCCCCGAATTATTATTACGATTATTATTAAGACACCCCACCTTGATATTAAAAATTCAAATCACAAAAGCCAATCACAATAAACCCGATAGTAGTTGAAAGTATAAAAGGAAATACCTTCTGACAAAAATAAAAAACACAAAAACTGTTTACCTTGTGATGATTGACAAAATCAACTCTGTAAGCAACGCAGGAAGGATTTATAAAGCTTAAATTGAAAAAGCCAAGATAAAAAGATAAAGATAAGCTATCCACCCCAAAATTAATATTCAAATCATAGTAGGGTACTGCACCCATCAAAACTCATCGTTTCAAGACCACTTAATCGGCTTTTGCTACAATTCTTTGGCATTCCATTTATGGGTTTTCAATGTCAAAAACAGGAAATCATAAAAATAAAACAGTTCGACACCTTTAAGAGCGGCAATATGACGTGTTTTTGAAGAGCCCTACCGCAGTCGCCCTAGACATTTAATCTGCTGCTAACATTTGCCACGACAAAGTAAAGAGCCCAATACTGCGTGTATTACTTATTATAATTCCGTGTCGTAACAATGAGTATAAATTATACACTCTGATGGTTCCAGGCTGTAGAATGAATCCATCCAAATCATATCTACCACCGTTCCACGAATGTTCAGCACCATAAAACGCCATGTGTTCTTCTATCGTTTGTGTATCTCTTAATTCGTTTTTTTTTTTGGTATTCAAATGATTCAAACTCATTTTTTAGATTAAACCCGCCAAGTAGCGCTGATTGAATTTGTGTTTAGGTGTACAATTTGCGTTCAGATTTAGAACGATGAACGTTGTCAGTGGCAGATACGAACCGTATCTGAGGTCAAATGTTAACCGGCGACAGTAAATCGTTCGAAATAGAGTGTACAGACAGTACGTGCACATGACATCAATGCAAATGCTGTTGCGAATAGTGCCAGTTTGAGTATCTTTGGGCCCATTCGCTTAGCGCTGATGTCAGTTTCGGTCTATTTAGTTCAAGTATAATGCGAAAATACCCTGATAAGCAATTTCCTTAGTTCTAAACTTCGGCTCTTGCCGTTTAGAGAGAACGTCTCGTTGAAGTGCTCGCATTAGCGGATAACAGATGGAAGATTATCTGTTCTGAATTATAAGGGGATACGCATTGTGTGGGTGTATGGGTTCTACATTTAAATTGTTTTCATATGCCAACTCGCTGTTCAATATGTTTTCTTTGTTTTGTGAAGAGGAAGAACGTTCAATTTAATTAATGATTGGCGTAGTGCTTCAATTAGGAATTCGACCAATGACAGATGTTCCATTTCGTTTGTTTGTCAAGAATAGTTGAGATTTTGTTCCGCCGTGGTTTCTAATTAATGACATGATGACTTCATATATATTTTTTTTGAATTAGAAATACAAACTATGTACGTTTAAGGAAGTACAATTCCAAAGGCAATGACGTAGAATATTGACATCTGTTCTTCAATCCAAAAGAATGTAGGATGGTCAATTTGGATGTTGAAAAACAAACCAACTTCCAGTGGGCACTTTAGTTTTGGTAAGTTTGTTATTCTTTTGGACACACCTTTTGTAAGAGCAACTAGGGTTAACTGCGCCCTTGAATACAAACAAAAGTCGAAACAAATAAAGTTGTATTAAGAGGGCTTCCTCCCCTCTTTGTAAGTTAGATTGCCTACCCGAAAAATTGATAACGCTGTTGAAGAGGTACTTTTAAAAAGAGGAACATGTTTTTTTTAGAAATGGATTTGGAGGGGGAATTTTTTGAAAGCCATAAAGCAGACTTTCATACCCTCGAATAATAGAATGAGCTGATGGGTCGCTCTTAGCACGAGAATATGTCCAACCCTACCTTGAAACTAAAAGAGACTTTTAATTAAGCTTAGCTTTCACATTCGTCAACTCACCGGAGTTATCGAAAGATTCCTTCCAAAGTAAAGGGTGATTTCTTATCACTGCAGCTCCTGTAGAAGTCATTCAAAACAAAGTTTAGCCTTATTTCGTGCTTATCACTGAGAGAGTGCTCTGTAATAACACTATTGTGCTAATCCTTTCAGCGAGACAAGAATGAAAGAGCGTTTCTGATATGACATCTTTTATCCCAGAAAGCACGCAGATGTAAACAATCACTTAACACAATTTCTATCGGTGCATGGATGCCTCCTTCTGCCAGCACCGTGAAGATTAATCCCCAGCATGTGCTGATGGAAAGCCGAAATTACACAAAAAATATCTAAGAAGTATAAATTGGCGGCCAAGTGACCCCAAGAAGCCTGATAACATTCATGTTGGCGACGAACAAAGGCTGGGAGACTGAAAATTAAGTTATCACAAGCAACAGCGTATAGAGAAAAGAGCAGCGAGAATCGCGACAAATAAAGGATCCGCCAGCACCTGAGAAAGAAGTGACGAAATTTCAAGCCTACCCCTACAAATGAAAATTTGACTAACGGTGCCGCAAAGGACTAACAGGCCTGAGCCACAGAGTATGCTTGAAGGATACTGCCCTAATGTCATTTCCCCACTTGCGTTGAGTCTCCTTCGTCGTTCTACGCATTCAATTTTAGTAATTCTTAGCATGTTGCAAGTGACATGCTGAAGTCTGCCTCTTCCGGAAGAATCTGCAAGGGAATGTCCCTATGCCCTGTCAGCCAAGTTAGGTATAAAAGGGTCTAGTAGTATGCCTTAGATAAGGCAAGCTTATTAATCACAAGTGGTCGACTTAGTGTTCGCATCTACAACCAACAACTACTTTCTTTATTCTATAACAACATACTCGTCAGAAACGAAACTTTCAACAAAATTTTGGGACGTCAACCAAACACGGTCTTGTGGATTTACTTATTCCGTCGCAGAACGTCCTATTGGTTGGTGGCTCAGTGCAATAACTACAAGGAAGTAAAGTGTCATGCGGTTATTTTCAAGTTGGAATTAGAGAATCTGATTATTTGTCTCCTAGATCCTACGGCCAGAGTTGGAGTCATTACAAATGATGTAAGACGCCGCCTCACCCGGACCTTCATGAATCCATTATATTCCCCGTTGTGTGGATCCTACATGCGTTTTCCTGTTTGGAAGTCAGAAGAGGTTACTTGTTATCTATTTTTTGCCCCCCTAGATCACCCCAAATCCAGTATACATTTTAAGTTGGCCTTCGATGGCATGAGTGACAGTTCGCTCGGGTCGTAGGGCGTTTTTTGCTGTAATTTCCTGAGTGTATAGATCCAGTGGTAACATTGAAAGTATCGTTTCGAGGACTACTGTCGGGGTCGTTCATACGGCACTGGTTTTTTGTGTGTCTTACAATTTGTTGCTTTTTCTAACGAACTAGTTATGTCAGAATTATTATTGAAAGCTTTATTCATCCTTTTAATGCTATATCTCCTTTTTTTGTAATAATATCACAGTTGATTCTTTCCATTCTGTTGGAACTTGTTCTAGGTCTAAAATCCAGTTGAAAATATTGGTAAGACTTGGGACTAGTTTGCTTATTCCGAGTTTAAGCATTTCTGACTTTATACCGTCATTTCCGACGGATTGCTTATTCTTTTATAGAAGATTCAACTTCGGATGGTAGGAAGTGTGGTATTTCTTCATCTTCGTCATGGAGGTCGACTGCTTCGTTTTGTTGTTGTGTTTGGCTTAGTTTTGAGGTATATAGTGTTTCAAAGAATTCAGTGGCGGTACTGTTTATTGTTTGTCTGCTTTGCACTCTTTTCCTTTTCTCTGTTAATTTTAGTATCCATTCTTTTCCTTCGTTAAGTTGTTTATGTGCATTTTTTATTGATTTCGTTTCTTCTACGATCCGCTTCACTATTCTGTCGTTGTAGTTCTTTATATCGTCTTTTACTGCTTTTTTGCAACTTTTTCTAAGCTGAAGAAGTTCGATTTTCTCCATACTTGAAAGCTGTTCTTTTCTGCGTAATTTTTCAGTGAGTTTATCAATTTTTCGCGTTGTATTTATGAAAATGTTGTTTTTCGCCGCAGTGTGTATGCCATTTTCTAGTTCATCGTAGGCTTTTTGGAGATTAGATTTGTCGAGCTTATCCCATCTGCACTTTTGGTCTAGCTCTTCAAGATATGAACTTATTTTCTCTTCGTCTAGTTCTTTCGCGATTTCTGTTTTAGGAATATGATTATGGTACTTTTTGGTTTTGTGGTTGATTTTAAATGTACCTCTTACTAGTCTGTGATGACTATCAAAATCGAAGTTGTTAATGACCGATACGTTTTGAAGAATTGACTTTTTATTTACTATTATAAAATCTATCTCATTTTTTACTAGTCCATTTGGTGATTTCCAAGTCCATTTATTGTTCTTCTTTTTTTGAAAAAGGCTGTTTCCACTACACAGTCTATGTTGCCATAGCCAAGAATAACCGTACGTAACATGTTCGCAGATAGTACAATCTCCATTTTAAATTAGCTATTACTTTCCGTCACTAATCGTAATCCCATACAGAACTATAAGAGCGCCACTGTAGTCACATATAAGTCGATTAAATCCAGAAGATTTAAGTCTTCTTAGATGCTTCCTTTACGTTCCTTCTGTTGATACTTATGTAGAATTTATTAGTTACCCATAATTTCCGTTGTTTTTCTCAGTACAGATACTTGATTTAAAAATGCCTAAGATAACATGCCGCATCTTAAAACAAAACAATTTACAAGTTCACTGACTGAATATACGTGTATGGAAAAACGGAAGCATGACTGCGTGCCATTACGGAAATTCCTCTTAAAAACAACAAAACAACAACAAAAAACCGCTTAACTTTATTACCGATGGCTGTCCAAAAATACACATCGATTGAGTAATTTTCCAGATAAAAGATATCACGACGGCCAAAGTCATTTGGGAAATTCATTACCAGCGTGTTTTATTTTTATCACACAGCCACACTTAAGCACTTCAGTAGGAACGTGTGCCACACAGTGGTGCATCCAAAAAGGTTCAAGAACCATTCTCACGCGTGAGTCAGCCGTACCAATCCCATCGACAACAATGTCCAAGCGCCAAAAGTGTTAACATTTATGTCACATTTGACATCAAAACATTACTTGTTGTCGGCCGATCTCACATCTTATTTACAATTCCAGTCAACGACAAATAGCTTGCTTGTCTGCCGCATGTAAGCGTTTAGATACAAAACTCAATTCAGGCCGTCGTCGTCGTCGTATGGAGTACTCGTCCGCCCACCTGTCTTTTACCACATATAGGTGCATTGGTGACTTACAGATTTGTGGCCGAGACATGCACGGAACAGTCATAGACAACTAAATATTGGCAACAGCCACAACTGGGAGCAATGTTCGAATAGCCGTGAGTACGGTTGCAGGCAGTCCCAGTCGACGATTGTAACGTTTTTTTTTTTTTTGTTTCGCGTTCCGTGGTTGTGCATTTATCGATGACGCCTAATTGATTGGCATTCTATGCAAATGCACACAGAGACAATTATTATTAAGAAGAATGAAGGGATCCTTGCAGCACGATTGTTGTTAGTTTCGTTGTAGTTGGGTATGTGAGTGATTCGTACGCTTATAGAGAGTGTCATTCCCTAGAAACGGCCGATTTCTATTACTACCAATAAAACATGATGTTTCCTAGTATTGGAGCTGGTTAAAATTCCACAGGGGTAGCCAATATGTGGTGGCATTATTCTGAGGCATCCAGGAAGTCTAAGAAAGAATTCTATTTGTGGTAACTGCTGTTGTTTAGGTCGGTTGGGTTGAGCAGAAAACGTTATTAAAAGGTGCGACGGTATCCACGTAGAGCGATGTACGAGTACAATGAATTAGCCTATCGAGATTTGGAATAAGTAGAAGGACTTAGGGCGCATTAAACTATATTTTCGTTCACTACATCTGTTTTTTCAGTGGTCATTCAGGGAAATAAGAATGTGGACACTTTTGTTTCTGCAATGATTGATGTACAGCTAACAAGATGACAAGTGCATCATTTTGCACATACAAATATTTGGCACCACAGGCGATAGAGAGCCAGGGCTTAGCATTTTAAAACCAATTATGCTCTCCGTGTTTCGTACGAATATAGGGGACCTACTGTTTTATTGCCGACTCCGAGGGGCGGATTGAAAAGCCTTTTTATGACGGATTATACTCTTGGAGATTTGTTGTTACCTGCCAAGAGGTGGTACATAATCTTGCTGTAAAAAAAAAAAATTAAAGAAGTCGCTGATGGACCGGTGTGAACATTGAAAGTAGCTTCCCTAGTTATAACACAATCCTGACCAGTAGCTACAGTGAAACTCAAAACAAATCCACCTTACTGATTTACGAAATTTCCTATCCGCAGAAGGTATGTGCCGGAATAGGATGGTACAATAACGAGGAGTCCATGTAGGAATATGGGCATATTGGCTTTGTGTTCAAGGCAATTTTTGTAGCCACGTAAAACAAATCAAAGCTTGTATGAGGTTTTTTGAAACTCCCTAATGAAGCTTGTTGCTCACAAGGGGATCGCTACTGAGATCTTGTGTGATTGCCGAACGCAGTTTTCGATTTCACTTTAGTAACCGGGAACCTTTGAGTCACATACCATCTAAAACAAAATACATTATTCAGAAGGATGCACATTTAAATCGAAAAAGACGACCTCCTGTGCCCCTTTTTGCCCTCCGAATTTCTTTGCAGATTTATCTGGACTGAGATTAATCAAGTCAGCGCTACTATTTGTTTGAAAAATACTTGTGTAGCCAGTTACTCACACAGTTATTCAGCTCTTTACTCGTCCTCTATTTTTTTTATAATTTACTAGCGCTAAAGGGGTTATGAATACCCTTATGATGCTATTCCCACAGCGCTGATGTTGGTGTAGTGAAACTCAGGTGGTATTAGGTATCAGTCTTTTTGCTCCGAGGGTGGTGCCCAGAATGACTGGGGAGAATTATTGGTTCTGTTTCCATTGCTTATAATTCACAGTATTTCGTTCGAACATCCCGATGGCATTAGTACGATCAACACTTTTAAGCCATTGCCTACCCTACTGCCAGTGTTATGCCTATACAGTAGAGTTGACGTCAGCTTTTTTCGCAATTGACCGACTTTTTTTCTGTGACATCGGGATTCGAACCTGGAACCTTCAGCGTGACAAGCGATGATGCAATCACTACACCATGGCCACCCTCTGGTTACAGGTCTCATCTTTTATAGGTCTCTCAAATAGTAGAAGTGTCTGCATTTTGTGGACTCTACTAGTATTTTGACTTGTCTGCACTTCGCCATGCTTTATTATCTTTTCTTGGGCATCTACCATTTGCGGAGTAGGTATCGAAAACGAAAAGTTTTAAACCTAGAAACTCAGAGGTTAACTAGATTTTCACAAAGAGGTCCACCTTTTCGTTGCGTGTCATTTAACGCAAGCAAGTATTAATATTGAATTGCTTTATTGACCCCGATCTTCTCCAATGCTATTAAAATAATTCTACATCGCTCTTGAACCTCAGGCAGTTGGCCCAACGCATATAACATTCTGTACCCAGACTGAGATGACAAAATACCTTTTTCCGATCTACCATGTATCATTGACCCATCCGTAATCTCCTAATCCGCCACCTGGAAGCTATCCGTGCCCGATAAAAGTTTTGTGCTACCCCTCGATAATCCTGATTCTTTCCATGCCGTTCATAGGCATATTAAGATCTCTTATTTCGTTTTTCATAACATCTAAAACTAAAGCTTAATTATTGGAAACTTATCCAACTATCTAAATCCGAGACTACCCCTTATGGAAACGACATAACGAAACATTTACTCTGCCAATGTCCAACATATGCTCGTATCGGGCAGCAAATCTTTGGAAGTGACGCGATAAGAACCATTAACTGAAGCTTACCAATATGTAAAGTCATTTCCAGTTGCTCTATTGACAATAGGGATACCTACTATTTTCCTACTATTTTTGGACCTGAATAACTTAATCTGTGATGTGATGAGTATTATTAGCATATAAACACAATCCAGGGTAATAAACAATAATAAATGGGTTTTACGGATCTTGTACAGCGATAGTGTCTAGCATTACATGCCAGGGAGAGATAAGCAAACTCATTACACATTGGGTAAGGTAATATTCAGTCAGGGTGTTAGAAGCACGTAAGGTTATTCGTCCTAAAGCTAGATGCGTTAGTCAGCTTTAATCCTTGTTTTATGTTTAAAATAAATAGTTCAGCTCTTGTTGACCTACAGTCGATAATGTGTTTTAGAAATAAATAGCAAGAATCTCTTAGAAGAATAAAGCTGTAAGGCGATAAAGGCTACTTTGACATATTTAGAGCTCAAATCCATACGGAAATTTTGGAACTAGTAATTATTACTTGAAGCAGAAGCGACGGTGGAAAGACATTAAGGAAGCGGTTATAACAAAGAACATAGGCCTTGAAGCTGAAGACGCTACCCAGAAGAAATTTTATTGTGTCTTGTCAGACGTAATCGTTAGCTTCAATGCCAAAATCATCAAACAAAACATCCTCGGTGAAAGCACATCCTTCACGACACTACAACCTCTGTCATAATCAATTGTGTCTTTTTTATAAGTAGAAACAGTTCTCATCATAAGTGAATCCAAACTAGCCTGGCTTTTACCAGATAGTCGAATCGCCAGCCAAATACATCATGTTCTTATTATCACCCCTCTTTTCGGATGTGCTTCAGGAGGTGACGAATATCGTCTCTGACTTCTTTTTTTTCAGAACTCGTCTTTCTACCCAAAAGTAACTGCAATCTTCAAAAGAAAATTCAATGTCAAGCGGAGACTATAAAGAACGATTGGACGAACAACTTTCCACCATGCCATTAACAGTCAGAAACTCCAAAGACCAGTAGATTCAGTGTCTTATCATCATAAAGAATGGCACTTTCAGCTATCAGTACCCTTCAAGGGCAAACCCTTGGTTTGATTATGAGTGCCCACTGAGGAAAAATGTAACAAAAGAAGCTTTTTAAGGAAGCAGAGAATAGTACGAAAGAAGAGAACTGCAATTACCCTTTTTCAGTTTAGAAGAAGTCGGCAGTGTTATCAAGAAGCAGATCGAAAACTCGACCAGACCTGACAGCGTTCCAACGAAACTGGAGATGAAGTTTTCGCACACTAGTACGCATATCAAATAATCAAACAAATTGTAGGTGTGAACATACAAATCTAGGTCCAAGGCTTAGCTTCTCGCAAACATTCGTGTTGGGCGTGTTATTATTTCCACACAAATGGAATTTACTTGCAGTTTTCATTGCCGACTCCGAACACTGCAACTAAACTTAAACCACTGCGAAGCGGCACAGGACCTCCTGACAAAAGCCCTTCGCGAGTTGAAGATAGATGTTGCGATACTATGCGAGCACTTTAAAAATCTTGATGAAAATGTTAGGACAGCGGATGAATCAAAAAGAGCTGCTCTTTGAACCTGTGAAGACTACCTGTGAAAAAATGATAAGACCCGGAAAAGGCTTCATGCGAGCAAATGTCAAAGTTGCTATTCATCCCCAAATTTGAGAAATTCCAGTGTATGCTGGATAGACTCCTGGATGATGCAAGAGGTCATAGGATCGTCCCCCAAAGAAGGCACAATGAATGGGGTGGAAAATAAGCCCACTGGACGAAGACCCCTGATTTTTGGAGAGTCTACAGTAAACTCAAGAACAGCAAACGTTATGGTTGCTGAAGCTACTAAACAAGTAACTAGGGCTTGCGATGCATCCATGGATCGGAAAACGTTTACGAATCGCCGGCCACCAGCATACTGGTAGAAACCAAGTGTCATAAAGCGAGAAGATTATCTCAACGATCCAGAGGTTTGCGCTCCCATTAGGACCTACAATTGCAATACAAAAAAGGCGTAAGGACCTGAAACTATAGCCACCCGGAAATGCAAAAGCATAACTTTAAAGAACTCTGCGAGAAAACGGACATAAATCCTTGGGGTACCGCCTACAGATACAATCATGGCCAAACTTAAAGGCATTAGGGCACCCTCACCCTCATGCCCTCGCCTTATGCAAAAAATAGTGTCGGAACTATATCCACTACATCAGAAAATACATGAGATCCCACCTGTCACGGGAATGGAACTCCTGGATGTATGCAGATGATTCAGCGATAATAAGTCACGTCGACTGGATGACATACCACACAAAGCTCTTAAACTAGCCATCACAACAAACAAAGAACCCTTTGTAGAGTTATATAACAAGTGTTTAACAGAAGGGGTTTTTCCAGACCAATGGAAAAAGCAACGTCTGGTGCTGCTACCTAAAGGAAAAAAAAAGAAGAGTTTCCGGAACTAGCCGTGAGGGATAGGTGGATTTCATGTGTATGCAACTTTTAAATCTAAGGTTATCCAAAATGGCGGATCCAAAGCCGAATTTATAATAAACATCTTTAAACGAGTAAACGTTTTCAATTTCAACGAAATCGGAGCAATGTTAAAGAATTTCAAAATAGCGGAATTTTGTTTGCAAAAAGAGACTATAAGGAGTGTAATTACAACCCTGGAAGAAGCTATCCAGGCCAAGAGATAGAGAGGAGGTGCAAAAAGAATGGTGAAATAATAACATTGGACGTTAAAAATGCGTTCAACTCCTCAAACTTGGGACTTGTAGTGCACTCTCTTACGTCAATAAAATAATAATAAGCTATTTCGAGCAACAATGATGGAGTAAGGCGGTGCCACATATCTGGCGAAGTTCCACAAGGATCGGTATTAGGACCTGTCCTATAGAACATTATGTATGATAAGGCTTGGAAACCTTTTGGGTCAAAAATCATAGGCTTTGTCTATGGTATTGCAATTGTGGTGGTAGCGAAAGACTTGGAAGAAATAAAGGAAAAGTGAGGCAGCGGATGGCAGCAGTAGGTATGTAAGTAGGTTAAAGAGGTGGATACATCGCGTGGTGCAGCCTTCACTCGAATCTCTAATGGATCCATTGTGTTCCTCTGACATGGAATGTCCATTCTGAAAAGACAAGAAAAAGTGAAAGGGTCTGGATGAGTGCAGTAACGAACGTGCGACCTCCCTGAACCATCCTGAATTCGTCGTGAATTTAAGAATGGCTTTTGGTGACTTGTTAGACAACTCGCCCAGGTCGTTGAAGTGGTATTCACCGAGGGCCGTCTTCCTTGTTCTTTATAGGCTGGGACATTCGCATAGGAAGTGGGTTGTATTCTCTTCCGCGTCTGTATTACCGCAGCCTCTGCATAATTCGTCTAAACTTAGACGCATTCTTCTACGGTGGGCCGGCAGTAAGTTCTGGCCTGTGATGATCCCTGTGAAGAGAGCTAAGTTTGATCTGTTTAGCGCAAGAATATGTCCCATTTTTATCTTGCCGATATTTGTCTAGATTTTCCTGGAGGTGCGGCATGATGAGAGTGCGCTCCATCTCTCATCAACTTGTCTATGGAAGTCTAGTGCAATACTGGATTTAACGAGAGCTAGGGGGGCAGAACTGAATGACCGACCAGTGATAGGTCCTGGTCCGAGCCCTTCCTGGCTACTTCATCCGCCATTTCGTCCCCGTGGATACCATTGTGTCCCGGGATCCACCGCGTTGCGATTCGCGGTAAGCATTTTGAGCTCTTCGCGACAGCGTTTTACAATTTTTCACTTAACTACTGTGGATGAAATGGCTTTAATAGCGGCTTGGCTATCTATGTAAATGTCGAAAGTTTTCTTAGAAACTAGCTTCATTGATAATTCACGGGCTGCCTCGGCGATGGCTAGGACCTCCGCTTGGAATACACTTCCGTGGTTCGGAAGTCTTATTGACCTCTCTATGTTGGGCTCTAGTGAGTAGATCCCAGAGCCTACTCCTTCCTCGGTTTTTGACCCATCTGTGAAAATCGAAATTTTCGTCGGGTTAATAGCCTTCCCGCTGGCCCACTCTTCTCTTGAGGGGAAAACCGTTTTTATGCTTAGGCTGAAGTCAGGAGATGTTGTGAGGTAGCCCGAGTTGGTTTCTAGTTTTGCCCAACTTGCTATCTTTCGATGGCCCATATCGACCGCTTTCCAGAGGTTGGATTGTTTTAAACGAAGGGCACATGGCAGCAGTAATCCAACTGCTCGCAGAACACAAAACTGAAGCAGTACTCAAAATCGATATGTACCAGTATGAATCAATACAAGATAAGGAGACACAAATTTCAAAACAAAGACCATCGCTAATTGACTATTTGTTCACCTACAATAATTGCAGCAGTTAACCTAGTATTGTGTTCTAAAAAACACTAAATTCTCTCACCAGAGTATCTGACACAATCTTAAGTTATTTTGCAATTGAAAATAATGTTTCTTTTTTTACATTCCATTACGTTTTGCTTACAAATGAATGTTTCAAGATATTCACATATCTTCCCTGGTGGCATTTTTATGTGAAATTCAGCGCACAACAAATTAAATCCGCGCCTTTTTCTGTACATGATCTAATTTTTTATTTGTACTTTCAACCAGCAAAAGTTGTTACCCAATTACTCTATATTTGTACCGAGATTTGTTTGGATATCTATTTTAGTTACAGCCTATGAGTAATTTGACAATTACAAAATCGTGAGTCATCATCAGCTAAAATAGATTAGGGATTTAAAAAGGGAGATACAATTCGTTTCATTTATTTAGATTGAAGTGTGTATTTGTATTTTTTAACATGGGAAACAAAATGTTAATCTTTATTTAGCACACTCGATGTTTTGTCTGTTGACATTATTTAATCTTCCTTGAAACAGAGGATTTTCTTGTTCATCATGAACAACATGTGACGAAGATGTGTCCCGATTGGGAGCGTGTAGAACTAATGTGAATACTTTTTTTTTATCCTTATTTGTGGAACACATTTTGAATTAAGAAATTTACTTGTCAATTCCACTCCTAAAAAGCTTAACATGAACAGTGAGAACTGAAATATGTAATTACCGTCCAAAAATACCAGTGGAAGACCCCATAGGTGCTTGAGTTGCGATACTCGTGTGCAGGGTGACTGTCTGATGGACTGCTTACGATAAGGCTATAAACCGAGTTCATGTGAGTAAGGTCCAACGATCAGCGGAGCACTTCGTGCGCTGGACAGTCTGTTTCACCTGGCACCCCTCGACATCTTTGGTAGATAAATAGCAGCCAATTCAGCTGTTCACAGTGGTCCAACAAAGATATTGTCCACGTCTAGATCTGAACAAATAAAAAATATTCCCAGGAAACATAGACTACACCATATCCAAGCTAAATTTCAATAAAAACTTCCTTGTCAAAAGTGTCATTTCTACAAGATATTTCGATCCACACCCATAGATCAAAAACCAATGATCTATCGTTGTGTGTTTTCTTTGATAGGCTTAATCTCAGCCTCTCTTTCCGTCTTCGAAATCATTGCGGCGTGTTTCACGCGGAAATATTGGCGATTAAAGAAGTTTTATTTTGGCTAAAGAAAAACGTGATATCTTCCACAGATAGACGTATCTTTTCGGAGAGCCAAGCAGCAATCAATTCCTTGGAATCATTTTCTCAAATTCGTTAGTAGCTCTAGATTGCCGATCATCTCTTATATTGTTGGATGCCGAAGCATAGAGATATTCCAGGAAACTGTAAGGCAGATAAACTCGCCAGATATGAAACAACTCTACCCATGCTTCTAGATAAAGGCACTTTTTGTAAACTGATCGCTAGATGTAAGCTTCAAATCAAGCTGGATGCTATCGAGAGAACAAATTGAAGGTGAACAAGTGGTATAACGTGTTAAGCGACAAAGAAAATTTGACCGCGGGTGAATCTGAAATGCTCTAAGAATTTAATTTCTTTCAAAAGATCGTATATCAGAACTGTAATAGGTGTCATCACAGGACACTGTCTAATGCGACAAAACATGGCGTACATTCAAACGATTTTTGTAGAAGCGACATGGCCGAAGAGGAGGACGAAATCCCACCTTCTTTGTAGCTGCCCAGCTCTCTCTCGCAAAAGAAGGCTCCATTTAGGAGAAATATATTTTAACGACTTAGGCGATCTGATAAACACAGATGTCAGAAACTTCCTTTGCTTCATCACAACTTTCAATTGGTTCAACGAGCAGGTAATGAATTCTTTCCAGATCCATCTGGTATCACAATGTACCTTTCATTGGTCTAAGTGTGCTGACAACAGCCGGCAGCCACTTCAACCTAACCTAACCTTACCTAGCTATAGATTAAATATTTCTGGGATTATGTCTTGTCATGGTCGAAACAGAAAGCTTAACTTTTTTAATATAAATTAAGCTATCAGCAGATTGGTCCTTTTTCACGAAAGGTGGTTAGAAGGAGTGAATTGTGTCATTGACCATGAAGGGTGCAAGCCGGAGAAGCATTTAAGAAGTTTGCTCTTTGCGCATTCTTGGCAAAAGTGGCTTCTTCACAGGCTTTGTAGTGAACGTTTAAGTCACAAAGGACAATTTTTCTCGCTGGTTAGTCTTCATTTGGTAAGCGATAAAGTGTAGTAAAATCATAGAGGAAGAATTTTAGTCATATAAGTTAGGGGTATAAGATTTCATCGGCTCCTGCAAAGGCTACCCTTTTATCCGAGTTTCTCCATCTCAGCATGGGTCCGCACGTACCAGAGATAACACATCCCAGGTGGCGACACCTTGGGATTATGCTCGGCTGGTGCGTAGGCCAAGTTCCACGCCTGTAGACAGAGATCCTACCATGGTATTGCGATCTAGTCTCATGGACTAATGAGCAATTTTTCTTTCACTTTTGTTTTAATTTACATGTGTAGAAAATGAGAGTTCCACCCACTGGCGTCTCCTATGAGCTCACGAGAGAAAAGATATGCACACACATCACTAGGCGAGTGGAACAAAAGTGGAATTTAGACCACTCAAGCCGTTGGGGGACAGAATTCACTCCGAGCGCCCCTACGCTCGTTGATGTTGTCCCATGAAGCTCATACGAATGTGCATTTTCTAATTTCTACGTTTTTAGTGCTGCGCTAATTCGAAGGGTTTTCGTCTTCGCAATCTCCTAACTAAGTTTGTAGATCCTTCTATATCTGATATCGAGCTCCTCTCGTTTCTTCTTAACATGAGCCTTCCAACGAAGTTTTGCGTCCAATATCATACCAAGATATTTAGCTGTGTTCGCGTATGGAAAGGCTACCCTTGAATCCATATCGGATAAACAGTATATGAAGTTATAGCCGCGGCAACGAAGATAATGGGAGTAATTTCGTTTACTGCTTTAAGTTTGAAGTTTTGTTTTATTTTTAGATGCTACTGTTGCTGGATGCTGCTGAAACTACTGTTTGTGTTAGGATTATGACAATCAGGACAATTTGCCAAGTTCAGAAGCATAATCACCGCTACTTTACGGAGTCTGTAGTTCTCGCCCTAAACAAGTTAATTAGAGTCGAAGTATTACTCTGTTTCGAAAATATATAAGGACCATGACCGCTGATAACAATCACTGCTAATTTAAATGAAATAATAGGACACCTTGAAATACTTCTATTTCATGTTTCAATCCTTATTTACTTACTTAAGGTGGCGCTACAGTGCGGGTGGACCTGGGCCTTAATCAACAAGCGTCTTAAGCCTGCTCGATCTTAAGCTAGCTGCCTCCAGTTTCGCACGCTAAATTGGTTGAGGTCCCCTTCAACTTGCAAAGTTAAGTGCATGTTTCAATCCTCCTTAGGAATTTTTCAACCCGGTGTCCAGTTAAACATTCTCATCAAAATATCGTTTCCCTTTGAAGGAATAACCCTTTACACAAATTTTAAATTTATTTTTGTTTTAAAAATAAAAAAGCCTTTTGTTAAGGCAGACAGAACTTGAGACGCACTTGAGTCAATCCGAACGAATGGCATTGTTTTCTTTTAAACATAGATTTTCATATTCATCCCTCCTCTTTACAACTTGTCCACAAAAGCGTAAGTGAAAAATATACGTTAAGCAAAAATTATGCCCAATGCACGTTGGTGTCGTAAGTTAACTGCAAAGGCGTATTCAACGGACACCACAGACAAATGACAAATCTATTTTACACACCCTCACTTCTAATTTTATTCGTTTGCAGTTATCAAGCGGTTGCAATTGCAGTTGCAGTGACACCGATGTCGCATACATTACGTATAATATCTCATGACTAATACCCATAGGAAATCCGAAGGCTATAAAGTGTGCCACAGAGGTTTGTGTGGAAGTTGTACTAATTTTATTGAAAAGTCCCATGACCTCAAAAAACGTGTTCGTTTTCCATGAGAAACAATTTTGCAACAATTATCTATTTTCCCGCACTAGACCTACAAACACAGCACATCACAGCGTTATTAGAAACATTTTTATCTAAAACTTGTACTTCATCGCAAATTACCTCGTAAAATGAGTTTTTTTTTTTTATCAATTGCGTTTTATGTATCTACTCACGTTTCAGATAAAATTAAAACAAAAAAAAAATATTTTATCACGAATTCACCCAAAAAGAAGCATCCGAGTGCGCCTACAATTTATTAGAAAAACAACGTTCCCTTCACGAGGCTTTCCTAAATATTGTACGTGCTGCAATATTTTTAATATACAAAACGCATTCCGACCATTTGTCACTTTATTAGTGGGACGTGGTATCCAAACCATCGGAGAACGAGAAGATACACATTTGAGCGTGGAAGCCGCGTCGAATCTGGAAAAGATAATATCTAGTCGTATTCTGTGTGTACAACTTCCGTGTTTATTGTGCGGAAGAGATACATTCGCCTTGGACGCCATCAGCGGGCGGGAGGAATTTATGAAATGAAAATCGACACGGTGTGCTACATACAAACACCATATTTGTATAAGTATAAAACTATTTATGACTAGTAATGGTACAGTGTGTCTTTTCATGGTGCACCGGTGCAAGTCTCTTTGTTCGCGTTTTGAGGGTTCACTGAGCCAAAAATCGTGGGTGGCATCGCCAGCTCACTGACATCGGTCTCTTCTGTTAGCGCCGCACCAACCAACCACTACGTCGTCGTAGTCACTCGTAGTCGTCGCTTGCCATTGAGAGATCAACCTTTTGCAGAGTTTCATCTAGGCATAGTCATACATACATACATATGCATATTCCTATATATTTGATATCATTCTGAATAAAAGGGTTCTTCGACGATGATGTCGGCGGCGGCGGCGGTCCCGTTCTTCTTTTGTGCCCTTTTTCGTTGGTTAAAGTTATGAGTTCAATAGACGTTGATACACAAGACTGCACACGTTATGTATGTGAGTTGGTATGCGACAATTCTGGGGAATGCGTCGAATTTGAAAAAATTCCAATCCTCCCGTAGCTGGCTTAATGCATGCACTTCATTCTGGGCGTTCATACTTTGTTTAAGAACAATACAAAGAGCCACTCATAAAAGAATTACCTAACCGCAAGGAAAGCTGAACAATTGAAGCACTTGTTAGGCGCATAGGACGTATCGCTTTGAGCTCATTTCTCAATAGAACCATTTATTCTTTTTTCTTGTTCTGATTTTAATTGAATAGCTTATGGCACTTCTTAAGATTGGTGCTTGATCTGGATGAATTCTCGGTGTCGTTTTTGGTTCAAGTCGAAATTGATCGATGAGAATGAGTGCATTGATAAATTGAAAGGCTTTATACTTTGCATTAAGCGTTGAATGACGTGATGTGAACTTTACACGGAAATGATTCATCATTTAACATGACAAAGTGTGGTAACCAGTCATGCACTCACTGTGTAGTGAGAATCCAAATCAATTGGAGAGTTTTAACGAATTCAAAATGCAATCAAATATGTGGCAAACATAAATTAAGTTAAATACTTTCAGATTGAATGTCCAAAAGTAAACGTACAAGTCCAGTCGGAATCGAAAGTATGCCAAACAGGACCTCTAGCGTTCAGTAGCAATAATTCACTTCTTAGTAATCTTCTCCATGCAACATTTTTGGAAAAAGATGGAAACCAAGCAATAACAGTTTCTAAGGAGTTTCGACAATTGCAGAGTGCATTAACACTCGCAGAAAGTTTTATCGATCTACACGTAAAGGACAGATATAGACAAGTGGTAATTAAAACCATCTCTTCCGACCAACCGAGCTTAATACTTGTCAGAGACTAAGTCGTAGAGATATAAACAGTTATGAGAAGCCTGACAAAGTGGCAAGGCAAGTTATCTAAGCACGCATAGAAATTCTAAACTCTCGCATAAGTAACACTTTTCAAAAGATTGCTGATAAGAGATGGAAAGCGCTGACATCATGTATCAAGTGGACTACGGGCGGTGAGATGGACAGAAAAGCCATAGCTCGAAGATCCCATTTTACTTAACGTTCGAGCTGCAATGTCTCAGCAGCAGAGAAGCCTGAACTTGAAGCACAGTACCGCACTTAAAGGAAGGAAGTACAACGTAGTGATACGCGTGATATGCATAGTCACATCAACGCTTGAGCAATGCAAGCCAAAGATGCAGGTTGGCAGAAGGACCTTCTATAGCATTACTAAGAAGCTAATAGGTTGACACTGTACCAAATATCCATACCACAAAATACGTGTATCAGGAAGCAAAGTTCGTACAGACAGCTCTTCACTAAATTGAGGCGTGCCCCAAGCCTGTTTTGTCATGTGGATGGAAGATGAAAAACTGAAACATCTACGAGTACTATGATGAATGCAGCAAAGTCCAAGTCCAAGAAAGACATAGAAAAGAAGAACCGAGAATGTGCATAAACCAGACTCGACATAGAGAGTCTTTTGCGAAATTGAAGGCAAATAAATAATGATCCAACTGCCTGGAGTATCATTACGCTGGTTCCAAAGGAATACCTACTTCAACAGATGTATCAATTGTGAAGAAATTGTCCACAGCAGGAATCATTTCCAGAAGCACTGTGCATGAATCACTCAAACCGACTGACCGACTACAGCAATGACTTTCGAGCTTTATCAGCGATAGGAATTACCATTTGGCCTACCAAATTCTTAAGGGCAATTACAATGGGCCAAATAGCCTCCGGGAGAAAGTGCACATTGTTACAAACAGTCCTTCTTATCTAACCTTGAAGTACACGCTCAACGTTTTCCACAAAACTACTTGTTGGACGCATTACACCTCCCGTGTTCCCGCAGTGCAGTGGAACAAATAAAAATATAAAAATATGTCTCCTTCTTCCTGTAAACTGAGCAGAACTTCCTGAATACAACGCAAAGATTATTTGATTACAGTAAGACTTCAATTACTGACATAGGTAGATGAAGATTGAACATGAAAATTAATAATAACAATACATGTGAAAATTCACTTAACTCCAAGTGGAGTTAACTTCAATAGCAATCCATTTCAAGCTTACAAATGCAACTTCTTCACAATCTGACTTGTCAGCAATGCCAATAAGTTTTCAACTTTATTATTAGTAACTGTCGTCGGACAAAATAAATGAACAGAAACAAAACGTTTTGTTACTTGTTAACCCTTTAATGCATATGTCCGCCTCAAGGCAGACATTAGCTTTGCTCGGTTTGTCGTATTCAAAAGATATTTTTTTGTAAAGAGTACTTTTAAGCACTTTTCGGACGAAGCGGTGTAAGTAAATGCATCATAGCATGCGCAGTTTGGTAGTTATGGGCATTTTTATCGAGACCCGAGCATGCATTTAATGCATTCGAGGGTTAAAGGTGTTAATAGTTTTTAAGATAGAACTGAAGGCTAATACTTCTGTTTGTTTGACTTTTACATTAATCCCATTCGTTAGAGCAAAAACTTTAGATTCATTCCTAAGCAGATGTATCTTAAGCCCCTTCAGCTGTAAAGCAGCAGCAGTGCCTTGACTGCTTTGTTGCAAATAAGCAGCGTCTTTAATATGAACAGAGGTTTGATGGATAAACTCTGTTCAACTGAGCAGAGTAGTGTATTTCACTTGGAAGTTTCACAACGGTTTTACAGACAGAACGCACTACAAAATGTAGAACCTTGAAGGCGGCTATCAAAACGTTGAAGCGCCTTGGATAAAATATAATAGTATAACGATAGTCTAAATCCCTGATCATGTAGATACACTTAGAAAGCGCATAATACACACATGAGACTGAACGATTGCGTCTAAAACACTACCAATATTAGTAGTGAAATAAAATAACGAAGTGACGTGAAGATTGGATTCAAGCGAAAGAGGGCCCCATCACCAAAGTACAAACAACAATCAGTCGCAGGAGTTTCTGTTAACCAGGGTAATCGAGGAAGACACTCGACAAAGTGCCTTTGCATTACTGGAGCCATGAAAACGTGTCCAACCGTAGCAATGGAGATTCTACTGGTTTTAACACCACCTGCACCTTGGACAAGGTGGCGCAAAATTAGTCACCCGATGTTCTTTGCCTGTAATTTTCTTTAAGAATGAAAAACTTTGGTTCTGCTTTTGGATTATGTTTATTTGATGTCGTAAATTTTTGTCCATTAAGTCGAAAAAATTATATCGGCTAAGTGGCCGCCGCCAGAATTGATGACCATTCGGGCCCGATTTATGGCATTTTCCATCACTTTTGCCAGAACTTCCGGCGATAGGTACTCGCATTCTTGACGGATATTCTCTTTGAGGGCTTCAAGAGTCTGAGGCTTGTTGACATAGACTCGTGACTTCAAAAAATCCCACAAAAAGAAGTCTGGAACGGTTAAATGGCTCATGATGATTTTCGATGAAAAGTTGTCTCCCTCGTGGTCGAGATTCAGGATGGCTTGAGCGTTGGTTACACGCGCTTGGCGGTCAACAGCTATCAGCTGATGCACTGTCTGGACTTTGTAAAGGAACATCTTACAGTCGAGTGGCTAAATGTCGTAGTGTTTGTCCAGTTGGTGTCGGGAAATCTGCACCGAAATTTTCCAATTTTTCCGAAAAAAATCGGAACAATTATTCCGCGTTCTATACTCCTATAGCGATTCATGTCTTGTTGACGTGCATTTTGTATGTTTACTTCACAAATTTCAAAGTAGAATTGACATTTGCCGCCATTTTAAAAAATTATAGCATCTTCCGATAGGGTGATTAATTTTGCGCCACCTTGCCACCTAAGGATGGCAAAAGAGGCAATCGGAAGGAAGAGATGCATTGGATCAAAAAAAATTAATGCACTCCTTAACAAACTTCCCCTCTTGGTAATACCCAGCGATGGCGGCATTAGGAAATTCAACTTTGTAAAGAATTTCTTTTCGAAGCTCAGCAATAAGAAGGACTGGAGCAATAGCATGGAAAAGTGGTATGCAGACGGATTAAGAACTGAAGAAGAAACTGGAGCAGGAGTAGAACTAAGCACTCCGAATCCATGGGCAAGTATACCAGTATCTTTCAAGATGAAATATGTGCTATAAACAAATTCGTTGAAATCAATGTTGACAGCAAATACAGAAACTTTGTCAAACAGTCAAGCAGCTATCAAAGCACTAGAGGTCCATGTTATTCAGACGAGACTTAATTGGGAAGGCCTACATAGACTTAACCAAATGGGCAGGAACAACATGGGTACTCTCTACTGGATACCCGGGCACGTAAGAATTGAGGGTAACGAAGCTGCAGACAGCCAAGCCAGGGGCAGCTGAACAATACCTTGGCCCTGAACTATTCTGCGGAACGGAGAAAAAGAACAAAACCAGAGCCCGGAACAACATCTGAGGTCTAAGTAAGAGTGTATGACTCTGAAGTATAAATCGAGAGGAGTTATAATGCGAGACCAACTCTGATGAGGAAAGAAATCTCTTCAATGTACAACCTGTCTCTCACTGTTTTATCGATTCTTTTACAAAAAGTGCTCTAGCGAAATAGCCAGCTGCATTCCGCCCCCGCAAAATTTCACCCGCAATACTCGTCATGCTTCGAATGCACATCAGTTTACCCTTAAGCCTACTTTCGGACGTACTGTCAAATAAAGAGATTCTTTCTTAAGCCGTACCACACGAATGTGGAATAATCTACATAGTTCTGTGTTTCCTCATCACTATAACCCTCAAGCATTTAAAACCAATGTGCATCGGTACCTCCTTCGTCTCTCCCCTAATTTTCCCTAATGCCCGTGCTCTTGGTTATGGGTATTCATAACCCCTTTAGCGCGCGCTAATTAAAAAAGAAGAAAAAAACCAGCGGGCACAATAGACCATGAGGCCGCAGTGAAATACCCTCATACAACAATAATAATAAACTTTAGCTATATAACTGGCTGCAGTTTTCTTTATCAAGTTGATTGATGTTCGTTTTTTTTTACTTAGGGAAGGTGAAGTCTTCGATGCTAAACTTCTAGTGGGTTCGTGCAAATTCTTTCTAAACATGGGAGTGAGCCTAGGAATCTCCAACTCGAAAATTAAAGTTTTGGAAATTTAAAAACGCTCACAAAAGCAAAGCAGGCTGTAAAAGAAGTAAAATTAAGTCTTCCATTAATATGCCGTTAACATTTTACAAAGCTTGAGTTACAAAAACAAAAAAGCTAAATTAGCAACAGATAACAGCAACGTAACATTGTTTTTTTTTTTATATAATTCACTAGCACTAAAGGGGTTACGAATACCCTTACTATGCTATTCACACAGCGATAATGTTGATGTAGCGATTAGGTAGTAGAATTAAGTTTGGGTCTTTGGTTCGAGGGTGGTGTCCAGAATAATTGATGAGAATTATTGGTTGCAATTGCTTATAAATCACAGTATTTCTTTCGAACTTCCTGATGTCGTGTATCTCTTAGTGTGAAAGTTGGACTGTACATCTCCATTTCATATGGCTACCCGAATAACGTCAGAGAATAAACAAACTACAATATCTAGATAAGCTTTAACAAGCATTTAAATTAGCTGCAGTCTCTAAATTCAAGTATTATTGTAGCCTAGGATAGGTAGGTAGGAAGAAGTGGTTGAATCTGGTGAAACCTGCCAGAGACACAAGTAGCGCGGATGCGCCGTTTTGATACCACAACTCACGTAACCTGGGTGTTGATGGGTGTGGCTAAGAGTGTGTTTTTCAAATCCATCCTGTGGAGATGGATAGTTCCTTGTTTCCTTGAAAAAAGGTTTTCCGAGTGTACGCTGCCTAGCTCTATTTTTTTTTTTTCAAGAAAGCAATTCAAGGTCTATCCTTATCTAACACCAGTCATAAAGTTAATGGATGAAAATGCATTTTCCATTGTCATTCCGCACACATAAAGCGACTTTAAAATTAAAGCTTAACATACAAGATTTCTTTGCAATCTGGTCAGATGTGTTTTAAAGTTAAAGACAGTTCACTAATAAATCATAAACCCGTTTAAAATGACATAATAAACTCGATATCAAAACGAAGCTCTATTTAGAAACGCAAACGCATGGGTGAATGCATTTTTTTTTTTTTGTGACTATGGTATGTCAAGTTTCTTGCAATGTTCAATCGATTGACTCTTATAGGCTCACTACGTGAAGAAATGAAACCTCATCTCATTTGGTACGAAATTGCAATTTAAAGCGTTCAATCACTATGTGTGTGCTTTACAAGATTGGCAACTGGTAATGCGATAATTCAAAGCGTTCTGGTTGAATAATTTTATCACCTAAAGATTACACAAACACAAGCTTGTATCATATGTCATGTTAAATAATAGTTGGTAGGTTTACATATCAAGTGATTACCAATAGTGTATAAATGAAAGATCTTCTGTTAGGTGCAGCACAGATTGCTTTAAAAAGCCTTTCATTTTCAAGATTGACACTCATTCTCCTTCATCGCTCATCAGAGAATGCATCACTCTCCCAAGTTCTTCCTTAACGCTTTGTGGAATTCGAGAGAGGTCTCGTCAAGTTTCTTTCAAAATTGCATCGCATATCTTTGGGTGTATACGTATGTACATACCTTCATCCACAATATGGTTAAGAACTATGGAAAAATGCTATTTCCATCTTCAGTAAGATGAGACGGCATAAAGCCTTGAAAGCAAAGTCATACAGAGTCGAAGACTACTATCGCCATTTGCCTCGCGCAATCGCTGAACTAGGCTAATGGCATAGCACCCTCGAACCGTTTAAACGGATACGTTGAGATGAAATCTTAAATAACCTATCTACAAAGAAAATAATAACTAAAGTCCTTTAAACATCAGCCTAACATCATTGACTATAAAGTTTCATCAACTTTAGGTTAGGTTAGGTTAGGTTGAAGTGGCTGCCAGCTAATTGCCAGCACACTTAAACCAGTGATAGGTCCATTGTGATACCACATGGATCTAAATTGGAGCTCTTTATGAAGCAAAGGAGACTTCTGATATCTGTGTTTATCAGATCGCCTATGTCGCTAAGGTAGAACTCCCCTTAATGGAGTCTTCTTTTACGGGAGAGAGCTGGGCAGTTACAAAGAAGGTGGGGAATAGTTTACTCCTCCTCGTCGTCCATGCAGCTCCTACAGAAATCGTTTGAATGGACGCTAAGTCTTGTTGCATGCTTGCCTATTAGACAGTGTCCTGTAATGACACCTGTTATGGCACTGATATGAGATCAGTCATTAGAGCGTTTCAGATCCAGCCGTGGCCAAATCCGCTTTGTCGCTAGACACGTGATACCATTTGTCCACCTAGAATTTGTTTTCTCGATAGCATCCAGCTTGAGCTTGAGTTTACATGTACCGATCGGTTTACCCAGGGTGTCTCTTTCTGTGAGCACGGGTACGGTTGTTCCATATGTGGCGAGTTCATCAGCATTGCAGTTCCCTGGAATATCTCTATGCCCCGGCACCCAACAAAGGTGAATATAGAACTGCTTCGCCATCTCTATAAGAGATGATCGGCAGTCTAGAGCTACTAATGAATTTGAAGAGACTGATTCCAGGGATCTGATTGCTGCTTGACTTTCTGAAAAGATACGTATATCTGTGGAAGATATCACGTTTTTCTTAAGCCAAGATAAGACTTCTTTGATCGCCAGTATTTCCGCCTGGAACACGCTACAATGATTTGGAAGACGGAAAGAGAGGCTGAGATTAAGCCGGTCAACTTTAGAACGCAGTAAATTAAAACAAAAGTGCTAAACAGCATCCCTTCGCATCACCATCAACGTGTATACCAGGCAGACAAATCCACGCAGACTACTTTTTACCAGCTAACCCCAGTATTCAAAGAAACAGCCATCTGTGCCTCCATTGATAGAGGAGGCATTTAACAATACTTCTCACGGAGCCCTAAGGAAAGAGGTGTACAACACTAAGAAATACAAGGCACCACAAGGAGCACTTCTATCACCCCGCATGTTTAGTCTTGCAATACTAGGACAATGGTCTCGCTAAACTTAAAAGTATAAATTATGCCGATGAGATACGTAAGCTAAAAAAAATAAAAGCCTGAACGAAGCTTATGCATGATCCACAACGGCGATGGAAGTAATCCTAGACCTAACGCCTCCCAGGTCACGTTGGAATGAAAGGGAATTTGATTAACTGAGGAAAGCAGGAGCATTTACCCACTTCTCTGGGCCAGAACCCTACTGCGTGATAGAAAAATTTAAAGAAAAATTCAAACACTGCAAGACACTCTCAAAATTGAGACACCGAGCATCTCCGGTGTAGGACTTGTTCGAATTTATGTTAAATAAACACCATCAGAATGCTAAGAGGCTCCTTCTTTGTAAACTCCGAGAATACCTTAAAGAGCTAAGCCTAAATTGCACTTGAAGGTTTTACAAAAAAGTGGAGAAAACTTAGGACCATGCTCTTAGAAACTGTATGGCGCGTTAAACTCACTACAAACTACAACTCACCTCCTCTGCCTCTGCCCAGCGCTAGCTCACAGCAGAAGAAGACTTCTAGACCAGTATCATTTCAATCACAACAATGACCGAAATGTTCTACCTTTGACCGTATAAGGTGGCAGATTTTTCGGGTTCATGTCATGAGTGTCGGTAACTTAAACTCCTAACCACTGAAGCTTTTACTCGTCTGTCTTGGGCATCATTTCACGGCTTCGTCTGCCTTCTAGTACAATGGACCTACTTTTTTGTCTGAGTGCTCTGGCGAAGAAAACCATTAAAATTCCTCAACATACAATTTTTGCAAGTATTGCACCACGAACATCATCAACTCTTCGTCGGCACTTCAAAGAACCCAAACAAAACCCTGGTCTATACATACGGGACAAAGAATATTAAATCACCTAACCCTCGATTGAATGAAAAATGAAGTGCCGTTTTGCAGAATTTAATAATTATCTTCAATCAGCAGGCAGCCATAGCGAAAAAATCTATTAAAAACGACAGTATCTCGTATCTACATATCTAAATGGAAACCGTTTAGAATATTTTTTATAAAAATTATCTCATTAAGTAGTCAGCACACAGTTTGAGAACTCATGGTCCTTAACCAACACAAAACGGGGATAGGCAAAGCACTTATTCGTAAAAGCATTTGCTTTTCGTCAAGAGTCGATATTTGGGCTGTAGAAAACCGATTTAACTGACCATAAACCATACGAAAGTAATGTGATAAATAAATAGAATGCAGAGAAGAGGAAGAACAAAACAAAAAACAACAAATGAAACAGTAAAACAAGTAAACCAATTTAATTGAGCTACCGCGCCACTCCCACATTGATGAACACCATCGATTATAAGTTATAATAAAAGGAAACCCAAATGCTAAGGGCACTTCCTATAATTATAAAGGTTCCACCAGACCTCCTGCACCAACACTCACATTTCGGCGCGACGCGGCGCGTGTTTGTGCAAATTCAAAATTAAATCCAGCCCGAGCGTTGTTGTCAGTCTG
This sequence comes from Criorhina ranunculi, assembly GCA_951813785.1. Lineage (NCBI taxonomy): Eukaryota > Metazoa > Arthropoda > Insecta > Diptera > Syrphidae > Criorhina > Criorhina ranunculi. Next base: position 9,219,478 of record OX638385.1, read on the forward strand.
AAACCGGGGGATGTTTCTGAATGTGCCTGCTCTCTGCTGTTTGTTTTTAGTAGCCATGTGCATTATCTGTAGCATGTCTTGGGGTAATTTCTTTCGCCTTTCTGGGTATTAAATGGATTTAGGTTAACCTGTTATCGACGTTACTTTCAAGGGTATTTTCATTTAGCCGTTAATTGATGGCAGCCCAGTGCAATGAAAATAAAAGGCACAAGTAGCGAATAGGGGAAGCCATCTGAAGTTTTACAGTAATGAAACTTTGACGTTAAATTATTTTATTTGTCAGTAGGGAATTACAAAATTCTAAGAACATGTGTTATGTAATAAAATATTTTAAAAGGGAAATGGTACAGTGAGCGGCGCGAATGTTTTTAATCAATTTGGATAAGATACGGTCAATGTGTTGGGTCTACGATGAAGTTAAAAGGACCGACTATTAAGGAAATGGCATCTATATGTGTGGTTTTGTAATCTATTTTGGGGGAAGATCAATTAGGATTCTGTTCCTGTGAGGCACTTAATATTACCGTACTGCAAACAGCTTACGTCGTCGAGATCTTGACAGCTGTGTAGGTTAGGTTGGGTTGAAAGCCCATACTTAGTCCATTGTGATACCACATGAATCTAGGAGGGATTTTCTTTCTGATGAAGCGAAGGAGATTTCTGTCCTGTGATGACACCTATGTGCAATAAGTTCGAGAGAAATTAAATTGTTAGAGCGTTAGCCTCGGTGCGACAATTCACAAGAAAAGGACGCGCTATTCCACTTTCTCTGTGACTGCCCGGCACTTTCCAGAACCAGACAGCGCACTCTCGGAAAACCCTTTTTTTAGGAACTATCTGAGATTTCTAACATCAAATTTTGCAACATTATCAATTTTCTTAACTCCACAGGATGGATCTGAGAACTACACTCTTAGCTACGCCCATCAACACCCAGGTTACGTGAGTTGTGGTATCAAAACGGGGCATCCGCGCTACTTGTGTCTCTGGCAGACTTACCAGTTTCAGCCACTACTACCTACCTAGCCTCGATAGATACGTAATACCACTTGCCCATCTACAATATTTTCTCTCGATAGCATCCACCTTGTATTTAAGTTAACATGTAGCGATCGGTATACCCAGGGCCATTTTCAGCCACTTCGTCAGCATCTGTGTCCCAACACCCAACAAAAGTGAATAAAGAACTGCTCCGCCATCCCTATGAGATCAGCAGTCTAGAGCTATTATTGAGTTTAGGGAATCCTAAAAGGATCGAATATCACGTTTTCCTTTAACCAAGATAATACTTCTTTAATGGTCAATATTTCCACCTGGAACACGCTCCCAATGATTTGGAAGGCAGGAAGAGAGGCTGAGATTAAGTCTATCAGAGAAAACACCTCCATTTATATTGTCATTGATTTTTGATCCTTTCGATGTAGAAGTCGATCGATTTATCTTCCAGAAATACATCTTTCTCCCAAGAATGACCTGAAGGGAATGGTAACTAGGAAGTTTTTGTTAAAATTTAGCTTGGGTGGTGTGGGGTAGACTGTGCTTTCTGGGGAGATTATGAAATTGTTCAGGATGGAGACGTGGCCAAAAATCTTTACTGCACTACTGTGAAATTGATTTAACCCTGGAATGCTACTTGGGGTACCCGCGTTTTTTTAATTGCCGGCAATCGGCAGCAGATGGAGTTGCAAGCTCGAGCGTCTGAGTAGTTTCATGACTTGTTGCATTAGTTCGTATGTGATACGACGGCGCGCGGAGTGTTTGTCATTGTGCTGAAATTTGATATTGAGATACAGGTTTACCACAGTGTAGCATAATAAGTTTCGCAAATAACTGAAGCATTCCAGGGTTAAGGCGAACGGCTGAACTAGCTGCGGTTTGTTTGCCAAAGATGTTGAGGGATGTCAGATGAAACATATTGACCAGCATAGAGTGTAGTGTTGACCACAAACGAGCTGATCGTTGGACCTAAAACAATCTAGGTTTATTTTGATATCCACGGCAGTCCACCCGACAACTACCCCGTATAAGAGTATCGGTCTTATAATCGAAAATCACTAAATCAACCGATAGCTTTTTTGCAAGAGAAAAGTGCTACTGTAGCTTTCCTAACTGTTTTTTCAATGTCTAACGACAACCTATTTGACAAAAAACCTGGCCACAGATTAATGTTCATCGACTTATCCATTTTCCTTGTGAAAACTGAGGTTGCTGGATATGGATAAGGAGTGGTAACGCCATCTAGCAAATAAGTTGCTACTTCATACAATCGATACACCTAGACACCTAGACCTAAGGTAGTAGGATTTATCAAAAACCTTCGTCAATTCAAAACAAATGAAAGACAAAGTTTTGCAAGTCCTATTTATCCATAATTATCATCAATTGAAACAATATTGAAACGAACGGCAAAAACCTTTAAACGAAGCAAAGATACATAGACCCACTGCCTATAATGACTTAAGTCTGAAGATGTTTGCGGAATAACTTAAAATTCAAGCAAATTGGGTATGTTCGTTATTTATTCAAGATATTTGTAAATAAACCGTTACAAGAGTATGCACTTAAAATGCTTCAACATCGTCATTCAATAATTGTAGGACAATTATAAGCTTGCCTTGATCAAAGTCTCGATTCAAATTAACCGCTTCGTTTTCCACTGCTTATTAATACATGCTTCGGTTATAGCTTAACATTCTACAACTGTTTACGTATATTCTATATTTACATTTATATATTTCAGCTCTCCAAAAGCCATTGTTAACCTTGATTAAAATAATAATGGAGTGCACTGTGACCTACTGCACCCTCAAATTTGTGAAGACAGGTACACACAATAAAGGCGTTAGTTAGTCTCTGCTATAGATCATTGTCATTAAGAAAATTCCTTCATGCCTGAACTGACGTCAGGTTATTATTATTATTATTATCAACAAGGCTCTGCGACAGACGCATATGGCACTGCGACCTGAAAGATCTATTGTGTCTGGAGCCAGTTAGACAAGGAGATCCTCTATCTTCCTAATGAAGTTGAGAATATCTCCAATCGAGGTGTTACGAAGATCCTTCGGTGTTAGGAATTCCTTATCGAGAAAGCGCTTCCTGACTCTGCAGACAGCCACGCACTCACATAGTACGTGTTCGGCTGATTTGTCTTCCTCTAAACAGAGTCTGCATTCAGATTCCTGAACTATTTTAAGTTTGTGTAAGTGATATTTGAGGCTGCAGTGACCGGTGAGGAAGTCTTCTGGTATCGTCGCTTTTATGATTGAAGATATTTATTGTGGTTTTGTTCAGGGGTCGGACAGAAGGTTCCGTTTTTCCCAGCTGTCCGGACTCATTCTGAACGCGGATGTAGGGATGCCGCAGAAAGGTTCGGCACCAATATACCTTTCTGAGGAGCCTTTTCTGGCAAGTTGGTCTGCTTGTTGGCGTCAGGTTAGTTGACGATAAGTGTGTTCATGTGGAGGTGGCTCAGCTCTTCGGCTACTAAATATAGTCTGGGTGATAACCCGTGTAAGACAAAACTTATTCTGTTTACTATTATAAGGACCAGCGTACCTGACTTTCCTCGATTTCCCCATCTGGGCTCTAACCTGCACAGGTGGGGTCAGAAGCGAAAACACAACCTGGAACATCATCGCCACCTGTTTGCATATGTCAGTACCATTCCAAATGTTCCAACCAAGACGATATCGTATGTCCTCCTGTATGTACCATCTACGCAAAGAAGACTGGAAATCATTTGAATCAGCCACCGGTATGATCAACCTTTTGATGAGATACACGCGATGTACATTTAAAAAATCAGCTTAGTTAGTCGGGAAAGGGCCCTTTAAAGTTAATTGACTGGGCACAGCAACAACAACTGGCAAGGGCTAACTTCGGTGCTACTGCCATTAGCAGATTTTATAGCAGAGTCTGGACAAACAAAATAGCTACCTTAAGCGCAGCAGCACCACACATGAGATCTCCACTGCACTCAGCTTCAAAGAGGCGGAGCTCTGGTCGTCTACTACGTTCGGTCATGTAGTTGACTTTTTGATGAATCCGGTCAGTTGATTCCACCAGTCTAGTATTTGACAAGAGGTTCCATTCTAAAATTGCTAATAGAGATGAATGTATGAAGGACGAAGTGACCATAGCAAAAGAGCTCGAATTCTATATCGATGGATCCAAAAAGTAAATCGGCAGGAGCGATCGTCGTTTGTCAGTCTCTAAATAGCAAGTGTTTATTAAAAGTCGAAAATGACTACAACGTATTATAAGCCGAGATCAATGCAGTTATGCAGGCTAGGTCTAAGCTTATAAAACTTTGCGCAAAATATCTAAATGCGATTTTTGAGATCAACACAATGACATCTCAAGAAGTTAATGTCACATTTAAGCCCCTAAGAAGTAGAATCCGCCCGTCATCTGTTCTGTGAATATCCCGCTCTAGCTAACATTGGATTTCGGACTCCTAACAATTGTTTCTTTGGCAATCTCGAGGGATCTTAGTAGCATTTAGTTGAGGAGCTTCCTGAGGCTCAAACCTCAATCTTGATGGGCATGGATAAGTAATTGTTGGTGTAAAGTTGTTGTAGACCCACCTAGCGAGTCACATGGCATCCATTAACCTCTCTACTGTTGGCAAAGTTTACTCAACAAGAACAGTATTTGCGCCACTTTTGCTGGTATTTAAAATGTGTCCGCAACCAAACCGAATCACATGATGTACCGGAAGTTCTAATGAGCTTACTACAATACAACCCAATGAAAATGAAAAACATAATTAAATTGTATGTTTTTATAACACAAATGAATATTAGAGTAGATTTATGTGTTTTGTTTTTAAAAAACACTATTACCAACAATTAGTCAGCAATTAAACAAAAAGAACGCGCTCGTAGGCCTATGGTCTGGATTGCGATAAAAAAAAGAAAAAAAAAAAAACACTCACCATATATTTACACCCATTTCGCATTAAAGATATTCATTTACCTAAGTCAAACATATGTAAAGATAAACTTTTACGAGCGATTGTCTCACAATCTGTGGTAGTGCGCTTGGCAAGAGATTTATGAACTATTTGTGTAATCTAAGAGGCACCCAGAGCCGAAGAAAAAACCACAAAGATAGAACGTTAAAGTGCGTACACTGACTGGTTTTGTGTGACAAATGATGTTCGCATTTCTTTTGTTTATGGTTTCAGTGGAAGTTCAGGAGACCTATGTGGAGGCATATTAGGTATGACTTTGCTCTATTTCCCGCAAGTAGACAGTTAAAGGTTAGGAATAAAAATAATAACCTCATCTTGTTACTCGTTTTCACAATGAAAGTTTTGATGGATGACGAAAGAAATGGGAGAGATGTGAATGTGGCTCAAGTATTTTTTTTAAGATTTCAGCTATTTAGGTTAGTTTCGTACGATAAAGAGTGATTTATCTTCGGATATAAACTCACAAATACGAACTTGGTATAATTACATATGTAGGTACTATTGGAATGAGCAGATCTTCATGAATTGGCTGAAAGTAGACGAATTTCTTAACTGTAGTCAAGCGCTCTTTTTTCATCAAGAGCCTTTCATAGGTATTGACTTGATCGAATAATTCCAACTGTGTTCCAAAAATGGCTCTTGAAAATTTTTAAGAAATTGGATTATCCATTGGGGAGGTCTTCGGACGGACAACGCAGTATAGAAAGACCTCGCCTAAGGTGGGGCGCTCAAGTACAACGGGCCATCAACCAACTTCAAGTGCGTAACTGGAGGCGATAAGCTAAGGATCGAGATAGCAATCATTTCTGCTGATAACTCTAGAAAGATTAATTGGCATTTATATTCTTTCAATTGAACCCAACGGCCAAATCAGTAGAGACAGCGCTGTACGAAGTGGCAGCACACTGCACCACCATGAATCTACCCTTCGATATTGAAGAACCCTTTCTTAGATATTGAAGAAGCCTTTAATAATGCAAAACTGAAAGCCAGTCTGAAGATATACACGTCATTTTTATTCTGGGGGGAATGTATGTACGTGTACTTAAATGAAAATGTGCAAAACTGGGTAGTAACAAGCGCCATTCCACTACTTTTATGGGTCTTGTTCGCAAACGACATTTTATTAAAACTAGGGCAGTCCACACCGACGCACTGGTAACAAGAGGAAAACTCCTACCTACCATTTCGGACCTACAAATGTATGTATTTTGGATGTAAGCTCACTTTTGCAAAACAAAACCAACAAAACTAAAAAAAAACTCACCGCAACAGTAGCCTTCAAAACGATACATTTGCTTATTCCAGTCGACCTTCAAACATCTTACTTTTGGAAAAGGTCATACCAGTAAAGGTACAAAACCTGACTGTGACTTATCAAGAAAAAACTGGGAAAGAGTCATTAAACTCGACAATGTACAAAGGGCCACGGTTACTACTCTCCCAGTCAATAAACTCCCAAACCACGCACACTGCCGTGGTAAGCATAAACTTTAACGAAAGTCGAGACCTCAAGAGAACTATTTTCTATAATAACTCCGGGGAGAAATGATTACTTAGGTAAATCGCTAGCCTTCTCATACACCGTTCTAATATAAAAACTTAAAAGGAGGTATCTTAATGAGCTTACATCAGGAGGACGCCACCCAATCGCTCTGCGACTTTGCGACTACTCAAGCCTCCGCAGAACAAAAAATAAAAAAACAGCACTTGGTAGACGCTTCAATGATCGAAATGGTTGAAAAAGAGGAACCACAGATGAACAATTAATCAGTCCCACTGAACTAAGTCTCGGTCGAACAAAATACAAATTATTTAAGGTTCATGGCACCTCGCAGGTCTTACTCGCTTAAAACAAACATCCGACGAATAAATTTTCTTAGTTTTCCATTAGTTAAGTCCTTAGATTGTATAAGTAAATTAAGTTAGGTTACGTCGAAAGACATAGAATAAATATTAAGTTTAGCTTAGAGTGCTTGTGTAGGGCCAGTAAGTTAGATTAACATAGTTAAGTTAGTTAAGCAAGTTTGAAGCATCTGAAACCTTAGAAACTTATGAAACCCACCAGCCATTCATCGACTTTAAGACCGCCTATGACAGCGATTATCGTCTTAAGTTTTATTAGAAGTTGGTTTTATTAGTATTTCTTCGAAATCCGTCTAAAAAGTGAATTAGAATTATGAAGCTTGGCGCAGCTAACTACGGAGAGCTTCCGAACAATCGAGATGTTAATTAGGCAGCCTTATAAAGTAAGAAAGTAAACAGAATCAACTTATTTGTTCTACACTGTCTGATGGCATAAAAGCAACAATCCAGACCCAGCTGGATGTAAGACATTGAATGCATTTTATAAAATATGTATAGAAACCGTGTCGTTGGAAACGAAGAATACTCGTACTAGTAATTCAGATCACCAACCCTCATATGAACACTAAGTACACATACATTATTCAAGCTCACGTCTACTTATTCAACGCACAGTTCCATTTATATGCGAAAAGAAATTGTAATTGCAAATATTCTTACGGACACAGCTCTACAATACAACTTGGTGATCCCCAATTTTCGCTTTACGCCGTTTATGGTCGAAAAATTGCTTCTAATTGTATACTTCCGTTGGAGTGTCGCCGCTTAATAGAGAATAACATTACAAATTCATATCGAGTACACTGACAACCGCTAGATTAGAAGTCATTAAAACGCGCAAAGCAATCGGCGAATTGTGTCATAAATTCTGAAATCCCAACACGGTAACGAAAATCAATTGAATTGTAATTTATGAGATATTCGTTTGTTTATACTATCACTGATTGCTAAGCCGCATACTTGTACGAATATTTAATAAATTTTAAATTTATACGTAGAAATAGAATTTTAGAAACATTTTATGCGTGCTTTTGTTTACAATATGTGGAAACTGAAAAGTGTTTTGGTTTGCATAAGCAGCTAAACATTTCAAACACCTTGTTGAAGTGTTTTGGAGGAGATTTCAACAGAAAGAGTGAGAAACATCAACGGTAGCATAAGCTTCAGAAAAAGTCTTATCTAAATAAATTGAAAAAAAGGCAACCAGTGATTTTCTACATTTTGAACAGTTTGGTGTACACCAGTTTCAAGGTGAACATGCGGATGAATACACTGTTAAAGGCTATAAATATCTGCAAAGCAGTACTGACGTACATTCTTTTTTTAGGTGTTTCTGGATTGAAAAGTTTACCATTTGGATGTCAGCCGATTTAGTTTTTGGCAGCGAAAGAAGCGCCAATTTCATAGAATAAATCCAAATATCTCAGGGAGTTGTGTGTTTAAAAGAGTTCTGGAAATTGGATGTTCATTAGGTTAGATAAAGAGACTACAAAAATTTATAGATGCGGGACATACAAGCGAAATAATACATATAAGCATCTGAACATATGAGTGTCCCATTATATCAGAGAGCTGATTTTACAAATAATTAACTTAGGTTCGGTTCGATGGGGCTACTTGACGATGATATGAAAAGACATATGGCACCATATTAGACTCATCGCGATTGTTGGTACGAACCCAATCACGTCCCTCAAATCACTTAGGATAGGTTAGGTTGGGCGGCGGTCCTCAATAAGCAGGGACCCACTTAGGCCAGAATGAAGACCCATTATAATACCGCGTGTAGAGAACCGGAAACCAACCTCAGAAACCTTACATGCTGGAATTCCCTAAAGAATGAAGCTCTGGGCAACCGTATCGGTATAAACCCTATCTTGTGCCGCACTAAGTGCAGAACCAGTTAGACCCACATACGAAACTTTTAATTCTAAAGATATCGAGCCTGGCTAGGTCGCTGAGGTCATTGAAGAAGTACTCTCTTAATGTTATCCTCCTCAACCTTGATAGAGCAGGGCATGTGCAAAAAAGGTGATTAAGCGTTTCCTCTTCTTCCTCGTCTCGGCAGCTTCTACAGAAATCGTTGGAAGGAACACCCATTCTGATAGCATGCCTGCCAATAAGACAATGCCCCGTAAGGGCTCCTATTATAATTCTAATAAGTTTCCTGTTTGCGGACAGAAGTCTTCCTGTTCTCTTCAGATCCAGGTTAGGCCAGATCTGCTTCGACAGAAGACAAGTATTGATATTATTCCACCTGCTGTTAGCTATTCTTCTAGCTTCGCTATCAAGGCGGGATTTTATCACTTCTTAAGAGACCAGCGGTTCCTCCCTATTATTTTTCTCTTTGGTGCGGCTTTGTGGATAGGAAATATGCTTCTCAAATTACTTAGTTTGCCTACAAAACTTTAAGAATTTTGTGTAGGCTCAGCTTCCTACATGGCTGTTCTAAGTTATTGGATCTTGAAATTCACCAGTCCTAAAAATTAATTACAAGTGTCGACAAGCCATTAACAAAATATGCAAAATCCACAAAGTCAATCTCCGTTTTGTTTAAGAGGAAATGCTCCATGCGCCCTCAGGGGTGACCAAGTTCCCCAAGTGTGTGGGACTCTTTCCAACAAAACACTCTCCATCTTCATGTAAACCAACCCCTTTAGGGTGGTTCCACTTTCCTTAGCCTCTAAGGGCTCTTATATTTTATGGCGGTGACAGATTTATATCCTGTTCTCTTCTCTTTACCTTCAATACTTCCTCGAAGTAGGAGCACATGCAACTTAAATTTTCCCCAATATTGCACGTTACTATAATGATATTTTGTGGTATGATTCCGCCTACCTCTGTTTCTATTCTTCGTCTCTCTACAAGACACCTGGTGCATTCGAAGAATGTGGATTTGTCGAGTCACCATACTGACATGCTAGGCTCGCTGTTCTTTCCATTCTATCCGTGACCGGTAAGGAATCGCGGAGGAGTTTCAAAGTCCAACCCGAGATGTTTCCGATCAGTCTTGCAGTCCTTCTTCTCCTCGTCTATCTGCTCCAGCACTCTTGTCAGCGTTGTATGGTAATCTCTTTGGCTTCCATCGTTGCCACTTCTTTCAAAACCTCAGCTTTTCTCTCGTATATGTACTTTTTCTGTTGCTAGGAGATCGACGAGGATTACTCCCGTGACTGCGAGAACGGGATACTGTTCGGTAAAAGCTCGCCACCCGCAGAACTCCTTTTCGCTGTACCGCTGCTATTTGCGTTCTATATTTTTCAGCGCAGTTCCCGATGTCGAAAGAAGCGAAAGAACATATGAACTGCCAATGAAAGGATCAGCGTTAAGCTGCTCTTAACCCAGTTGTTGAAGTAAAAAAGTACCTTAAGACCTTATGCCGGGAGAACAGATCAACGCCGCCCGGCTCTCCAGACGCAATTATGACATATCTCGAAATCAATGGCCGTAATTGAACGAGGGAAGAACGAAAAGCCTGTTGAAAATGGGGAAATGGAAATGCATATTTTGATAGGTGTACTGATTAAACAAGAAAGGACACTCAACATCGATGTCTCGGACAGAACGTCTCCCTCGACAGATATAACTTTGAGGTAGTTAAGGACTATGTCTACCTAGGCTCCGCTATCAATTTTATCAACGTAGTCTTGACCCTAAGTCATGGGGGCGTAAATGAAAATGAGAATGCCGATGAACCAATCAGACAATAATCGGCTCTTGACTGAGGGAGCCGTCAAAATCGAAACAAAGGTGGAGTAGGCTAGACAGCTGTTTTATTTCCTGAATGATATGACGCACATAAAACCAGAAAAGAACAAACGATGTCCTCGGCAAAACCCGCAAAGACATTGCACGAATTGTTACCAACTTGTGCTAGACATTTATAGCCATCAAACTTGGTTCCCAATTTAACACTTATGCTGTCGTAGTTAAAGGGCTTGCAGATGATCCACCCCGGCAATAGCAAGATATCGTGGGCTGAAGAAACTCTTCTTAGACAACCTTAAGAATCTCCCTGGTAAAAATGAGGGGACATAATAGTCCTTTTTATTTTTTCCAGGCTGGATTTCAGCCACCCCGGGCCCATCTGCAAATATCCGCTCTAAACCAACAGGTCAAGAAGACTCTTAGTAACAATTGAGCCTCGGGCAAGTTGCAAGCCACTTCAACCAACCAATGACGCCTAATAGTGTACTCATATATATTATTCTCATCGAGACCAGACAGCTAACGCCAGACTAGATCTGTCTAGTGACATGACTTTTAATTTCACTTTCTTTTACTTTCACTTTTCTCACCAGTTGGTCTTCCTAAAAATCAAAATTCGAAGATGTTACAAGTCTTCAGCATAAAAACGTTCGATCTGAAGTTTCTGAACCTAGTGCTGTTCTGAAGAAGTCTAAAATTAGTTACCCATAGTGCTCTATCCGTGAGCTTTATAAACTGAATATCCATTCGACAGACAGTGGATTAAGGTATCCAGTGGATGTTGTGCATAGAACACCTATGATGACTTCACTGGTCAAGCTAACTTTCCCTAATACACTACTAAGGTAAAAGGAAAGGAACAACAGCTGGCAAAATAGAGTTTTGAAGTCCTCGGGGTAGAACTTTTTTTTTTATTAAGAATAGTCAGTCAGACACTTAGGGAATGTTTTAACAGTTTTCCATTCTTCTACACTCTGTCTCTATAGACAGCTTTAATTTATTAGAATAATATCTTAAGCACCCACTAAAGTTTGACACCGTTATGTCTAGTAAGCAAACAAAGTGTCAAAACAGGACCTTAAGTGAGAATTCAATGCTTGAAATACCACCTGACTACATAAGACGATATTGATAATCGCACCTTTAATGCCCATATCAAGGCTGATCCTAAAATAAATTTTTATAACATGGGTTTCAGCTTCGCACACGGTGAAACATATTTTATTTTATTCATGTTAGATTCGTAGACAGAGCACAATCAATTTTCGATACTTCAGTGTTAGCAGATCACACTTCTGGGTTCCAGTCATTGGTCACCCGATATAGTGAACCCTGCTTTCTTGTTTCTATAGCTTCTGCAAAAGTCATTAAGAGAAATCCAGAGTGGATAGGCATATGTCCTCCAGGCAAATGTAGTTTCCGCCTTGAAAGTAAAGAAAGCAAACACAAACACGAACACATAAAAAACAAATACAAATACAGTCGACTACCTCTAACTCAAATTTTCACGGGACACCTAAATCAATTCAAATTAGAGGGATTCGTCTGTCCAAATATTGAGCGCGACGACCCGTAGAGAGTCAAGGCTTAACTTCTCGCAACCACTCATACTTTGCATGTTAAATTGTTCGCACGAATGGAAGGGACGCACAGTTTTTGTTGTCGAATCCGAATGGCGGATTGTATTCGCAACATATGATGCTCTCGGAGGTTTGTTATTGTCCGCCAAAGCGGTGGTACTACGTTAAGCGTTGTAACTTATTTGGTTGAAACTCTAACCTAGATCATATCGCTTAGTAGTCTTACGGCTATCCCCTTCCCTTCCACTATTAGTCAAACAACCACTACAACAATACTGAGCTTCATAAATCGCTTGAGTATCGTACAAAATTAAAGTTAGTCTTTCTCACACAGCAGTACTAGACGTTTTAAAAGTTCACCAACACGGTCGTCCATTTCAAAGACTTTATACAAAATTCAAGACAAATAACTTACATTCAAAATCGGTGCACTAATTTCAAGTTTATGTTTTTGTTTTTCCGAGCTGCATAAGCAGTTCCAAGGCATTTTACATAACCAAAAGGTTGTATAATCCAAGCGGTTCAGATTCTAGATATTTTTTCTTTATTTTGTAATTGAAACACATTTTCGTCGAAAATTAATATTCTTTACTATTCACTACACATCACATCACACCACCGATCAATCAATCAAATCACAAATTGATAATTCTGATTTCATCTCGCCCGATTCACATGTAAACAATTTGTTTGGCTTTCCCTTGTGGGATTTAGCAAAACATCGCACTATGGTTCACAGCACTCGTGTTACGTGTACGAGTACATCCGAGAAGGAAGAATTTATTTTAAATCAACCGACAACGAAGCACTCTCAGTTCCAACCACGTACAGATACTAAGGGCAACTACCTTGCAGCGCAAGACACAATCTGCTAGCCGGGGTCTACCTCTATAATAGTACGAGTATCAACGATTCACCGAGTTGTGCTGTCTATTGCGAACGTAAACATTTGATTCTGTACTGTGCCGCGGCTATATGACAATCCACCACAAATGCGAACAAACGAAGAACTGGTTGTGTTGTGTTAGATGGCTACGGGTTCACAGCGTGTTGCCGTGGATTGGATGGCTTCTGGTTTTATCACACCGCATATCAGCTGGGTGGCATGGTAGCACGTTTTTCTGTTTTCAGCTATCGTCCGATTCTCATTCATAACAATTTTTTGTTTAAGAATATTCATCAAAGAGAGAGAGAAATTGAAAAGAGAGGATTGGTATGAAAGCAACAAACTACACATCTGTATGATTCAAACTAAAGACAAATACCCCGTTGCAGTTGCTGCAATAGTGCAAGGGTGAACAAACATATGTATGTAAATTGTAAGTACTAAATTTGTTTTCGAAGTATTTGCTAGATTTTTGAAGTGACAATTTGATCGATGAATGACATGCAAATGCAAGGTTAATTGGGACCTTGTAGGAGACCTAAAATATCAATCCATTGACTAAATTGGTTGACCAATATCATTTCTTACAAACACATTTGTTCAATTGAATTTCCAACCTAGGGCAATAGAAGATTCATTTAGAAGACGTGTAGAGTAGATGAAGACAACTTACAAAATCCATAAACCCCTTTGAAAGGTTCGCCACCTATTGCACAATGTAATGCTAATCTACTAAATCTATCCCAGAGTGATTTGGTTGATGGTTAAGTGATCAATTCCTCTGGGTCTTTCAATGGAGGAGAATGGCTTGCTTTCAAAAGCCTCAGCAAGATGACCAGAATAAGTATAAGTAATGGTAGACTTCCCGCTTAACAGATATGCTATTTTATTTAGTTGGTGCTCTTTGAGGATACAAGTATGTTCATATGTATGTACATATTCTTTTCTATATTCCCTATCTCTAGCCACTACCCTCTCTCTACAGTCCCATACTTTTTATCTATATTACATGACTTCTTTTTCTTTCTACAGTCCCTATCTATGTTCCGCAGCCTCTAACTTCTTTCTGTAGTCTACCACTCTCTAGAACCATCTATTCTCTAGTCACACAGATCTTGAGATCCCTTAAAAAAAAAAAACAATAATAATAATAAAAATTGCACGTCCTATCTGCGAGGAGGGAAGGAGAAGATACCACCTCGAAAGGTGTGAATGTTGTCCGGAAAACAAAAATCCGTCGACTGCACTATCACCGACCGAAATCTATCAGAATCCATCATCAGATCTTGACATCCCGGAAATCATTATCGTGTAATCCACTAACCTTTTTGTTGTCTGCTTTCCTTTTCCTGCACCGCCACACTTATAATGCACACACGTGGAGGGGTAAAATATTTAACAAATATTCGCTTTGCAATTTTGAAATGTTGCTGTTGTGTTCGTCTGATCAAACAGTAAAATCTTGTAATTAACAATTGGACTATACAAACCAATTTAACATCTTCGTTATTTCAAAAATTATTTAATTTGTTTCAAAAAAGTTGAAATAAATAAAAACGTTCGAGGTTCCATTTTTGCTTTGAACACATTTGTATGCGATCTACCTTACCATCATCAGATATTTCATTCACAACGAGACTCGAAGTACTGTCAAGCGAAAACGTTTATTTGTTGTCATTTATACTTATACACCTGCCGAAACCCAAAAGCCGAGAGAATTTTTGCAAAATATTTTCATTTAATTTATTCTCCGACCACATAAATCATGGAAACAATTTTGGAACAACAACGCCGATATCACGAAGAACGTGAACGTCTCATAAAACTTATGGTTGATGAATATGCAAACAGAAAACCTGGGGTGCGTACTAAAAAAAAACATTAAAATGCGATATTCTAACCAATCTATTTTTTTCATAGGAAAAGGAAAAAATTTACTCTGAACATCGTCTTAAGTATTTATTAGAGGTAATAGCTTAAATATACTGTTAGAAATTATATAACTTGATTGTATATATTCCAGCTCCACCACAATGCGACCCATAAACTTAAGGAACTGTACGAAGACAAAGACAATGAGCGTAAAGCCGAAGTTCAAGCTCTTTCCGGACCAAATGAATTTAATGAGTTTTATGCGCGTCTAAAGCAAATCAAAGAATTCTACAAAAAGCATCCAAATGAGATAAGTGTGCCCCTTTCAATTGAATTCGATGAACTGACCAAGTCATATAGCAATACCGATGAAATGACTGGTCTAGTTGAGTTCACCGACGAAGAGGGTGGTGGTCGGTATTTGGATCTAAACGAATGCTACGAAAACTATATAAATATTCGCGGAATCGAGAAAGTTGATTACATCACCTACCTTATGACATTCGATCATGTTTTCGACATCCCCAAGGAACGGAAGAACATGGAGTACAAAAAGTATTTGGAGGGATTAAACGACTATCTCTACAGTTATATCGTGCGCATCAAACCGCTCTTGGACATTGATGCAGAATTAACAAAACTGGATTCAGATTTTCAAAAACAATGGGCCAGCGGAACCTTCCCCGGTTGGCCAAAGGAAACTGAATCAGTGCTGGCTAACACTGGTGCTCATTTGGATTTGTCAGCCTTCTCTAGTTGGGAGGAGTTGGCCTCATTGGGTCTCGATCGTTTGAAGTCGGCTTTAATGGCTCTCGGACTGAAGTGTGGTGGCACATTGGAGGAACGTGCACAAAGATTATTCTCAACAAAGGGCAAGAAAAATCTTGATCCATCACTAATGGCTAAGAAAACTAGTGGAAAGTTCAGTGCTCGAGAGCAAGCTCGTCAAAAGGAGATAGCGCTGCTGGAGGCTATGCTCTACCGATGCGTTGAATTTGTGTCTGAGCAGAGAGGTGCCACCAAAGAGAATGTCCAACGTAAACAAGCACGTACAGGCGGTGAACGCGATGACAGCGATGCTGAAGCCAGCGAGAGTGAGAATGATGAGGACGACGCCGACGATGTCCCATACAATCCGAAGAATCTTCCTTTGGGATGGGATGGAAAACCAATCCCATATTGGTTGTATAAGTTGCACGGGTTGAATATTAACTACAACTGTGAGATTTGCGGTAATTTTACATATAAGGGACCGAAGGCATTCCAACGACATTTTGCCGAGTGGAGACATGCTCATGGCATGCGCTGCTTAGGTATACCCAACACAGCTCATTTTGCTAATGTAACACAGATTGAGGATGCAATTACCCGTAAGTTTAATACGAGATAATGGAGAATAGGAGGCTATTAATTGTCCTTTCTTATTTCAGTGTGGGAAAAGTTAAAATCACAGAAGCAAAGCGAGAGATGGATTGCCGATCAGGAGGAGGAGTTCGAAGATTCATTAGGAAATGTGGTCAATAGAAAGACGTATGAGGATTTAAAGCGACAGGGTTTGTTGTAAAACTTTCAATTAAGGGAAACTTAGAAATCGTTAAAATAAAGATCACATTGTATGAACAAATGGTTTACTCGTTGTCATATACAGAATATCCCATACTTAGCAAGGTGCCCCTGAGGTGGTGCTCCAATTTCCCTTTTCCCATGTCATACTGCCACCGACAAGGAAGTTGTACACCAACTTCTTGTGACTTTCCAGGAGCGATTATTTAACGTCTTACACACTCTAGCCAGAGCTTGATGTATATAGAACAGCATCTTCTGATAATAGATATCCGCATACTAGATGGAATAATCACCGGACACAGACAATGCAAACAGAATCGATCTATCTACTCTAACTAACCTCCAGACTCTTTAAAAGCATTTCACGCTCTTCTAACCCGCTGGGTCAACGCAGTATAGTAAAATCTTGTGACGCGTTCAAGTAGAAAGGGCCCTCTTCCGATTTGGAGTGCTTAACTAGAAGTGGTTAGCTAAAGACGGCTAACTGGAGATGCTTCTTGGTTGAGGCCCACTTTTACCCCGAACTGAAGTGGCATCTAAGTAAGTATTGCATCCTCATCCAATTTTTAACACATAAAATTTTCCGATAGAACATTTTGAATGCATAACGAATTGGTTTTGTTGAATCCAACAAGACAGGAAACAATCTCTTCGCTTTCCTTTCTATCATTTTCATGGACACAATAACGCACGTCGCAAACTACTATTTCAGCTCATCAATCCGCAAAATGTTTTTCTGTGCTTTGAAACACGCGTCGCCAGACAGTCATTAATTAATTTGAATGTGGAAACAAATAGGTAATCATTAACGTTAGGAGTAGGCCGGTTGTGGGCATTTTAAATCAGTTATGCGAAACGCTACCCTTCATATATTTATTCTGAAACAATTTACAAACATCACGCTTATTAAATATTCAGTTACAAATATACACGTAAACATTTACAATGCTAAAATTTAACACTTAGAAAACTCTATAAATAAATAATTTTATAATGAATTGTTATCCACCCGAAGTATTCGCCAGGTATATGTCCATCACGTCCGCGTTTAAGTACACTACTGGTTGCTTTCGCTCTAAAATTCAACATAGGAAAACCTTTTATAGCGTTTAATCACGAATTAAATCGGTTAAAACATACTTTTAACTATAGGTCGCACAAGTGCTAAATCATCTGTTCCATTTGAACGAATTTCCGATTCATCTTCATCAACATCAGATGAATTAGCATGTCTACCGGTCGGTGTCTGAGGTGGAGTTGCTTCCTCTCGTGTCCTTTTTCTTCTTAAAGCACTTCGCTCAGCAGCCTGAGCTCCCTCTTGTGCTATAACAATATCGGGATTTCGAGTAATCTTTGAAGAATCTTTTAAAGATCGCATTTCTGTACTCATTTGAACTAATCTGTCGGTAGAGTCGATTGATTCGTCTGACGCTGGTGCTGAGTGCGAAAGGAACTTGATTGCTGGACTACCATTGGATTGCGTGTTCTCTTTTGAAGAGGCATCTTGTCCTTTAGCTACTGAACTGTCTGAAGAACTTTTGCTTGTCTTGGATGAAACCGTTCTAAGAGTCGCATTTGATTGAACAGAAATGACCGATGAATGTAGTTTGGATTTTTTCTTGCTTTTAAAGATTTTTTCAAATTTCTCAAAGCACCTCATGCATAGATAGGATGTTTCCTAAAACAAAAAATATTAGTCTTTTTACCAGGAGAATTGCAGAACCTACTCCAAAAGTTGGGTAGACTTTCCGCATAAATCGCGCTCTGGAACGATCAAGTCGTTGATAATACTGACTTCTTCCTTTGCATATAAAGCACGGCATCTTGTGCTTCACTTTATATTTGTCTTGTAGTTATTTCATTTAATAATTCAATTAATTTGATTTTTTCGTAACCTGCACGAAATAGAACAAAAATAAAAACCGCCAATTTCTCAAATAAACAATTGGTAGTCAAAAAAGCGCATCTCAAATGACAATCTGACAACTACGGTACAGGGTGTGTTCGTAAATTGCGATTAAATGTGATTAGCCTACGATGGGGTATAACACAAACAATTATGGCTCAATTTTTCGAAAAAATTAAATTACAAATATAACTTGATGTTTGATTGCCACCTGTAGTTAACAATCAACTTCAGATGGCCTTTACTTGCGTTTGAAATAGGACTGGCTTCAATTTTTCATCGACAATTTGACTTACACTTCTCTAGAAAAAAAAATAATGATATGCAGTCAACAAGAAGAAGTTTTCCTGTCTAAAGCAATTAGTAAAAAGCTAGAAAACAACAAGCTACCAGTTCCGATTGACTTATACTGGAATTCTGATTGTGCTATTATTCGAACAAAATTATTATCCCTATACCTACAGAAATTGTACAAACTGCCTAACTCTATGTTAATGTAAGTATTTATAAACTTTATCCCAGTATAAATATCTTGCAATAAAAAATTGTAAACAATTTTTTGGCAACTAATGCAAGGCCCTCTTAAATGACACAACAAACAAACTTTCTGATTTTTTTTTTTTACATATTTTGCCACAAATCAAACCTACCTCATTTTGACGTTTGATAACCGACTGTCATAACGTGCAGCTGTTAACTGACAGTGTGCAGCGGGGATGGTAAACATGTTTAAAATCATTTGGAAGACGCTAAGCTTTACCGGGAGCGTTATAAAGTATGGTTGTGTAACTCATTGCGTTTTTGAATATGTGGGAGATTTTGTCGTCGTAAGAACTATTTTCGTTTTTACCAAATGGTGTAATTAAATTTCTCTCTTAACAGTGCAGTGGCCCTTCTATGGAACCCACTCTTCATTCAAATAACATTCTTCTCACCGAACGGATCTCTCCAAGATTATCAAAAGTATCTAGGGGTGATATAATTATTGCGAAATGTCCAACAAATCCTAACCAACATATCTGCAAAAGGGTTATTGGATTGCCTGGTGATAAAATTATTACCTCCGAACCTTACTCCGGAAGGGTAAAAGACGAGATGGTACGAAATGATAGACGAAATAAAGATGACGATGACCATCCAAAGAAGAAAGGCAAAACAAGCGAAACTTATGTACCAAGAGGTCAAGTCTGGCTGATGGGAGATAATACAGCAAATAGCTCAGACTCACGATTCTATGGTCCCGTGCCTAAGGGTCTGATAAAGAGCAGAGTCCTATGTAGAATATGGCCGCTGGACCAAATGAAAATACTTATGTAGCTGCAGCAGAAATAAACACAGTAAATGAATTTTTAAAAGTTTGCATTTGGTTTAACTTATTTACACGGAATGGAGCATACACAACAAACAACAGGCACGTATCAAAATAAAATAATTAATGGGAACTGATACGCATCAAACATCACCCACGATACAGTACCTACTGTTCCTTTTCATCCACACTTTCTTCTTGTTGCCTTTCGCTGTATTCCTTTCGTTTTTGTTCAATCCAATTATCGATTTCTTCTTTTAATTCTATATTGGGTTTCACTTGATCCATTGTAAGTGGCGACCTGTTAAACGGATCCGTTTGATCGCTTAGTAAATGTCTTGCAATCGTAGACCGATCCACTGTCACACGGGAACTCGGCAATATCACAGGATCAGTCATTAGACTTGACATAATTGGATCTAAATATTCATCTGGGGCATTGGTAAGAGCCTCCTGATCTTCTTTGTGTTTCTTTTCCAGGTTTTTAACCTTAGCAGAGAATTCGGCCATTTCACCAATAAGTTGACCACCGCCAATACGAACTGAAAGTAAACAAATCACAGAAAGTTGTTACCATTGTTGAATACAATACTGTTTGTTGTGACTAATACATTCTGCAATTGGTTTTTCCTGAACTAGAACAGTACACTGTCTCAAAATTGGTAAAAGTGCATTGTGGTCTATTTTGACGGCGAGTGTGTCCCAAGTCACAGGGTTATATCGGCCATTCACAATTTATTTGCTGAAAAAGTCCTCACTCCAATAGAAGTTATCGAAGAAAGGAATCATTCGAAATATCTATCAAAGCTACATTAGCCTTAAGAAATAACTAATTGGGTCACAACTAGTAAGAACTGACCTTCTATAGCTGAACCAGGACAAATTAACCCATAAATAGCAGGCAGTACAACATCGATAAGTAGTACAAGTATTACAGTGTGGCTAACGTTAGGGAGTCCCTACAATACATAATACATAATGAATGAATGAATGAAAAACATCATCCAGCACGAGGTTGAGCCAGTTATATTCTACGTTTGAGACGAAAATATCCTTCTGTCGATTTTCTGACCTAGAGAAAGGTGTTAAGAAGAAGACACGAAGCCGCCCAGTCCTGTCCAGAACAACCTTTTTGGAAAATCAACTCCTCAAGAGCATTAGAAATAAAACCATAAAACGCTTTGCGAGTGCCTCCAAGTTGGTTCGAGTCACTTTTAAATTTGTGCATCAACTAATAAGTACTTTTTTTTGACCTCGTCAGACCAGGGTGAATTCAGACTGTTCAGTCTGTACTGCTACTGTCCATACTGGCCGGCTAAAGTTGTTCAATATCTGTAAACAGCTCGAATAGTTCGTCGTTTCATCTTCGCCTTCATGAAATTGTGTTTTCGTTCACCTTTAGCAGGAAAATCGTTTCCTTAGCCAAAATTCTAATTCTAATCTATCCAAGTATGAAGCAGAAGCATTAAGGATTGAAGTAATCCCTATTTGACACTAATGAATAAAGGACAGGCAACAGAAAATGGCAAAAATAAATTCAAAATAAAATAACCCGATTCGAAAACTTACTCAACACAGTTTCAGAGTATTCAAACAAATGACTGCTATAAGAACGTCCATCTTGCGATACTGCCAAGCAAAAGCTATCACATGCACTCAAGTTAATGTATATGCGGCAAATCTCCAACACCGTATGAGCCGGATCGAATTTGAATTCATTTTTATCTTTCACCTACGAATACAAGTTAAGCAATACATATATCAAAAGCATCTTTTTAACCAAATTTTGTAAGTAGTTACCTTAAATTTACCCTTATTCGGTCCAACCAAATTCAAAAGAAAATAATTAAGCATCGATGCTATTCTGTCCACCATACTGTTGTGTGAAAAGATTGCCTTTATTTCTGTAGAAATCAATTTTAAAATGTTGATCGTGTCGCGGCCCAAAATGTTATCAATCTTTGCCAACATTCCCAAATGCTGCAGATTCGTTACGTTTTGTTGTCGTTCACTGGCAGGTAATGCGTCCCACTCGCCTTTGTCTTGAGCTGCTTGCAACTGACGAATTTGCTGCAAATTTGACAAAGAATCATCAAGCAGGAATATTGCATCGTTGATTAAAAGATTAATGAATCGAAGGAACAGCGGTGGCTCAACAGCTTCCATATTCTGTTCAGCTTCAATTGCAAGATTCCTGTAATGATGAGAAAACGGTCAATGAACTCAGATAAATATATTTACAAGTGACAAATACTTAAAACACTCTTTTTGTGGTTCCAATGTCCATAGGAACTCCATTATGGCATACATTGGCCGACGATATTTGAATTTCTGTTCAAACTGCACAGATTGACCAGTCATTTCGATGCTGACGAAAACTTCTAGTAAATTCGGAACGACTTGTAGACGATCTGGATGGTTGGTGAATAGATCTGCAATCAAAGTATTTTCGCCTTCTTTCGGGAGAAGACTTTCTAATCCTTCAGCTAACTTTGCTCGTAAGTGAGGATTTTTTACTCGCTGTGCGCTACCCATAAATGCTAAGATCATCTTGAAGAATGATGGCGGTCCTTCATAGAAAATTCCCAGCAGCGACTCAAAACGACGAATGAAATTTATGTAAACAATTATGTTTTCTAGGATATTTTCTGGTACGGATCTGAAAAGATGAATACAAGTCATTTAAGCGTGAAATGGGAATACATGAAGATGCTGTAATCGATCTTCTGATAACTCCGACACTTTTTAAAGCTTAAAGTAATATACAACGGACAACGTCTTCTAAAGTCAGATTCCTTGTGTTTTTACACGAATTGTATGCAAAAAAAAGCGACAGGAAACACCTACTCATGAGGTGGAAGATTTTGCGGAACAACAATACGGCTTCCCCAAAGTACATTCAGATGGCATAGAATACCAAAATACTTTGCTATAATGAGACTAAACAATATAACTCCACGAACTGGAACTATTTTCACCGATCGCCAAAAAATACTACTGAATTGCTACTATCTGGCAATGGCTTAGACATGGACATCACGAGTAGGAACATAGGGAAGGCTATCAGAATCGGTGGCAAACCCACCATCTTGGAGAATGATGCTACAGGTACAGCCACAGAATGTTAATATGCCTGGGACATGTAGAGCGGATGCACACCAGCGCTACGGCCCAGAGAGTATTTGAGTCCACTCTGGAGTGCCGTGATGCAATTGGAAATGCACCACAACCAACTAAAGGCAGTTAGTTGAAGATCGAGTTCACTGTAGATGCTTCTTTGTTAGGGCCCAGGTTCACCCAGACTGTGGCGCCGTCATTAATAAGAAAGTATAATGCTGAACTCATTCAACTGCAGCTGAAGAAAAAGACATAATAAAGTATAGAGAGATAGCGCGTTTTCCAAGGAATAGAAGCGAGTCGGAAACTTAAAATAAAAGTAAGCAATGGAAACGCCTGATCACAAGGCATGATATCAAACCAAAGTACATACACAAAGCATCTTACTCTTACGTAACGAACATTCTCGAAATTTAACTTACTTTAAGTATGGCGGCACATACGATGGCAGTGGTAGTGTTACTTCCCTTGTTGGATGTTTCGGTGCAAAACACTTTGCTGCTATAAATGCCTCGTACTCATCTTTGGATTTAACATTTATTTCCAGTAACCATCTTGAAGTTGCCTCATAGAATCTGAACATATGCATATCATTCTCCTGATTGAGTAGACAGTTTTTTAAACAGAAAAACTGTTGGGTTTGAGACGTTAACATTCGCATTATATTTTCAGCTACTCCGGTGTTTCCTTGAGCAATGGAATCCTGGTAGGCAGATTGCATATTTTGAACTTCCCGACTAATACGTATGAATTTTTCAATACAGACACGGTAGCCTACGAAATAAAGACAATAAATTGAATAAATTCTAGGTAAAACAATTTAACCACTTACTCAATTCGATAGCTTTATGCGTCATAAAAAAGAGCTCGGTGATGAAATTGTACTTTTCGGCTGTGTCTCGCTTTTCATTGTCCTCCACTGGCAGCAGACACGTCTCTTCCCATGCCTTTTTTAATCGCACCTCTTTAATAGAGCACTGATCTTCAGGTGTTGCACAGTAAGTGGGATCCACTAAATAAACTTTGTATGTTGGTTTACACAAAGGCACACATAACCGCAGTAGTACCGAACATAAACCAAACATAAAAGCATCACTCGCACCAGTATTAGGCAAATGTCCCATGTTATGCAATGACCACAGCTGAGAACGTTGTCCATTCGCGTGAAGACAATTGGCGATCCATGTCAATGTCTTGCCCTTAACTATCGGTCCAAGTAAGAGTAACATCTTGAAGATGTTAAAGACGTTGTCCTGATGTTTGGTCAAACAACTGCATAGATGGTCAACATTTGTCGAAGTTTCGGATAAATTTCCAAAAAAGTCAAAAGGGCCATTATCGTTCTTTGGTAATATCGACATAGTTAGTAGCTGCCCGAATATTGTTTCAGAATAAGCCTTTCCATTGGTATCGGGATTAGGTGTAGAGTAGTCCAGTAGCATTCCCCCAAGCTGGGGAGCTGTTTTATCTCGTACAAAATATGTTAAAAGTGGAATAACCCATCTAGGCAGAGTGATTAAGTTAGCGTTAGTTAGAACCTTCTGAATATCGTTGAACATTGGGTAGAATATTGATTTTAAGCTGCCCATGGAGGATAGCTCGTCATCTGTATACATTTCTTTAGCCGTACCTGTTCGTGAAAGAATAAGTTTTGAAATAGATACATCTTTTCTTAAAGATAACATATGAATGTAGTCTTACTAGATGTTAATTTTTAAATAAAGTGAGCTTGAGAAGTTTGAATACTAGTGATTGAAACTGTTACACTTTAGGGCCACGGGTACTAAATAAATGTCTAAGCACCAAAGTTTGCTGAACAAAAGTTTGTGTATCTTACAAACAATCATTATTGGTAGCGTTTCAAAACAAACGTCAACTTTCTGGGAAAAGGCTTGGATTGTGAATGCATAAATTAAGCAAAATCTTAATCAAAAGTTTGCTTGCCATATATGATTGCTGTGCAATTATTCATCAAGTGAGGCTTCTAATGCTGGCGAGGGATAATGAAGTCTAATTTCAAAAGTACATGTCCAGAATGCAGTTATAACATGTACACATTAGTGTAGAACAGTGATGCTATATTGTACGAAGCACCTGCCTCTTTATGGCTCATACATTAATAATGTTTAAAACGAATCAATTGTTCAGGGATGAAAAGTTCAAAAAATGTAAACTTACCTATTAAAAAACATAACACGTATCTAATTGCAAGCAAAATTGACTAAGATTCAACTGAATACACACATTAACGGTAATCTGAATTTGGTACGTGTCGGTGCAATGAGCAAGTAATAGAAACCTTCATATAGGTATCCAGTTGGAAATAAATACTCGTTCTGTTGACACTTTTTTAAGGATCCTAAGATTTCTATGATAATGAATGCAAAATTACATAAATTTGCAAACTAATGCAGTTGTCATCTTGTCAGAAAGCAGTAAGCAAACTTGACAAGCTCAAATCGTTGTATATGCTGTAGTCTTATAAATTATGTCTTCATAAATAAAGAAATTCATAATACATACTGCTTCTCGCTTCCTACCTGATAGAAAATGTTGCTTATACTCCACATCGGAATAGTCCTTTAATATACTCAACCACTGCTCCGACAGTGATTGACCTTCATATAATGATGGTTGCTTCATCGATGTACTAGCATTTCTTAAAATTAATTCACGAATTCGATCACATGTTTTAGAGAGATGAGCACTGTCGCTTCTTCTTTGAATTTTTTCACACTCAATAAATGCTCTGCATAGATAAGTAATGACTTGTGTTTCGGCAATAGTATTTGTCATATCATTGACAACGTCTGCTGGTATTAAATAATCCTTTGGATTTGCCAAGAGCAATCGTTCAAAAAGTGCTTGTTCGAGGAGATCCAAATCAAAGATACCTTCATTTGCTTGAGAAGCAATTTCTTCCATATAAACAAATTGCTTGGTCTTGTGGACGTTCGTTTTGTTGATTGTGAACAGGAAGACATTTTCAATTAAATCGTTTAGTTGTTCATTATCTAGATTTTGATTTTCATTTGATGTAGAATTAGTTGCTTGTTCTGACAAAAGGCCTGAGAACGGATTGTGGTCACTAGCCATTTTGAATGTTATTGTTTGATGTAAGTGCTTTCGCGCAAGTTTATGCTTTTAATTAGGATTTATATTATCCGTTCTTACATAAATTTTATAAATTAATATTTGCAACACACGCAGAAAAAGCAATTGAACTTCAAAGTCGTCCGTGACTGTGACAAAATTGACAAAATATGGTGCTCTGTTCTTTTTGTGTGCTATTTGTAAACAAACTAGATTAAAGGGGAGCGTTCGCAGAGTCCACTTTTGTTTCTGCCAAGGTAAGGTAGTTCTTATTTGCCAAAATGTTTTAATAAAAATAAAAAATGTCAAATTGGCTTTGCATTCCAGCCTTAAAACTCAATACATAATTGTTCTGCAACATTTTGTAAGGTTTTTTAATTTGTTTCTTAAAGTATATAAATGATTGGAAGGTTAAATGAAAGATCCATATAATGCCATTAAAATTGTATTCGAAAGTATTCTGTAATATTTTTTTTCCCTCAGTTGGCTACTTAGGCGCCGCCAAACCAACGATTCTTTATGTTTTAACATGTTTAAGCATTAAGTCATTTTAGTAACATTAACATTACATAATACAGTAAAACTCTGCACAGAATACACATACACAGCACGAACCAATTTGAATTCAAAAATTTCGCGCTTGCAATACAAGACTCGCATGCGAGAGATTTCACTAATACTCTGGGTTGGCTCTAAAATTGTAGTCGCCAACCGATTCCAAACAAACTCAGCTAGTCTCCCTGCCGCCTGCTGCCCAACGTTGTTAGTTTTGGTAGATGATGTATCAATGAGAAGTTGGCGCTACGAAAATCGCCAACGATGACACTTATTGTTGTTAGGCATGAGGGATGATGGGTACATAATCCACACACACACATCCACGGTTTGGAAGCATGAAACACACCAAGTGTCTATGGCTACTACGATACGAGTAGACCGATCGTCGCCGCAGATTTTTTGTTTTGAGTTTAGCGGCATAATTTGTGAAAATTGATTGAGTATAGGAAAATGTTTCCGAAACAAATGTTCCCAGCAATTTGACTCTCATGTCAATAGAAAAGGAGTACCTGGCGGAGTTAAGGAAGAGCGAAGACTTGTACGATCAGGTAATCGAACATTTTTTATCCGTCGAACGACGAATTGACTTTATATATAAATAGCGGTTAAATAAGTATTGCTTATGCTTATATTTCTTATTAATAAAACCTTAAAAATATTCTTTTGTGTGTTCGTCGTTGTTTTTTTTTTTTTTTTTTTTTTTGTAGAAAAACTTATTAAGACCCTGGAGCCAACCCAAAACTAGGCACCAAAAATCGCTACTGCGATAGTCGATCAAATTTATCAAAAATAAGTGACTTCACACCACGACATCGTTATAGTAGGCAAACTCCTGTGAGAATTGCAACGACCAACATGGCGGAAACGAAGCTACCAAAATATATCTACAATTTGTAGAGATAAAAAAACAGAAGTGTTACTGATCAGCAGCAGAAAACCCATTCGCCGCTGAGCTGAGAGCATTGAGAGAAAGTATCGCCTTCCGGTCAACATCCAACGACGCCAAAGAAGAACCTCGCATGCATAACAACGGCAATAACAATGAAAACACCAAACGGAACCCAACCAAGAGTAACAACCCTGCAGGAATTGTACTAAGAAATCAAACTCATAAAACTAATTACTCAGTCAAATCTCGTATGCTGCATGTGCTTACCGGCACTCTTCGTCAAACCAGGGGGTTTCTTGTACGGCTATAGAGTCCTGGTTGCCTTCTGCAACTTCAGCCTTTCGACGTTGAGTTTTCTTACAGTGCCCCATTGATTTTATAGTCGTACTTTGCCAGCTCTAAAAAAATTTACCTTCAGAATGAATATGGAAGTGTGTCTAGTTGTTAATCTGAAGACTAGCAAGTTATCTCTGGAATATTAATATGCTGTGATGGTATTTCTTGGACGATGTAGACCAAAAATTACTCCCACCCGCCAGAAGAGTGAATGTCCAACGACTGGAGTGGCTGGGCCATGTAGACCGGATGTATACCAATGCTCCGGCCCAGAAAATCTTCGAATCCTCCACCGAGGGATGACTCAATAGAGGAAGTGAAAGGAGATCTCAACCAACTTAGCATGCGAAACTGGAGGGAGCTAGCTAAAGATTGAGCTGCTTGAAGACGCTTGTAGTTGTGCGTGTTATATTTTTCACACGAATGGAAAATACCTATAACCGAACAGCGGATTGTGTGATGTCATTATGTGCCGAGATTTGGTGCTGCAAAAAGCATTTGTTTTTTTTTTTGTTGAAGATCGAACTTAGGGTGTCTCGCTTAGCAGTCCAACGCATTAACCACTAGGCCATGTTTTATGTTTTTCGTTTTTGCATTATGAAATATTTGTGCGTCGAATAAAAATTAAATTTATTAAAATATTTGATGTACAGATATGGTGCAATGCGCCAATATTATACAACTAATAATTTACCGTTATATCCGAAAGTGCTTTCATCTAGATATTATCTTACATCATTGGTATAAGCAACAAAGTCCAGTTCGCCCCTAAATAAATAATTGGTATAAAAAATAACTTTCTTTTCGAAAAACACCCTTACACCCCTACAATACATGCATATACAATATAACCGCCAAAAGCTTTCTTCAATGGCTAACGCGAAGCAAAAAAGCTTCGTTCATCAGTATATTCTTCAAAACCAGAGCAAATACTAATTTTTCAGAGAAGAACTTTATCGGTGTGCTAGTGCCATATAAAACACTCAGCGTGCGTTCTAAGTAAGTCCAATGCAACCCCCACGGTAAAAAACGAAACCAGTCCAATCGAACACACTCGGCTGCTGACACACAAAAGTGTTCTTCTGATAACGAGTTCACCGCATATCATTAGTGTTCTACTCCACTATCTATCTATTTGTTTTTTATGTTCTGTTTTTCAGTTTTCTGTTGATTTTATAACATTTTTCTGTTTTTTATTTGTCATTTTATTAATTTTTTTGTTTTGTTGTGTTAAACAATCTGGCTCCGTGTGACGCGAAGAATAAGACCACAGCTGGTACAAAGACGACATACAGTGAGTTTAGCTAAAACGAACATCATCATCTTTCACAGATAGATGCATGAGTTTTAAATAAACAAGTGGAAATTACATGAGTATTATCGATTTGAAACAGAGACGATACTAGGCCACGAAAATCCCCATCACAATAGATACAAATTATGTGAATTGTCCTTTTTTTGGCGTCGTCGTCGCTTGTGTACGAGTATATTTCTCAACAACAAGTGTAAATATCTTTCGTTCGTTCGCTGTTCATCGTTCGTTCGTCGTCGTTCATAAAGAATTGATAACAATTAAACGCAACACGCAATCGTAAGGATATATTCTAGCTTAGGATATGCGGTGTTTTTACGACGACGACAGAGACTAGAGGCAAAAAGAACAAGGTGGTACTGATATAGAGAAAGGGAGGGAGTGTGCCTGTGCCGCAAATACAAATTTCCCATCGATTTTCCCTTGGCCAATTTTTCTTTTTCTTCTCTCTATTTTTTATTTTTTTTTTCTTTCCATTTCTTTTCATGCAGTGTTATCTACAAGTGTGTAGTGAATTGTTTAAAAAAAAAAACTGGCCCATTCCATTTGAACACAGGTGGACATACCTGAAAGGGTTACCCCCATATGTGCACTATGTACGTGGTAGTTTTTGAAAAATCCTTGTCAAATATTTATGTGTGATTTTATTTAATTGGGCAAATCTTTGTTGTACAACGAGTATGTGAAGTGAAAATACCAGACGTTTTTATTTTATTCTTTTTGGATAATTTTTCTTCATATTCATGAATAAAATTTGAACATTAACTGTGCGCGTTTTATTAATTTCGGTTGAACACACACAACGAAATTCGATTCATCCCCCACCCACTTGGTGAAAAAAAAATCTGTTCGAGGGGTTGAATCTAAAACGAATCTAGGTCGGTGTACTATCGACGACTACTTATCTAACAACACAGCCTGTGAGACGTGGCGACCGATAACTACTGCTATAAGCATTCCAGGCTCCTTTTCAACAACAAAAACAACTGGAATTACAAAGGTATGTAATGTACGAGTACGTGTAATATGTACCCTTTCTTTTTAGCCGGATTTTATAGCTGAATGAAAAGATTGTTTTTTTTTATTTTTATTTTGTGGGTGAAATCGTGAGCTGGTAGTGGAATGCATTAGAATAAAATGACAATAGTCAGTTGTCAGTGTCAAAAGTAATCTATTTTATATTAAGCTACACCGAATGAGGTAGTGTTATTTACGATTTTAAAGTGGACGTAACACAGAGTTGCGATGGTTTTGTTTTAGAAATTGATCGTATATTCCTATTTCTTGGATTCAATCTCTTATTTCTTTAAAAGGCACTAAAGGCCCTAACTAATTCGCCTGACTAAAATTTGATTTCTTTTGATGGTGTTACGCTCCGAGATGGGTTTGGAGCTTGATCAATTGTGCTTCTATTGCCAGCTTGATCTTCTTCTTACTCTTGGTAACATTTCAGAACTTCATTCCTGCAATACAATCCTTATATTGGCTCAAATTTTGTTCTTCTACTTCCTTCTCTGCTCATAAGTAGGTCTCACGAGCACCTCTCGTCCGTATCTTTGAGGTCGAAAGATATGCCTCCTGTTTTGATGTACATATATACTTACTGGTGCTTACTCAGAGTCGAACTATAAGTTTCGTTTTTAGCGTTTGTTGAAATATGGCTGGACATAAGAAGCATCCTTGACTTTCTGACAGTTATGCCACTGGATCTTTGCACTATATGTTATCAGCGTCGGATTTATCAAAACCTCACCGTCTTAGGTCAAAGTCAAAATTATTCTTTATACATACTTGTATTAAAACAAGGATTTAGACAAAGCGACGCGCTGTCATGCGACTTTTTTAACATAATTCTTGAAAGAATTGTGCAAAACTCGCGCGCCAACACAAGAGGCACAATCTTTCAAAAGTCCGTCCAATTACTCGCATACGCCGATAATATTGACATAATCGGAAGAAAGCAGCGGCAAAGATGGATTTAACGGTAAATGAGGGTATATACTGTCAACAAGAAAGGACACTCAACACCGACGTCTCGGACAGAACGTCTTCTTCGACAAATATAACTTTGAGGTAGTTAAGGACTTTGTCTACCTAGGATCCGCTATCAATTCAGACAATGACACCAGCGCAAAAATCAGACGAAGAATAACCCTTGCCAATCGCTGCTTCTTTGGGCTAAGAAGGCAATTGACTAGCAAAGCCCTCTCTCCTTAATAATCCCAGTCCTCCTCTACGGCGCAGAGGCATGGACTTTATCAAAAGTGGATGAGGGTACTCTTGGCTGTTTCGAGAGGAAAATTCTTCGGGTGATTTTCGGTCCCGTCTGCATAGACGGTGAGTGGAGGAGGAGATACAACGACGAACTGTACGGGCTGTACAGCGACATCGACTTAGCCAGAAGAGTGAAGGTCCAACGACTGAGGTGGCTGGGTCATGTAGAGCGGATGGACACCAATGCTCCGGCCCGAAAAATCTTCGAATCCGCCCCCGAGGGACAGCGCAGTAGAGGAAGACCGCGACTCAGGTGGCGCGCGCAAGTTGAAGGGGACCTCAACCAACTTAGCGTGCGAAACTGGAGGCAGCTAGCTAAAGATCGAGCTGGCTGGAGACGCTTGTTGGTTGAGGCCCAGGTCCATCCCGAACTGTAGCGCCACCTTAAGTAAGTAAGTAAGTAAGTATTAAAACAAGAGAAGAATCAATAATATTCAGAATTGATGTTTCTGTTTCCCATCCCCTACGTAAGCATAGGAACTTGTAAAAAAAGAATATGTATTTTTTAGTCACATAGGCCTTGTACACTTATTTAAGATTAAGTTACGGACTATGAGTCTGCCACTGACTAAGTTATAGATTCTTGATGCAAAACGCCAAGAATCCAATAAAAGTTAATTTAATACACCAGGACAAGTATGCTCATGGATTTTATTCCCTATACCGTCGCAAAGAAAATCCAGTTTTATTTTGAATCGTGACAAGAATAACCCCTGAGTCCCAATTGAAAGATTCAATGGACGCTGCCGATCGGTCAAACACCTACATTGCATAAATCTCGCAGGAGAAAGAAACGAAATGTTTAGCCCTATTTCAACTCAGAATTTCTACGCGTCTAACCGCATGTTCATCACAAAGTCGTTAGATTAATAAAAAAAAAAAAATAAATAAAAGTATTGCCTCATGCTAATGCAAATATTTGCAGCGAGTAAACAATGTAAGTTTCATTTATATGGTTATTTTATTATTCTTATAAACTTTAGAAATAGTGGGGGCTGGTTGTAATAAAACATTTGAAGCGTTCAATTTCGTAGTGGTTCAAAGTAGGGTTCCTGGAGATTGTTCCACACCTTCAACACAATAAGCGCAATATTCTCGGAGCTACAAGCCTATGATGACTAAATAACAATAAAACTAAACGATAGCATGATATTTGACAAATCCCATAGTACGTTATTTGCACATATGGTGATGGTGCGAGGGGTTTCTGTCTCGTTTAGAACTTCCAAGTAGCGCGCAATTTTTTATTTTTTTTCTTTAGGAAAGGCGGAGAATGCATCATGTACCGTCAGAAAGTCGTAACACTCACCAGGTGTGTCAGACTCTTATTGACTAACCTCAATTTTTGGTACCTTCGGCAAACTTCAGGGGGTGGCTTCCTTATGCCCATTTGATTCTTCTCCGTATTCTTATGAGGACATATTTTTGTCTTTCCCTCTCTTTTTTTTTTTTTGTTTTGTTTGTTACACTGACTCGATAAAGGAACCTATTTGGCATCATTATCCTCACGACATTTTCTGGAGTTATGTTGCCTGTCTCTAATTACAGGCTGGTTCTTTTTGCTGCCCATCTACTGCGGGTGAAAAAAGTGTGATTCGCGTCATCTACTAGAGAGTCGCCGTGCCGGCAAAGCGAGCACCGTACTTTATCCATCTTATGGATAAGAACCCGAGTAGTGTAGTAATTTACTTTCCGTCATGTTTCCGGTCTGTCCAATGAGCAACGTCCCTAATCAGTGTCGCCGTCCACCATCTTCTAGTTTCAGAATTCTAGCCCTTTAGCCACTGTTGCTTGAACTCGTGAGCTTGGCGAACGTGAGTTGTTAGATCCAATTATAGGTAGATCAATCTGTCTTAAAACTAAGTGCCTCTAATTATTTCACTAATCATAAGATTACGGAGACAGGTGATTATGGCTCAAAGCTAATTTTTTTACGCTCATACTAACTCAAGTTCCATTTTGATAAAATGTTTAAAAAAAAACAACCTTGTTGAACTGTTTGCCACGTGGAAATCACTCAAATGTCAAATGCCGACTAAAAGGAATATACATCAATCCAAAATGATAGCCAATACCCATCGCTTATTTTATTCCGCGATATCCCTCTATAAGTAACCATAAGCCTTAACCTTAAATAGAAAAGGAACAGTTTGAAATAAGCGTTTTCTAAATTTAGTAGTGACACTCTGTTCCTTTTCTATTTAAGGTTAAGGCTTATGGTTACTTATAGAGGGATATCACGATCTATAGTTCAAATTAAACATGCGCCACGTTAATATACCCTCAGTACTTTTTTTTTTAATTGAGTATGATTCCCAATGGGCAAATATCATAAGTGAGTCGTCAGCTAAATACGGAAAAAAAAGGCGGCAGTTGAAGGTTGAGGAGGAGGAGAAAGACACTTATTTCGAGGTGGAGAAGGAAGACATCTTTTTACATCTAGTGTTTTGTGATAGTGTTAATCAAAATTGTTTAGTTATCGCCTGTTGGGCATTGTCATTATCCCTTTTTGTTTCTACTGCTTTCGTCTTATGATTCCATTCAAAGTTTATAAATTTGCAGGAGATGGTGTTCGAAGCGCTATTTTACTTGCATTTTCTCGAACTTGTCTAGCTCATGAAAAAACTAAATACTATGTCCTTACATGTATGTACATATATGGATCAAGTGTTGTGATTTGCAATAGACCCACAGAAATCCGAGTACTTCTAACGATCTCATGGCAACCAATTCTGCAATACTACCAGAGGTCCATTGTGATGCCACTTGAAGATTTGCAGGGCTTATCTTTTCTTTCTCTCTATCTAGTAGTAAAGCTACTCAACCTAGCTACACCCATTCCACACTATTTCTGAGTTGCTAATGCACAATTCCCAGGTATGTCAAACTGGACGGGTTTCTAGTAGAAAATGGAGCTGTACTATGTAGCTACCTTGCCGGCTTGGCCAATAGGATCCACGTGCCCATAATTATTTACCTGTAGAAACCGTGAACAAGAAGAATAATACTGTTGAATAAAAACGATTCAGGCTGCCATAAGAACTAAGGTTCCCTCCAGATCGTAAAAAAAACAAGTCTAAAGAGTTCGAAATCGAATGTTAGCTAGAGCGGGACATTTACGGAGCAGGTGGTGGACAGATCCAACTTCATTAGGGTTCCTACATAAGTCATTGTAAGCATCAACGTCTGTTTTTGGGGGTGTTAATGAGATCGTTTGTCTTTCAATTTGACTAAGTCTTTTCAGGGTGATATACATATCTCCTTTTGTGGATCAAAGGCCGAAGGGTTCTGGTTAAAAGAACTGAATTCCACAGTAGATGGGAATAGCACGCCTTCTTAGATAGTCTGTTAGTTGAGCTCTCTGGAAAAGAGGTACCTAGCACTTAGACCCAAAAAGGTCCATTGTGATCATTGATAGATACGATGGTGCAGGGAAATAAGTTCCATTTCATCAGGACTAACGCCAAAAAAAGAAGTATGGACTTTTGTCCCAAGCCATCGGGACATAAGTTAAGACATTTTTTTTTTTGTTGAAGGTGGGCATAAGCCAAAAATGTTTGGGACTCTGGCAATAATATTTAAAAAAATATGTCCAAACCGATTTTGGACATAAAGGGTAAAGGACCAGAACAGCGAAGTTGGGAGGGAATAAGTTGATAAGACCACACCAAAGTAATATAGATTCACTCCTAACTTCAATATTTTTGAAGTTTTATTACTTCGACAAATTGTGCATTCAAAGCAGTTCTACAACACGTTCGATATTTTTACGCAAACCGTTGCATCGCATAGTACACTGTCCTGCAGAAGAGAACTCTTAAAATTTAAGAGTTCTTATATACTTTTAGCGTTAATAAGTTATCACTTTTTATTTACGTAAATATTTCAATTGAAACTCACAACAATTTGATCGTAATAAACTTGTATTTAAAATTTTTTGAAAATATTATATAATACGAGAGCGTAAAACAATTAGTTCATTTTGTCGACGGTAAAATTGAACATTCCACGCTCAAGTAAGCCTGAACTTATTTAGTTTCTAAAACAGGATTATCACCTTTTCTGAAATATCTACAACTACTTGATGATGAGTAAACCAGTTATAAAGTATTAAACAAATTATTTTTTTTAAAATATTCTCAACCTCTAAACTTTAAATCAGGTTCAGTTGTACATATATTTTGGGTTCAGTTAGCTTCATTGATATGACAAAATTGTTCTTAAAATTATTCATTGAGGATCTTAATTGAAAGGCATTCTATTATAATTCCATTCCCAAAAACCATTTCAATTAAAATACATAGGTACTGCCTTAAGTTGTGTAAGCGTGTGATTTGTTCTTAAAGTAAAATGTAACTTTGCCCTTTCTTTGTACATCCTCTAAAACCTCATATATTTTTTTTTGCATGTGCCTTTATTTCTTCTGCACAGCAAGACAACGCTATGTAATTTTCTCTATACGAAGTTTAAATATGTATCTGGGAATTTTATTTTCAATAAAAACAAACTAGGACTGGGTCTCTACGCAGCTTTGATTTAAAATATTGACTTTTTTTTTTTCAAAAAGCCTAACATAACGCGTCTACAAAAAAAAATACATGCAGAAATAGAAACTTATCCTTTGTTGAGTACAAGTATACTTACATATGTATACCTATATGTATGTATATGCAAAATTAGTGTTGCGGTGTACCCATTTAAACGTATCCCGAGGTTTTGGTTTAGGTTCTCCGCACACACCTACCATTGAGAAATTCTATCGGAATGCGAGTAGACGCAAATTGCGAGCTAGTGCCGAGCTACCCTCCTTCAAAAATATCCGCAAAAGCTATTTCATTCATGATTTTAGTTTCGTTTAGCTTTTATTTCGAATCGTAAGATACAATAGATATGTATGTATGTATATATGTATAGATAGATCTCCATGATGTAACAAAAGATTGGTCGAAAAAAGGAAGACGTTTTTGGATGTTAGCATACACTTTATTGATGTAAGTAGCTTTAATGTCTCTAAAACCTATTTACACGACTACTACTCGTAGGTGTAGTACATCTTCCATAGTTCAATCAGATTTGTCACAAAAACTGATTCCTCTTTGGTGACAGTTGTAAAAGCTTCATATTTTGTGGTCAGTGATATGAAAAGTTTAAAAAGTGTTGAAAGAACTAAGAAGTTCCAAATGTGCACTGGACATGCATTATGTGCTCCACCATTCGTGATAAGAATTTTTATTCTCATTTCGACATTTATGTGGGTTTTTATCGATTTTTCCATACAGGCGGTGTCTATTACTACTACACTGGACTAGATGTGATTATATGTAGGTTGCTGGGGCAATGCTAGAGTTGAAAGGGTAGTGTGCTGGAGTGTTCACTGAAGCGCTGTATTGTTATTATTAATGTGCTTCCAGACAGTGTGCATGGATTAGGCAATGTTATTACAATTATTGAAATAAATCTGTAAAGTTCAGATTAAATTTCTACATTCAATTTGTACACATATTTTGATTTGTTTACACAATGACGTCCTGTCGACAGAGGGTCTGCTACAAATAAACATGAAAGATAAGCCAGTTTATTGATTATGACAATCGGAGAGTAAGTGGGTTATGTGTGATTTGATTTATGTAATCTGTGGAAGAATTCAAGATAAGGTTTTATGTGTATTTAATTGGACTATGTTTTAATTGTTAGCATTTTAGCTTAGTAATATGAACTAAGCGTAGAGATGTGGTGTTTCAGAAGTGTTGTCCGCTTTCCTTTATTTCAATCAAAGTTTCTCAGAAACACTTGTTTGTTAGCCTTTTTAACTTGCACGATTCTTCGTTTCTAATCCGTATTGCTAGTCTTGTACATTATCCTTACAGTGGGTTTCCTTAAAACAGAGCACTTTTCCGACTATTATAATCGTCTCTAATTAGCTGTCCCAGGACATTCCAGGCAACTGCATGGCGGATGAACTCGCCAGAGAGGGCACAACACTACCAATTCTTCCGGATAAGGGGAATTTAAGCATGCCTCTCGCTATCTGCAAATTGCTACTCAATAGAAACGCGATCAATATCGCCAATCGTAGATGGACAAGTGGCAGCACCTGTCACATCACTAGGCAGATCTGGCCGAAGTTGGATCTCAAACGCTCCTATTGTCTCATCAGACGAAAGAGAATGATAATAAGCACCTTAGTGGGTGTCATCACCGGTCACTGCGCTATCGGCAAGCATGCCTATAGGCTCGGCCTCCTCTATAACAACTTCTGCAGAAGCTGCATGGATGAGGAAGAGGAGGAGACAATTCTCCATCTTCTTTGTTCATGTCCGGCCCTTTCAGCTCGAAGAAGGGCATATTTGGGGGCCAGCTTCTTCAACGACCTAAGCGAACTGGCCGACATCAATATAGGCAGTCTCCAGCGCTTCATAGTAAGCTCCGGCTGGTTCTACGGGTAGTATTTCCGGTGGAATACTGATCCTGGTGGTAACACAATGGACCTCTTTGGTCTAAGTGAGGTTTCAATTGCAGCCTGCCACTCCAACCTAACCTAACCTAGCTGTCCCAGAGGGGAAACCTTGCGCACTAGTTGCGGCAATTCTGATGGCTTTATGGCAGTGCTGCCACCAGTTTTCGATTTCTCCAGAGCTCTGGTGTCGAGTCATGGGGCGGATGTTGAAATTAGACGTTGAACTTCTGCACAATCATGTTTCCCGACGTAACGTCATTGGATATCCATATTCGGGCTTATCAATTGACCTAAACAAGACAGTTCTTGTACCATTTACTAGAAGGTGGAAACTGAACTTTGGTACAGCTATTGGATTTTCAGATGAAGTGAAATATTTAGGAATTGTTTTCCATTAAAAAAAAAAAACTTATTCCACTTGGATTTCGTCGAATTCACCTAGGGTTTACAGCCCAAGGTCACACACTGACTTTAGCCCATTATAGTAAGACATATGCTTACCTCCACTTCCATAGTACTTGTAAGATGGACAAAAGTAAAAAAAAAGTTAAAGTAGCCGTGTTTTTTTGATAATTATACTCACTTCAGTCAAAAAAACGATCTATACTCACTTCATCCACAGTAGCAGCCGCACCAACCAATTGGTTTGCGGCTCGATTTCTTTTTCTTCGTTTGACAGTTTGCAAATGTCAAAACCGAGGAAAAGCAACAACGACGATCGGCTAAAGGCTAATTTATGAGATTTTTCGCGCTCTGGTGGTCAACTTATGTAGTTCTATCCTCACATGCTGCTACTGGGAAAGTTATCGCCACTTGGTGTGTTGTTATTGCTATGTGTGTAAAATTGTACTGGGCTGGGTATACAGCTCTCAAAAAACACGGCTATTGATTCATATCGTTTCCTCATTAAGTTTCTCCAAAAATGACACTTCTCTGAAATTGACAATAGCCGTGTTTTTTTGATAATTATACTCACTTCAGTCAAAAAAACGACTATACTCACTTCATCCACAGTAGCAGCCGCACCAACCAATTGGTTTGCGGCTCGATTTCTTTTTCTTCGTTTGACAGTTTGCAAATGTCAAAACCGAGGAAAAGCAACAACGACGATCGGCTAAAGGCTAATTTATGAGATTTTTCGCGCTCTGGTGGTCAACTTACGTAGTTCTATCCTCACTTGCTGCTACTGGGAAATTTATCCCCACTTGGTGTGTTGTTATTGCTTTGTGTGTAAAATCTTACTGGGCTGGGTATACAGCTATCAAAAAAACACGGCTAATATCAAACAAATTCTATTCGATTACCCATCAATTTATATATCTATCCATCAATATTTTCAAGATCATTTAAAGATCACTCCATCTTAGAGTAGACAATTCAAAAAGGGGAAATTACCTACTTGAGAAATTCATATCAGTTTGGTTGATAAATTTGAACAATCTAAACAAACCCTCTCCTCGTACTTTTAGTTGCAATTACGTCTTAAATAAATCCACATAGGATAGAACGATGTCACTCGATACACTTGTCATTCTAAACATTTCCCATACGCAACAATATGTTGTCTTCTGGTTTCAATTAAATGTCATTTAAAGTCAATTTAGTTATATTTATTACAATTCCCATGAACTTTGTCTGTTTTGTTCGCAAATTATACAATTGTAGGCACACATACATATGTTGTTATTGTAGTAAGCGGTATTCAATTCATTCTTTCGGACGTTTCATTCGATGCTGCTTTAATTTTCACCGTAGATTTAAAGGCGGAAATTGGCGATTATTTAAGTTTATTGTTCCCGTTGGAGAACATTTTCTACTTCTAATTTATTTGAACGGAAATTAATTTTTTTTTCAATTAGGATTGTTGATTTGTATAGCTATTGTCCAAAATTTTCTAAGGTTTGTCGTTCGGAACTGTTTTATGTTAAAAGGCAGTACTTTTTTCAAGTCGTACTGGGTTATATAATTCAGGGGCTAGGCAGCGTATACCACCCACGCACTTAAACCAGTAGTTGGTCCATAATGATATCTCAGAATCTAGGAGCAACTCTTCTACCTATTCGGTGAACCAGTGGGAACTTTCGATAAACAAAACTAGCTTTTTGGAATCTTGTTGTGCTAGGTCGCCAAGGTTGTCAAAAAAGAAGGCACCGAGATGGTTCCGTCTTTATGGAGAGAACACTGGACAGGTACGGAGGAAACGGATGATTGTTTCTTCCTCTTTTCCGTCTTGCAGCTTCTGCAGACATGGCTGCCTATTGAGCAATGTCTTGTAATGACACTTTCAATGATTCTAAGAATAAGTTTACCACCTTTGGTCGGTTTTACTGATTGCACCCTTCTTTAATATAAGTTTGCATGTAGCTATTGGTACTCTGAGATTATTTTTATCAGAAATATTCTGTATTGTAGCACCAAAATATTGTAATTAAATTTCGTTAAATTTTAATTGTTAAAGCTAATATTGGGTTTAACGGTAAATGAGGGCAAGACCAAGTATATGCTGTCAACAAGAAAGGACACTCAACACCGACGTCTCGGACAGAACGTCTACCTAGGCTCCGCTATCAATTCAGGCAACGACACCAGCGCTGAGATCAGACGAACCACCCCCGAGAATAATTGAATGGAAGATTTACTATTTGAGTCACAGTCAAGTAAGATAGAATTTCCCTTCCGTAACATAGGAAGGAAATCAAAGAAAATTACGGGAGGTACTCTGCTCCACCTATTCGCCTTAACAGCTCTTATTGAAATCATTTGAGAAGAGACCTAACCTTATTGTGTGATTGTCTAACAGGCAGTGGCCTGTCACGACACCTATTGTGTGCTGATATACAGCCTGTTAAGTGAGATCAAACGCATTTTAGATCCAGTTTGGGTCAATTCTGCTTGGTAGTCTTTTTTCCTGTCGATTGTATCTAGCCTAATCAAAAAATACAAATATTCAGCCCGGCATCTTATAAAGACTCAGGGCCTATCTTCTCGTTACCATTCATACTGTGCGTGTTATATTTTTTGCATCAATGAAAGGGACTTTCACCTACAGTAAGGGCTTCGAACTGCGGATTGAGAAGCATTTTCATGACAAATTATACTCCTAAAGGTTTTTAATTGCATTCCAAGAGGTGGCGCCGCCGCGAAAAACGTTTAGTTATTTTCTAAAGACTAGAACCTGTGTCCTCTCGCTTAGCAGTGCATCGCACTCATTATAAATGAATTGAAATGCTCTACTTTCTCCTCAAGGGATGAGCGGTTAACAAGACTGACTTTAGAGATTTTAAGTCTGGTTGGGTGTCCGTAAAAGAGCTTATATCCTTTCTCTATAGCCAAAACAAGGCTTCTTTAATTCCCATTACTTCCACTTGGAATGCACTGCAAAGGTTAGGAAGGCAGAAGGAGCGGTAAGAATTTACCTTGTCTGAGAAAATACAGAATGCTGTCATTCCAAAAGTCTGCACAATGATTTCGGCCATAAGACCTCCCTTATAAACCAAATTGTAAGATACTTCCAATACTTGCTCAATATCTACTTACTTACTTATCAGGCCAGCGACCCTTGGAGGGTCTGAGCCTGAACTAATGCCGCTTGCCATCCTTTACGGTCCCGGGCACGCTGCTTCCAATTTACTAGACCCAGGCTTCTGGCGTCCGCGATTGCCTGATCTTAAAACCAGAGGTTCGGTCTTCCTCTTCTTCGCGAACCAGGTGGCTGGGATTCGAAGATCCTCTTAGCTGGAGCATTCTCGTCCAGTCGCTCGATGTGGCCGAGCCATTGCAGTCGACGGATTTTTGCCTTCCGGACTACATCCACATCTTTGTACAGCTCATAGAGTTCGCGGTTGTATCTTCTCCTCCATTCGCCCTCCTCACAGACTGGACCAAAAATTCGACGCAGGATTTTTCTTTCGAAGGATCCCAAAATCTGATCCGCTGTCTTACTTATCGTCCAGCATTCTGCTCAATATCTAGTTTCATGTGATTAATTAAAGACAATCTGATGTCCGACAAAATTGTGAGTTACTGTTGCACTCGACCGTTGTAGTGATTCATTCTCTTGCAACCATTGGTCGTCGATTCCTTGTATGAACATCACATTAGTGCCGTTGAGTTTGAATTGGACGTTTCATGATCCTTTTGCTGTGAAGTCGGTGAAGTAATACTTGTTCTTAAAATGCATGACTCCTAGTTTAGTTATTAATACGCCAGTTGACATTTTGTTAAGAAGGACTATTCTCAATGCGCTATTGACTGAGTACCTTATTATCTCCATTAAAATTGGTCTTAATCAGTGGAACAGAACAACCTTTATTCCGATTCAGAAAATTCCCTAGAATTTGATTTATTGCGGTTAAACTAAACTGGTCGATGACGATTTTTTTTTCCATAGAAATGAGAGTAGATGTCATAAGATACAAGTTTCACCAACATATGTATGGCTTCTTGTTTTAGGCCATGAATAATGTAATGGAAGAACTGACAAGAAACAAGCAAAGTACATATTCGATTCTGATCGATGTTACATCACTGATTTACCCCAATTTCTGATGAATAAGTCCTGACAGTTTTCATGACATACATAATTACCCGTCTCACGCAAGTTGCTTTATTTAAATGGGTTTCTAAAGGAAGTCCTTTTTAGACATACATACATATATGGATGTATACACTGTGTTTAGAGGGTAATGGCTAGTTCTCCCATGTACATAGCTCCTCTGCTGTGTTTATAATGTGTACTCCACTCTATATGGGTCATACAATCGTTGTACATACTTTATATCAAAATGAAAACAACATAATTAGTTTGGATCAATCATACTCAAACATATGCACTCTCGCGTGTGTACATATGTGTGAGGGACATGAATATCAATGTACGACGAAAGTAATTGCTCGATCCATAAGTGCGGCCCACTAATCATTTGTCAATTGTAGTCTGTCAAACAAATGAGGCGCCATCCTGACCGCACCCCTCCATCAAACATATTCCTTTGATTTTCAGACAACGACAATACGAGTAGCAATAACGATAGTAAAACCCTCTGAAAATTAGAATATTCATAGCTATTGTTTACTCCCCACTGTGGTAAAAATATAATTGCCATTACTTGCGGCAAGTGCCTTCTAAATGCAGGACATACATACGAGTATACGTATGTGTGTGTGTATGCGTCTGCATTAAATTACAATTAGCGTAAACGCGAACGTAAAATAGAAAAACAACGCAGTCGTTGTAATCGATATCTTGCATTAAAAGTTTTATTTTCTTTTCTTGTTTAAATCTATGGGGTAAGGATTCGATTAAAGACGCATTACTTGTTGTGTGCTTAGAAATACTTAATAATTAATAATCAAGGACACAGGTATACAGAGGATGGAAAGGGTGCAAATATTACAGCGGTTTAATTTACTTAAATAGCTAAAAGAAAGCAAACAAATA
Organism: Criorhina ranunculi; assembly: GCA_951813785.1. NCBI lineage: Eukaryota > Metazoa > Arthropoda > Insecta > Diptera > Syrphidae > Criorhina > Criorhina ranunculi. The sequence continues at coordinate 9,262,625 of OX638385.1, forward strand.
TTATGACGTGTATAATCTGCATTGTAGGACGTCCAACTAAACACTAATATTTAATGGCGTACCTATTGTAATATCTCAGGATTTAGGAGGAACTCATCGAACAAGGTTCTTTTTTTGCTAGGTCGATCGCCAATATCGTCAAAAAAGAAGGCGCTGAGATTGTTCCGTCTTTTAAGAAAGAGCGATGGAGGGGATGAAGGATTGTTTCTTTTGTAGAATCAGTCGAGTGGCCTATATCTGCCTATAGGGCAATGTTTTATATTGACACCTATTGTGATTCTAAGAAGTCTTCTATATAGCGAAACCAATTTCTTAGAGCGCCTTTGGTCTATTAAAGGCCAGATTGTTCTGATAGTTTAGCAGGTTATACAATTTTACCACCTTTGTTTGGTTTTACTGATTGCACCATACTTTTATTTACGTATCAACTCTTTTTGAAGGTTAGTCAAAAGAATTAGAATGCAACGACTTATCTTGAGGGGATAACCTAGTAATGAAAGGCCACCAAAGGTGGTGTGAACAAGTGGAAATTATCCCAACCCACTCTGTTCACGAAATTTAAAGCAGCTGGCTACAAATCAAGTTGTTGGTTGAGCCCGTAGTCTAATCAATGTAACTGATCTTAGACATACTACGAACTCCACTGCATGGCATATTTTGCCAGGGAATTATTTGCTATGTAAGCTATGACCATTGGCGATGTAAGATCGTCCTTAGCATATGCGTCACTCTTACACAAAAACGTGACTTCTATTTTCACTAAACTCCATAGAACGGTTTGTCTCGGCTGCACTTGGGCTTTTCCCAGCACGCCTTGTTCTGCTCTAGATACAATGCTCAATTTACCACACCTTGATGTTCGAAACAATCAGAGCCATCTTCCGTTTAAAAAAAAGTTGTTTTTGGTATGACACGCACTGGAGTTTTAAAGACCTCGCACGAGGAATACACTTGGACTCAAATCTTATGGATATGTCACCTGACGCAATTATTCCGGACTTAAGCCTCCTGATAGATTTACTGCCGCACAGAATTGGTTTTCGACGCATTCAGAGCCGAGTGAGGAATGCAGTCGAATTTTTACACATGACTACAAAATCAGTGATGGTTCAGGTGCTGGAGTCTCTGTGAAAAGCGACAACATTAGACTGCACTTTTTCCTAAGCATAAATGTGACTGCTTTCCAAGTAGAGATTTTTGCAATAATAATGCCTGCGACCTATACTGTGAAAACAAGTGGAGGGGACGGACTACACGGACAAATCAAAAACGCACTGCGAAGTTGGTGCAGACATCGTCCTAGAGACATCGGGATGTTCGAAAGAAATACTGCGAATTATAAGCAATGGCAACAATACAAATAATTCTCCCCAGTCATTTTGGGCTCCACCCTCGGAACAAAAAGACTGAAACCTAATACCACCCGAGTTTTAAAATCACTACACCAACACTAGCGCTGTGTGAATTACATCATAAGGGTATTTATAACCCCTTAAGCGCTAGTGAATTATAAAAAAAAACTGAAAACATCAAAATCGTTCCGACCACCTGACTTGCCAGTATCTTCTAAACAGAGCTCTTGCCTATCTCTGAAGCCTAAACGATGACAGCAAAAAAGGTGACGAGTTGGTCAGGCAGGGGTCAGCCCTTAACGGTAAACTACCAGATAGCGTCAATATTCCGCTGCGAGCCGTATTATTCACTATCATTACATTACAACAAAATAAAAACAATCAAACAAAACAATCTTACTAACCGATAAGAGACCATGAAGCCAGGCAAACCTCACAAAACATTCTGCCGTATCTCTGTTCCACTTTCTGCCCAAATGTTCAGCCCTAGCGAGAGTCAGACAACGCACTCAAGGCAAAACCTTCTTGGATGACCTCCAAGAGATATCCAAGTAACAAATTGGAGAACTAATTCTTTTTCTTAATTTCACAGGTTGAGTTTAAATACTTCTATCTTTTAAAAACCGTAAACAACCTGTTACATAAGTTGTGGTTTAAAAAGGCGCATTCTTATTGGGTCGTCACCTCTACCTCCCTTTTGTACTGGGTTAAGGAAGCTTTTTTTTCTTATAAGAAAAGCATTGTTGTTAAAAATATAGTGATCAATGACATTGTCGCTTTGTTTTCTTTCTTGGACTTGGTCGCAAGAGTGACCTAATATTTAATGCGTACTATTGCCAATGACTAATACGGTATTAATAATAGTATTAGTAATACCCATAAACAAGAACATTCATATTTTATGTTTAACCTTTTCTGAGATTGGGTGAAATATCGTGACGGTTTTCCATTGTCCGCAATAACGAGTTTCGTTGCACAATGACACCATGTTATTACTGCCGAAATAATAAAATTAATTCCATACCAGAATTTTCTACCAACGCCCATTTATTCACTGCAAAAAGAAAAAGAGAGCTACATATCTTATTTGTCAAACAAATGAAAGGTAAATATTAACACAAATCGTTTGTTTTATTGCTAATGAAGTCAAATATACTAAAATTAGCCTTTGTCACATGAGTTCATTGTTCTAAAGAAAGTAATTGGAAAAAAATGCAAATATATGTGAACGCCTAACAACCTGTTGATTAGCAATTTATTTCTTTCGGTTACAGTATTACCTAATTTTCATTTACGACCAACATGCCATTACATAAACGAAACATTGTCACGAGCGAGCCTGGCAAAGTGTGAACTGTCGTTTCGTTTCCATGACCAAATTTGCAATATAAATGGACTTCAATCAAAATAGTACCACTCCACTAGGTGTTAAGTGGAAAATAAATGCGCGAATTTAGTCGTAACAAAATATTTGACATTGCTATTAGCACGCAATGCTCAGTTTAAGTTCACCCAGTACGGCATATGTATCCATATAGAGAAAGCTACCATTAATCTATGATAAACTTGAATATTATTTCAAGTAAACGTATAGGTATAGATACAATGACCAAGCAAAAGGAAATATGTTTAATTAAAATCGGTGGGTTTTTTTCTTTTGTTTTCTTTCTTAATTCAAACATTAATTACTCTTGAAGGAGAGTGCTAATTTTAGAAACGAAAAAAAAAATCTTATTATAAATGCTACTAATAAAAAATAAATTTTATTGGTTTAAATGACGATTCAAATAAATAAAAAAAAGAAATGCATAATTTATGAAACCAACAATTAAATGTGCACATTAATAAACAAGACATATTAGTTAAAATACAAAAATACATATATTTGTCGTGACAGCTTATAGAGGAAGTCGAGGAAATAAAGTACTTAGGAGTTATAATTGATTTAATATTCATTTAATTCATTCATCAGAAAAATATTATCCTTGGAGACTGCAGTAAACAGTAAAAGTTTACAATGTTATCATTAAAACCCACTTCGAATACTCCTCAACGATTTTATTCTTAGGTCCAAACTAGAAAGATTTCAAAAACTACAAAACAAAGGCATGAGATGTATCTTACTGCGCAACACACTAACACCGATTAAGATCATTTTAGACATTTTAAAATGGCTTAATATCAAGCGAAGAACTGTTTTTAATGTACTTTTATTGTATTTAAAATTAAGATGAATTTATTACTTACTAGCAGTTCACCCGCGGCTTCGCACGCGTTAAATACATACTAAGGTTTATACTGAGTCGCTGGAAATCGTCTATACCTATAGAACTTTCAGAGATAAAAGGTAGCAAAAAGTGTCACCATTCCAATATTGAATTTTTGAAATCGGTTGAGAAGTTCCACAGACACTTAAAGATCCATCCAAAAATTTCTATAGCGCGTTCTAATAATGAATAGCGCCACCTGTTGATTTTTTATGTACTAAATTGTATACCAAAATTGTGCCAGTGATTTGTAAAATCCAGCACTGATGCCGCGATGTCTATGTAACTTTATATATAAGAGAGCCAGGGTCTACTTTCTCGCAACCATGGAAGGGACCTTCAGTTTTACTGCCGACTCCGAACGGTGGATTAAGAGGTTTTGGCCACCAATTCATATGCAGACTTTAAGTTCTTGTCCGCCGTTTCTCCGCAGTTTATCGAAAAAATGGTGATGGAATCATCACTTTCCATAATTTTGGTAAACACTTCAAAATTTCTTATTTCCAAGCACGCCGTTGTGTCTTTACACTAAGAACACTTCATATAACTGAAGAAAACAGTACAATTTGTACATTCCTAGCTAGCCACAGGCGTGAATGCATGTAGAATGCGCACGCATGCTAGCTAAATTCGTAAAGAATTTAATTCTCGAATGCAATCCAGCGCAAACTTATATGCATTTTTATTTACAGGTAGTTTTGCACGCACATGCATAAGTTTGCGCATTCTTGCATGCTTGTGGGTAGTCATCTAAAGCCACGAAAACCATTCCCTCTCCCATTAGAAGCACACAATATAAATTGTGCACACATTTTTATTTTAAGGTTATCAATTATGACTTTTTCATCCGCTGTTCCGACTTTCAGTCGTTGCATGAAGGAGCAACTTACTTAAGGACCAACCATAGGTCCAACTTAGGTTAACTTAAGCTAGTGTCATAAAACCGAACGAACATTTTGCTTAAATGATGTCAAAAATGGAAACTGTCCATAATAGAATTAATGCAACTTAAGCATCTGTTAAACTGCTATGGATGACAATTTGTCTAACATTTTTTTCTTTAAGAATTGCACACGAAGCAACTGGAAACAAACTGATCAGCGATGCGAATTGGCAACTATTTTGCTTTGAGTCATACCCTGTGTAATCAAATGGGACGCCGCACACGACGCTACTGGTTGAAAACTCGAAAACTGCGATTCACAAAAGCCGGTTTGGAACCAGTCGTCTGTTGATTTGCATGCCGGGTTGCCTATTGATTTCAGTTTCTAGTTTGTCGAAGATGAGCGAACAACAGACCAACCAGTTGCTGGTGGAGGACATTTCCGAAGACATTTATCCGTGACGACACTGAACGAACTAGTGATTTTGATTGGTGATGAGTTTTCTCGTGTGTGGAGTCAAGTCACCGCTGAGTTCGTAACTGATCTGTAGCCGGAGTTGCCAACCGGTTTAGGTTTTTTCCAGTTGCTGCGTGTGCATTGGGCCTTAAGCTAACTACCTTCAGTTGCACCCACAGGTGTATAAAATTCTGAACAAAGAAAACAACAGAACTCTTGAATAATTAAAATTCAACTTACCCCTTCAAATCGGAGCGAAGTCCAATGAAGTGTCTTCCCAGAGATTACATAGACAGACGCTGTGGGAACAACAAAATTCAGAATTGGCAAGAGTTTATTTGAGATTTCATAGTCCTTTACTACCTCGAAATTAAAGCTGTCCACCGTAACGTTCTGTTCAATTCTTCTATGTTGGGTGTCTCTTTTTGTTGACCCATTTTGGCTGCTGTCTCAATACTCACGAACGCGCCGCCGGTGATAGCTCACTGAGTTCTGCCAATGATGTCAGTATTGTCGGCGTACGCAAGCAGTTGCACAGGCTTTTGAAATATTGTGGTTATAGCTTGTGAGTTTCGCACAATCCTTTCAAGAAGTCACATGACAGTGTCACGATTTTCCACAAAAAAATGTGCCACTTTAGATGGTGAACGAAAATGTGACATTTTCCAAGCGATTTTTTGATAAGAATATTTTGAATGGTAAACGTTTGCCATTTTATCGAGAACGGCACAAATTTATGACAATTCAAAACTCATGTTGTTTTACTATCAACTATCAACTGTCAAATGTTTCAAAGTGGCAGTAGGTACTTTTGGCAAATGATATTTTTCGAATGAACATGTTTTTCAGAAACAATCTACGGCGACATCTTTAATAAAACTTCTGAATGGACATCTTAAATGTTCAGATTTGAATTATAGAATTGGAAATGACACCAGACAGAGGGGTTGGTGGACTTTTGCACGCATGTTAGAGCTTATTTCTCACATTCCATTCGGTAAATTTTCTAGCAGACAGGTCGATGTACTAACAAAATTAAGCAGGTGTCCCAACTTTTATCCCCTTTCTAGAACTCATAGTAGCGTTGTAGAAAAGTTACCAACGATACATTTATTCATTCTTTATGATGATTTATTGATTTATTACTACCACACTCGTATTAATAAATTCGTTTAGGGTGTTCCAGTGGAAATTAGTTCTCAGGCTTAGGTCTTTGCAAATCGATTTGAGATAGAAAAAGGTTATTGACTATTAACTTAATCGACTTAATTTAATAGATTTGAACATTTGCCTATACACATGAGTGTTTGTTTATTAATGAACACGAATATTGTGTTTCGCCGTAACGAAGCGTTTATTTCTAAAAATATTTGTGAATCTTTTCAAAAACGTTAAGGAAAAGTCCAAGAAACAATTTGCTGAGAGGCATCTGTATCTATTAATGAACAGCTGTACCATTTGTTTACGTTAAGGTCTATGATTAGAGTTAATGAAGCGTATAATATAAAGTTGATTTTGTAAACATAGGGTAGCCTTTTAATATTACACGTATAAGGTTGGATGACAGTGTAAAAATATTATCACAGCACAAGGTTTGATTGTATGTTCAAGTTGAAGTGTTTGCGTTTTACTTGATATTGAATATGATCAATTCTTTTGCTTTCACCAATCTTGTGCCTTGAACTTAGAATGTCCCTTCTTTACTAAAGTAAGTTTTATTATTTAGTTATTTAATAGGTGCCTCGTGATGTTTATTTTTTTTTTTTACGGGGCGACCAAGTTTCCCCAGTGAGTCGGACTTTTGCCGACTAAAAGTGGTGCCCACTTTTCCTAGCCCCTATGGGCTTTATTCTTTTGTAGTCTTAACGGATCTTAGTCATATTCTCTTTTCTTTATCTTCAGCATTTCCTCGACGTAGGAGCATATTTGGTTCCTCCACCGTGCGCATTACCGTGGCGATATTGTCCGGTGTGATTCCGTCTATCTCTGCTTCTAGTCTTCGTTTCTCTGCAAGGTATCTGGTACACTCGAAGAAAGTACTGACATGTTAACTTCCAAAGCCCGACCACCAAGTCAGTTATTACTCCGTCTTCGATAAGGTCCATGCTTCAGGGATAAGCAAGGTCATGTTAAGAGTCTCAGTTCGGGATAGGGTCTAACTATTCAATTGTCGCTTAGCAAGAATAATTCTTTTTTTGATTTCTGATGAGATGTTGTTTTTAAAGTGATGCAGAGCCCATGGTGAACAAAGGGACGGAAGAAGTTATAGCTGACTATTGTCACATTCTGTCCGATTCATCGATGTTGAGCGCAACTTCTTGTTGACCGCAAATACCAACCAATTTAAGGCGCTTCTATCTCAATACTCGTGATTGCACCGGTGACAGCTCGCTGAGTTCTGTCAATTCAGTAGATACAGAGTGACTTTTTAAAGATTGTATCTTAAGCGTTGGTTTGAGACTTTCACACAACTCTTTCAAATATGATGTTACTTTGCGTAATCTTCCTTGGGTTTATCGTTATACATTACTTCCCTATCTAGACCGTCTTAAACTAATTGACCTACAGTCCCTTGAAAAACGTCGAAAAGTTGCCGATGTGCTCCTTATCCAACAACTTCTTGCTGGCAATATCGATTCGCCCTCACGTTTACAAATGATATCTCTCAACACCAACGCACGTAACCTAAGATCTGTTCCATTATTTCGCCTTAACTCTCACCGAACCAATTATGGAGATGACGAGCCTATATGTAGAATGCTCCGCAATGCTTAAAGCATGCATTTCGCATTTGATTTTAACCAAAGCCGATTGTCTCTTCATAATGCTGTGTACAGTCTTCCTCCCCCACTTCCTGAAACATCCTCCTGGCTCCTGTTTAGTTCTAAGTCTATCGTGAAGTTTAGTTTTTAAGTCTACTTTTAAGTTGTTTGTGTTTGCATTAAGCTAAATAAATGGCCTGTTAGATGCGCCAAAATTGAAGAAAAATTAAGAATAAGCATGACAGCGCACCACCTTGGCTAAATCCTTTTTTTTTACATCAATGTTCATAGTAAGATCGTTACCGACCTTAATAAAGCAGCGAGCATTCCCCATCGTTATCCTGAACAGACGAACGCGTTTGGCAGGGATGCCAAAACTGCGCATTATTCTGTATAACTTGTCCCTATAAACGCTGTCATAGATGGCCTTAAAATCGATAAATAGATCATGTACATCGATTTGAATTTCTCGGGGTTTTCTCCAGGATCTGCCAAAGTCTGAAAATGTTGGTCGGTAGTGGACTTTCCTAGCCTAAAGCCACATTGGTGTTGTTGTTGACGAAATGCTTAAGGTGCTCACATAATACGGCAGATAAGAGCTTATAGACGATGTATAAGAGACTTATACCTCTATAGTTGGCGAAGTTTACATTGTCTCCTTTCTATGAAAATAGCGCCTTTATATCACAGAGAGCAACAAAGTGAGGCTTCATATGTTATCTCAGCGGTTCTAGGCTCACCGGAACAATTCCTTACTGATTCTTATTTCAGTATTGTAGATGAGACGGCTTTCATTGCGGCTTGGCTATCGATGTACATATTTACATATATGTATTCAAAGTATATATTTTCGGCGTTCACACAATATGCGGATCGTCATAAGACGTTCACTCACATGTCGGAGGATTAAAACTGCTTGCCTTAGTCCGTCGCATATGACAAATCCGCATCCGAATAAGCGCAGCTTCTGCTCTCTGCAGCAACTACCATAGTAGATGTCATAGTTTTTCATCTCCCTTTGGTCCGGTCTTCAGCAATTACCGACCAATAATGACCAAAGGCCCTACCCGGCGAAAAATGTAAAACATTTGCGTATCTGAAAACGTGCAGTTTCTATTTACGACTTTTAATTTCGTGTTGCGCTTCAGCCTTTTTTTATTTTAAGATAATTTTTTATAGAACAGAAAATTGTCAACAAAATCAGAATTAAATTTACTATCTAGCCTCTGTAAACAAATATCAGCAGACAACAATATACACATGTATTCATGTATTACACGCTTACTGAATCTTTTATCTACTTTATTGAAATGTATCGCATACCAAAATTGTATGCTCTCTGGTCTATTAGAGTGTTAGCATACACATGATGATAAGTATAAAACAAAATAAGAGTTCACTGCGCAATTCCATTAAACAAATACCAAAACCGACTCAACTGTCATGCAATTTGTTTGTCGCCGACAAATTTAATTGTGGAAACTTCCGCGATCAACTATGGTAAATGATTTGCATTGGAAATTTGATTGACGATTGACCGACCTTCATACAAAATGAAAAGTGTGTCTTAATTGTCGATGCGTAGTTCTTACAACGCACATACAGATACTAGATGTAACTTTAAAGCTTTCTTTATATTTATAAACATTTTACTTTTTGGGTAAAAAAAAACGCGCACTTAATAATTCCACAAAACAACACAATTTGAAACGGAAACACGCAAAAATCCCACTGACGTGGTGATCTACAATAACATTCTCTCTAGGTCAAGAATTCCCATCATATATTTGCTATACATGGTATTTATAGACTACATTTGACTGAAAGATACAAATATTCCGAAAATGATTTGTGTTTTGATTTCTTGTCATCAATCGCACTTACGGATACCGTGGTAATTTTTTCTTCAGAAGACTGTATATAATTAGATTTTATCCGGTCTGCTTTTTGAAGCTCATTAGACATGCTTAAGTCAATTAGTACACGTCTATCGGTGTACACTATTTCTACACTTGTTTGTTTTCATTTTGTTGAAGCTATGAAGAGTTGTGGTACAAAGTAAGAAGTGCCAGTGTTCAGAAAGGAATCCTTCAGAAGTTCTTACCAGGAAAAGCCGATGCGTTTTTGGTTTTATGGAATGCCTTTAGCGTTTGTTCAATACTTTTATTTTTATATCAAATCCGTAATAGGCACATTAATGTAGAAATACATTTTCGAGATGTCATGGTTTTAATATAATTTGTATGGGGTGGGTGTGCACTATAAACGGATGCAAAAATAATATGTTTCTGGTTTAATTTTGGATTAAGGCATTAAATACCATCACAATTTGTGGCGCAGTCTAGATCTCCAAAGAAATTTAAAATAATGAACACTTGTGTGTCGCACGATTTTATTTACGTAAATATATATGTTATATGTCTTTTATTACCTACATATGTATTTTGATTTTAACCTTAAGACATATTTCTGCACATAATTTGTTGAATTTGATGGTTTAATCTACTTGGGTGGTGCCAGTGAAAATCATGTGAATTACGCATCAAATATAATCTGCAAGTTACTTACTTATGATGACACAGGGTAGATCTGGGCCTCATCGAATAAGCGTATAGGGCGACTTCGTCCGTTTTCAACAAAGTCCATGCCTCTGCGCCAAAGTTCAGGCCTGGGAGGATTAAAGTATATATAGTCACTTTACGTAGTCCCTAAAGAAACAGTTATTGCCAAGAGCTATTTTTCGTTTGATCTCAGCACTAGCGTCATTATCTAAGTTTATAGCGGAGCTTAGGTAGACACGATTTATCGTTATTGACCGTTAAACCCACCTTTATAGCCTCCTTCTCAATCCTCAGGAACGCGTTACTAACATCACGAGGCATTCTTCCGATATTTGTCATTAATTGAACCTCAAATGTTGACGCGTGAATTTGCGTTTTTTTTTTTCAAACACGACGTTAAAGAAGCCGCATTAAAGCGAATCGCCTTGTCTACATCATTTTTTTCCATTGTCATTCTGCATAGTCGGACGATTTTGACAGGGATACCTTAACTGTACATTGTTATGTATAGCTTGTCTCTATAAATGCTATCATACGCGGTAGGGGCCTTAAAATCGGTAAATTGATTGATTTGGAATTCCTGATTATTCTCCAAGATCTATCGTAGAGTGAAAAATTGGTCGGTGGTGGACTTCAATCAACACTGACGAAAGACTTATAGGCCATATTGAGGACACCTATACATCTAAAGTTGACGCACTTTAAAGGCCTCCTTTCACTGAAAATCAGCGAGACTATTCAAAAATAAATAAATAGATAAACCTTAAGACCTTCGGAACAGATTGACTGTGTGACTGTGTCGTCCATTGTTTGCTTCAGTTTTGACCTTATTCTTGCCAGTTCATTGGCCTTTTCATTGCCATCGATGCCTCTTTATCCCGAAACGCAAGAGAGTGAAGTTTTGTACTTTGAGTCAATGATTTTAAGCTCATCTGGATACCTCTTTACTTTTTCTTATTTGAGTATTGTGGGTGAGACAGCTTTGATCACGGTTTGGCTGTTGATGTACATACAAACATATGTTTGTACATGTTAATATTTCTCCTCATGGATATTATTGAGGTAAGATCTCTTGAGTATATTCCGAAGCCTACCGCTTCATTTAGTTTTTAGCCGTCTATAAAAATTGGAATATTGTCCGGTTTTATTACCTTTTTTCATCCTAATTTTCCATTTATTGGGCGTTTAAAAGTTAAGTTCATATGACGTTATGATTTTTGCCTATTAAACAATATAAGCGTGACATGTTAGGTCACTTTTTCCAGCAGTTGAAAGCTTGCAGTCGTAGAGAGGCTCTTTGCTAGCAAGAAGCTGCAACATTTATTACAGCTGCCGCAGCGGGTTCAACTTTCAGATACTGCCCGAAGCATATTGATCGGTTTATCGAAATGATAATTTACGTTCTAAGAACTTCTCATTCAAGAAAATATCAACTTGAAGTCCAAAAGGTATACTCTTTGCAGTAAATCTAGTCATCGAGGCTTAAGGAGTAATACTTTACCATCGGGGGTTTTCCAAAAGAATGTCAGACGACTTGCCTAGTTGTTCGCAACCATTTATACTGTGGATGATATCTAATCACACGTATAATTGCCTTAGCCAAATCACTGCTTTATGGTAAGTAATTTCAGCCGGCATGGTATCGCAGCGAATGATTTCTATTGGATCCGCGACGACCTCACAAAAGAAGAAACAATCATATACAAATATCCTCTGCTCCTGACCGGCTCTGCTCTTGTTTTCTTTTGTAATGAAGTTCTGTAGAGATCTGCACCTTAATGCTGGTTAAACACTTATATAGTATTATATTTAAATACAAACAGAATTATGTTTGTCCACAATCTTGATCTTCAAAATCCCAAAATTGACTTTACCTATTTATACCCCATGGACTTTCACAATTTTTTACTAAAGAACTCTCAACGCGTGCCATCAAAAATAAAACCTATAAGTTAGGCATTTTTATTTCCTTAAATACATAAAATGTTTTGTAAAACATTCAGTATTTATTAGTATAACATTAATTGTTTCCTTCTTGTGTTTATTTGATCTCGATTTATGGATGCGTTCAGCAATACAATTCACGCATGTCAATAATAAACACGATTAACGTCAACGGATTGCAGAAATGAAATTCAGTTTAATTGGAAATTCAGTTTAATTGGATCTTGTTGTATCAAGAAATTATTTCATTATTTCATAAATTATTGCAAACGGAAATCACTCCATGATGAAATACTAAGAAAAAAGATTTCAAAGAAGTTAAGAATTCAAGAAATTTCTTTGTGAAATAAAAGAGTAATCGAGTTAACGGCCGCATCCTTGTCGGCAAATACAATCAATGAATGAATGAATTCACCACATTTTTAATGCTTTTTCACAATAAAGACACTTGCCTGCTTCTCTATGTAGCATTCCATGACTAATAATCGCAACACAGCAAGTGTCACATATTGAGAGCCGCCAACATTAAAAAAAAAAAGAAAAAAGATGAGCAATTTAAATTGTGTGCTCTTAATAGAATAAACTTAACTTTAAGCTTTCAGCGCCTAGCTATGGCTGTTCCCCGATAGCTACCTGACGAACTTCTGAATCTAGCCATGACTTCAGTCAGTAGATTGTTTTCCCACGAAATTTCAACTTGGAAGACAATTTGTTGATGCCCTAAGTTTGTCGTGGTCATCCTTGCTAAGTGGTTAGTGTGTTGGACTGCTAAGCGAGCGGACATACAACCAAACCTCAGCGTTAGCAAAACAACCAAACATTTTATTTTGGGACACCACCTCCCGGCAAGCAATACAAAATCGTGAGTATAATCTGCCATGAAAACCCTTCTCAATTCGGCGTAAGGACTTTAGGAGTCGAAAAAAGCCAATAAAACTGTAGGTCCCTTCCATTCGTGTACAAAACTATAGCATGCACAGTATAAATGATTACGAGAAGCTAGGCCCTGGCTCCCTATGAGCTGTCGCGACAAATATTTGTTTATTGAACCAACTCTGTTTTTTTTTTTAATACAGTGGACCCCCGGTAATCCGACAAACGTTTTGCAGGGCGGTGTTGGACTATCGAATTTGTCGGATTATACAGTACTGCCAAAGAGCCCCTATAGTCCGGAATTTTGTGAAAAAGTGTACCTTGTAATCCGACAAATTACAAGTCAAAGTGATAAGATTCTATCTGAACTGCATGTCGGATTACAAGGGGTGCCGGATTAGCCAGGGGACGGATTACCAGGGGTCCACCGTATGTAGGTAGTCTATTACGATATTTTCTCTAGAATGAATCGAACCCCTATTTTTAAACTTAATTTTAAATTCTTGTAAAAATGAAATTTCAGACAAAGTCTGGCGGGATATTTCTTAGGTTTAAAGCAGCTGCCCTATAGTTTTGAATTCAGAAAAAGTTTGACACGAAATACTCGTATGTAGTCAAAAATTATTACTTTCTGGCGGCTGTAATGTTTCAGGAATGTCCCATCAATGCGTCCTGCTTTGCATTCGTAAGTAAATTCGTTCCCTCTCTAGAACTTACACAACCAGTGGTTGTGAAAAAATTGTCAACTAAGTATCCATTACCTTTTGTAAGCTAATAAATAATAAATCATTTATATATACGTGAACGTAACACCTGTCGCCTGACATTATACCAGACGGCAATCCCACACGCATTAAGCATACTATGAAAAAATAAGACTCGAATGCACTTAGCACACCCTGAGAAGCCTCTGTTGGCCTACTAGTTTCTTAAGTATATGTTGTACATTTTAATGCACCCAAGCTTGGAATACTTTACCATCCCTGCAGACATTTTCCATACTAATTTATTCCCAAGGAATTACGCAACAACATGATGTCGCAAACGACTTACCCTAGAGGACATGATCCCTTCGCGAAAATTCTCTTCAATTGCGGGTTATAATAGGCCGGAATAAATGTGCACAGTGTACGTATATTGCGTGGGATACATAGGCTATATGGATACAATTACTTCCACGTGTGGATGAATATTACCTTGGCCACTTGTCCTTATGGCAATGTCATCGTAGTTTGTTCTTTGTTATCGGCTATTGCCTCCTGCAGCTAACGACCTAAGGAAGAGTGTAATTTTCATGTCTCGCTTAATTGAAATAATATTTTGGGGCGTAGGTAATCCAATCCAAAAGGATGTACACGTGAATATATGTATATTTCATTAGATTTCTTTTATTTCTAATGTTGCACGGCTTGTTATTAAAAGAAATGAAACGGATTATAGGTACAGATATAGAAAATATAAATGTGTGCTTAGAATACTTTAAAGGCCTCATTAAATCTACATTTAAGTGACTGATTTTGTGATCATAGTGTGTAGAAGGAAAGTTTTATTGTTACAATTAGTTTAATGGCGAAAGTCAAATGTTAAGCGATATTATATCATCATCATCATCATCAATACATATAATAAAACAGTAGAACCCGGTGTGTCTGTACCTCCATTGAAGAAAAAGTAATAAAAAGGAAAGGCGGTGACTAAAGAAGAGTAATAGAACACAAATTAGCGATTTTTAGGATTCTTTTCTGTCTGTCTGTCTGTCTGTCTGTTTGTTTGTTCGCGCACATCTCCGAAACTACTAAACGGATTTGTCATCACAGGTGGACAGAGCATAACTTAGAGCAGCATATAGGTTTTGTTTTATTAAAATCGGATGTCGGAAAAAACAGTTATCTTCATTTAAAGATTTTTGGAATTTACTTTTGTCAGAGACGTCACGAACGATTGTTTTAAAGACAAAAAAAAACAGAAGACTTTGGTTACAATCCGCGCGTTCCGGACAACCAAAAAGTGTGCGAAGCCGCGGGTCGGATGGACTGCTAGTTATATTTTTCATTTTTATCTATGAGATTGTTCTTCTCTCCAACATTCAACTATCATTTTTATTTATTTTGATTTCATTTATCCTTGGAGGTGTTTCACCTTCCTTAACTAGATATTTTAAAGCGGTCCTGTGAGATAAGGTACACCTAATCCAAAAGTAGGTCCATTGTGAGTGTTCAAATCATTTTCCTAATGTTCGCAAGGGATTCTTCCTCTACCTCTGCAGAAATTGTTGCATACAATACCTAAACGGTGAGCAGCCTGTCAACTTGTTAAGAGCATATGAAAGAAAATCTGCCATTGTCTGAGAGTACTTACCCGAAACGGAGATGGCGATATATCGTCCGCCTACGCAACTTTCCTTACTAAAGTGGGAACTTTTTTTGTGGAGGCGTTTTTCAACCCTTTGAGAGTAAAGCACATATATAAAAGTTGCCACCCACTTCTACACAGAATATCATAGTACGTATCCGTCTACTTTTGAAGTGAAAACTTCGTTTGTTAACAAATCGAAACTTCCAAGCAGAAGTCTGTAATTTTAGGGGAAGTTGGAGTTTTCTTGAAAAACCACACCCACAGCAGGAAAATGGAAATCTGTTCGGACAGTCAAGTAGTTCTTAAGCAAGATCTAGATCTCATCTGGCCAGGGAGTGGAAAAGAAAAAACTCAATCCATTTTACAAAGACGTCCGCCTTATCTCGTTACCGAGTCATAAAGTTATCAAGGGGAACTATAAATCAGGCAAAATGGGGAAGGAAGTCCTTTCCCCGTCACACTTAGGTCAATGTAGACCCATTGTGATGCCCTAGGGGTTGCAACCCCCTTACTAGGATCCATAAGCCTAAGATCTATCAAGCCAGCCCGCTGCGCTGATAAATCTGTGTATATCAAGCACCGACTTGCTGGACAGTTCTTCTAGATCCTGGAAAAGGTGCCTTCTTAGGAATCTAGTATGACAGAGTGCCGGGCAATGGCAGAGAAAGTGTGGAGTGCCTTCATCTACTTCCTCGTCACCGCATCACCTGCATAGGTCGTCTGTTTTCAATCCCAGTCTTCTTGCATGCTGGTTTAGCATGTTGTGCCCGGTGATGATACCTTTCAGGAAAGATAGGGATTTTTTATTCATTTGTAAGATTCTATCGGTTCTCTGTTTATTGTAGAATGGCCATAGTTTCCTGATTATGACACAGGAGCTGAGCGCATTCCATCTATCGTTAGCAGTTTTTTTTAATTTTGCTCCCAATTTCTTGTTTTAGGATATAAGGTGGGATTTTGGCCGTGGTATCTGCCTGAGCGGGGTCTAATGAGGATCTTTTCCTTGTCAGCTCATCAGGTGTCTCGTTCCCAGGCACCCCTTTGTGGCCGGAGACCCGGCAGAGTCTTACTTTGTGCTGCCTGCCAAGAACCCGTAGCTCTTCGCGACAGCGACTATGGCAGAAATCTCCCTTATTGCCGCCTGGCTATTTCACTTAAAAATGAAAGCTTTGAAATTTTTTTAATTTTTGCAATTTTGCAATTTAATTTATATTTAAGCTTTAAATTTTCGATTGAAATAAAGTCTTGAAGAAAAACAAAATATAAGTCTGTAGGTAGTTCATAAGAACTTATGCAAGTGCCAGAGAAATAAAAGAAAAAACTAAATAGAGAGTATCTCACACTAGGTAACAACATATTGGTATAGTTAACACCGCTGATTTGGTCTAGGACCAAACCCAGGTATAGTCCAAATGTCATCGCTGTAAACGCATTGAACAAAGGACTTTATGATATAGGTCAGTCCACATATTTAGGTGACCTAGACCAAATTCTGGCACATGATTAATATTTGTCTAGTTAACACTAGATGGCGTATTGACAAATGTACTGAAATTTCAAACAAATGTCAATCCATTGTTTTTATTGTCACCTAAGAATTCACGTCGATTTTGCAAATATTATCCTATTTCTGCAGAAAAATGGTTCTTTTTTTAAACATTGAGACAAGCGTTTTGATTGCTAAATTGAAATAATTCACGTATATGTATTTGTTTTTTCAAAGGCATTTTGACATGGAAATCGTAGTTGCTGAAATAATGTACGAATATTTCTTCAAAACCACTTAGTCATTTAGAAAGGCAAATCGTAGTTGCACCTATGGAAAGATAGATGGCGAGCTTTAGTCCCTGGTCGGTGTAAGCAAGATGGACTAAGACCAAATTATAGTGCTAGTCCGAAAAGTCGGTGTAAACTAAGCCATTGAAGCCGTTCAGCCACTCCTTCTTTGTCGTTGTGGGAGCCTGAGATTCACATGTCCCACTGGAAACAGCAGTTTCTTTACAGGTTGGAAGGTTATAGGAACATTGGACCAATAAAGCAATTACTTAAGTTTAAGGACCCTCATCTTCATACCTACCTACGGTTTTTCTACAATACATGTTAAATTAGATACACAAACTTGAAACAAAGAGTAAAAAGTAGATTAAACAAATTATACTATTCACATCACATCCTTTTCAACGTTAATCTTCAAATGCTATCACATACCATATTGATTAGCATCTCAGAAAGGCTATTACTATTTCAAAACATAAACCCAACGTCAAGGCTTTTAGAAATGAATTTGCATCCAAACCTTATTTATAATTACATGCAGCACAATGCTCAACCAAACTACCCAATAAATTTATAGTAGACAATATTTTGCTACGGCCTAAAGTTAATTAGAAGCTACTAGTGTTCGTGCCAGGATGCCCACATACATCCAGTAAATTGTTCTTTTCCTTACATGCAAACATTTTTTTTTATTCACTGTGGTCGCTGTATTGTCATTTTATTACCTAAGCCTAAAAATAAATTAAGGAGTTGTATGTCACGTAAAATAAAACTAATACGACTCTTTGCTAGTGAGATTTTAAAAGTTAAGGGTTTAATTACCACGAGTATCCTGTTATATATTCATTATGTGTGGAAATAATTGGATTATTTATATATAAGCGGGACCAGCAAACGTGGCATGTTCTTTTTTATTGTTTGGTTTAAGATTGAAAAGTGTGCAAGCGGATTTTACGTGCTCATCAAAGTGAGCATTTAAATTCCATGAAAAAAAATAAAAAATGTGTTCGATATAAAATGATTTAAATTTTGATGTACAAAGATTCAAGGAAGAACTTAATGTTTCGCATAGATTAAATGCGTAAAAATAAAAAGCTTTCACTTTAGACTTGACTGACATCACTTTATTCCTAAACATAGCTGACACGCAATTTTCGTCACAACCTTCTCAAATCTTGGCAACCACCATTGAGGTGAATCTAAGTGACATTTCTTGTCGACTTGCTTTTTGCGGTTGACAGCGATGTGGGTTCTATTACTTCAAAAAAAAATGTAAAGCTGAATTGCTTTTTGATTTGTACTGTTGTTAAACAACAGTAATGGATTTATTGTAAGAGGGATCGAATTAACACTTAGAAACAGTCGAACCATTTAAATCGAAAATCTACAACACAATTCAGCCTTAGTGCCACTGTCGATTGATTTTGAATGTTTACTCAAAGGAATACAACGACATCGGCCACATGAAGACCACACTGGCTTATGGGGCACTAGTCACTTAGGTGCCACCTTCCTAGGTGCGAATTGTAGGAGCCCTTAATATTCTAGACTCTTGGACCAAAAAATTTGGTATAGCCCAGAAACCTAAGTTGGTAGGAAGGTAGGTAGGTGGTAGTGGCTGAAACTGGTAAGCCTGCCAGAGACACAATTAGGGCGGTTGCGCCGTTTTGATACCACAACTCACGTGACCTGGGTGTTGATGGGCGTAGCTAAGAGTGAAGTTTTCAGATCCATCCTGTGGAGTTAAGAAAATTGATAACCTCTAACAACATAGGAATCTTTATTGGCAGTCAGGCTGCCATCAAAGCGCTCCACTCACTTTCTTTGTCCTCTAAATTAGTTGAACAGTGTAAGGAAACTATAACGCAGGCAAACACTCGGTTCAACATCACTCTCCTCTGGGTTCCCGGCCATAGTAACATAGAGGGGAACGAGAGAGCCAATGCGTTAGCCAGCTGCGGCTCCACCCTGGATGTCTCCCACGCGGAGTCTGTCTGCTCCCCAATGGGACTCATCAAGGTCAAAGTTTTCCAACATTTTCTCTCTACCGCACCGAGACAGCTAGAATCTCGGCAATTAGCAGGGGCCACTGGCCAATCGGTCCACACGCTGCCAAGTTAGGCATCCCGTTCAACCCCCACTGCCGTAGTTGCGACAATTCACAAGAAAAGGAAACGCTATTCCACTTTCTCTGTGACTGCCCGGCACTTGCCAAAACCAGGTAGCGCACTCTCGGAAAACCCTTTTTTAAGGAACTATCTGAGATTTCTAACATCAAATTTTGCAACATTATCAATTTTCTTAACCTGAGTTGGTACTGCTTGCAAATAAGAGGAGACACCGCAATTCAATCCTGTTGGGGGTATACAAGATACCTGGGACTTGCGACTGACAAAAAATCTAACTGGAGACAGAATATCAACGAACGAATTAGCAAGGCCACGAACGATAGCTTAATATTCGTTCAAATGAATATTCGGGAAAAGCTAGGGATCAAGGCCTAAGAACATCCTATGGATGCACGACTACCTTGAGGCCTATACTTACCTAAGGTGGTATTATCTGATAGCTGGCTGGTAGTTAACCCACCAACATTAAGGTCATCCCGAAAATACAGCAAGGCTAGTGGTTATTTTTAACCTGTTTCCACTTGACTTGTTTATACAGGCAGATACTGCAGGCAGAAGTGCCCTGAGAATCAGATAGTTGGAAGTCACACACGACTAGCCATGCCCAGATCCTCAATAAATACCCGACCAATGAAACAACCTACCTAGACTTCAAAAGACTATTCCCTTGTTGGTACCCAAGCAAAGATGAATGGATGTATGGAGCAAAGCCAAGTTCGCAATCCAAAGCCATCTGTACTAATGGGTCCAAAATGGACGCTGGCGTAGAAGCAGGCATATTTTCTAACAACCTTAGCCTATTCAAATCAGTTAGCAGAGTGACCATCTGTCCGAGATGTCGGTATTGGCATTGGATGTGCTTCTTTGTTGATATCTTCGGCATACGCGAGCAATTGCACGGACTTTTGAAGGATTATCCATCTGGTGTTGGCATGTGAGCAGCGCCCTATCTAAATCCCTTTTTGACATCAAATGTCTTGGCGAGGACCTTGATGAAGCAGAGTGCATTCTCCATTCTCATCCTGCCCAATCGGATAAGTTTATTAGAGATGTGAAAACTAGGCATTGCTCTGTATAGCTCGTTCCTGTTGCAAAATCGATAAATAGGTGGATACCGACCAATGGATTTTGAATTCCTGAGTTTTCTTACAGATCTGTGGTAGTGTAAAAATTTGGTTGGTAGTGGACTTTCCTAGCCTAAAGCCACACTGATATGGACCAATCAAGTTGTTAATAAAAGGCTTAGGCACCTGCGGCAGATAAGACCTTGTAGGCGATGTTGGGGAGAATTATAACTCTGTAGTTGAAACAGTTTAGAGCATCGGACAAATTAATTACATTTAGTTCATAAAATGAAACACAATTTCAATCGTTACATGCACATTATTACACGTGAAAAATTATAATTCAATTATGCTTTCATCCGTATTTCGTGATTATTTATTTTTACTCTAAACACAAAAGTACGCATACGGATATAGAAAATAAAGAAACGAATAACATAAGAACTTTAGTACGTATCTACTCGTAATATGATTGAAATTTCTAAGACACCAGCTATCCATAATTTAATTAAATTAAAATATTCTTAAAATGTAAACACAATCATATGTTCTTATATTTTCTTCTACTTTCTTTCAGAAATGGAAGGATAATTTATAATAAAGGTAAGCCTCATTTTTAAAACGCCTAATGAGATACGTAGGTCGATTTAAAGAAACAGGCATAACCAATGGCTATTATTCACGAAAATATGTATTGTAACGTGTTTGCCGGTTCGCAATGATAAAACTTTTTCCTCCTTTCTAATCTATTTGTCTTTATTAAATCGTTTCACAAACAACTGCTTATCTTTTATTTATTCCAACAATATTCAACTCTTTAAATCCAATTATTCACAACTCTTTTATTCCAAACAACTTAAACAATTAATCTCAATCAAATTCTTCTGTAATTTTAATTCACTATTAAAATCTCTATCCAAATCACTTTTCAACTGTATCTCTACTAAATCTCAAGTAAACTGTGTCCATGCTCTCAATGCTCGTAGTATTTATACCCGAGATACGAATCCAGAATCTTCCTTCCTGGCGACGATTTGCCCATCTAGTGAGATATCGATAGTTCTGGAACGTGCCTGAGGTAAGTACTAGAAAATTCCTGAAGGTTCTTATAATTGCTGAATGCACTTAAATTTAGCACTAATCCCCCCAATAGATGTCGCTGATCGATATCTAAAATGTATAAATGTCGCTAATACAGTTGATATAACAATTCCACTAAATGTCGCTAATGCAGTCGATATTACACTGCCCCCCTCCTAAACTTGTTCGTCCCGAACAAGAGCATCGGCGTTGTTTCCATGGTAACGATGTAGGCGATCCACATGTATGATTTTCAACTTGCCTCTTAGTCCCCGTTGAATTCTGTAGACAGCATCGTTGATTCGTGTAACCACTGTATAGGGACCCTCCCAGTCCTGCTGCAACTTCGGAGACCTCCCTTTTTGTCGATGTGGGTTGTACAGCCATACCAGATCTCCTTCCCGAAATCCTGACGTCGTTGTCTTCGCGTCGTACCTGGTCTTCATGCGGTCACTGGCTATCTTAATCTTCGTCCTAGTTCTTTGGTGTATGTCGGCGATCCTTTCCCTTAGGTCTGCCACATATTCTTCTTCCGATTTCGGCTCATCCATGGGAGAACCAAATTTCACCTCACTAGGTAGCCGGACAGGTTGACCAAAAAGGATTTCGGACGGAGTGTGTCCCGTTGAACTGTGAACTGCATTACGATAAGCCATCAGGAACAAGGGAATATGTCGATCCCAGTCACGTTGGAAATCACTCACGACTTTGGAGAGATGTTCATTCAATGTCCTGTTGAACCGTTCTACCATCCCGTCGGACTGTGGGTGAAGTGGAGTCGTTCTGGTCTTTTTGATTCCGAGTAGTTGACACGTTTCCTGGAATAGCTTGGACTCGAAGTTCCGTCCTTGATCCGAGTGCAGTTCCATGGGTACACCAAACCTGCTTACCCAGTTGTTGACAATCTTTTCTACAACGGTCTTAGCCTCCTGGTTGGGAATCGCAAACGCTTCAGGCCACTTGCTGAAGTAGTCCATGACAACTAAGATGTATCGGTTGCCCTGGTCGGTTTCCGGGAACGGCCCTGCGATGTCGACAGCGATTCGTTCAAACGGTGCGCTCACGTTGTACTGATGCATCTTTCCCCGGGTTTTCACGCTTGGTCCCTTACTCGCTGCACACGTGACGCACTTTCGACACCAGCTCTCGATGTCGTCTCTCGCACTGAGCCAGTAGAATCGTTCCCGTACTTTATCCAGCGTTTTGTTTACACCCAGGTGTCCTCCGGATACGCCATCGTGCATTTCCTGCAGCACTTCATGCACTTTTGAACGTGGCACCACGAGCTGCATCCTACACGTCTTTCCATCGGGCATCTCCCATTTCCGCCTCAAGACGCCGTCTTGAACATGTAGAGAGTCCCATTGTGCCCAATATGCTTTGAGGGTAGGGCTTCTATCGGAGATATCTCGACCATCAGGTTTCTCCATGTTTTCCTTCCAAGCTAGTATCGGCTCGATATCCGGGTCTTCCTTTTGAGCGTTCCGGATCTCCTCGGTACTCCAACCGATGATGGGCTCAGCTCTAACTACTTGGACAGGAACGATCTCTTTCTCCTCCTTTCGTACACAATGCTTACAGTCGGCTTTACAAGGTCGTCGCGACAATGCATCCGCGTTTGAGTGGAGTTTTCCCTTGCGATGCTGTATTTCGAACTCGTACATCTGCAATCGCTCTGTCCACCTCGCGATCTGACCCTCCGGATTTTTGAACTGCAACAACCATTTTAGAGCTGCATGATCTGTACGTAGGAGGAACTTTTGACCGTAGAGGTACTTGTGGAAATGTTTCGTCGCCATAATCAAAGCAAGAAGTTCCCGTCTTGTTACACAGTAGTTCCGTTCTGGTTTGGAGAGTACCTTACTGAAATAGGCCACTACCTTCTCCTGGCCATCATGCACCTGCGAAAGGACAGCTCCGATCCCAACATTACTGGCATCTGCATCTACGATAAACATCTTGTCCGGGATGGGGTAGGCCAGTATTGGGGCCTCACATAGTTGTTGTTTAAGTTGCCGAAAACTCTGCTCGCATTCGCCTGACCACTTAAATTGTTTTCCCTTTTCCGTCAACTGGTGCAGGCTCTTCGCAATTTTGGCAAAATCCTTTACGAACCGTCGGTAGTATGTGGCGAGGCCAAGGAAGCTCCTCAATTGGTGTTTGTCTTTGGGAACTGGCCAGTTTTTAACGGCTTCAACTTTGTCCGGATCCGTTCTCACTCCCTCTGACGAAATAATGTGACCTAGATACTTCACTTCTCGTTTAAAGAGCGCACATTTCTTCGAGTTGAGTTTCAAGTGGGCATTGCGTAAGCGTTTGAAGACTTCCCTTAGGTTGTCTCGATGTTCCGCAAACGTTTTTCCCACCACAATGACATCGTCCAGATACACCAAGCAGGTTTTCCAGGTTAGTCCATGCAGGACGCGTTCCATCAGACGCTCGAAAGTTGCCGGAGCGTTGCACAAACCAAATGGCATGACTGTAAACTCCCACAGTCCATTTCCGGCAGTGAATGCGGTTTTCTCGCGGTCTTCTGGGTGAATCTGCACTTGCCAATAGCCGCTCTTTAGATCGAGAGTGGAGAACCATTGGGCTCCAGAGAGGGTGTCCAGTGTGTCATCGATCCGGGGCAAAGGGTAACTATCCTTTTTGGTAGCATCATTCAGCCTGCGGTAGTCCACGCAGAATCGGGTGCTGCCGTCCTTCTTCTTGACTAGTACAATAGGTGATGCCCACGGGCTCTGGGAACTTTCAATTAGCCCTTCTTTCTCCATCGACGAAACCATCTCCGCAACCTCTGTCTGCTTTGCTAATGGGAGTCGCCTGGCAGGCTGTCTAATCGGTCTAGCATCCCCGGTGTCTATGCGGTGCTGTACTAAGTGTGTTCGGCCGTGGTCCCCATCTTGTAACGCAAATATGTCAGCAAACTCGCCGAGTAGATTCGCTGCCATGCTTCGCTGCTCCTGATTAAGTTCACAATGTTGAAAGATAGTCTTCCGTAGTTCCGCCAATCTGTAGGACGGAACCGGCTTCACAGGCTCCTCTTCAGTTGCTGCTGAGATCGCGGAAATCGGTACGCATTCTCCAATCACTTCCCCTCGCTTTAATTTGACGCTGTAGTTTTTCGGGTTCATGAGCCTTACTGGTACCATGTTGTTCTTTGGTTCCACTAGAATTCTTCCCACGATGTAGTTCTGGGAGTCTTTTTGGTTATCTGGCTCGATGAGGAAGAATCGATGGTTCCCAGGATCACCCTCCAAATTTGTCCAAATTACTGTCTCTGCAGAGGGTGGCAAAATGTCGTCCTTGCTGATTACCGACCTGAGATTTACTGTGCCTTTGTTTCCGTACACCATAGGAATCTCCACATGTCGATACCTCAGCACCTGCATTCCGATGTCCAGGATGATCTTGTGTGCTTCCATAAAGTCCACCCCGATGATGCAGTCGTCGCATATGTCAGCCACCAGGAACACGTGGGAGAATGTTAAGCCTGCCATTTGTATTCTCAGGCGAACTTCTCCGTAGACTTTTGCTGATTCTCCTGTCGCAGTCCTCAGGCAGTAGCAACTGGTGTTGTGTAGCCATGAATTCCGGACGAGATCCCTCCTTACGATGGAAGCCGTGGCACCGGTGTCTATGGTAGCCACGCACTTGTTGTTGCCCATAATTGCTTCCACGGTCAAGCTTTTGTTGCATCGCTTGGTTTGGGAGACTTGGATGGTGGTTCTGGGGCCATCGATTCCAGAAACCAACTTCTGCCCCGCGAAGTTGGCTCTTAAGCATTTCCCGAGTGAGAAGCTTGACCAGCAGGACGGATGTTATCCCCGCTGGATGCTTCTTCGTTGCGTCTCCGGCTAGCACAATGAGGACAGCTTCCGTTTCTTCGTGGTGCTCTGCACTGCCGTTGTAGATGTCCAATCTTGTTGCAATTCCAGCAACGAATTTGCCGTTCTGCGGCGTTATTTTGGCGCTCGACGTCCACTCTCTGGCAGGAGCATTCTTCGGTGACTATTTCCCTGACACGATGAATCCTCTGGGAGGCCTGATCTGCTGCCTCCATTGTCAGAGCAAAAGCCAAAGCCTCAGCAAGTGTTTTCTTCCCAGCCATTCGTACAGCCGTTTGTAGTTTGTCGTCGGCAATGGCTTGGATAAACGCTTCGGTTGCCATCTCGTTGATGATCTCCTTTCCAGTATTGGGGTAGGACAGATGCGCCAGACGTTCCACATCTGCCTGCAACCGCTGCAGTGTCTCTCCCTTCATTTGAGCCCTTCGGCGCAACTGTACCCTGTACACTTGTTGCATGTGGTCATCGCCGAATCGCATCTCAATGGCCTTCAGTAGCGAGCCATAGTCACGATGTTGGTCATCCGCGAGGGTTTGGAGTAGTTCGGCGGCTGAGCCTCGGAGTGCAAGTGTGAGTGCAATCGATTTTTCTTCCTCGTCCCAATTGTTGGCCAATGCGGCGGCTTCAAATTGTTTCTTGTATATAGGCCATGATGTTTGACCATCGAATACCGGGGGCTGCATTTCCTTTCTTCTCGGACCTTCGATTGAACTCACGCGAAGTTTTTGCCTCTTCACACCGTCGAGTTCATTGGTCAGATGTTTGAATTGTTTTTCCATTTCTTCGTACTGACCTCCGAATTTCACTTCCAATCTCTTTTCGACATCTTCTATTTGCTGGTCGAATTTGACCTCTAGACTCTCGAGAACATGCTTCTGCTCTTCGAGCTTGGTATCGAGAGAGTTCCTGGCCTCATCGAATCTGGCATCGAGCTTGGCGTCCAGAGAGTTCTCGAAATGTTTGCTCTGCTCGTCGAACTTGGCATCTATAGAGTTCTTCTGTTCGTCGGACTTTTTGCTCTGCTCATCGAACTTGGCGTCTATTGAGTTCTTCTGTTCGTCGGCCTTTTTATTCTGCTCGTCGAACTTTTTATTCTGCTCATCGAACTTTTTATCCTGCCCATCGAACCTTTCGGTGAGCAATTTCATTAGAGAGGCCATGTCCGTCGTTGTAATTGGATTCTCCTCCTCTTCGACGTCGAATAGCTCAGTTTCAGGGTCTCCGCCGTCTTCTAGCACAGCATTCTGCAACCGGAGCACTAATTCTCTTTTAAGTCCACTGGTCTGAAGATTTCTCCTACCCAGCTCCGCTTTTAACTGGACCAGGGACAAGTTTTCCAATTTGCATCCCACTTCTGACACCAAATGTAACGTGTTTGCCGGTTCGCAATGATAAAACTTTTTCCTCCTTTCTATTCTATTTGTCTTTATTAAATCGTTTCACAAACAACTGCTTATCTTTTATTTATTCCAACAATATTCAACTCTTTAAATCCAATTATTCACAACTCTTTTATTCCAAACAACTTAAACAATTAATCTCAATCAAATTCTTCTGTAATTTTAATTCACTATTAAAATCTCTATCCAAATCACTTTTCAACTGTATCTCTACTAAATCTCAAGTCAACTGTGTCCATGCTCTCAATGCTCGTAGTATTTATACCCGAGATACGAATCCAGAATCTTCCTTCCTGGCGACGATTTGCCCAACTAGTGAGATATCGATAGTTCTGGAACGTGCCTGAGGTAAGTACTAGAAAATTCCTGAAGGTTCTTATAATTGCTGAATGCACTTAAATTTAGCACTAATCCCCCCAATAGATGTCGCTGATCGATATCTAAAATGTCTAAATGTCGCTAATACAGTTGTTATAACAATTCCACTAAATGTCGCTAATGCAGTCGATATTACAGTATTTTCATTTTGTTAATGATGGTGATGCATGTTTATACCCGGCAGTCCGAAGTTTAAAATAAATTCAACTATCTGAAGGAGAATTCAAATCGAAAACAATAATTAAACAATTGGATGACGTTTATTTCAGTTTGATTTTCGAAGAAAATATCAGAATTATCTAGTGGTTTATAAGTTGACAATTTATCGTACATTCAACCGGTTTCAAAAGTATCCACGGTTCGACTTTAGATAAATCGTATATGGAAAGACTAAATATAGAAGAGAGAGAATATTCCGCTTATTAGTGAACGTTTTAAAGTCTGCAGAAACTCTATTTTCGAAGAATAAGAAACGGAAAGCGGTTATTGTGGAGAACAGCGTTCTAGAGTAATCTTTTAAAAACTTTCAACCAGTCAAAAAGAAAAATTAAGAACTGAAAAACTGTGGTTTATTCTCCCGTTATCGGGGATTTGACCACTTCTGATTATTTTTTATGAATATATATATTTTTTTAAGTAAAAGTAAAAGCTTCAAATTTGTTTTTGTTTTTAAATGCATTTTTATTTTTTAAATTTAGTACTCTTACTTGCTAGGAAAAAAACTCTTAAAACTAGCTTAACTAACTTAACTATGTTATACTAACTTACTGGCCCTACACGGGCACTCTAAGCTAAACTTAATTCTTAATATATGTCTTTCGACCTAACCTTACTTAATTTACTTAAACAATCTAAGGACTAAACTATTGTAAAACTAAGAAAATTGTTTTGAAAAAACTTAGTAACAGGACTTTTGTATGTTTCCTTAAATCTAAATTAAATTGAAACTTAAAACTACCTAAAAATAAGCCTTAACCTAACTTAACTTAACATGCTACGTAATTAAATACGTATATTTTTTTTTTTGTATTTTTGTGTTTTTTGTATTTTTTGTATTTTTTGTATTTTTTTTTTGTTGTATTTTTTGTATAAAAGCTTCAAATTATTTAGCAATTAATGAACAAATAAATTATAGTTTAACGAAACTAAAAACATAATTTTATGGCTAGCATTTCATTATAAGCCACCACAAAAATCGACAGATATCGATTTTGAGTCGAATCGTACTATAAATGCCAAATTCGTCCGCCATGTTAGAGGCTCCTTTTTGAATTTTGATTACAAAAAAGTATTGTCAAGGGAACTATGTACGCATGCTAATTTTTAAGTTGATCGGTTCTGTAGAAGTGGGTGAACGTAGTTGCAAGTGAAGCAAATATAATAAAGTTAAAAAATTTATTTTGTTAAGTTGCAAAGTTAATGTCGATCAAGTGGAAGCCGCCAGAATTGCTGCACACTCGGGCTCGATCAACAGTATTTTCCACGACTTCTCAAAACTTCTGGCGATAAATTCTCCACTTCTTTTCGGATGTTCTCCTTTAGGGTCAATGTTCATATAGACCCTTGGCTTGAAAAAAAAAATTCCCAAAGAAAAAAGTCTGTAACGGTCAAATCGTGCGATCTTGAGCTAGCTGCAAAATGTCCAATATCGCTCGTACTGTGCATGCAGTTGCATCGCCTTGCTGGAACCACATGCTCTGCAAACCCAATTCATCAATTGGCCGCAGAAAGAAGTCATGGACCATGGTTTTGAAGCGCTCACCAGCTACAGTAACAGCATAATCGATGCCGTCTTCAAAAAAAATATGCGCCAATCACTTGTCCTCCGTAAACGCCGCATCAAACAGTGAATTTGAGATAATACAATGGCTCTTCGTGCATTACACGAGGATTTCCAATGCCCCAGAAGCGATAATGTTGCTTGTTCATGTATCCGTAGAGGTAAAAATGCGCCTTGCACGGTGAAGGTTCGGAAGGACTTGGTCTACTAGTAATACCTGGTACATTTTATACGGGAACATTTTAAATTCTTTCACCAAAATTCGCTGTTAAGCCCGTCTATTGATAGTATTGATACCCAATTGTGTGGGTCGTCACCTGGTTGATCTTTTAGAGTCCTGTTGGACATCTGCAGCCGCAACAGCGAAATTCTCGACCGAACGGCTGCGTTTGCTACTGTCCCGTGTGGCGCCAGTCTCCTCAAGGCGTGAAGCTAAACGCCGAAATGTTTGCGCACTTGGTGCCACATGACCAGGGAATCGACGACGAAATTTAATAATTCGACCAATTAATTATTTATCAAATATATTGACACAATCCGCGCGTTCCAGACAACCAAAAGGCGCTTTTTTAATGTCAAATACGTACACTTTTTGCTCAAGAGGAGAAAAAAAATAAAAGTTTATGTCTGTCAAAACAATTGGTGGGCGGAAAATTGTACAGTTGGGATTTGTGCATTCGATTTTTGTTTGTGCGCTTTTATAAAGAAAATTTCGAGAATCATGTCCACATCTTTTGTGGTTTAATACACTTATTCTTAACTTATAACAATTTCGCGCCTGAAAATTTGTTTTGTAAACAAACAAAAAGAAAATGGCCAAAAATCGCTTTTTATAAAAAGCCATTCCAAACAACCAAAGGCAAAATATGATTATTTAAAAAGCGCTTTTTGGTTGTCTGAAACGCGTGGAATTATTCAGCTTTTTTGAAAAGCATATCTGCTTCTGTTTACTTCACAAATGTCAAAGTCCCGATGACACAAGACACCATTTGTAACATGAGAGCATCTTCCGATAGGGTGATGACTTTTGCGCCACCTTGTACATTCAATCCGTTTTGTTTTAAAAAATGTCCCAAACCCCTACAAAAGTAGAAAAAAGAAAAATGCCGTCACATATGTACCTATACATACGCAAGAACTCTTAAATGATATTGAACTTTGATATTTAAGAAAAAAAAAAATGCATTCGTGATTCCAAACTTTTGGCTTTCACTGTTAAATATCTCTGAAAATATAATTTATTTAAATTACTCTTAAAAACTCAAAAAATACATAAAATATTACATTCATAATGAAAAATATGCGACACAGGAATCCAAAATAATGCTCCTCCCACTAGTTGTCCTTAATGTTTCGTTTCCTTACGAATACCATTCGTCTCATTTGAAATGATTTATCGTCTCAGCATAATCAAATGAATTATTGTTAACGATGTAGCATCGATCAAATCATTCAAATGACAACAGATTTGAGTGATATCCCTCAAATTTAATTGGAATATCAATAAAATTGTTATACCCACATGTGGTCCTGTATTGTTCGTTTACAAAGGCATTTTTACTCCATAATGCTATCCCTCAAACTCGTTCGTCTTAATCATTTGAATTCATATCTTAGTTGCGGGCAATGAACTTGAGGAAACCCAACTACATATATGATCCATTTGGTATGAGCCTTGGTTGCGTCGACGGACTTCCATTTTCCTACCCCTAAATGACTTATAAAGCTAAAGCCTAATATCTGTTACACATCTGACAGGACAAGTAAACTTAACCTATATATTCGTGTTCACATAACTATCCCATCCCCACACAGAAAAATGACATTAACGACATGCTATATGTTACAACTGGGTATAGAAGATGTATTTTTTGTAGGCTCCTTCCGACTGTTGCTCTCTGACAAGCATAGGGCATTCTGCAAATGTAGGCTAATAGCTTCACATTTGGGTGAGTGTGTTAGTCGCTGTAAAAGTTTTATGATCTCTCACACTCCAAATAGAACGTCGAAGTTGAGTGTATTATGTCACTTATCCCACATCCTGTGTGAGTATGCCAATATTGGAGTAATGAGATTCTTAAAAACGATAAAATACTTTCTATACTCTTATCGGAATTTCCTTCTGGTACTGGTTGGTTTCCCTTTTGTCTGGCAGTCTCTCTACAGCTCACCCCCTGATATTTCATCTGTCTATACGGAATGGAAATTCTAATGAAAATGTAAATACATTTTTCAAATAACAAGGAATGGTGTATACACTCCAGTAGCGACTGCTCATGATGTGGTTAGCAAGTAAATATATACATGCATACACCAAGATTGTTTGTTTTCTTGATGGTTTCGAAAGTTGGGAATTCGAAAAAAGAAAAATTACTCAGAAACCGCTTTGGAAGATGTCGTCTTGATACTACATGTTTCTCCTTTTGGAAAAGTCCTGAAGTTGGAGAAAGGATTACAACTCTTATAAGTTAACAGAAAATATACATATAATTTTTGTTGCCAATTAGAGGGTCAACATTTTTCATAGACATTACTTGGCCCTCTGTAACAGTGTCCCCCTTCTTATCCTTTTATCCTTTTATTTTAGCAAGATTACAATCAATCCATGATTATGTATTCAGCTTACTATTATTCGCATTTTGTTGCTCTGGTTCTGTTTCCGGTTTCCGTCTTCCTCTCCTTCAGAAACGTTCTCCATTTCTTTCTGTCTCTACCTGATTCCTTGCCGAATTCCAGCTTTCTTTGGCATCCTTTAGAATTTTTTCCAGTGAGCTGTTCCACGTTGTTCAAGGTTCCAAAAACGCTTCCTACTTTTATTTCGTTGACAGAATAAGCTTGATTTTATTTGCTGAGTATAGGACCCCTTCCGGTAGCCTCTTCTCATTCTCTTCCTCTTTCGCGTCTCAGCAGCTCGTGCAGGAGTCTCAGCAAACTTTAAGCATGCCTGTCAAGGATGTAATGCCCTGTTAGGACGTTGGTTAGTTTCAAGAGCTGGTCTCTTTTTAGTCGAATTAACGCTTTCGATGTCTTAGGATCATCGGCAGGCTAGATTAGCCTAAAGTCGTTACAATAGTGAAGATGTTGCCTCCGACAGAGCGTCAGGGTAAATCAAGTGTTTAACAAACGATAAAGGTGCTTTAATATCATCGAGCTTCTTACTGTCTATACTTGATAATAAGCACCTTAGTGGGTGTCATCACCGGACACTGCGCCATCGGCAAGAATGCCTATAGGCTCGGCCTCCTCTATAACGACTTCTGCAGAAGCTGCATGGATGAGGAAGAGGAGGAGACAATTCTCCATCTTCTTTGTACATGTCCGGCCCTTTCAGCTAGAAGAAGGGCATATTTGGGGGCCAGCTTCTTCAACGACCTAAGCGAACTGGCCGACATCAATATAGGCAGTCATAGTAAGCTCCGGCTGGTTCTGCGGGTAATACTTCTGGTGGAATACTGATCCTGGCGGTAACACAATGGACCTCTTTGGTCTAAGTGAGGTTGCAATTGCAGCCTGCCACTCCAACCTAACCTAACCTACTGTCTATACTTAAAGAGCATCGAACGGCTAATTTGTCAGCCGCACAGTTTCATGGAATGTCACTGGACCTTTTTTTCCTTTGGGAGAAGTGGAGAATGTATCATGCACCGTCAGGTGGTTGTTACGCTCACCTAGAGTGTAAGAGTTCAATTGACTTAACCTACTAATGATATCTTCAGCAAACCCCCTGGGACTTCTATTTGCATTACTTCAGAGAGGGGGCTTCCTTATATCCAAAAGGGTTCCCGTTTTCCTACCAGCATCGACTCCTTCGGCTGTTTTAGAGCCGTCTATAAAGCTAGAGAAAGACTCATTAAAGAGGAGTTAACTATGTTGAAGTCGGTTTCAGTGGGCAGCACATCGGTTGATTTCGGGAGGCTGCGGTAAGACAATAGAACTTTGACATGCCCCACGTTTTTCTAACACCATTGGTGTTTTTCTGTCAGCCTTAGGGCAGCGTCAGTGGCTTGCTGGCTGTTACATGGTTTATGGAAGAGCACCTGTAGTACCGGAGCCAGCCACACGGCGGACTATCTCAAGATTTAATGTTGACCGGGCTCTTCACAGATCCTCCAATCAGAATGTTTTGGTGTCCTTTTTGCAAATCAAACTGATGGGGAATATCCTGGAAAATAAGCTGAAGCAATAACTACCCCTTCAGGAATTTTGAAAAAAAAAACCCAGGTCTCTCGAATAAGATTAATCGGATAATCCTAGTGGAGTTGTGTAAGAATGTGAAGACAGACGATAATACTTAGACCCAGATCCTTATCGAATCCCGTAGTCAGACCGATCTTATATCGTATTTGCCCTAATAAGACAGATTACATACTTCTCTGTTACAAAGGGTGTGGCACAATTTCCTGGAAAGTTGTAAAGGAATATTGCTTATAAGT
This sequence comes from Criorhina ranunculi, assembly GCA_951813785.1. Classification (NCBI taxonomy): domain Eukaryota; kingdom Metazoa; phylum Arthropoda; class Insecta; order Diptera; family Syrphidae; genus Criorhina; species Criorhina ranunculi. Next base: position 9,295,967 of record OX638385.1, read on the forward strand.
CTATTCGTGCCAATAGACAATTTTGACAATTAATTCGTCGACGCACTGTAGAGAATTGCTCTTTTTTTTTATTCACACTTCAGAAACTTTTGAAAGTGTCAATAAATCCTTTTTTAATTTCTTCAGGCAATTCCCAGAACGCCTCTTAAGCATTTATCATTCAAGCTGCGTTGTATCTTGTAGAAAAACTTTTAGGAACCAAAAAAGCTGCAAACGAAATAAAAGTTAAGAATGTTGTGAAGCAAAATTTTAATCCCTATTCTAAAATCTAAACCGAAAGGAATCCTTTAGCAACCAAATTATTATTACTTCATCTCAAAAATGAAAATCCAAAGAAATGACAACAACTTTCCGTTTACTTTTGAGTTATTCTAAGGGGTGACCTTTCTGAAATCCATCTACATCGTTCTCCAACTAATGTTCCCCAAGGGACCCTACGTTTAAGGATATATTTAAGAAAAATATTATTTCTAGTAAATTGTAATTTGTATCCCTGCGGCACCATGTCGAACACCATGCAATCAACTCTCCCTATTGGTCTGCCACCGACAAATATTCAGTTTATGTTAGCAAAAAGCAATTCAGCTACCGTCAAACCAAAGAGGGAGAAAGATCCAATTTTGGCGTTACAGAGGGTAGGTAGTAAACCTTAAGCGAATGTGTGGAGAACAAACGAGAAAATGGTGAAGAGAAAGAATCACCCTTAAAGCAAAATTAAAAATAAATAAAAGATGTAATTCTGCACACAAGTACTTACATACACGCATCGCTACAAGGGTAGGTCGAAAGAAATGCACAAGGTCATTTCATTCCACACTGTTGCGCTTCCACTCTTACTAGGGACACCCATGGTCCCTTGTTATACATACCTACATACTTATATGGACATATGTACATATGAATTGTAAATACTTGATCATTTTAGAAAATATGTGTGATTGTGATTGCCTTACACGCCTTGAACGCCTTATGAATCATTTATCATTCTGCGAACAAAGAAGCTTTACTTTTTCAATAACATTCTATGAAATATTTTTGTTTGCTCTGACATGTTCAAGGCCAGGTACCTTCATGTATCCAGTATCTTGTGAAAGCAAATATGGCAAATTTGTACACACTACTTATTTATGTGTAAGCTGGACAGCAGTCAATAATTACGAGTTTCTATAGCCGTTTGGCTTTGAGGTATGACGTTTGAAAAGGTTTTTTTTTTAACAGAGGGTAGGCGAGAGGCAGGCAATATATTGGCACCATGACGTATTACATTAAAGCAGCAGATTACAAATGCCGGGGAGATTACGATACCTTTGGCCCCAAAAACTGGTAACGGTTTTTTGTAGAAGGGTCAAAAACAAGCACCATACCAGAGCCAGAAACCTGTTCTTTAATCCTAAATTTAAATCAAATTATTTATGTCAATGAAAAATTCGCTTGCAAACTAAAAATTTTGATAAACCGATAAAGTACTCCATTGTATGTGTTGCCGTTGTTTTTTAATAATTTTCTTTTCATTTTAAGTAATTTTTTTCTAAAATTGTCCCTACCTCCTGAACGGGGCGAGATAGACCCCCCCTCCCGTAGTAAAAAATGCTTGTTTTTGACCCCTCTACAAAAAACCGTTATCAATCCAAGGCATTCAACATGGCCGACAGTTTCACTATTTTTTCCATTTCATACATTACGTACCGTTACCGAGTCCGAAATCGTACCGTTTTTTACTGTCGGAGTGTTAAAACACCAGCGTCCTAGAATGGTACAGCCTTTTGCACAATATCCGAAATTCCGGACCAGAGGACCGATGCGGTACAGCAAACAAATTACTACTGTGTTTCTTTTATGTCCAAAAACGCTTTCAAACATTGTACAAATAGCTGTACCAACTTAGGATGGTACGTAACACATACATAATATAAGTCAATGTCAAAAATAGCTGAGATTTTATTAAAATGAGTCCAATTTTGACAAAAATAGGAATAAGCCTTGCATGTTGAGCGTGTTAACATTTTTTGTAAAAAGTAGCTAAAGTAAAAATTACTTAACTCTTATGTTGTACCACACCCATATTAAGACTTGAAACTTTTTATCAATTCAAGGGTGAAATAGGACAAGGGACCGGCACATATTTGTCGCGATCATATTTTTGGATGGGACATACTGTGTCCCGGTCAGTAATTTATGTAAACAAATCTGAGAAATTTTTAACTTTGTTTTGACAAAAACGAACATGCCTATCAACGAAACAGCACATACGAGAATTAATACCGTTGAAAATTGCATAAACTAAGTATTGGACCTAATTAGTCCTATTTCTGCTGCTTATTTTTAAAGGTAGGTAATTTTGAACACATACGTCCCGGTTGCATCGAAAGGGTTTTACGGAGCAAAGCAAAATAAAAGCATTGTACCTACTTATGCTAGGAATGAGTATATGCCTATGCACAATACCCCAGCTAAATAACTGACTGTTTTAAACTGACTGACGTTTTAAAAATAGTCTGTGGGGTCGGTGCTGAAGTTTTCTCGAAGTCCTTACGTCTAAAGGATTTTACTTCAGCCTAACATGGATCAACGTTACAACAAAACATTACTATCTTCATGGACAATTAAGCTGCTATAGATTCGGCTACGATACGACATCCTCCAACAATGCCGCGATTGTGCCTGCTATGTGATTAGTTTATGGATTTCTTCACTCTATCGCCTTTCTTGTTCGAGTGTCTTAATTGGGCAGTAATTTGTTCTGCACAACTGCTCATGGTTTTCTATGACTTCTGCGATTAGGTTGATTGTTCTTGGGTTAGTATTTGCTTGTCAGTTCTGAACCGCGGACAATGGTTCCATAAGTTCAACATCTTCCTGAGACTGGATGCAGTAGACAGTAGGGAGAGTTTTCGTGTTTAAATCTATGGAGATACACGCACAGGCATCCATTGTCTGAAGGGACATGTTCTAGGAAAGAAGAACTTCTAAGGAACTTCTTACCTATCAACGTCATAAACTTCTTGCTCACTTCGTGTGTTATGTGGAAATCCACTTCACCATACTTGCTGTCTGTCTATGTACCAATTAGCAAGATGAAAGGAACCTGCCATTTCGCCATGCTGTGTGCTTTCTCTGATGAGTTTGGTTCGCTGCCGGTTGACAGTTTCCTGGTTTCTCATTTCGTATAATTTGTTCAACTTTTCAGCCGTTATGGTAATTGCACAGAGTTCGATGTCGATTCAGCTTTACATCAATATGACGCTATTTTAATGGCTTCAGCCAAAATTAGCGATGCGTAGATCATCATCGATGTGACCACTCTAGCCAAAAGCTTCCTTTGACTGTATCTTAATTCTCCATGATCTCGGATGATTCGTATGGGTCAGAGGCTTTGCCATTAACACACATACGCGAGAAACTAGTGTCATTCATGACACTTAGATATTTTATGATCTGCTTCGCTTTGATCTTGTGCCCCCTATCGTAAGAGTGATTATTCCAATCTTCTTTTTTTTTCGCTGTGCATCCATCTCAAGTCATGGTCAAGACCTTCAGAAGCCGTATTTATTTTTGATCAGTCCTCCTGCATTTTCAATAGTTGCTTCCAACCTATTGGTGAAGATACTTCCAGGATTTTTCCAGCGTTATCCAACATATACGTATAGAGTAGGCGAAACAATGATGGAACCCGAGGGGCATTATTGCAGTTCTAAGGGTTATGTTGGGTTTGTCATCTATCACAGTTGATTTTCGAATCAGTTAGTGTTAGGAATAAGGAATGCTTTTTTTAACTGTGGTCCTCCAGTGCGGTTTTCTGTTGCCTTGGAAACAGCCCACTCACAACCTTAGGTAGGAGAAAGCTACTGGCCGAAAACTTTTCAGTTTCTTCATTCCCTATGGGTTTTGGTCGACTACGCTGCATTATTCATTAAAACTCCAGTGTTTACTTTTAATGATTACTATTTTTAGTCGCTTACGCTCTGGTTTGTATTGCTGTTGAAGTTTAATATCTCTGGAGCATTGACACAATCTTCTCGCATGATAATATTCATAACGCAACTGTGAGATTTCCTCACTCCACCCAGTCAACAGATGAGTATCCACGACTAGTTCTTCTTCGTGACATGGATGCGTAACATGTCCTTGCAATATAATTGATCAAACTGTTTTGTTTTTTTAATAGCTGAAACCGAGAGTGTTGGACCAACAAACAAGGGACGTTCGATAATAATTACGGGAACTCTGAGCCCTCGCTTGAAATGATTAATTAATGGTTCCGAATTTCCGATGCGGTGATATGGGCACAAAGGACGCCGAACGTCCTAGACATTCTATTAAGGTCACCACACCAGAAATGGTCGATAAAATGCATGGTATGGTGACGGACGATTGGAGAATTAAAGTGCGTGAGATTGCATCAGATTGCATAGGCTATCGGTGTGATAGGCGCCGCGATTTTACTCACTCTGGAACAAAATCGGACCCCGATGACCACTTCGAAGCAGTGTTTGGACATGTTCAAGCGCAATCTGAACGAGTTTCTTCATCGTTCCGTAGCTTTTAATGAAACTAGAATCCATTACTACACGCCAGAAATGATAGAACAGCCAAAACAATAATTTCTGCTGGCGAACGTGCCGAGCACTAAAGAAGACAAAAACAGTTCCATCGGCCGGAAATGTCATGGCCCCGTTTTTTTTTTGGGATTCGCAGAGAATAATACACATGGATTATTAAGCAAAAGGAAACAAAAAATAACCGGTACTTTGCAGACTTATTGGGTAGATTTAACGAAGATTTGATGAAAAAACGTTCTGTTTCACCACGACAATGCCCCGGCTCACAACTCCGCCATCGCAACTATTTATGACTATTTCCTGTTTCCAAACATAAAGAAATGGTTTGGCGGCAAGAGATTCGCATCAAATGAAAAGGTTATCGTCGCAACAGAGGTCTATTTTGCGGAGATCGACAAATCCTATTACTCGAACGACTTAAAAAAATTTGAACGTCGCGGGCTAAATGTATTAATTAATTAATTTTTGTAGAAAAAAAACATGTTTTCAATATTATTATACGGAATTACCGAACGCCCCTCGTATTCTAAGAATTCTGTTGCAATGTTTAAAAAATCACGAAAGAATACACTTTTAATCAGATTCGTTAAGTTTAAACTTTGACAACAAGTGCCGACATTGAACTTTATGTTCACGTACCGGTCGCCGGGTGGCTCATTATTTAATATCAAACAACACGAATACAAAACAAAGCAAAACAAATATATACTGCGCTGTATTAATTCCAACAAAATATTTACCCAACACTGTAAATACCTAATTTCCCTAATAAGGTTATACATACATCAAAGCTTCAAAAACACGAAAAAAAAAATTATGAAAACAAATAATATTACTTAATTGATGGCTTCCCCCGTCCCTCTGTCATTTGCTGTTAAGAACTTTGAATCATGTTCTACGAAATATTCATTTTTTTGGTGCACATTTTATTAGAATTGAATTAATTTATTGCATGTTGCCATCTAATAACTGAAGATAAGGTTTGTTGTACACAAAAAGATGAATTCAATAATGTTTCTCAATGATGGGATTGTTGATAGCAATGATAGAATGTACGATACCTAGATATCAATCTAAATAGGACATTCCATTCCTGCAAGCACAGAAATATTATTGAGTATTGAAAAACAAATTTGTCCTCGTTTCATGTTTTTTTTTGTGATCAATCATGGAAGCTCTACAATTTTTTGGCGAGTTTGCGAGGGTGGAATGTATTGAAATGCAAATATTAGTTCAATCGAGCGACATTGGTTGATTTGGAATGGAATTCAAAACAGAAAGTAATTCGTTACACGAATGGCAGCTCAGTTGAGTTTTATCGGACTTGGTGAAATGGCGGATTCGCTTAAAGTAATTGGTCGAAATATTCTTTCGAAAGATTGCTTTCGGTACCCGACGAAGCAGCCATCTAGAAAAATATTTAATACAAATTGTTTAAACGCTAACGAATATCAACACGAGATTGCAAATCACTATCGTGATTATAAGCATCAACTGGCATTCCATCAAATTCGTAAGGGTCGTTTTCGACGCAAAAGAGTGCTTTTTGAACATCAATTGTGTGTTTATGGTGAGGTATTGCAAGTTAATCGGGTTAATTTTCCACAGTAAGCATTCATTTTTTTATTTAACTTTCATACAAAACTGTGAACTAAACTATGAATTATTGTTTAATGTTAAAGTTTGGCCATGTGTATATATGTGTTGCTCTCGATTTCAAAAGAAGAGAACGAAAGGAGATCGATTTAAAAAAATCATAAATTTATCTCCAGAATGAGCCTACTGTACCCTATCCCATGGTGAAAGTGGGCCGAATTTTTCTTTTCATCTCATCGTCTCTCCGAAGCCGATTGATGAACTTTCACTCAACATATGCGAGCCTACTTTTCGCAACATGACCAATATCGCCTAAGTAAGTAAGTTGTTTGCAATTGTCATTGGACGAGTTTGACAAAGATGAGCAAACTAGACTGCTTAAACTGCACTCCCTTAGATAAATTATGGCAGGTTTCCCGAAGGGGACTAACTTCGGCTCCAGGCCCATTCTAATGCCTATAGAATTCCTTATGAGATGAGTTTCACTGTACTGTTTGGAACACCCTTGTCCCTCGTAAGGGATTACTGTATCCGACGTGGTGTCCCTGGTGACTTGCTAGCAGTGGTGCCGCTAGTTATCTGCAACTGATAGTTAGTTACTTAGTATACTTAGACCAATGTCCAAGTCCATTTTAGTATAATGGATCAGTTTTTGTGTCCGGGTGCTCCAGTGTGATGTTCCAACACCCCGACAGAAAGAAAAAAAGTCCATGTACCAAGGTTGGACCCCAGTGTACTCCTGAAACAATTTAGATATCCTAATGTAGCAGTTAAGATCGGTCTTTCTATCGATGTTCAGATCATTTAAATCGTTAAACAAGTATTCGCATGAGTTGGTTTTCCACGTGCAAAAGAAGGGCAACTGATGATGTGCTATATAACTGCAACATTACAAATACAAATATTCGCCGCATTAACTCATAGGGATCCAAAGCCTAGCTTCTCACAATCATTCAGGAAGAGACCTACAGTTTTATTGTTGACTCCGAAAGGCGGATCGAGATCCAGGTTTGTCATGCCTGTGAAGAGGTGGTGCAGCGAAAAAACGTTTGGTGGTTTTGAGGATCGAACCTGTGTCCTCTCGATTAGCAGTCCACCGCACTAACCACTAAGCCACGGCGACCAATATTGCCCCACACTATTTCTTTGGCTTGGTAATGTCCGATACTGGATAAGTGCATCTCATTGTATAAAAACTACGAATGTTAAGATTTGCAAACCGCGTGTTTCGCCCCATTGAAATCGATGTACCCGTAGGCGTTGTTTTTGCTTTGGTAGTAGCGCATTTTCACCAGTTTAGTTGTTTCACTGCACGAATTTTTCCAAGGCTCTTGGTTGCTTTCAAGCTAGCCAAACTTAATATTTATAAAACTGAGTAGGTATACATAAAATAGCTTTTCCACAATAATTGAAAATAAATTCTATCCTCTCTTGCATTTATATGGCATCGAACACATGCTATAATGTCAGTTGCCACACAAACTTTATTCTCTTTTTATTCCTAATTAGTCGTATTTAATTTAATCATACTTGAATAATATTTAGTCAATAATAATATCAAATACTTTTTCTTTCAGATCCACACACGAATTTTCGCAACTAGGCAATCAAGCAGATTGTCAACTGCAACCTTTCGAAGGCGTTTACAATAACACCCTAAGGCGAATACTTGCTGCTAATACCTTAAACGAACTTGAATTTCTGACGAAACGCCAAGAGCGACTTTATAAATTCAAAAAGAGGTTAAAACCCACCCAAGGAATATCGACCAATTGTTCTAATCATTTGTCAACGGCTTCTCAGACAACGTGCAGGAGACGTAGGGAAAAACGTTACAGCTTAGGTAATATAAGAGCTGAGAGATTAGAAAGTACACACTTTGAGAAGCAGCTAGTTTACGAGCAGCCAGCAATTAGTGGCAACATTAAGTTCATTAACAAGGGGGTGTTTGCAGAGAAATTTACCAAAGAACAGATCAGTGACGACAAGGGTAATTTTTTCCTTCAGTTGGCTTCGGAATGTTACGATGAAGGGTTTCTTGCTCACATAAAGTACTTAGAATCGATTGGCGAACGTAATGCGATAAATAATCAAATAAGCAAACGAAGAAAACCACGAAATATTTCTGAAAGTGAAAATACCACCAGTCGACCACAATCCGTTGGATCAAATGTTTCTTTAAATAATTCCGTAGAAGACATATCCAACAGTTTTGGAGCCAGAAGATTTATTTCGGTTGTCAAACACGTACTAGATAATCGTCGTTTCGGACAAAATCCATGCAATTCCGACGAAAACGCTCGCGGTGTCATCAAACACGACTGGAAAATTCGTGTCAATATTACACGCTCTTCATCCCCTGAAAGCCTACACACCGGTCGCAGTTCAATTCAGGAACCAGAGGACAATATTGGTTCGAACCATTGTATTATGAGTGACATTTTAAATGCCAGTGAAGGACAACAGCAACAAAATTCCACTAGCAATGGTAGTTCAGCGAAAAGTCAACATTTTCACGATTTAATAGAAAATCTAAATAATTTGGAAATAAGTGAATTAGGATCGTTGCCAAAGATAGTTTTGACAGATTTTTCAACATCAAACGTGGCCGATAGTGTTATACAACTAAGAGCAAAATCTCACGAGAACATTATAAGCAAACAGCAAAGCTTAGACGTAGATCTACCGAGTTTAAGTGACTATAGCAGTGAAGCTAGACCACCGTAAAAATAATATTTACACTTTGCCAAATAATAATTTTATCTTTAAGTTAGCAACTCCATCTATTGGTGTTTGCCTAAAACATGGTTACTGTAGAACACCATCATCAGAACACATCTGCGTCACCACCCCACCAGCACAGTACATCAGTGGGTCAACAAGAAAATATTTCAACCAATATGTCGCAAAATCAGGGCCAAATACAACAGCCATCAGGGGAGACTGCAGTAATAAAAAGTTCGGATACTCCCAGCAAACAAGCAGTTAAAAGTGCTGTAAGTCAACGGTCAATAGACTTGAAAATCTCAAAGAAGCCAATTAACAACACACAGGAAATTACAAAAAAGGTTCTTAAACTGGATTTAGTGTCACCAAAGGACTTGGAAGATTTTCCAGTTAAGTCACCAAAATCGCCAGTAGCAGGTAATTTCATTTTAAATTCATTACTTTCAGGAAACCTAAAAGGAATATTTTAGATTATGGTGATGATGTTCATTATTTCAACTTGATATTGCTTAATAGAATTTTAAACCTACGGAGTTGACCTCTCATTTACTCTATGTAGAGCTTTACCCGAAAACTTCTCAATGACTAACAGTTCGGATTTTGTAGCAACAGGTCCACTGGTAATTTGATGGCTTATCTCACCAAGAAGTGAAACAAATCTCTTCATCACTTTGGTGATGTGCAATACAATGACGCGGCAGAAAATCGCGCCATGTCACTGTTGTGACACAGTTAACGAAATGACGAGCTGTAAAAAAAAGTTGGTCAACGTGTCCCAACTATTGAAAGGGTTTACACGGTCATCGAAAATCGTCAGCGCAGTGACATTAATATTCGCGTCAGTGTGGCTGCCATCGCAGCCGTCAGAGCGATAACAGCATTTTGCGATGACGACCACATGACGTGACCGCTATAAGACAAATTTTTACGTCATTTTGACGTCAGAGAGTAATCACAATCACTCATTACGCTGACCGTGTAATTATAGCTTTAAAGGTAACAGATACGGACATTGCGAAGTCAATTGACTCGCTTGAACACTGAAGAAATGTTTCCTGTCACCCACTGTTTTATCGATATCGCAAGTTCAACATCTGATCCGCAATACACGTCATGCTTGGAATGCTCGTCAGGTTACCTTTAATCTACGACATTTGTGCTATCAAATATAGGGATTTTTTTTTTTGCCGTCGAACACGAATGTGGCACAATCTACATAGCTCTGTGTTTCCTCACCACTAGCACTGCAACCCGCAAGTGTTTAAAATCAACGTGCATCGGTATCTTCTCCATCTCTCCTCTAATTTCCCTAATACCCGTGCTGTATTTTAAGGGTAGTCATAAACTTTATAACTTTTTTTCTTTACGATTTCAGTACGAATGCCACATCAAACATCTCTAACATCATCTGTTGACGTTGAAGATCGCAAAACTCTACGTGAAGCCTTATACCAAGGAATATTCCATCGTCACCGACGAACCATATTTGCCGTTGGCAGTTTTCTACGCATGCTACGAAGCCGAAACTCACAATACAATACAATTCGAAGTTCATCCGAAGGCGAAGATATGGATGAAGTTAGATAAAAATAAATCCTCCAAATAATCGGAGAAATGAAAGGATGCGCAGTGATATGTATGTTGGATAACATCGTGTTTCTGTTCTTTTTTTTTTAATTTTTATTAACAATTTATAGTTATATCTAAAATTAATATACATACTACATACATAATTGTATATCTTACAAATAGAAAGAGAAAAATGCATCATTTTGGCTGTTTTGTTACGAAATTATTACAAGCAAATATTTATATGTATATGTATACCCTAGTAAAGTCATCACAAAGTAGTGTGCACTTGCTAAATCAATAAGCACTGCTAAAAAAAAAAAACAAGTTGTATGTTTTTAATTTCAATTTATTAATATTTAGTTAAACAAAGAGCTTAAGGCACATACGGTTTTCATAAAACTTGAATCGACATTGGTTTAATATAATATAAAAACAAAAAAAAATGGCAAACCTAAAGCTAAAATTAGAGGATCATCAGAACTTAATGAATTTAGTAAATTTTAGTATTTGAAACAAATAAGATTAAAAGATCAGAAAACTGTTAGAAAAAAAATTATATAAATTTGTTAATTAAATATAGAAAGTGTAGAGGCAAATTCTTCCCTTTGGGCTATTTTAAGTTTTTTCCCAAAATTTTTATACATTTTATATTGATTAAAAAAGATATTTGTTAAAAGAAAAAAAAAAAAAAAAAAACGAAAAGCGAAAAGATCCTAACGCATAATGCGTACGCAGCCTTACAATTTAAGCGTAGATGCCGTAGAATTTATAACTTTTAAGTATAGTATGTATAACATTTATTAATTATTGTCGTTACTAATGCTTATTAAAAAATTAAAATTCCTCATTTTTATTTTATTATATTAAACATTTTATCCATACACATTTTACTTTTGCTTTTAATTAGAACACATTTTTTTCTAACATAATCAATAACTTTGCTTTTGCAACTTACAAATTGGGATATGGGTTGTTATAGATTATAAAAACAAAAATGTTACACAAAAAACAAACAAACAAAGCAAATTCAAAAGCTTAAAATATATATTTTTTTTTTTACAAACACACTATATACATATATGAAAGCTCGCAAGACGAAAATTTAAGTAAAATAAAAATAAAAACAAATTTAAATCATGTACTGAAACAAAGATTGTAAAATTGACTATATTAACTAACGTTTATACCTAATATTGTACTAATAAAAGAAAATTAAATTGAAATACATATACAACAAAAGACCATGTTTGACAAAGGTTTTTGTTAATTCTTGCCCTGACGCCAAGGAAACGCAAATGTTTTTCTAAACCAACCTAGGAATGGACTAGCAAATGAGATTTTTTTGACATCCTTGTTTGATTTCTTTGAAGACTTGCTTCGAATATATGGGCTTTGAGGTTCATTTTTGATTTCTCGATCAGCTTTCGGTTTTGGTACGAGTACAGGATGAAGTTTAGGATTAAGTGCAGGTTCAGGTTTATACTCAGGTACAGGCTCATGTACTGGTTCAGGTTCAGACTCAGGTACAGGCACATGTGCAGGTTCAGGTTTAGACTCAGGTACAGCCACATGTGCAGGTTCAAGTTCAGATTTAGGAATAGGTTCATCTACAGGTTCAAGTTCAGATTTAGGAATATGTTCATCTACAGGTTCAGGCTCCGCCCTACCATCTGGTTCTTCCGCATCCTCTGACTCTGACTCGGAGTCAGTTTTATCCTTTAATATAAAAAGGGGGATTTATCAATTAATTAAAAGTTTCACATGAAGAACAATGAACAATTGACTTAATAATACTAGATACGGAACAAACTTATAACTGTCGAGATAATAAGAGCAATGTAGACACTCAAAAAGAATTTAGAAACGAATTAATGAGCGAATACCTCTGTCCATTGAAAAGTTAGGTAAGGGTGACTGTTCGACTGCAGTACACACACAGTTAGACAAAAGGTGGTCAAAAGTGATACCAATGATTGATACCAATGGAAGCTCAACCATGTCAAAGCGCCGATATCATTTGTTAAACACCTAATTCACGCTGATACTCTGGCGAAAGCAAATCATAGATGGCAACATCTTGATTATTGTAACAACGCTGCTCTTTCCTCGATTCTAAGAGATCGAAAGTGTTAATTCGACTTAAAAGATGCCAGCTCTGGAACCTTATCAACGTCCTAACAGGACACTGCATCAGTGCATCCTAGGCAGGCATGCTCACCATGTAGGTATTGTATGCAAAGATTTCTGCGGACCTACAAAGGCGAGGAAGAGGTAGAAGCTATTGTGCACTTTCTTTGGACGTGTTTCGCCCTTGCAAACATCAGGAAAACCACCTAAAGCGATATGCTCTTTGAATTCGATGATTTAACTGCAAGTTGCCTGCAATCTATTCCAATTAGAGATTCTGACTAGATCCACAGCTACGGAAGGTCTGAAAATAACATTGACATCTAATAAGAATATTACTATTTATATGTTGAGAATCAAGGAACTAGATTCAAATATTCTTATTCGGGGCGCTATCATTCATGCACAGCAGTGTTATCCTTTGTTCACGAATAGAAGGAAACTACAGTTTTTATTGCCGACTCCGAATGACAGATTGAAAAGATTCTTATGACAAATCATGCCCATTGCTTGTTCTGCTCAGCAGTCCAATGTAGCGTCTCGGCCACGTGGACCACAATATCCAATAAATTTTAATAAAATACTCGGCTGTATCCAAACGATTACCAATATTGGCAAAAATGCATTTAAAAAAAAAAAATGAGTACCTAATTAACTTACTTCTTCAAAATCACTTTTATCCAGGTCAACAGCATAAGTTCCATCTTCAACAGTGGTCTGAATAAGATCTCTTATAGCTTCAGTTTCTTCCAATTTTTCATGAGTGACTCTTACATTTAAATCCTTGAATAAATTTCCGATTTCATAATCTGATGTCCAGTCTGGTTGAACAACTGGATCCTATAAAGATATTAAAAAAAAAATGATAAATTGTCATAAGTTTGCATTTTAGAGGTACAATTTTTAAGTTTTGGTCTTCTTCATGGGGCGCATTGAACTTGTACCCATAAAGTAAACCAAAGTTTAAGTAATGACTGCATAGCATTAAAAAAAAAAAATGTTGCTATGCCTGGGAGGATGAAGATTTATACCATGTTTGTTTATTTCAACTTCTTGATCACTTATAAGATAAACGAATTTTTACAGATAATATTGCACACATGGCAAAGTTAGTTTCCTTTAACCTTGATACGTTTTTAACTACCTGGACGAATGTACATATACATAAGTTCATGGATTTGATCAGGCATTCAAGCCGATCGGCTTACACCGATTTGGACACGACAGTTCACCATCCTGCCCAGAATGCCCCAATGAAGACAAAGATACGGAGAACACAGTATTTTATTACATACGCCTAATTCATCGTTACTCCTCGGCCATATAATTGCGTCAGAAAAGGAATTGAATAGCAATACGTAATTTCTTAACGACTCTTTAAAATGAGCTGTGGAGAATAGAAAAGCTAGAAAGAGTAATAGAAGCATCAGAAGCAGCTGACACGAACGTTTAGCATAATTTCCTAACCAACCCTGCAAAGTAATACTAAACGGCAGTCCCACGGGGGGAATGGCTTGTTTGTATGCGGGGGCGAGGTTTAATACGTACACAGTAATCGGCTGACAATTCTATAATTGCATCTGAGAAAGATTCCCCGCCTCCCTTGGGCAATCAGAAAAAAATATATATATTTCATTCCACACAGGAACTAATAGAAATCCAACAATGAAAAGCACAGTGGATCCATGAAAATCCAAGTGAGTCGGCACAATACATAACCCTCCCATCTCTGAAGCTCGACAACTTGTTTTGCAATAAAACCCACTGAGCCACGTACCGCTGGCGGATAAATTAATGAATTTGAAAGGGAGTTTTTGATTTTAACTAAAATAAACTGGATAAACTGTTATGTTGGTAAAAAAACAATTTAAAGATGACAAGAATCACACCAAGATAGTTTACCTGCCTGCGGTATCTTAATATGTTCAAAGAATTATCTTTCATTTTCAAGGAATCACCTTTCGTCTTTGTAACAATTTCATCATGCTGCACTTTATCTAGTATTGGCATAGTCTGTAATGAAAGGAATTAAACCACTGCAAACTGTTTCATCAAAATCTAACATACCAAAGCGGTATCAAATGTATAGTTAAGAAGCATGTAAATAGCCAATTTAACTAGGAGATTCATATTGATGCTTAAACGGACGATAACCAAGTCTACACTTTATTTTTGTGATGTGGTTTATTTAAATACAATTAACAAAACTAGCAAGTACTAGTACAAGTAAAATATTGCATAAAACGAAAAAGCCGTTAATTCCACATGTCACAAGTGATGACAAACAAGTTTCCCATGTTTCAAAAAAATATTTAAACAAGATTAGGGTACATTCTCCTTATTAAGCAGCCTGTTACCAAACGTACCTAATAGGAATATAGAAGAGCATACTCTTCGGTCAAAAACGAATCTAACTTTAATCGAACAAATGATAAACAAATTTAAGCAAAAAACAGAATTAATTTTTTATTAATTTAAGTCAACTATCAATTCTTTTTTATTTTGCTGTCATGCGGTCGTCCGCTTTACTCACTTAAAGCAGAAGCGGATGATATAGGTCTTTACCTAATACATAGATAACCGCTGCTACTACGGTCCAAACTCTTACCTCAAAAGTCCAAAAGCATGCTCTACAAAACTCTGATTTTGCCAGTTTTGTTTTATTGAGCTGAATGCTGAACAATAGAAATCTGCGTCTTATATTTTGTCCTGTCTGCGAGGAGGGTAAATATAAAAAAAAATATAACCGCGAACTCTAATGGCTGTATAAAGATGTGGATGTAACCCGAAAAGCAAAAATCCATCTATTGCACTGGCTCGGCAACATCGAACGAATGGACGAGAAGCTTTTTCGAGGGTCTTTGAATCCCAGCCACCTGGTTCACGAAGAATAAAGAGACTGAACCTTTGGATTAATGATCGGTTAAATCGCGGATGCTGGAAACCTTGGTCTAGTAAACTGGAAGCAGCGTGCCCGGAACCGTGAAAGATGGATAGCGGCATTAGGCATTGTTGGTCTGATAAGTAAGTAAGTAACTTAATATACACATGTTATGCTGAATCTTCGAATCCAGCCTTGACAGGCAACGCAGTGGAAGAATGATTAGCCCTTAGATGGGGCGCACTTAATCCAGCTATCTCAATGGACCTACTCTTGGTCTTAGTGTACCACTTCTGAGAGGTACACTTTAAAATTTCATTTTCATTGCCCAATTTCTTCCTAATAGAGACGCTATAGCAATGGTAATAGCAATATTGACTTCCAAAAGCCTGGCAATGATGAAATTTCAGATGAAGAAAGCTTGAAATTCAACAGATGAGCCAAACAACTTTTTATGAGGTCCAATCAGAACGTTCTCTTTATCTGAAATTTCAGATAGTCTAGAAATCGGAACGCACCCATTTTCATCGCATGGTCCGACATACCGGACAGGTATGGTCGGAACGACGGAAATCTGATAACGTGAACGCAACAAACGACGGTCAGTCAGTCGTACCGGATGATTATCAAAATTTGCATTTGTTTAGATAGTCATACCACATCGTTCGAACGCGTGTCAATCCGTCCTGAAGGAAATATCATTTTGGAATATTATTCAAGCTGTGTGCGGGAAATTAAAAATGACTGATCATGCGAATGCGTGTCTGTCTGTCCGGGTGATGAGCAAATATCTGGTTAATACTCTTTGAAGGTAAATACTCAGGGTATTTATCAAAACGCGTATTTATTTTGAATGATGTATATTGGGTGTTTTGTTTTTATTTAATTAGATTTAAAAAAGAAAAGGAAACATACAAACAAAAGAATCATTTAATTTTAACTACTATGAGTCGCTTAAATTAGATGGTAAATAAATTTTCATTAATAGAAATATTTCTTTTTTCTTCTTCTTCTGAAATGTTATCTTAAAGAAGCGCTGCTACGAGTACGTCTACCATTTCTGAAATTCACTTGAAAAGTGAAGTCTGACAACGTGACCGGACAGTGTGAACGCTAATGACATCGATCTGTCCAGCAAATCAACCGGCTATTCCTGTCCAGTATGTCAAACCATATGAACCGCACTGTGGCAATAAATTTGACATCTTACGTTTTCCAAAATGGCTGAACCTGAACACGAGTAAACTTCGTCAAGATGAACAATTTATCTAAAACTTATATTTTCTTCCATTTTTTCAATATTTTTACTCTTCATATGCTTTGTATTGATTAAATATTACGGATAGTATACAAATGTTTCTTATTCATCGACATACCAACAATGAAATGCCCACATAGAATTGTTTGACACTTCAATTGCCATTGCCATTGCAATTGTTACAAATATTGCCATGTTGACTCATCATGCGTTGACAAAAAAACACTATTGACTTTTTTTTATTTTTACTCGGAATGAAATATTTTTTGAAAACGTCTTTTACAACTACAAAAGGAAATTTATTTTATATTTATTTATAAAATTTATTTATTAAGCTGAACACTACCTTTATTCCACTTATCGACTACAGCGCCTGCCGCGATATGCTTATCTAAAAACAATTTATAATAAATTTGGCAGCATTTAATGTTATCTAGGTTTTTACAACAAAACTGCAATCTTCACAGTTATTTGCAATTTCAGCAAGCTCTTTTGTTTGTTGAATTTGTCTAGTTAAACTTAAAGTGATTCCTTTAACAATAATTTAACCTGTGTTCATTAGAATTCCCTTAATAATTACGTATCATAATCAAAGAACCGAAAACTAAATTTCAACATGCCGCCAAAGAAAAAACTAAATGGATTTATGATTTATACCCTAGAGTGGAAAGAAAAGTATGGGAAACACATGAACATCCAAAATGCAACAACGGAAGCTGGTAAAATTTGGGCGGTATTGCATTATTAATTCGCCTTTAAAATTGATGTATTATTAATATACGTATGTTCCATATCCCAATGTAGAACATGTCCGCACAACAACGCGGTCCATACAATGAAAAAGCTAAGAACGATAGATTATCTTCTAAAAGTGCAAATGATAGACTTACGTGCACCGGTGTGCCAATCTCTTATATTGAAAAGGAAAAGTTGGAACAGGAGCAGAATACTCGAGCTATGAAGAAAAATATTGAAAAAATTGTTCACGGCAGCTTGAAAAAAAATGGTAAGTTATGGTAAATGTTCTTATTAGATTTATAGTTTCTCTTCGTTTTTGATATCAGCTAATGGTGTCACTTAGTCCATAACTTTTTGGATCATGTTTTTGTTTGAATTAAGGTAAAATGATGAACTTTATCGGTACTTACAACAATGATTTTCAAGTTTGCCGAAAAAGTGATCCTGTGCATGCAGGCTGTTATCATGTTAATTTAAGTACACATATGCAAATATCTGCCTTTATTACAACGGAAACTATCAGATAAAATAAAACAGTACTCGAAATCGTGGGATTCGATTTAAAGAAATAATGTTTGCAACATTCGCAAGTACATGCATACAAATGTACATACCTATATGTATAAATGATGCGTTTCTGTATCTCAAATCCTAAAAATGGATATGTATACAAAAAAAAAGTCTTTAAAAGTGACTTGGAAACAAGAGATGCACAAAAGAGAAAAATCAATACTGTTTCACAATCGGGGAAGCCCCCATTTGATAATAGGAATTAAGTCAAGATACAAACGCAATTAGTGATGTACCAAACCAAACAATTCTCAAACCAAGTCAACCCGAGTTGGAATTTTAGCAAGCCGGGTTGGCTAACTCGGTTTGTAACAAAATTATTTGAATTATTTTCCGTTGGAAATATAAAAACGAAGAGACACACTAGAGACTTTTTTCTTAAACAAAAAAAAATGTGGAAAAAAATCCGAAGTCAAAATTTATGAAAAGTATAAGAGACTAAAACGGAACCGAATACGAATTCAAAATGGATATTGAATCAGTTTGCAACTCGATTGAACTCGGTTTGTATAAAAACAATAGACTGTTTTCCAACTCGACTTTATAAACGAGTACATACCGTCGTTCCAAACACGAAATGGCGTATCTGCAAAATCTTAACTTTACAGTAGAGCCAAAACAAAAATTAATAAAAAATTGTTTTTTTTTTTTATTTTATTTTTTCCCCTTTAACTGAAAACGTTTAACAAAGCTTACCATTATTTCCAGGAAGTGGTCATTATAATGGGTTAAAATTGTTTCTTCATAAACATCTACCATTTTTGAGTAAATTCTATTCCAAGAGAAAAAAATGCAGATACGCCACTTCGTGTTTGGAACGACGATACATCCAAACAAAAATTGGTTAACCATTAACCGATGTATACGCTCAATTGACTTGGTTTCGATGCATCACACAACCGAAACCGAATTTCAAAGTTGTATTTTTTCGTTCCATCGGTTTCGCAAACTCGGTTTGGTAACTTGGTTTAACTCGGTTTAGATGTTACTCGGTTTGAACCGATTTATGAACTCGAGTTGACACATCATTAAACGCAATCGTAACAACAATAAACAATCCAGATTCATATTACGATAACCCGATATATGTATGTACAGAAACAGATACCTATATGTATGTAGGTATATTTTATTTAGTAAATTATAACTTTTACAATTCATTTAATTAAAATTTAAAACAATAAATATACATTGAGAGTGAGTAAATAGACAACTAACATTTCTTATTCTACCGAATGTCGTTTGTGTTGCAAGAGGAGTTTTTTTTAAAACTATTTAAAACCGGTTCGTTCTTGATTTCAGGAGGCAATTCATTAAATAATTTTAGGCCACGATACTTAACCATATTTTGATTCCTAGAGTCTCTATACAGCTGAAGTCTAAAATGAAGTCTCTCGTGTAAGCGATGTTTGCCATAAGATGTTTATGCACCATGTTGTACTTCATTTTAAATACGAATATTAGCACGTTAAATGTTATCCGTTGCTTAATGTTTAACCACTTTAAACAGTCCAGCATCCATGTAATTGGTATGTAATAAATGCACTTGAGGATAGTTCTCATAGCCTTGTTTTGCATCACTTGTAACCGATTTATATGCTCATTATTTCCCATGAATAAAATCCTAGAACTAAGTTCGAAATGAAGTTTGATTATCGTGTTATATATATTGACGGCACATATTGTGGTTACATATTTCCGTATCCTCCTAAGAAAACGACACTTTTTTCGTCACATAAATCATATGGTTATTGAAGTTTTAGGTTTTTGTTCAATATAACCCCTAGATATTTCATTTCATTGACTTGTTCAATGGCTTTTCCCTCAATACCTGAGTTTCCAAATCACTACACCAACACTAGCGCTGTGTGAATAGCATCTTAAGGGTATTCATAACCCCTTTAGCGCTAGTGAATTATAAAAAAAATAAAAAATATTTACCACAATGCATTTAGTTTTATAAACGTTAATCTAAAGTTTATTCAACTGCAACCATAGGCATATGTTATTTAAATCTTCCTTAATATATCCAACAAGTTAACTCATGGTTGAGTTCTATCGCATAGGTACGATTTGAACCAGTCAAGCTCAGGACGTGTGTTTCTAAATACACGTGTACCCGTGCCAATAGACGCAAATCTTAAATACACGTGTAGTATGTGTACATGTGAACACGAGAAATCTGGAGCCCTAATTTACATACCTAAGTACAAACTTCTTACATGTAGTGACACTCCGAGGGGGACCTAGGCCTCAACCAAGAAGTTTCTCCTGCCAGCTCGATCTTCAGGTAGCTGCCTCTAGCAACTTGAGTTGCAATGCAAGTTTTCTCTACTGCGTCGTCCCTCTGGCGTTTTGTTTAGCGCTGGAATGCATCCGCTCTAAATGTTTTAGTCGTATTTATACTCTTCAAACTAGGTCGTGTTGATGAAGAGCTCATACCGTTCGTCGTTGTATCTCCTTTTTTACTTGCAGTATATATAGACGGGACCGAAGACTTTGCGCCCAAAATAACCGAGGAAGACTTCATCCATCCTTGATTAAATCCATGCCTCTACGTCATAGAGCAAGACTGGGATGTTACGTATCTTGTAAAGAGTCACTCTAGTTGTTTAAAAGAGGGATTAAGTACTCAATTGCTTTCTAAAGCATATACTTCGCCTTGCCCTGATTAATCGCTTAACCCATCTGCGCCACTTCTGTATTAATGCTCATAAACGCGCTACCGACAACACTGTTCTCCCGCAATATAAAGTTTTCAAAAATGGTGGCACTGCTGCTGGCGTATGAATTCTACGAAATTCTTTTAAGAAAGATATTAAAGAGATCGCATGACAATGTGACGCGTTGTCTAAATCCTTAATTTAAAGACCACATGCCCGATATGTGCGCTTCTGATATAGCGCATTTTGTCAGTCCAATTTTTGACCACTTTTTCAAGCATCTGGGGTCGTATATAGCAATGTTGGCTTCAATCGAAGCTGATTCATCTGCATACATCAACGATATAACACACCACGAAAGAAAATAGTCCAGAGGTGTTGTTCTTTCAATAACGCGAATGTTTGTGTGATAATTTGTTAAAATATACTAAACGCAAAACAGTTTGATAACTATCACTACTTACACTCTGTACGGTTTTTTTTTTTTTTTTTTTACTTCACTTACCATTTGAACTGGTAATACGGCTGGGAACAATCCCAACCATCTGTCGCAATATCGCTGTTCAGCTCGTATGCCAAGCTTGTTCCTTAAATCCCCATCAATAATTAAAGTTTAAACATAGCTTCAAGAACCCCTCATTATGTATATGCTTCTGCTTAACAATTTCAGCCTTTTTGTTCTTAAGAAGGAGTTGTTCAATGTTGCAGCTAAACCTAGATAGACAAAAGTCCTTACTTTCTCAGAATTAGAGCTGTTCGTTTTGACGTAATGTAAGTCGTCGATGTTGGGTGTTCTTTGTAGATGACAGCCTATATTTTATTTTATTCTCGTTAACCTCTAGACTCTAAAGTCTAGAATTAACTTAGCTGCTACTATCTTGATACCTGCCTCACTGAAATTCCGCTGTAATTACTAACCTTATATTTCTTTTTACAGAACTTGCTAACCAAAAATATTACTTTGTAATGGTAAACTACTTCACAAAAACACTACAAGGAGGAGTGTATATTCCCGCAGAGATCTCACTGTGTGAATATTCATTAAAAGATGGTTTATGTAATAAATATCATTCCTTCATCAATCCAGGTAATCACTAGAATTCGTTCTCTAAATTTATTTTCTAATTTTCATTACTCAATACTTATAGGTGTAAATATTTATGGTCACACCTATGAGGCTCAGAACTATTCTGACACAACCCATCAGTTGCCATTGCCTCCGAATGCAATGGGTGAAGAGAATCTTGGGAAATTGTACAACTCCATTTTGCACTTCATTCGCCCAAATGATGGTGGTGAATACCCGCCTTTGTTTACTCATCGTGACAGCCTACCCATCGTTGAGTCTGTAATGAATTTTCTTAAGTCCGACTCTGGTGCTAACAATGTGATTTTGAAGCTTTACTCAATTCAGTATCTATTCTTTACTCTAAAAGAAGCAACTTGTGAAATTGGAGAAATAGAAAAACCCGCATCAAGTTTTGTAACCGATGCATATTTTGAGCGTGATATTTTTGAGTACATGGTTGGAATTGCTTGTGCGGTAAGTAGATATCTAAGAAATTTGTGTAAGAAAAACTAAAGTCATGCTAAAGGAATTTGTACATCGAAGTTAACAGCAATAACAGCATCTTCCACGATATATTCCATCCATGTAATAAAAGCAAGTTTTTAACAAATTGTACTTTGTTTCCTTTTATTTCAGTTCCACGAAGCCCGAGATAAAAACAATTATTGCACCCTATCATGTGTTATCCGCTGGTGCTATGCGTTTTCTGAATACATGGCCCCTGATATCGCCATAAAATGTATTCCCGGACGTCATCTGCCGGCTAACACAAAGACAGAACCTCCTGCAGAGGCAGCCAGCACAATATTTAGTGACACAGAGTCAATGATTTCAATGGCCAGTGAATCGACTTATGCTACAAAAGCGTTGTCCGAACACAAAGTTTATTATGATGATCAAAAGTCAAATGTTTCTAGTCGCCGCGCAATGTTCAATAAAGATGATTTCCCAGATTTGATTGGAGGCAGCCGTAAAAGAACCCAACCACCACCATCGAACGAATTTAGTACGTACTTGGAAAAGGATGATGAATCTGAAGTTAATCATTGGGCAGAACGTTCACGTAGAGGAGTACCTCCTCGACCGGATGAATCACATTTTAAAATTGATGTAACTGAATCAAATGAAAAAATGAATGATCTTAATGACGCAGATGATACAAGTTCACACACGAGTTTTGGAAGAGGACGATTTTTTAAGGGAAGCTTTGGAAGAGGTAATGAAATGTTCACATTCAATTAAAATCTTGTCTAATGTATCTTCGATTATTTTCAGGAAATTCTCTTTATAAATAGACTATCAAATGCTAATTTTTCTATACATGTGTAGTAATTAAGCTTTATGGGACTAAGTCCACTTTTATTTCTCTGGACGTATCTTCTTTTTTTTTTTTTAAATCAAAGTTGAAAAAAATATTGCATTTACTTTATATGTGTATATAAATAAAGGATTTACCGTCAATGGTTTATGATGACATTTATAAAATATTTTTCCCTATTACCTTTCCAAGATTGTGTAATTAATTTGGATACAGAAAATATTAAGCAAATTTCGTTAAATCATCATTGGCAAAAAGCATTTTATAGCTTTATAGCCAGGTTTCCCAAACTATGCTCCGCGGAGCACTTGATGATTTGATAAGAATTCCCAAGTGTTTCGAGAAAAATCACTGATTTTCTATAACTACTATAGAATATAGACCAACAAATTGGGGCACGCGGTAAGTTGAAAACAATTAAACGGGCGACGAGGTGCTCCACAAATTATATGATTAGAATTAATATTTGTACATTTATTTATTGTTTCGTACATTATATCATTCTTTACAATGGACCACCACTGTATTTTGAAGTTCTGGAACTTCGAAGAATACTTTTTTTCACAAGCAATTTAAGGGGGTTTCGAATGCATTCCACATTCATGTTCTGCGTATCAGGAAAAGATCCCTGTTTTTCACAGTATAACCGAATAGTATTCTTAACATTACAAATATTGCTGGAAAATTCTTAGCGGCAGCGAAATGCAACTGGTGCTATTTCTTTTGGGAATTTTTTTGTGCAATAAAATAGCAAGACAAGTAAAATTCTCATACACGACCCCACAATTCCAAAACCTCGGGCAATTTTCTAACAGTACTGCGATTACTGCTCCCTGCTGCTGCTTTGGTCCTTGCTTTGTGAATGTGACCATTACTCGGAATATAACAAACACCTGTTGCTCCTATATTTGAAGTTTTCGTAGCCAACCCAGTCTGGAGAAACCACACCACATATGAGTATTGTACTCACGTTCAGGGCAAGTGTACGCCTCGCAAATGGTATCCAGATCAGAAGCGATAACGTATATACACCGTTTGAGACAACCTATTAATTTCCCAGCTTTCGTTCAATATCAAATATGTGTTCATTCCAAAGAAGGTAGTCATTGACACGTACCGAGAATGGAAAACTTTTCCGTGCCACTAAAGAATAATCGCAGAGTACTTAAGTATTGCTTTAGTGACAACACAGAAACATGAACTGGAGAACGAACATGAAAAACTCCATATTCCGATTCTAAAATTCGAACGTTTCGAACTTTAGAATCGAGATGCAGAGTTGGGACTCAGAATTAAATGTCATAAGCAAAGGAATAAATTGGATTAGAGACAGAGTTAAACAAACACAACGGCATAAATACCAAGATGCGATATTAATTTGTTATGCGGCTAGTGCACTTGCTCTGATTTGCAGAAGAAAGAAGAAGAAATACTCACTCAACTGCAAATCTGGTCGTTGCATGGAATGCCAATTGATGAGAATATCAGTTTTGTCGACTACAAATGTTGTTAATCTTGGGATACTTTAATAAAAGTAAATTTTTTGTGTCGAATAATAATATTTGGTTTTTTTTCGTACCATTACATTAAAGTTTTTCTTCTTTTATTATAAAGTGCGTTTTATACATTAATAAATACATAGAAAAACGAATACGAGAGTTACAATCAAAAATTAAATGCTATAATTTACACAAAAATTGTTAATTTTAAGAATTTACTCAAAAACTATAGAAAATCTGATGCACATTTTAAATATATGTACAGAAATATTTATTCCCTTTTCCAGTTACTAAAAACATTCATATCCCAATCACAAAACGAGTGAACTAAGTTTATTATTCATATACAGACCCGTAATATCTTTCTGTAATACAGAATCACATTGTATTTTAAATTAACATAAAGTGTGACAAGGTTATTTATTTTGACAAAGGCTTCGTCAATTTTAAAGTGATTCTGTGAAATGGGTCATAACATATACAATAGTACATCGATAATGTGAACTACTTTAAACATAGTCTTAATAACTCGCTCTAATTGCGTTGAAATACTTAAGAAACATGGACGAATTCTAGGATTTAATCTTTGTTTCTGTTTTAAAAAGAGTTGACAAAAATTTGAAGACTCAAATAACTAACAAAACAAGCAACAAAAAAAGGAAGAAAACAATCTAACAAAAGAAAAGTTACCATAATTGAATTTAAAAAAAAATGCAAAACTTTGCGAGTTTTCATTAGAAATAAATTCACATTATCGAGATACTGCTACATACATCTCGTTAAATTAAATGAAAATTAACTAAACTAGATACATATTTATATCGAATGATATTTGATTAATTTCCAAAATATCATAATTTCTTAATAAATTTACACACCACATTGTTTTTCGATTTTTCGTCAAGTTCCCAAATTCTACTCTTCTTTACACGTGCAGTCATTTATTTATCACTAATATTTTCTGTTTATAAAGCATTAAATTAAATTAAGATGGAAATACCAATGTCTTTATATATAGTATATAAAAAAAAAACAGTCAGGATAATTATTAAGTGGTTTCAACTTCTTTTCTTTTTGTTCATATTATTCAATTCGCCTTCAAGAAACCACGAAAGCCGCTCGTGATTTGTTTTTGAC
This sequence comes from Criorhina ranunculi, assembly GCA_951813785.1. NCBI lineage: Eukaryota > Metazoa > Arthropoda > Insecta > Diptera > Syrphidae > Criorhina > Criorhina ranunculi. The sequence goes on from OX638385.1 coordinate 9,321,681, forward strand.
GATAGCCATCATCCAGCTTAATAACATCCGTTTGCATTTGGGTCTCTTTAAGACTGCGATTTTGATCTTTAGTTGATTTATACCTTGAAAGCACTTCAAAGGACGTTTGTTTATATGTATCGGACATTTGTTTGTGGACCATTTCCATTAAATCTGGTATATCATCTTTAGTCAAACCTTTTGTTGAAATTGGTGGCAATGTGGAGATTATTATATGACCTGCATTTAATATTTTCTTTTTATCGTTAAGAAATGTACAATAGGAACTAAAAACAACGGGCATTATTGGAATTTGCTCATCAACAGCCATGTGGAAAGCTCCTTTCTTAAATGAATGGATTTCACTGGTATTACGACGTGTTCCCTCTGGAAATACCCATAATTTGATATTTTGTTTTTTTATCTTACGGTTGACTTCATTAAGGGTCTCTCGTGCTTTTTCTGAACGAACGCGATCGATGAAAATTAGCCCTGCTAACCATGCAGCTAAACCAAAGGGCCATGCATAGAATAACTCTCGTTTTGCCACAACAGTGCATTTGTTCATCACTGGCCAAATATCGAACATTCCTTAATACAGATGTAAAAGAATAATTTATCATTTATAAATAAAACATACTATACGATCGTTACCTAATACATCCAGTGAACTTTGATGGTTGGCCACGATAATGCACGCCTGATCTTTTTCTAAAATTTCCTTTCCACGTAGTTCCCACCTTAGTCCAAGGAGATTAGAGATTTTGTGACATAATGCGCTTGCCCATCTATAAAAACAAAAGCAAATTAAGAATGTATAAATAAAGAATATTAAATGCTTATATGTTCAAATGCATAGCATGAAACCGCGGAGCACATCTCTCATACTTCGAAGAAGGAAAACATATTTCGGCGTGGTTCTGAGGTTCCTTCATAACTGCAGCCAAAAAAAAGGTCAACTATTGCATAGGCACACAACAGTGATCGAGATGTTTTTTTTTTTTTTGTATCTTCGTCAGTAAATAAAATGCACCCTTTTTTAATTCCGTTTTTATTTTTTTAATTCATTAAACCTTACGTGCTAGAGAATTAAAACGCTGACTTACTTACTGGCCCTACACGGGCACTCCAAGCTAAACTTATTTTTTATTTTAGGTCTTTCGACGTATCCTAATTACTTCATTTACTTATACATTTAAGGACTTAATTAATGAAAAAACAAATAAAATTTGTTAAAAGAAAAACTTAATCTCTAGTAAGAGACCCCTTAGGGCCTAATTCTGGTATCTCAGAATAGGTGCCTACCGACACAGTCCGAGAAGATAGCAATTCAATTAATTTATAACTGTTTAGTTAAGTTTAGTTAAAGTGAAAATATAAATTCAAAAAAGGACAGTATCAATAAGAATGTGGTAACAACTATGGGATACCTCATACATGGGTAGGTGGAAAAACAAATCCCAGGATATAACCCTGGATAAGCAGAAGGCATGGGGAGGTAAACTACCAACTGACGCAATTTGTGTCGGGCCACGGTGGCTATCGCCAATACGACAAAGACCCAGAACATGTCGTTTTTAACTGCCCAAGGTTCCTTGAGGAAAAACAAAGATTGGAAAGCGAAATAAATACAGTCAAACCTGGTTAGGTAAAATCCCGTAGGCCATTCGTTTGAATCTCACTTATAGAGGTATTTCACTTATTCAGGTACTGCAGAGATTTGTTACACTAAAGGAGGTTTTCAATCAAAAACATGAACTGGAATTGTGCGATACAAATTTGACGTCGAGATACTCATATGTACCTAGACACATGGTGCCTAGACAGAAGTTGAAAATATGTATGAAAAGCTAACTATTTTTGCGGACTCAGGGAAAACAAGGAAAGAGAGAAAAGGACTGCAAAAGCAATGTGTAAAAGCAAACACATGAACAAATTTCTGCCGAAAAAACCATTAATTTTTCTTACAAGTCTGTCTCACTTACAGAGGTTCAAATAAATAATTCCACTTACAGAGTTAAATTTATAAAATTTAAGCTTCACTTATAGAGGTGGAAAGTTTCACTAGAAGAGTATTGTTTTGAAAAAAAAAAACTACGGTGCGTCACAATTTGACCCACCAATAGAGGTATTCCACTTACCCAGGTTCCACTGCAGTAAACTTAATGCCCAAATATAATAGCAGAGATGCTAAAATAGGAGAGAAATTGGGACGCGGCAAGCACATCATTAATCCGAATTCAAACCGAGCTTAGACAAGCAAAAAGCTGGAGAAGAGTGCGGCAAACGCAGATAAGGACGACCATGTAAACCCACCCCGCGAAGTAGTACGTGGCGGTGGTCCCGCGGGGCGGGTAAGGTTTAGTCAGAAAGAATCTGATATTATCGTGCAACCGGGAGCACAGTGCCTATGCAAGGTTCCCCCTCCGCTTACAAAAAAAAAAGAAGATGTAGTAGCCTAATTTTTACTCGTAATATAGGGGTAGAGTACATAATTTGAAGCCCGAACTATGAAGAATACCCATTGGATTTGAGGATTTTCACTACCCCACTGGCTTATGTACATTTTACCTAATATACTTTTAGGAGTTTATAGAAATTCATTATACGCGTTTAATCAGCACCTATTTGTATACTCCTATATCTGAGAAATAGATTTGTGCGATCAACATCGCACCTTATTATTGAAATACAGTAGAAATCGGTTATTTGATGTAACAATGAACCAGATAAAGATCAAATTCTAAACAAAACTCCGTTCTCAATTAAATTTTCTATCGGTTATAATGATGACATGTATCTCACCATCAAGATAACTTGTGAAGAATCAGTAAAACATATACTGACACTGTAACTGCCTAATAAGAACACATCTTCGTTTTGTTTTGTCAGCCGGAAGACATCACCACCAGCCAACCCAAAGACACCCCCGAATTCATCACTCACTCCGGCTTCATAGATGAGCTCTAATAAAGAAAATTTCATAATAGGCCCACAAGAGGTCGCACTGATAAAAGTTCCACCTAATTAATCAATCTAATTTCAGCATCTTCTCTTTCGAACCAGCAGGTCTACCGAATCCAAGAATTCTCGGATTTGAAAATTGCCTTTGGTGTCCGACACGAAAATTCTCGTGCAATTTTACTGCAGTTTCTAGAAAAAAGCATTTGCGTTGGCATTAATCGCTGAATTCCATGTTGTTGGCTGGCATTTGAAATAAAATTAATATTCTCGAGGTTACATTTTTGTATGACTACATTTTAAACCAGAATACGATTTGCAGCTTGGCAGCTAAATGGTTAAACGCGATTAGGTCTGCAACTAATACCTATATGCACATACATTTAAAAAGAAAGCAATCCTTTTTTTAAATAACGTGTTTGTTTTGAGTTTTTTTAGCAACCGGATATAGCTACATATAAACCGATTATAGAGATGAAACTCTCAAGTCCCTTCTACATCGTTATAACCGATTTACAAAACCCTATTGAAACTGTGATCGGAAGTTAGATAGTTTTTGTGGGTATGAGCGACCGCATAAACTAACAAGAAGTGCAAACAGGAAGTTCACCATTATAAAAAAAAAGTACTTCAGCTAACAGTTATTAACATAACGTAAACATTTCCTATATGTTTAATATTGATTGAGAAATTTTGTGTTTCAATCGATGATGCCAGTTCATCTAGACAAAACATGCATACACGCAAACTTCAATTATGATTCATTGAAATATAATATTGATATTATGACGATTGTTCGTTTAAAAATGTTTGTTTTCCCTTATCAGCACTTTTCATCTTACAGGAAATGAAAAACTGATGGAATAAGAATCAAGGAGAGAAGCAACTACTATCACATTTTAAAACAATTCCTTCGAACATATTTGATTCAATTTAATGTTAACAAAAATAAAACGAAGGGACTAAGGTGTTATAAACAACTTTACGACATAACTGATAACAATTTCTGAAATGGCATACATGAATATTGACTAACCCTAGATTATACGTAGCTACTATCGATATAGCCAGCTTTTAATGATCTACTAGAGCGACTTTTCTTGTTCAATTGACATACATGTAATGAAGTAGGTAACTTCTTTTTGACTGAAGTTTCAAATCCTTTTTAAGATCCTTAGTACAGAGTCATCCATTTTGTAGTTCCGAAAGTAAATTTAAAACACATTTATGATTTAGATTTCGATCCAATTTTTTATTTTAATATATTGTTAGGATCTTGCCATTATAAATGAAATATAATATCATTCAAATGACCTCCACAGGACTTCTTGCAGGACTCGATTCTAGCAAGGCAATTTTTGATTAGTTTTCAACTCATATCGGGCAATAACTAAGCCATAACTTGACGAAATTTCGTTTTCAAAGCGTCAAGAGTTTGCTAATTATGTACATAAACACGATCTTTTGCTTAGCCCCACAAAAAGAAATCAAACGGCGACGATCTTCGTGGCCAGTTCACATCACCAAAATTTTTCTTGCAATAAAGTCAAAACGGGTCGTGTTATGTGAGATGTGGCACCGTCTTGCTGAACCCACATGTCTTCCAGATCCATATCTTCGATTTGAGGCTAAAAAAATGCTGTTAACATTTGACGGTGACGGTTACACCTTCCTTATTTTTGAAGAAGTATGGACCAATGACAACATCAGACCAAATTGCACATCGTGACTTTTCGTGGATGCAGTGGTCTTTCGACAGTTACATGTGGATTTTACATTCCCCATATGCGACAATTTTGTTTGTTAACGTATTCACCGATTAAAAAGTGAGCTTCATCGCTGAAGAAAATGTTGTGTGAAACGTACCTACTATAGAATCACAATTTTTGTAGTAAGATTTCATAATTTTAACACGTTCTGCGATTGTTAAACGATCCATATTGTAAAATGGCAAACCTTAAACTAAACATATACAGTCTCGGATGACAGTTCGGTTTAACGTATGTAATTGAAACAGAGATGACCCTTTATAATTAACGCATTGCTCTTCATTGATCTCTAATCTTCAGCTCTTCAATATATCCCTACGGAATGAAATGTCTAATACATTTCCGACAACGTCTTCAAAACTATTCAAAAGGCTATAACTTGTATGGATTACACTTCACTTAATTTTAATATTCAGGACGTGTGTGAAAATAGTTTGGCGAATTGCATTCTATTTGCATTTGCGCATTTTATTTTATATTGTATCTATTTATAGTCTTTATGCAAATTAATCTCGATCAGTCGTTTCGTTGCATTTAAAGTTCTAGCTGTTAAAATCTTCTCAAACATTTGAAATTATTATTCTGAATTCGAATGCTTGAAAGGCTAAGGTTAAGCAAATATTTACAATCAAAATTGAAACGTGTCATCACGTTCTAGCTTCATCATTTATTTTCATTTATGAAATTTAATTGTGCGCTGACAGACTCGTAATTTTAAGAGGTTGAACGGAAATTGAGTCGAAGTACTGAAATTGCAAAACCATTAACGAGACAAGTGTCTGTGACATTCTTTGTCAGAAATGAAAATGAACTCAATAGAGCGATAACCACATGATACATGAAAACAAAATACATGTGTACATTGTGTATATGGAAATATCAATAAGCACCTCTATAAAATTTAAATTGAATTGTGACAAACAAAACCTCTTAACATATATAAATTACTATTGTAAGTTTATAAGCAATTAGAATGTAATAAATAGAAATTAGATGGATCATTTATAAGAAACTTTGTTATGAGAGCCTAGGTTAGTAGAATGGAGTAACTGCTTTCAGCAAGATGCAATAACACTTAGACTAGGGAATGATTTATTGTAATAAGTACTATAGGATCTAGGTTTCCCAGTCCTACTTGTGATCTTACTGGCAGATCATCTAGACTTTCAAATAACTAAGTTGTTTTCTTTTGAAGAAGCGGGCTGTACATGTGCATGTAAGGTTCAACTCATTCAAAAATCATTCAAGAGAAAGGCCATTTTTGTTAACGAGACAATATCCTGTGATGATGCCTACAATGAAACTAATATGTGAACACTTTACTTAGACTAAGCTATTTTGATCCAAGACATTTCTAGTGACATATCACATAGTGCTATTTATCAATCTGCAATTTGGTGTACCGATACCTAAACTTACAGATTCTTATCCTTGGTAGAATGAAGAGTGTCAAGCTGCCCCTTGCGAGATTGTCAATTCTACAATTTCCTATCCCCAGGTACTTAGTGCAAGTGAATGATAAATCTGTGAGCCATTTCATTGAAATGAGTTGCAATCAGTAACAACTTTTGAAAGAAAACTTTTGCCAGAAAAGGTTCCTCAGAAAGGTATATAGGTGCCGAACCTTTCTGCGGCATCCCTACATCCGCGTTCAGAATGAGTCTGGACAGCTGGGAAAAACGGAACCTTCTGTCATACTGGAACAATATTCAGGGACTTAGACAGGCTAAAAGAGCCATCCGACCCCTGAACAAAACCACAAAAAATATCCTCAATCATAAAAGGGACGATATCAGAAGACTTGCCGGCTTCCTCACCGGTCACTGCAGCCTCACATATCTGAATGCCAACCTTGCTTAGAGGAAGACGAATCAGCAGAACACGTACTATGTGAGTGCGTGGCTGTCCGCAGAGTCAGGATGCGCTTTCTCCATAAGGAATTCCTAACACCGGAGGATCTTCGTAACGCCTCGACTGGAGATATTCTCAACTTCATTAGGAAGATAGATTATCTCCTTGTCTAACTGGCTCCAGGCACAATAGATCTTTCAGGTAGCAGTGCCATATGCGTCTGTCGCAGAGCCTTAATAATAATACCGACTTTTGATGTGAAAGATTCGACTTCTGGTAATTTGTCTGGTTTTTGTTTCTGTTTACAAAATTCTGATATTCACACTTAATAGAGGCGTTCAACTTTTAGGAAAAAGGCCAAATACTTGGATCACACAAGTATCGCTAGATACGTGAAGCTAGAAAAAGAAACCGATTACATAACACCAAACCCCTATTTCGACCTAAACTTCCAAACTCTCCTTCCATCAAGAAAAAGCTGGAACAAGGGAAAGGTCATTAAACCCGACAATATATCAAAAACAAAACCGTTACTTGGAATGCAAAATAAGAAGAAACCTTTAGAGTAGGCTTGAGCTCACCAAAATTCGAACATTGAGGATTGAAAAAGGGCTTTTTGGACCGCCTTGCTGAAATATATTGGTTAGACCGTTAAATATAGAGGGAACCTTTTTTTTAACGAAACTAGCTTTTTCCTTCGTATCGAAGGCACTTTAAACAAAGACAGCTACAGAACAATTTTAGATAAGAGTGCTATTCCAAGTGGTCTTCGGTTCATTGGAGAAGGGTTCATCTTGCAAGTATTATTATTATTATTATTATTATTATTTCGGGAGAGCTAATCAGCCCTTGGCACTGCGGTTTCTGACGAATCCTATTGTGCCGTCCCTATTGTTTCTAGATGAATTGTTTCACTCCAGAAGATATCAGGAAGTTGATGAACTTCTCTGGGTGAATGGCAGCACGAACTCACCGCCTAATATTCTTTTTCTGATTTGAAAGAGAGCTGGGCATAGGGTTGCTCATTATACATCGATACATCGAAAACATCGATGTTTACTATTCGATGTATCGAATCAATCCGATGCATCGGATACTTTCGATGTTTAACGATGTATCGATGTATTTCATACGATGCATCGAATGAAAGCAAGTACTGTACATAGTTTCCACTTTAATTCAACTCCAATACAATAAACGCATGTAGTGGTAGGTTTGAGTCAAGAGATCGATTCAGACCTTTTAAGGGGTCAGGTTCGTAAAAACCAGTGAAGAAAGGGTGATTTTGATTCGATGCCACAAAGGCACAATTGCATTTTATTTATTTTTTTTTTTTTTTTTTTGTTTTACAAATTTTATGTAGTTTCATGTGCATTTTTCCTGTCTCGCCTTGATCCTTGCACACATGAAAAAAAATTATCCTCGACTGATGGGAATTGTTGGTCGGTGCAATAACATCCTAAAGCAAAAATTCCAATTGAGTTTTAAAGTAGAAGGATCAATTTATCGAATGACACATGCTTTTGAAAAAAAAAAAAACCGATCGGGGAAAAAATGGCGCAGTTTTGAAAATTTACGTCCGAAAACGGTAAAACAAAATCGGTCAAAAACTCCGGTGTCCGACCGACGGTTATTCCGACCAGTTAAAAAAAAAAAACACGTTTCGAGAAAAATGCGTTTAAAGTTTCAGGAACGGTTTTCTCATAACAGAAATCAAATAAATGACTCGACCCTCGTGATTTTCTATTCTTTCATGCTTTAGGAAAGTCAGGAAGAAAGAAATTTGAAAATGTATCGATCGGAATTCGATTGATGCGCGATATGAGTTAGAAAACCGAGCTTCGCTCAAAACCAAGTCCTAACGATGCAGCAGGTTTTTCATAAAAATCAACTCTGATACGGCTCGGCGCGCGGTTGTAAAAGCCGTGTAACTTCGGTTCTATGGGACCGATCATGAAAATTTGAATAACAGGCTCTCAAGACAGAATCCAAAAAAAAATATCAACATTTTTACGAACCTGACCCCTTAATTTGCTTGTCAATAGTGAAAATTTGGAGGAAATTGTACAAGGCCGTCAAAAACTTTTTAGTAGAAGTAAATTTAAAAATAACAAGCTTTCTAAAACCCATGATAAATTAATTTTAATGAAATTTTAATAAATCTTATTTTAACTAAGAAGCTTGGATAGTATCTTATTTTCTTATTGCCTAATCTATATTTTTAACAACTGCGTCGATGTTTTTATTCGATGCATCGAAAACATCGATGTTTTTCAACGATGCATCGTTATGTATCGATGGGATGTTTCGATGCATTACATCGAATAAAACATAGATGTATTTTTTGTATGAACATCTCTAGCTGGGCATTCCGTTAGGATGTGAAGAGAGGTCTCCTCACTCTCAAGGCAAGTCTACAGCTTGAATCTGTTGTAAGGTTCATGCGATGTAGGTGCTTGTTCAGGCGGCAGTGACCGCTGAGAAGTCCAATAAATGCTCTAAGGTTGCTCCTATCGAGGTTCACAATGAAGTTTGATTTTCTTTGTGACGGTACCGGGAATAGCATTTTTGAACATGCTTGTTCTGGTGTATTGAGCCAGGCTTTCCTAGATTCTTGCATGCAAAGACCTTTTCCTTGTCTAGCGAAGAGTGATTTGCCTACCCCACAGAAGGGTTCGGGTCCAAAGAATTATGTTGACGCACCGTCTTTTGCCAGTGAGTCGGCTTTTTCGTTACCCGCAAATCCACTATGTGCAGGAATCCAGTGAAGAATGACCATATTGTTCCTGGCAAGGTCCGAAACTACTTTGCGGGTTTCTAGGACTAGTCTGGATTTAAAGACAGGCGAGTCGAGCGCTTTTAGGGCAGCTTGACTGTCTGAGAAGATGAATATGATTTTCCCCATAGTGTGAGAGGACTGATTAAGTCTCACACACTGATTAACGGCAAAGGCCTCGGCTTGGAATATGGACGCGAATTCAACAAGGCTGACAGAGAAGTTCGCACCTGTTGATTCTCCAAAAATTCCGGAACCCGTTCCTGTTCACATTTTGGATCCGTCCGTATACCATACAAGTAAGCACACTTCAAAATTATACTCAAGTTTGTTGCAACAGAAGAATGAAGAAGGGTTATGACGTCGGAATTGAGCCCCATTGAACTTTAATGGGATAATTGAAACGCTAAATATCTGCTTCTTCACTAGGAAGCTTTTAGCAATAACTAAAGAACATCTGGAATAGCATTCCAATTAAATCAATGTCAAAATTCGTTGAGAGGTTGGTCAAACTTGTTAAAGCTATTATAAATGCTTGAGGAGGATATTTCCATGAAATAAAGGTTTATTGGATTTTAAGAAATAATTTAATGTGATCATTAACAATTTGTAATTTCTTTGCATTTAACTTATTTGAACTCGTAAACTTATGAACGGTAATCTATATGTAAGATCGTCTGGGAGCAAACCTATCATTAAATATAAGTTAGAATTTAAATCAAGCAAATGCCCAAACTTGCATATGTATATATTTAACATTTGTACATTATCACATCATTATTGACTGCAGTGAACCGAAAATCTAGTTTAAAATTGGCTGACCATAGTAATAATACTTTTGATATATACTTAGTAAATTATTTTAATGAAAACTCTATTCTAGCGCAATAACATGCATGGTTTAACAATAAACATGTTATTTCGCGGATAAGAACACTCGTTCCACTACAATTAGCAAAATATTTACGTACACATACCATTTCAACTTATTATTTTTTATTGTAATCCTTCCCTTAGCAAAACAATTACTCTGATAAAATCGGACTTTCAGTTTCAGTTGCACTACATGTTCCTTATTTATCTTGACCATAACTTTATCGAAATTAATAATATAGGTAGATAGGTATTAAAGAAAATTTATGAAAACGAGTATAATACGGATATATCCCAATTTGGTCTTTTCTGCACACCTAATCCTATCCATCGTATTTCCTGGATCGCAATAATATCTGCCTTGTTCCGCACGAGAACTCATACAATCTTTTGAGAAGCACCAGGAGACTTCTGTGTGCACACTCTCAAATCGCAGTCCGTGGACATTCCTAGTCGTGATCGTAAATAAGGCGATCCGTTTGTATCTGATGCTAGTGTCCCTGTCATAACTCTATTTTTTTCACGTGGTAAGAAAGTTACCCCAGCTTAAAGAGAGCGTGAACAGGTTAGAGCTATTAGTAAAATTAAATAGATGGCGACAATCAAAGCTTCTATGAGTAAAAGAAATTTTCCAAAAGCCAGATATAACTCAATGTTATTCCATTACTAGATGCTAGTGCTGCTCACTTATTTCTTAACCGTAGTAGCCTATGGGTTTTTTTTTTAAATATATAATTCACTAGCACTAAAGGGGTTATGAATACCCTTATGATGATACCCTATACCCAAGGTATATAGAATATAATGGTATGATATTGCGCATGTCTGTTTCCATCTCGCTCACACAAATCTACGTCACGTGCAACGTAATTTTAATTTGCTACTTTGATTTAATTATTTGCCGGTTAGAGTTATTTTTTATTATTTTTTGTTTCGTAAATTATTTAAAAAGTATTTAGCTATAGTATAAGCTCAGAGTTAAGGGAATGCCAAATACATGCTTTGGTCTCCCGCGGCACCCCACAAGGAGGGGTTTCATTTATTACCAAGACTAATGGAATAATGGTCGTTGCCTATGCTGACGACGTAGTTTTACTCCCCACAAGCAAATTTATACCCACAATCGCAGACCAGCTACAGTCAGCCCTTATCACTTTAAGCAACTGGGCCAAACGATGCAGTCTTATTTGGTCCTCATTAGGTAGGAAGAAGTGGTTGAAACTGTTAAGCCTGCCAGAGACACAAGTAGCGCGGATGCGCCGTTTTGATACTACAACTCACGTGACCTGGATGTCCATCCTGTGGAATTAAGAAAGTTGATGATGTTGCAGAGTTTTATGTGGGAAATCTCAGATAGTTCCCTGAAAAAGGATTTTCCGAGAGTGGGCTGCCTGGCTCTGGCAAGTGCCGGGCAGTCACAGAAAAAGTGGAATAACGTTTCCTTTTCTTGTGAATTGTCGCAACTAAGGCAGTGGGAGTTGAATGGCATGCCTAACTTGGCAGCGTGTGGACCAATTAGCCCGTGCTAATTGCCGAGATTCTAGCTGTCTCGATGCGGTTTGGTTTGGTCCTAGTCACCAACAAAAGAAACATTCCAACATTCGAGCCCCCGAGATTAAATGGAATACAACTCCAATAATCGAAAAGGGAAAAATACCTGGGATGTATACTAGACCGTAAATTAAACTGAAGAGAAAACCTAATGAAAACCTAAGCTGGGGAAGCTGGGGCTAATACCGATGTTGATATTTTGACAAAGGAAGTGGCCGCGAAAAGTGCGCTTCTTTGGAAAAAGAGTCAAATAGGCCACCAACCAATCACCAAGTGGGCGAACACTGAAGCGACAACTGACTCGAACTCAAAACTTTCTCTAGAGAGAGCTGAATAGAAAGAGAAATCTAAACCCCAACCACATAAACATTTTTACGGATAGCTCAGAAATGGATGTGGGTGTAGGCTCCGGGATTTACGCATCAAAGCCAAAAACCGTACGGTCGATAAGACTTCCAAACCACAGCAGCGTGTTCCAGACGAAACACCTAAAGAGTATGCGTGTGAGTACAACGGACCTATTCACAGGATGTGGCGACGTAGACGCCGAGGAGGATAAATGCCATCTTCTATGCGAATGCACAAGCCTTAGCAGAAACAGAAAAACCGCCCTCGGGAAACATTTCTTTAATGATCTGGGCCAATTGTCAAACAAGGTACCGGGAACTATCTTTAAATTCCTTCGGAACTCGGGTTGGTTCGGGGGAGCCAATTGATAATAATAATCCGTGTTATATTTATTTTTTGATGCCCCACACTACACCGGGAAACACAATGGATCCTTTAAGATCCGACTGAGGCTGTACAAAAGTGCAGCCATCCCTACAACCGGACCCAACCTACAGAATTTTGATGTATCGATGAAAAAATCATCTTCAGGCAGTAACTGAAGAGTTGGTTTTAAGAGCTGGTTTTAAGAGTTTAGCGTTCATATGTGTATATGCATATTTATTTCCACCAGGTTAATACAACAAACAACATGGATTTGGGATTAATTTATTCTAATTTTCATGCTTTAATATTACATACAAATTTGTATTTAGCAATCAATTTTCATACAAATGCCCATGCAAACAAATCAAAACATCAAATTTCACGATGCATGTGGCGTAGATGCGCAGAACGAAATAAAATTTGAACTCGGAATATCATACCATTATGTTTATATACCTTGCCCTATACCCTAATAACACAGCGCTAGTATTGGTGTAGTTATTTTTTTTGAAACTCAGGTGGTATTAGATTTCAGTCTTTTGCTCCGAGGGTGGTTTCCAGAATGACTGGTACTGTTGCCATTGCTTATAATTCGCAATATTTCTTTCGAATATCCCGATGTCATTAGTACCGATCAACACTTTCAAGCCATATGACCACCCTACTGCCAGTGTTATGCCTATGCAGTAGAGTTGACGTCAGCTTTTTGTTTTTCGCAGTTGATCGAGTTTTCTTTTTTTTTTGACTTCGGGACTCGAACCTGGAACCTTCAGCGTGACAAGCGATGATGCAACCACTACACCATGGCCACCATGGTTGGAGTGGGTGCCAGCTTATGCCAGTAGGACGGCCTTTATCTGGACATGGACATATGGCTATAGTTATTCCATATCTGGCGAGTTTCATTTCACTATGCCCCGGCACCATACAAAAGGAAATATTGAGTTGCTCCGCCATCTCTAAGAAAAACAATCGGCAAAGCAATCTAGTTGTAGAGTCACAGCAGTTGAAGGGTATTACTGAGGCCATTAGTGATATTAATGAATAATTAATTATGATACAGTACAGATACAGAATTGAAAATAGCATACATTTTTATGAAATAAATAAAATAAATAAGATTTAATTTGTTTTAATTCAAAATGAACTAATTAACCGATTAATATACTAGACGTAGTAGTTCTAACAGTCGCAGCTGTGCCACTTGCATTATTTGTTCTTTTTATATGACTTGGAATTTCTATAATTCCAAAGGGCAATCCCCTTATATTTCGTTATTTTTCACATTTTATTTAGTACACTATTTCAAAATCAAATCGAAATAGCATTCTGTTATCATAAGCGGAACTACGGAATTTTAACATTTAGAATTGTTCACGCCTTTGGAATTCTTATTCGTTAATATATTGTATTTGTATTAGCGTGAATTTATGGTTCATTTTCTCTCTTAACGATCTCTTTTGTCAGCTAATCTTAGAGCATGTTGTTTTGACTTAGAAAAAGAAAAATAATTTTATTCATATAGTGTCGTTCTGTGGACTGATTTCTGCCAGAGCAGACGTGTTTTCTTAAAGTGTTGTGAGGTTTGCACTTCTTATTCTTTTTTTTTTTTCTAAAACTCTTTACTTTAATTGAGCTATATTTTGTTCTATCTAAAAATGAAGTGTCTTATGCACTTGATATAACCAGAATTACTTTTCGCGTTTTTTTTTATTGCAAAATCGCTGCAACAACAGCCAATAGAAATTATGCATACAGCTTCAACTGCAATAAAAGGACAACACCTTTAGCACACGGAGAGGCAATAAAGAGCGACAATTAAAACTAAACAACAAGGAAAATCACTACTGAGCGAGCCACAGATTCAAAAGGCGCATGAAACGACCACGCAAACCTAACATAGTATCGGGGCCAATGAGTCTACCACAACAACAGCGCAGCATCCCAATTCTTAGCTTGAAGAAAATAAACAGTGACTTCCTTGACACTGTCACGAAAAGCTCGGACTGAAGGTCAATAGTTTTGAAAGCAAATTCCCGCCTGTTCGGGATTGTTGGTGTAGCCAAAGTTAACAACAATGCCGAAGTATGCGTGCAAAACAATTTTTGGTGATACTTTGAATGGCTCTATCACTGCTGAGGAAATCAAAAAATATTACGTCGAACGAAATAAAAAAAAGTATTGTATCTAGAAAATTAAAGCAAACTTATATGTAGTAATATTCTTTGCGTTCATCTCTCCTCCCTTGAGGTATGAAAAGCAAACTCGAAGGACTATAAGAAGTCTGCGGCAACAATTTGATTTAATAGTTAGCAACCTTGAAGCTCTTAAAAGCTTTCCTGAAATACAATCTGTTTCTGAAATTTGGATTTAATCCTCTTAGACCAATAACTACAATATTCCTACCTGGCTATAATTTGTATCCAAATACCAATATATGATCATGTATCTGCAAGTAGTGTAGGAGCTTTTATTCAAAATTTGTATGATGAGTGTGACCTGAGGTATTATACTCTGGTGAATGTAGATGTTATTAAGATTTCTTGGAGCAAATGCAATTATGTAATTATTTGCTTATGGCTGTGTGTATAGATTAAGTTCGCAGGCTTTCCATGAACAATGTTCCCCGCTTAATTGAAGCTCGCTTAATTGCTTTTCACTGCTTAATTGAACGAAAAAAGCTGAACGAAGTAAGCTATATATACACGTATTTGTACGGTTAATTGAATAACACGGATAATTGATCTAAAAAAATCGGACAAAACCGTCGATTCAATTAAGCGGGGAATATTGTATTTCTTGGTGAATTAAGTAATTTTTTGTGCAATATACTCGTAAAAGTGAATAATCTTATTGTCTTAGTTGACTTCAACCTAAACCCACTAAATTCTAGCCCTACCTGTCACTGTGGCCGAGCATGAGTTAACTTCATTCGTAAATGAGCCCACTGGACCAATTGCAGCCACATGCATTGATCATGTTTTTGGTTGTTTCATAAAAACTCCGTCAAATCTGTGTGCATGATCATGATTTTCAGATTTCTGATCACTGTATGACTGCTTTATGCTTTAATTTCTTTGAATTTAAGAAAGATAAAAATCTACTTCCTTATCAAAAGTGAACAAAATTAACCTTGAGCAACTTAACAGTGAACTGCGTTATGAAAATTGCAAGAAAATCTATGCTGAAGAAAATGTTTCAAAGGTTTATGAGTTATTTTTAAAAATTTTAAGAAATTACTCGTATTTAAGTAATCCTAGCTACGTCACGTATGCTTACTGAATAAACTTAAGCAATTAATGTGTTGCAAAAGGGTGTCATAAGGAAGGTTTCTAATTCTTCCCATCTTATCCAGCTTTTCAGACTTATAAAAATTGTACTACTAAGGCATCGGTTTCATTTTAAGTTTTTTCAGATTTTCGTTATAGGGAGAGGTTATGCGAGAGCTCATTGAAAGCCAGGACTCAGCCCTCACAACCATTCATGTTGTGCGTGTTATATTTTTCACAAGAATGGAAGGGACCTTTTGTTTTATTGCCGACTCCCAACGGCACTCTGAGAAGCTTTTGTATAACAGATAATACTCTTGGAAGCTTGTCATTGTCTGTCCATGAACATTGTTGTTGGTGGTTTTGAGGCTCGAATCTGTATTCTTTCGCTTAGCAGTCTAACGTACAAACCACTAAGCTAGGACGGCCACATACATATTTAAATATGTATGTATGTGCAATATTTATCACTTGAAATGGAATGGTTTCCTTAAGAATGCATATTCAAGTTAATACGTACAAGCCAAACTCAAACCGCACTGTAAACGGTCAATTAAGTAAGGTTTTTAGGGATAGGTATATATAAGCTATTTTCATCACACTGCATGGCAATAAATCACATCCAGTCCTTGTAGTGGCAGCCAAACGAACGAGTTAGAAGTCTGCTGGAAAAGGGTTCGAACTTAACCCATCCCCAAAGTAAAAACAAAAACCTCTTTTGCCATAAAACTGTCGTCGCATAGTGCTCCTCTCAACATATGTGCTGCTCTTCAATCAGTGACCAGTGCGGGGTATCGAAAAACAAGAACTCACGTACAAATAGAACAAATGCAATAAAAGATAATGTATTCTCTTTGATTACCTAAGTATTTATGTTAATTCGAGCGTAAGTACGTAAGAAAAAGTAACTATGAGTGTATATTCAAAGCCTCTTGCAAATAATAAGTATTAAGTTTCTGTGGTTTCATCAGAGAAAAATTAGGTAAGATGTCAGATTATATCATTTTATTATTAAGACAAAATATTTTTAGAATATCCGCATAAAAAGTAGTTCTGCGTTAACGCCTAATTTTAAAAATCTACTTTAAACGCTGAAGATGCCACAGCAGCAGTATTCGACAAGTCAAACTACAGATTACCTGTAATTTAGCGTTATGGTGTGTTTATAAATTCAGACTGGCAAACTGCAGTAAAATGGAGCATATCTGGCGGTACAATACACAGTAGATGACAACACTACCTTAAACCGGAAGCGTTGATAGATAATTTGGTATCGATATTACCTACTGAAATGTATTTTCAGGGGAGACGCATCTTAGATGCTGGAGTACCAATGTTCATAATATACCTACGTAGGTACCGACATATTTATGAGACAAAGACACCACACATGTTGAAAATGATTATAAACAGATTACAGCTGTACTACCGTTCGTAGAATCTCACAGTAAGTAGATAAGAGCAAATCGAAAAAAAAGGTTTTTCGAAACGAGACGAGAATGTACTAAAGAGATGAAAAGTGGATATGGAAAAAGGACGAACCAGAGAAAATTAAGAAATATAAATACCTCGGAATCATCATTAAGGTAAAACGTATCGTTCCTAAAACTCTTTCAAGAAAAAATGTAGGAAGCCCAAATAGCCATTAACTGCAAGAGGAATCCTGGAGAAGAAAAGTCTACCCCGTAGTACAAAATATAAACTTTTTGAAGCCTTCATAAGATAGATAATATGTTATGCAATACAAGTTTGGGGATCTTTTCAGTATGAGAAGTTGCTTAGGTACTTCATTAAAGAAATGTTCAGACTTCCAGAAAAAAACCCTACCTAAGAACATATGACCTAAATCTCGAAACCGTACTTTCATCGCTGTACATATTTAAACTTAGATTGGGATGCACTTCAACTACATGCATGGTAAAAGGAATGACAGTTTCAAGTCATCGGCTACCAGATATAATTGCATGGCACTTTCTTCAAAGGAAACTGCAATTACTCAAGGAATGGTCAAGGTTTAACATAATATCGCGGATGTTGATTACATAATACTTATTCCATTTTTTTTTTGTTGGTTACAACGAACAATGTCAGTTCATATGTATGTACATTACATAGGTATATAATAACAGTTATTAAAGTTTAATAATTAACAAACGACACCTATGCAGTTGGCCTTGTTACCAGCCATTTAATTAATTGGTTAAAATATTGGTTTGATTGTATGATCGCAAAAAAGTTGTCCTTTGATTGTACGATCGCAATTAAGAATTCTAGTTAAATATAATTATGTACGTATGGTATGTCTTATATTTATCAAAGTATTTTTTTTTTTGTTTAACTTATTTGCTCACTTTGATTAAATAAATGGCAAACGACCTCGCACTAAAATATGAGTTTTTAAGCAAACTTTGCTCGGAAAAGTTGTGCCTTATAACATGTATTCTTATTTGGACAAAAGCTGGAAACTACTGAATAACCCAAACAATGTTCCCCAACAACGTAAAGGTCAACTTCAAAACCATACTATTCACTAATTTAAACATATGTACATGCAAACGGGACGAGACACATGCAGAAGAAGTCCACCTATAGGTACAGTAAATTCTTCCTCTTCCTCGTCCCTACAGCTCCTGCAAAAATCGTTGCATGCAACAGCCAAGCGCTAGACATATCTACCTAGGATACAGTGTCCGGTAAGGAAGTTATTTAGTTTCAAACTAATGCTTTCGATCACTTAAAATCGAGGACAGTCCAAATGAGCCTAACATTGTTGCAACAGTCAAAATGTTGTCATCTATGATTTGCTTCCGGCAGAGGATTTAGGATGTTCTTAGCAATTATACTCAGGGGATGGATGACCTGAATCCCTCCATATTGTCCCAGAAGAACAAATTGTTGGGGTTTTCTCATCTGTCTAGACTTGTTCTAAACGCAGAATTACCTTTTGCTGGTTAGTTGGTCAGCGACGTAACCTAACTTAATTTGCTCGAACAATCTAAGTGCTTAACTATTGAAAAAAACTAAGAAAATTATTTTTCAAAAAAAAACGTTGTAGCAGGACTTGTATTTTTATTTTTCTCAAAACTAAATTAAAACTTAAAACTTCCTTAAAATAAACCTTAATCTATCTTACTTAATAACGTAATTACATACGTACTTATTTTTTTTGCTTTTTGTATTTTCATTGTTTTTTTTTTTTTTTTGATTTTGTGCTGTTTTTTTTATATTTTATGATTTTTTTTTGTAATTTTTGAATTTTTATAATTTTGATTTTGTGCTGTTTTATTGTTTAACCTACTTAAACCTACCTAGACCTACTTAAACTATGTTAACCGGCCATGGCCAGCTTTGCCCAGCTATGGGAGTTCCCTCTCTTTCTGACAGCCACCAAAAAGTCTGGTGCTCCCATCCAACATCCCTTACATCGCGCTCCTCAGTGCACTCAACGACGTTTCGGCCGTAGTTGAGTTACTTTTGCACAGTTTTCCAGGCAACATGGAAGATTAGAGGCACCGCTAACCTATCCTGGATCAGACCCTCCTGGTCAAAATACAGAAAAGCCTTTGGGTGGACGAAGCCGTTAAGACGCACCCTCTCTTGGTACATTGGATTGGGGTAGTAAGTCCCAGAGATCAGGTTGTTGACCGAGTTCATTGCTCCTGCAATGTTCCCCTTGAGTAACGTTTCGTTTCGTTTTTAATGCATTTTTTATTTTTAAATTAGACAAAAAACGTTTAAAACTAGTAGCTTAATTAACTTAACTATGCTATTCTAACTTACTGGCCCTACACGGGCACTCTAAGCTAAATTTAATTCTTATTCTATGTCTTCGACGTAACCTAACTTTATTTACTTATACAATCTAAGGACTTAACTATTGAAAAAACTGAGAAAATTATTTTTCAGAAAAAACTTAGTATCTGGTCCCCTTGAGTAACATTCACTAGGAGATTGTCCACTCTGATTAGGTCCGCCTTGTTGTACAAGACCTCATTGGAATAGAATTTTCTGTACTAAGACTCTCGTGTTTTGTATGAGCGAAGGCAAGCCCTCTCAAACACCCGAATCCTTTCCATCAAGCTTACCCGCACATTGAACCACACGGGACAACCATATGTTAGCATTGGCCGGATAAGGGCCGTATAGGCGATTTCATTGCCTTTAATATCTCTGTGTCCTGGTACCCACTAGAGTTTAATTTTGTTTCGTTTTAATAGAAGTGGGAAATTTGATTGATGTACGAAAGAATTATAGTTTGAGGAGACAATGACATTAATTGATAATGATAAAAAAAAACAGAACTGCCTCTTATGAGACTTTAGACTATTTGTCACTCACTGTAGTTATGTACACTGCACTTTTATTGCCGGTTTTTCGTAAAACACATATACATGCATATGAACTGATGTCCAACATAAAATGAGGCGGTTCGAATAACGGTAATATTATATTTCTGTACAATACCCACAGAATACCCAATCGCAAAATCTCAAAACGTAAAATACCCAATTTTTGAAAAATCCCCAAACGCGCGCACTGTCCTGCGATTACCTGATCTAATCCTTGCTTGGCGAAAGCGATATAAGACCATTACTCGAAGTATAACAAAAACCTGTTGCTCCTAACCGATTTTGGACATAAGAGAACCAGAATAGCGAAGCGGAGATATGTTTTTAAGGATTTTGTGTTTGGGGATTTTTTGTTTGGGGATTTTGATTTTGATTTTGGGGTTAGGGTACCCGACCCGTCTGTACAATGTACTAGATTATTCCTTAGTAACTTAAATTATAACATATTTTAACAAAGTTCTTACGTGCATTTTTTCCCAAATACCTATGATGCAATAAATTGCACATAAATATGTCCAACCCTAACTGCTTATGCAACCGTGCACAATTATACAACTTTAAACAATAAACAAAGCACATGTGTAAATTCAATTAAAGAAAGCATTTCAATTACCTACAACAAATACCATGTAGACCTTATGTCCTACAGCTGTATTTAGGATTTAAACATTACCGGCTGTTTTTATTGATTCGGAAATAACCTTGCTTCGTGTGTACTAAATTTGTCTTTAGTTAAACTGAGTCGCAAGTAGATAGAAATATAAGAAAAATCTAATTTGAAGCACTGAGAATGAGAAACCCTTCTTGGCATGTGAAGCATAAAATAAACCTAAATTTAATTTTTTTGTTTTTTCTATCAGCATTATCCTGACACACCAACCCACCCCAATGCAAAATTACAAAAAATCAATACTCGCAACTAACAAGAGGCAAATACACACATACATATGTAGGCACACATGCATAAGAAAAAAACAAAAAAAACGTTAATTTAGGTACTTACAGAAGATTCCTCACATCGCAAGGACGAAATAAAAATGCAGGAATGAGAAGCACTGAATTAAACGACACTAAGCCATAATATATAAGAAATTTAAAATAATATCTAAAAATATGGCTTGTCTCGTACAGAAACGGCAACATTAATAAGACAAACAACCCGAGAAGTTCGATATACGATGTCATATTTATTCGCTTTTTCCTTTAAGTTTTTCACAATTTTATTTGCTCTGCCTTTTCGCTTATTTGCTGCAGAAAGAATCTAACGTTTACAAGGGCGAAAAGGAGGACAACACTTTTCTCGAACAATTAACCGGGACAAACGAATTGCAGCATGTATCTCACTAAAATTAGGCCGCACGAGGAAAAGAAAAATCAATTTTGATGCATGTGTTTGAAAAATGAAGAATATTATTTTCTTTTATTTTTATTATTTTCTTTAAATTTAATTAAAATCAATCGATGGGAAGAAATACTTCGTTGATGCAATTGATATGAGACTTGCAAAGAGATTGTCTGCTCTGTGTGTGGTGTTTGCAGATTTTTTTGTTTCGATTTTCTACGCAGCGCTGCTGGCTGCAAATGCCTTGAAATAAATTGAGAACAAACGATAAAGTACAGAAACCGAAACTACCACACCACTATATCATAATCCTAGCGTAACGATAGCAACGAAATTACAATTTTATTTTGAGGGAGGCTCTGCAAGAACTACTGCGCTGCGCGCGTACAGAAACAAACTGACAACGTGAAGTGTGAGTGTGGTGTGGGTACAGAGAACTCAATTTAGAGTAGCGCCAGCGATTTAAATAGTTCTGCCCTGAGAATACAAGCAGAATCAAGAACAATTGTTTATGGTGCATCGATGTGAATCCAATAAACAAAAGCCTGGCTATGCATACAAAGTACACAGCCACACTTGATGTTTGACTACATGGCATATGGCGATGTCAGATTTAATCTGTTCGTGAGGAGGATGCCTGAAAACATCTAACGGTCACAATATGATTCAAAAAAACTAAACTGAACTACATTGCACTTAATCGTCGGTTTACACACATTTGGGAAGAGAGCGGGTCTGCAAGAAAATGTCTGCACAAATCCAATCTGCAAAAAGGGGGAATGCTTTAAGTGACAGACTGCTGTCGCGCATTCTATTACAATTTGACGTTTAAAAGTTACTTGTCAGTACAGTGACTAACACACTACGTTTATTTGCTTGCGAGTGTGTACTAATATTTTCTTAAAAATTAGGATATGGACTAATTTATTAATTACAACCTAATGTATATAAGTACATATACAATAATAATTAAAATAATTTCGTAATAATTTTCATTCGCTTGTTTGACCAGCAAATTCTTTATATCAAAAAAGGAACGAGTTTCTTTACTATGTGCATTTTTTTCAAAGTTTTTAATTATACATATGTACGTACAGAGATATAGTTTCATTAAAATGCTTGCAAACGCCTTTTAGTAATTTTTACTGTTCGATAGATCGTTGGACCCGTCAAATTGTAGTTAATTTATTCATTCCAATGGGGTTTATTTTCTACTTCCTGTTTTCTCCGTATTTTCGTACTAATAATAATTATAGTTTCAGAAACTAAAAAACACACTTTTATGGCCAACATTTCATAATTAGCGACGCCGAAATATCTCAGATATCGAGTTTGAGTTGAATTAGACCATAAATAGCGGAATTTGTCCACCGTTTTGAATTGGTGACCCCGAAAACCTCCAGATATCGATTTTAATTCAAATCAGACCATTCTGATAAGTGATTTGAAACGGACTCTTATCAAAATTCGAAATGGTGGTGCGCAGGTTTTATCTTATCCTCCCTCACTGCAAACAAAATTAACTTTGACTTTTTATATTCCATAAAAACAATAATCTTATTTTTGTGCTCATCACTAGAAATCGACTTGGGAGCAGCATAATGTTAAAAAGCTTCGAAGTTATTACGGTTTAGCTGGTTTGGCCTTAAGCTAACTCTAAAAACTGGTAAGACATATTGGTGCACGAAAGTACTAATTGTAGTTCTATCCTTTGCTACTATAATAACTAGTGAAATCCGGAACTTATTGTGCTGAAACGGAAAATAGCTGACATGGAATAGGTTTAGTACCTAACTAATTTATTGCGGGTTTAAATACGCACTGACAGTCAAATGGGTTCTACACTACGTTAAATTTTTAAAAAAAATGAAAATCTACGCTAAGAGCCATGACAAATTTTATGTTTCTCTGTTATATTTGCGGTCATACAGATAAATTTAAGAGAATGCGACTAAACTTCTGAAAATAATTGTGAACAGTGCTGTCGAAACTGGCATTTTGGTTCCAAATTGGCAAAATCGAAAAATTTCTTTGTCATATTCAAAATAAAATATGTATTGCAACAATTACTTCACGTTACAAGTAAAGTAATAATTTTGGTCCTTCCTTCTTTTCTTTCTTATTTCGAAATCAAATGCAAATTAAAGTGAACGCTAGATAAAAGTTGTAACGCCTTTTTATGAAGAACTCTTGTGTAAACAACGTTTTTTGTCACCTATGTACCTGTATTACTTGTATATGGTACTCATCCTACGGACAATTGGCACGTTATTTTACTTTTATTTTTATCCCGACAGTGCTCCACGCCATTCACTCCACACGGAAAAGCTTATTAATAATTTCAAATTACAAAATTGACACCACAAATTACCCTGATACCCTGATTACCCCAATTCAACTAAACCAACCGGCCACTCGCAATCTCAACTCACTTATGTCCTTGCAAACACAACTTAATAAGGCCGTTCCTTAAAATCACAAGAAAGTGGATGTTCAACAATTGGCATGGCTTGGTATTGCGGTTGCGCTAAAAACATGTCCAACAGTTGCACTTCAGACCACTAAAGACTTAAATTGAGTGAACAGCTACGAAAAAAAAGTCTGGAGTCGAGGCGAAGTCTCTCTTTACGAAGAGTCCATCACGATCTTTACCAACGACTCTAATGCAGCAGAGGGAGTAGGTGCTGGAGTTCTTACAAGGATCTTGGCATTCACCACTTCTTCCGTCTTCCAACTCACTGCAGGGTGTTTCAGACCGAATTCATAGCTAAACATCAGACTACGATGGTATATTTTGTATCTAGAACAATAGAATTCGAGGCAGTGAAGGACAGCCGCGTATCTCTAAAAAAAAAATTGCTAAACCATGAAACGAGACTGTGAGGTTCCAAACTGAGTTCTCTACGTCCTATTTACAACCATGCTGCTTTAACCAATTTTAGATCAGACTACAAATTGTATCTTTTCATCAACCACGTTTCCAACATGTTTAAATGAAAAGCAGTACTCGTCAATTTTCAAAGTTATTTTTATTAAAGTTTATTAAAGCCTTAAATAAGAACTATTCCTCTACGTGGTTCACTAGCGAATGAATGTCGATCTTTTCCTCTCCTTCAAAAATGATAGCTTCGTTGAGTTTTAGACGGACGTTGCCAGTTCAAGTTCTCCTCCTCCTCTTCACACACTGATGGCGTGGTACATTGGTTACACATGTTTTAAACTCTCGACTTCAACTGTAATGCCTGAAACAAATGTACAGCAAAGATGCATGCAGCAACGCATGTGAAACAGACGTGCAGTAAATTGTTGACATTTCCTTGAATAGTTTGCTGTCATTGTCAGATGTTACAATTGAATTCCAAAAACAATTTTTTTGCCATGGATATGGAAAGACATGATAAATTAGATAAAATAATTATTTTATTATTAGTTTTCAAAACTTAGTTGAAATTTGAGTACTGTGTTTCGTATTTCTTCCTCAGTGGACTTCAAATTGTAAAATGTCTCTTACATGAAACGTCAAAACACAAAACTTGTACTTAATTGTACTATTTTGCTGCTCTACTACTGTGGGTTTGCATTGAAATTAGAAATAGAGACAACTTGCGTCGATGCATGGCCGTGCAGCAAACACATGTGTCCTCTTCCATATAAAGCCATGTTCTCTTATTTTGCTGCACGCATTTTGTTGCACATCTGTTTCAGGCATAAGTTCATGAATAGCATAATTCCCAAATATCGAGTGCGTTATTTTACAGAAGAGGTTTTTAAGGTTTGGTCCGTGGTTTGATACTCAATATTTCTAAACTAGTTTTCTTTTACTGTTTTATTTTGCACTTTATTATAAGAAACATTTGTTTTCTAAAAAACGAAAAAATCTTTGAGCTGAGTCCTCAAAGGCCCAATCATAATAGACTTAAGTCAAGTTAGGTTTTAGAAAGTGATGACGCAAACACATATAATTCATATGAACCGACCATAATGTACTTAGCACTCAGCTTGGTTCAGTTTCGATAAGTTTCCATAAATTTCAGTTATTCGCTTTTCACTTAAGTAATATTGACATAAGAGAAAGAGCAAGGAAATTGTTTGAAAGATGGTTAAGTTGCATTAATTCCATTATGGGCAGTTTCCATTTTTGGCACCATTTCAGCAAAGTTTTCTTTCGGTTATGGCACAAGCTTGGTTGACTTAAGTCACAGATAAAGGGTATATAGATTCCGCCTGTAGAACAAAATTGTGTATCAGAAATAAACAAAAATACAATTCCAACAGGTAGATACGTACCATACCTACATAAACGCACATCATAGACAATTTTCCACTGCGAAAGTGCCAATCATAAAAAACACCTCCGTCCAAATGCAAAGAAACTCAAAAACACAAAAAATCAATTTTCTTCTTGTCCTCTATCAACTTACCGCTGAGAAGAACGACGAGTGTAGATCGTCAAGAGCGAGAATGAAGGAATAAGGAAAAACGATTTCAAATCGTAATGTTGCAAGCTAGGGGACGTAGAGTCGAGGCTACTTGATGTGCTCGTTGAAAGGCATCTATGAATTATTACACTTGTGCGCTAAGCATCAATAGGTACTTTGAATTAAATATGGTTTGGTCTCTAACTCTACTAACGGTTTATGTGGAAAATAAAATATAATAGTAAAGAATAAAGCCAATGTGCACATACATACATATTGTGGTACATACATAATTAGAATGGGCAGTGATGTGACTTAGTTGCGGAATGGCTTGTGTATTCAATTGAATAACTACTAGTTCATGAACGCGGATAGCAAATAATGGTTTGCGCGTAATTTGAGAAGGTGACAAATTAGACAAGTTTAAATCCACTGTTATAATTTTAAAGAGAAGTCAGAAATCACAATCACAACAGCAAAGTAAGCAAGAGAAACGTGAGTGGAAACTGGAAATCGAGTATGATTTATTGAGTTGAGTTTGTTCAATCTCTTCCTATTCCTAAGTTCCACGATCAGAAGGTTGCCATGGGCTTAAGTTAGGTTAGTTACTATAATAATAATAATCACACTTAAGTCTGTGTAGACCCATTGTGATACTCATGGCGTGTCTCCCTACCACGGGATTTTACCATCAGTTAGTTCATAGATGTAGTCGAAGAAGAATTTGTCCTGTATTCTATTTATAACTTGACAGAGATTTGGGCAATGACAGCGAAAATGGACTGTGTCCTTATAAACCTCTTCATCGCCACATCCCCTGCATATGTCGTCATCGTTTAGCTGTAACTTCTTTGTGTGGTATCTTAGCATGTTTTGACTAGAAATCACCCTTACCAGCATTGATAACGACTTTCTGTCTTCGTAGAAGCATGTCTGTATTTGCTTTATCATTCATTGGCCTTCTTAATGCTTAAAGATTTTTGTGCAATTTTGGCCCTGAGATTGCAGAGTGGAGGTTCAACCGTTCCATCTGCTGACTCTCAGTCTAGGACTGAACCCTTTTTAGATTTGATCTCTAGTGTTTTGACTGGCTAATTCTTCGCTGCGGCTTCTTGTGTATAGAGGTCTAGAGGCAGAAGGTTAAGAATTGCTGTTGGCGTTCTCATCGGACTGGTTATGCCCGTCCATCCTTCTCACCATATTTTGGTGAGGTAAGTTGTTTCGGTTGCAGCTGGATCTGGGTCTAGATTTTCAGTTTTTCCCGAAGAATCTATTACAGGTATAGAAGGCGGCCGATGCTTTTCTCACTCTTTTTTCAATATTCAACTTCCTGTTTAGCTTTCTGTCGGGTAAGAGATCTAAATATTTCACACCGAAAGACAGCTTAAGAGGAATACACTCAATGATCGGTAGCATACAAATTGTGGTCGTTCTTTTGTAAGAGAACTAGTTCGGCTTTCTGGGTATTTACCCCCAGCCCACTTTGTTTAGTCCTAATACTGAATATGGATAGACACTATGTTTCTTCCGAAATGTTAACCACTCTTTTAGGGTTCACTAAGTGAAAATTGTAAATTGTTTCATTATTAATTAATCACTCACTTTAATGCATACATAAACGTAACTTAATTGACCGAATTCCAAAATTTAAAAATCCAATAAGTTTCAGGCTCTCGATTGCAACTGTAGGTTCATGAATTAGTATAATTCCCAAATACGTACTTTGAATTAAATATGGTTTGGTCCCAAACTAACTCTATTAATTGATTTGTGTACAAAATAAAATATAATAGTAAAGAACATACCCAATGAACATGTAGGATACGAAGTGATATGAATGATAGGTGCCGGAACTTAAAAATTGCGGAATGGCTTGTGTATTTAATTTAATTAATACTGGTTCAGGAACGCGAATAGCAAATAATGGTTTGTGTGTAATTCGAAAAGGTGACAAATTAGTCTAGCTTCAGTCCACTGTTATAATTTTAAAGAGAATTCGTTTTGTTCTCAAATCAGTCACTACAGCAGAGAAAGCTAGAGAAACGTGAGTGGAAACTGGCATTCGAGTATGATTTATTGAATTGAACTAGAGTTGAAATTTAATTTTCTCTTACTTTTTTTTATCAAGAGAGAGGGAATTTCAATTTTAGTACAATTAACAAAAATTATGAGTGTAGTGGTACTTCCGCAATTTGCCTCAGTAATGTGGGAGTGGTTAGTAGCGAAGGCAAAATCAATGCAGGGGAAAATGATTTAATTATCGAATTGTTTCCATTTTGAATTCGATGCTGGCAATAGTACTTCGATACAACATTAAGTTGTACACGTACATATTGTGGTACATACATAATTAGAATAGGCAGTGATGTGACTTAGTTGCGGATTGGATTGTGTATTCAATTGAATAACTACTGGTTCATGAACGCGCATGGCAAATAATGGTTTGTGGGTAAATTAAAAAGGTGACAAACAAGACTAGTTTAAACCCACTGTTATAATTTTAAAGAGAAGTCTGAGAATATTTTTTATTCCCAAATCACTTACAATCACACCAGCAGAATAAGCAAGAGAAACTGGAAATCGAGTATGATTATTTTATTGAGTTGAGTTTGTTCAATCTCTTCCTATTCCTTGAATTATTATTTAACAGAGATTTGGGCAATGACAGCGAAAATGGACTGTGTCCTTATAAACCTCTTCATCGCCACATCCCCTGCATGTGTCGTCGTCGTTTGGATATACATACATAACTTCTTTGTATGATATCTTAGCATGTTGTCGCCGGCAAGCGCCTATTTCATTACCTCCTACCTCTCTCTCTGCGAGCAAGGCCTCTCTCCCATGAGAATGATGGGATAGTGTAGTCCGAGTTGATATTAGGGCCCAAATAGTTGCTTAGTATCTCGGTATGTTCATATGAATTTGGTATCTAGTATTTTGACTGGCTGATTCTAGGAGCACTCTTCGCTGCGGCTTCTTGTGTATAGGGATCTCGAGGCGGAAAGATAAGAATTACTATTTGCTTTCTGCTATTGGTGTTCTCATCGTAGTGGTTATGTCGGTGCATCCTTCTTACCGTATTTTAGTCCTATCTACGAGGTAAGTAGTTATGGTGACAGCTGAGTCTGGGTCTAGATCCCCAGCTTTTCCCGAAGAAGCTACTACATGTGTCGAAGGCGACCGATGCTTTTCTCAATCTTTCTTTAATATTCAACTGTCAGTTTAGCATTCTTTCGAGTGATGAGATCTACGTTTTTCGCACTGTCCAATATGTTTCAGGCTCTCAATTGCAACTGTAGATTCCAAAATATGACCTTTGAATTAAATATGGTTTGGTCCCAAACTAACTTTATTAATTGATTTGGGTACAAAATAAAATATAATAGTAAAGAACTTATCCAATGAACATATACATAAATCTATAGAGTACGAAGTGATGTGAATGATAGGTGCCGAAACTTAAAAATTGCGGAATGGCTTGTGTATTTAATTTAATTAATACTGGTTCAGGAACGCGAATAGCAAATAATGGTTTGTGTGTAATTCGAAAAGGTGACAAATTAGTCTAGCTTCAGTCCACTGTTATAATTTTAAAGAGAATTCGTTTTTTGTTCGTAAATCACTCACAACAGCGAGAAAACTGGAGAAACGTGAGTGGAATTGAGGTAGAGTTGAAATTAAATTTTCTCTTACTTTTTTTTATCAAGAGAGAGGGAATTTCAATTTTAGTACAATTAACAAAAATTATGAGTGTAGTGGTACTTCCAATTTGCCTCAGTGATGTGGGAGTGGTTAGTAG
This sequence comes from Criorhina ranunculi, assembly GCA_951813785.1. Taxonomy (NCBI): domain Eukaryota; kingdom Metazoa; phylum Arthropoda; class Insecta; order Diptera; family Syrphidae; genus Criorhina; species Criorhina ranunculi. The sequence goes on from OX638385.1 coordinate 9,351,332, forward strand.
CGAAGGCAAAATTAATGCAGGGGAAAATGGTTCAATTATCGAATTTTTTCCATTTTAAATTCGATACTGGCAATAGTACTTCGATACATCATTAAGTTGTACACGTACATATTGTGTTACATACATAATAAGAATAGGCAGTGATGTGATTTAGTTGCGGAATGGATTGTGTATTCAATTGAATTACTACTGGTTCATGTACGCGCATGGCAAATAATGGTTTGTGGGTAAATTAAAAAGGTGACAAACAAGACTAGTTTGAACCCACTGTTATAATTTTAAAGAGAAGTACTGAGAATATTTTTTTATTCACAAATAAGCATGAAAAACATGAGTGGAAACTGGAAATCGAGTAAAATTAATTGAGTTGAGTTTCTGCAGTCCCTCCTATTCCTAAGTGCCACAATCAGAAGGAATGTAATTGACTTAGGTTAGGTTAATTACTATAGCCGTGTTTTTTTGATAGCTGTATACTCGGCCCAGTAAAATTTTACACACAAAGCAATAACAACACACCAAGTGGCGATAGCTTTCTCAGTAGCAGCAAGTGAGGATAGACCTACATAAGTTGACTACCAGAGCGCGAAAAATCTCATAAATTAGCTCTTAGCCGATTATATTTGTTGCTCTTCCTCGGTTTTGACATTTGCAAACTGTCAAATGAAGAAAAAGAAATCGACCCGCAAACCAATTGGTTGCGGCTAAAATAAGCCGTGTTTTTTTGATAATTATACTCACTTCAGTCAAAAAAACGATTTATACTCACTTCCAGCCGCACCGACCAATTGGTTTGCAGCTCGAATTTTATTTAAGTTGTTGTCTTTGTTTAAAAGCTTTTAAATGTCAAACGCAAACAAAAGGAAAAAATACAATCGGCTAAAAGCTCATTTATGAGATTTTTCACGCTCTGGTGGTCAACTTATGTAGTTCTATCCTCACTTGCTGCTACTGGGAAACTTATCTCCACTTGGGTTGTTGTTATTGCTTTGTGTGTAAAATCTTACTGGGCTGGGTATACAGCTATCAAAAAAACACGGCTAATATTATCGCCGATGATCCATAGATCATTGGTTTGTGTGCATTACAACAACAACACAAGATCCTGCTATTGATCAAGATCAATTTTCATTTGCTGACTGCAAACAACAACTTAGATCATTTTGCGCCTTAACTATTATGGAGGGTTTCAGCCTATGATTTAACAAAAATTGATGTCAGCTGTCAATTGTCAGTTTCTTAACAGAGGAACAAAAGAGAAGTTTGCTACCTCTCTTTTTTGTTCTCACGAGAGCTTTTGTCGTTACTTACTAGTGCTTCCCAAATTTAGGTACGCAAATGTAGAACTAGAACAAATTTTTAGATCAAGAAAATTGATCTTGATCAAAAGCAAGATCTTGTGTTGTTGTTGTAATGCATACAAACCAATGATCTATATGGATCATCGGCGATAATAAAATACGGCTTTTGTCTAGGCAACGATGACGTGTTTTGGATAAGTAGTCACAGTGGCATAGGATGTTGCTGATTCTTCGTTTTCATTGTACATTTTACAAATGTTGTCCAGTATTTTTTAGTTGAGATTTATGGCATCATAAAGCTACTGTTTATGTTCTGACTAACAAGTTCTAACTAGTTTTGATGTTATTTTATAATCCTTAAAGGATAGTAGATTGGCTTTGCTAATCTGTATGTATTTTCTCCGATTCGTATTGCCATACCAAATATTTCGGCTTGGAATATGGAGTTACTTTTATCCATGGTTGAGTGGATAAATGTCTTCGCATTAACACCATAGTTCCGGGTTCAGCTTCTTTTTTTTCGGGAATGTTATTTCCCTTAAAGTTTTGACTGAAGTCAAAATGTTGCAGACATTTGTCTGTTATGATTTTTCTAAGTTACTGCTGTTTAGTTCTTGTGCAATATCATGATTAATTGGTCTGGAATTTGAATCATCTTCTATAGTGAGCATGAAGGCATTAACCACAACGCTGCAGTCGGGACAGTTTGCATTGCTCCTGATGTAGTAAACAAGCGCAGTCTTTACCGTTAATTAAGCCTTTCTTGTGTAGATCTGTGTTTCGTTTTTTCCCACCATACTAGTGCTGCATACGTTAAAATTGGTCTAGCTACCGCTGTGTAAAGCAACTGTGCCACTTTAGCGTTTATGCCCCATTTTTTGCCAGAAGACTTTTTGCTGGTCCATAATGAGATCCTGGCTTTAACTATGGACTAATGAGGTGAAAGTTGGAGGTAAGTTTAATTTCTTTTGCGAATTCCCATGTTTCATCAAAAAGTAGAGTGCTGGACAGAGGCAAAGAAAGTGGGGCATGTCTTTATCTACTAATCCATGCTCAATCCCAATTTTCTTGCATGGTAGTTCAGCATGTTATGCCCGGTGATGATACCTATTAGAGAAGAGAAGGACTTTTTATCGATTTGCAGGATTCTTTTGGTTTTCTGTTTGTTGTAGAATGGCCATAGTTTCCTAGTTATACTACAGGAGCTGAGCGCATTCTATCTGTCATTAGCAATCCTTGGTTGGTCCTTGGACCTGGTTCCAGGGTCGGCTTAAAAGGGGTCTAAAGAAGACCCTTCCCTTGCCAGCTCATCTGCTGTCTCGTTACCAGGCACCCCTTTGTGGCCAGGGACCCAACAGAGTCTTACATTGTGCTGCCTGCAAAGAACACGTAGCTACTTACAAGCTTCGATTGTACTTCTATGGCAGAAATCGCTCTTATTGCCCCCTAGCTGTCGATAATAAAGGAAATATCATCGTGTGGTAATGCCTTCATTGCAACCTGTTGAGCAGCTGTTGTCACTGCCAGGACCTCCGCTTGGAAGACACTACTGTAGTCCGGGATTCTAATCGAACCGAACAGTTCGAGAGTCTCAGAAAATAATCCAGCATCCACACCTGCATCCATTTTGGATCCATCCGTATAGACAGAAGTTGTTGTGTCATTATTTAGTACCTGATTAGTCTACCATTCGCCACTGCTAGGAAAACAGGACTATCAAAGTCTAAGCAAGGCGTCATGTAGTTTGTGCATACAGTATTGTCCACATATTTGCGTAAGATCAATGCATGCCCTGTCAAAATGGGTTCCCAGTTACCAGCTTGGCTTACGCGAAAGGTGTTTTCTCTGCTGATTCTTGCACAAGTTAATCAAGCGGGAGTAGATTCCGTACTGACTCAAGCCCCGCTGCGGGGCTGGTTCTCATTGTTCTGGTAGTGCTGACCCCTTGAATCTTGGTTATTATCTTAGGGTTAGTGGTTTTGTATACTGCCGGCCACCACACCAAGTTTCCTTAGGTTTATATTAAATATTCTTACTTCTGCTGAGTAGATTAACACAGGCTGATTTTAGGGCTAGAACCCCAAGTTTTACCAAATATCCTGTTACAGGCGTATAAAGTTATTGTTGCTTTCTTTACTCTTAACTCTTTAATGCTAAGGTTCCAGTTGAATTTCCTGTCAAGCACCAGTCCTAGCTACTTGGCGCAGTCTGAGACTTTAAGCGGATTCAATGGATGACTTCCTGAATTCCGATTTTACCCTTTTGTTGGTGAACAAGACAAGCTCTGTTTTCTGCGGTTTAACCGCAAGTCCGCAAAGCTTGGTCCAGTTATTTATTACTTTCAGGGCACCTTCTAGTTGGTCACTAATAGTGGATAGGAATCGGCCTGTCGGTAGATCATCTGCATACCTTAACTCCACTTAACCCCAATTTCATTAAGATTTCACTAACTACAAGAACCCAGAGTAGGTGGAAGGGAACCTCTCCCTAAGGTGTGCCTCTAGAGGCTGATACTTTCACTTGTACAACTATGAGTTAATGTGTCTGTTTCTTAGCATGCACGCTATCCAATTGATGGTAGTACTGTTTATGTTAAGATCTGCTAATGCTCTTTTATTGCATCTGTATGGACGTTGTTGAAAGCGCCTTCTATGTCCAGAAAAACAGCAATACACCCTTGACTCCCAGTGATTTTTCTATGGTGCTGACAACACTGTGTAACGCAGTTTAGATGCCTCTATCCTTCGTATACACAAACTGATTTGAAGATATGTCGATCAGTCTTTAGAACGTTATTAATACAAATTACTTCAGACTGTTAGGTCTAGAATCTTTAGCGGGGGTAAGATTGGGCTTACCAGTCTCCGCTATGAAAACCAATTTGACGCCATGGTTTAGATACATAACCCCACGTCAGGCTGCTTAGGAATAGATTCTTTAAGTAATAGGTTATATTGCGTCTGTTCCTGTGCATTTGTAAGGAGAGAAGGAGTTTAAGACTCATCTAATCCTTGCTTAGGTTATAATTCCCGCTGCTGCAACGTGCTCTCTTAAGGATTAATATCCCGGCTGTGCAATTTCATTGGAGGTGCGTCCTAGAAAATGGGTATTGAGTAGTAGTTCCAGTGTCCGTCCAGTGGCTGCTAGAGTCTATGAGACAGCCCAGGGCAACTGCTTCTTTTACAAGAACTTTCCTGAGTCCAGCCGATTCGGTACTGTATCTCACTACAGAAGTTCGCCATAATCAACGTTTTGCTCGTTGCGATTCGGCTTTGAACTTTCTCTGGTCAGCCTTGTAGCTTTCCCAGTCACTATCTAGATTAGTACGTTTTGCTGCATTGACAAGTCTTCTCGTCTCTTTCCTAATATGTATTGTGCAGTTCCTTGGACCACCATGGGGGTATCTTTTTGTGCTTAATTTCCCTTGTCCTTAGAGGACAGACTTTTTGCAGTGCTTTGCCTAGGATTTTTGTAATTTCGTCGGGGGATCCGTCTATATTTACAGGTCCGTGAGAAGGGTAATTTTCCCTACTTCCATACTGAAAATGTCCCAGTTAGTAATCCTGTGGTCGGAGAAGGTTTCGTCCTTCATTTCTTTTGACTGGCCGATTTCTATCGTTCTTGAGTTACTAATAATAATAATGTCAATAACCCCTTGTCTATTCCTAATAACAAAGGTTGGTTCACTATCCCTATTTCGATTATTTCTCAGTTGTTGCTGAGCTGATCTTTATTGAGATTTCGACATTTTGAGACTGCCTAAACGCTTCAGTACAGGATATCCTGCCTTCAATCGTTCAACTTCGTTAGATTAGATCCATGAAGATCCGAGTGAGGCTGGGCCCTACATCGAACCGCCACCGCTCTAGCCTAACCTAACCGTTGAGCGGAACTCATTTATTTCCGAAAAATTATACTTCTTTCATATTGAAACAATTATATAGGTAGGTGCATATGAAGTTAATTTAAATATTAGCTAGTTTTATTTGAATAAGGTTGAGATTACTTAACTTTCAAATATCAAATTTAATGCACACACCTGTTTTTGCGACCAACTTAGTCACATACTTAAACAGATCCAGCAAACAGCATTTGCTCAAATTAACGTGAACGTGAACGTCATACATTACGTACAATTTTTATGAATATTCATTTTGTTGAAACAACTGTTATCGCATCAAAACAAATTTAAAAAAAAACAACAAAGATACATTGATCAACAGGGTAAACATTCATAAATGAACCGCACCTCTTTTATCTGTTTAATAAATAAAAACTCTTGGTACAACATACACATCGGGTGAAAGCAGTGAGCAGATATTTAACCAGTGTAATGAAAGGTTCTGTTGCAGTATGTTTATATCCGACTATACTGTATTTTTTTCTGCTTTTAGTTTCGTCTCTTGTTCTAAGATAAAGTTAAAAATACATTTCTCATAGCACAAAATGTCCTTTGCTTTGTAACACAGTCAGCCACCAACCTAACTATTGACAATTTACAATGCAACTCCAATGTGAGAACAGAAAGTGCACACACAATTTTGATGTTGACTTGTTTTTTCGTCGTCCTATAGTTAATCTGAGATCGAAAATGCCTAGAATTCGGAACACACCCAATCATTTCACTGAAGGGAAAAAAAAACGTCGTAGGAAAGTCAAATGGATTCATGTTGTTCGTTTCTAAAGATTTTCCAGAGATACGAGTTCTACAAGTTCGAATTATTCGTACAAGTTCAGTAACAATATTTTTGTCGAGATTTTTTCATTAAGAACCAATTTGCAACGACACTATTGGTCATCGCAAAACTTTAAACTCAGCGCGTTAATCAGTCAGTTCCCATTGCGGTTAGTTTAACAGTCGTTACAGTATTCTTTTAAAAAAATTCCGAATTTCCTATACATACAATGTACAACTTCCACACACATGTTGCAATAAACTGTTGCTGATGGTTGTGTGTATATATGTGTGTATTATTAAATAAATAATTTTAAACGCACCTAAAAGCATTCAGTAATTCGTAAGAATCGCAAATGATTCTAAACATCAACAGTTTTGTACACATGAATCTTTGTATTTCCTTAGCGTCTGTGTATCAGTACATGAATCCACACAAAGTTTCTGAATCTAACAACATGCTGCATTCAACTTGTCACTTCGATTCCAGTAATACTGCTGAGAAACACTTGTTGATCAGCCATCGCACCAGCATTTCCCATGTCAATATGCTGCTAGCAGTCGATTTGTTTATAAGCTTTGTGTACGCAAGGTGGGTAGTTTCATGGGAAATGTATTTTCTATGAATCACAATTAATTTTCGCAAAAAAGCTCTAATTTGCCGTTGCTGTTGCTGGGCAAAATTTAACCGCCCCGTATGATTAATATATTGTGCACCTATAGGCTAATGCTTGTGTGTAGTCAGTGAGACGGGAAAAAAGAGAAAGCACTTCTAATTAAGCTTTTCATTACGGTTCTTTTTTTTTTGTTGTTTCCTCTCTTGTTGTTAATATATTTAATTTTTTTCCCATTGAATTGCTGAATAAGCAAAGAAGTTAGGTGTGAATACACGTACATACATTTTTACAAACATACATACTCGTATATATGTGCATTTCTTTTCTTTTTATTTTTCATTTTCATGTTTTGTATTTCCGTTTGTGTTGAAAGACCGGTAAACATGACGTAAACGCTAATGTAACCGAATATATGTATGTAAAATTGATGACAAACTTTAACAGATGAAGGCAAAATCAGAATATGTACATATAATTCTTAGAAATAAAATCTAAAGTTTGTTGATAGCAATTACACCATATTCGAGTTTCGGCCGGTGTAGAATAAGAAATACACATTCAAAGTCCATTTGAATAATCACATATATGTATGTATGTATGTAGCGCAAACGTGAAAACATATGATGTGCTCAGTTGTTCACATGAATATTTTTTACTCTACACTGTGTATAGAATAAAAGAATAAAATGTTTATACGTGAAGTTCCGTAGGTACACAGATAATTGTGTATTTGTGGCTGTAGAAAACGAAATACAAAAAGCTGCGTAAATGTTTGAGAGCGAAAAAAAAAAAAGTTAAAGAGACATGGCCATTGAATGAGAAAAAAATAATTTTTTTTTTGTCTACATTTCACTGTTTCAGGAATATTTATTCTTTTCTATTAGTTGATTTTTCGGATTTTATTACTTCATACAATAGAGCGATCGATCGAGCTGTGCACAGAAGTGCTAAAACTCTTTTCTTATATTCGTAATTTAAATTTTCTTTAATTAGTTTGTTTATATTCAGAGGAAGTGATTTGTTATAAATTAGTGTTCAATTGTGATTTGGTAACTCAACATTTAGTTATGAACTATAACTTTTAATTGTGTTTTTTTTTTTTTTTTTTTTAAATGGATAAAGAATGTGTACCTATTCAATAATGATAATTGCGATATACTAGTCAAACTATCTTAGTACTACTCATTGATAAGATTTAACACTAATAAATTGCATTTCATATTTGATTAATCTTAGTTCGACAGATTTTTTTTAATTTATAACATTTACTAGCAGTTTATACCTATTCATAAAAGTGATATTGAAATCAAAAATAATAACACTGATTATTTGTTTATCAAATTGGCTTCATAGATAACCAAATGTTGGGAAAAAACAAACAGAAAGAAAGAAGAAGGGAATCTAAACTATAATCCACTGGGCTATTAGCAGGTCGATTCCTGTTAGTTGCTGGTACTTGTACTCTCATGTATATTCAAGGAATGGACATATGGCTATCCACCTCAGATGACGAGAGACTAGGTACTTATTTGGCAGTAGGAAAAGGATCACAAAACAAATTGGAGATGCCCTAAAAGCCAAGGTTTATTTATTTCACTGTTTGGTTAATAATTTAGTTTTTCGAATTGAGTCAGAGCATGGGCAATTTCACGTCTGTTTGAGTTTAAAGTCATTTCTGTGTACTGACTTTAATGAAGCTTAGGTGGACACATATTTTGCCAAAAAGATTAAGAACTGAGTTGAACAAGTTATGATATCTAATAGATTTGGATCTTTAAAAGGAACAACTTTGCGATAGAGGAAATCGTATAAAGGAGTAAAATAGATACAAAAATCACTGTGCGTCCGAACTACGATAAGGCTTTTAAATATGGTTTTCCAAGGATTTAGTACTGTAAACTTTATGCAAACTATTTCCCTGCGAGGAAATACCTATGTGGTGGTTAACAAACTTCATAAAGTTCAAAAATCATAGACACTTCGTCATCTAGGTAGATAGGTGTCCCGATGCCACTGTGATGCATATAGAATTCCCCATAAGAAAGAATTATTTTATCCATAGAACGATTTAGGGTTATTAATGAAGGATAGGATAGGTTACGTATGGGGATTTGGCTTAGGTTAATGTATTCTTCTGCTGTGAAATAGCGTTAGACAATGGCATAGGAGGTGAGTCGTAGTTTCTTCCTCCTTATCTCTACAACTTTTGTAAAAAAATCATTCCAGAAAATCCCTAGTCTCCTAGGGAGTTGTCCTATAAGGCAGTCTGTAATGACACCAGTGATGGTGCGAATTTGTGTTTTGTTGAGAGTAATGATCTTCCTTCACTTATGGTTATCTATTTCAGGTCAGACAAGTCTGGTGGAATGACACATATAACCGTTTTTCCATCTTGAGTTATTTTCTCTATTTATAAGTTGTTTACTGACTGTTAGTGGAAGCTGAGTAAAATTGTTTAACCGTCCATATCCATATCCATAATAAAATTCCAAAATTTTATACTCAGTTTTGGTCTTAGTGATTTTTTCGTTACAAATAGACTGGAACACTTACTTTATTGTGCAACACCAGCTATCTTTTCTTTTTCTTGGATTTAACAGAACCTTTAAGGAATCTGATTGACTGTGAAATTTCTTAATAAACAAATAAATTTTTGTGGTAGAGTCCGTTTGAAATCACTTATCAGTTGGGAAAGCTCCATAGAGAGAGCTCACTGATGCAACTTTCCCATTGGCAAGTGGTTTGAAACTGACTGTAGTTCTTAGAGGCGATTATAGCAAGAGTTACAACGCCGTTTACATATCAAAAAAGAAGCTTTAATGCTGCCAGCGTCTTTTATTTATATAATACTGACGACTTTCGTAAGTACTTTATATAGGCTTAAGCATAGCTGTAGTACGACAGGGCGCATTTAACGTCTTGATGTTGTTTTTAGTGGAATTATATGTTGCTTGATGAAGGTCTTTTGGGCTCCATTCCCTCAAGTTTTTCGATATTCTTGGGTAGGCGACATGCATGTTTGCACCTCAACAAGGTTCCTCTAAAACACTGAACTAATAAATGTTAAAACTAGTTCTGTGTTGTGTGTACATTTTTTGTATAGAAACTTATAATTCTCATTTCTTTGACATTGTAAAGACGTACAAGTCTTGTCTTTCCAGCTTTTTAGAACTTATTTCTGCTTCTGCATTTCGTTTTCATTTGCTCGTTTCAAGATATGTACCTATAGTTATTAGTGCGGTTACATTATTAAGGTTTCCACAGGCGTTCCTATATGCTATATTCACGAAACACTTTTTACCTTTGTCAGGTTACTATTTTTTTTAAGTTACTCACTTGGACTATTATTTGTCTCCACTGAGAGGTTTTTGTTGAGAAAGTGTTTAAAAGCCTCAAACTAAATTTATGAATTGACCACAATAAAAACAAATAAAACCAAATTAGTTTTCATAAAAAAAAAACTTCAATTTTTTTTTATTTAAGATAACTTAATCAAATTTTGGACATTTTTATGAATACAGTAAGATATTATTGATTATTATTGATTTTCTGTTACTCTTACAAACATAGCATTTTCTTTTGCTTCAATATTCTTGACCAAAATGTACTGTTTCTTTTGCATGTAGAACAAATTTTAATGTTTACCACTATGTGTTAAAATTTTAATTTAATTATTTTATCCCAAAAACATGATAACTATATATTGTTTTGAAATTTTGTTTTAATTTACGTAAATATGCTACAATGACAATTGCCAAACACATATACATATCTGCTTATTTACCCTTTTAACTGAAATATATGTATATAAAGAATATAAAAACCTTAATTTTTTTTAAAAGCAAATGCTGTTTTCTTCTCCTTCTTATATTTCTTTAATTTTGTAAATATTTTATCGATCAATAGAGAATAGACAAAAATTAAAAAAAATTAAATAAAAATAAAAAAACACTCCAGTTAAATAGACATACATTATATTGATAAATTTAGGACCTATTTTTTTTTCTGTTATACACCTTTTATTTTTTTAGTTTGTTGGGCTTGTTTTGCAAATGATTTTTTTTTTCTTAATAAACTGCTTAACGCCATTTTTCTAATATATATAGTACAATTTAGATGTTTTTTTTTAGTAATATTATTAATATATAGATTTATATATCTTCTGAGGTAGTTTCCATTTTTACTTTTATTTCATTGTTTTTTTTTTGCGTTTTATGTATTTTTTTTTTTTTTTTTAGCTTTTTATAGTTATATATTTTTGGCTTTATACATTTTGTTTTTTGTTGTATTTTTAATATATGTATATATTAGTTTTTTTTAAGAAAACAACACAATGTTACTGTTACGGTAAGAAATTGGTTAGTAGGTGTTAAGAAAGATGTCGTATAAACATCTTTGCTGTGTAAATCGTTGTCACAATTAAGGAACATTTTCTTAAATAGATTTATTTTTTTTAATGACCTTTTTTTTGTTTTTCATTTTATATCGATAAAATTTAATGAAGATCTTTTTTTTTTTTCCTTTTTTGTGTGTTGGCCTATTGCGGATGAATGGATTAAGAATGATGTACATTATGTATATTTAAATACAACAAAGATAGCAAAATTAAAAAAAAAAAAATTATAATAATTTCGTAGCATTTATATTAAAACTGTGAAAATAAAAGTTAGAAACTAGTATGCTTTCGTTATATTATGTTTATTTAATTTTCGATTCGGAACATGTCATATTGGAAAAAAATACGGCTGGAAAATAAACTATTATCACACAGGCAAGCCGCCCAATGTGACAAGCTGCGAATCGAAAACTTAGTAATTATTCAATTTTTTATTTTTTCTTTTTTTTAAATCATTATACCAGGATGCCTATTTTTATTCTATAGTTATTACTTTTTTTTTTTTTAATATAAATGCTAACAACTATTTTCAGATTTGAAAACAAAATATGTTTATTTTATGAAAATTATTTTGTGTATAAGATAATCGATAAAACTATTTCATTTACAATAGTTTAAATAAAAAAAAAAATATATATATATATATAAAATGTATATGTATGCATATTTTAGATTGGTTCGTTAAAATTATATATGTATGTATGTATGTATATAAATTTGTTATAAAAAAAAGTGTTTTTTTTGCCTATGTTGAGTAATCTTAAAATGCAATGCGTATTAAGAACATACGAAAACAAAAGTGAATTATATTCGCAAAGCATGAAGGTAAAACAAATTATCGTAAAAAAGAAGAAAAAAATTAAATTATAAATTTAAGGTGAAAGACGAATTTATTTAACTTAAACTTTTTATTGATACCTATTTAAAAATAATTACAAATAAAAAGGTTTTCTTTTTAATTTACAAATACATGATAGCATTTTTAGAAGATATAAAATATTTTATAGTCTGTTTTTATTATTTAATTCGATAATGTTAAAAATGTTTATATAGAAATTAAAAGACTATTTAATTTAAACTTGCGTCGTCTTATCCGGTTTGCAAAAAAACAAGTTAAAATATTATTAGATGCGTATAATTAACTGTGTACAAACCAATTACACTTATTCACGATATATATATATATATACATACATATATATATCAGATTATATACACATAGGTATATATAAACGCATCAGAATTTGGATTAATAAACGGTATTTCTATTTTCATTTAAAAAAAAAAAGATGAAGAGGAAAATAATTCAAAACCAACGATAAAATAAATATGTTGTAGCTCAGTCTCCAAGAAATTATCGTGGTCTTGCATTATCTTCGATGCATTTTATTTATTTTTAAAAATAAAGTGTGAAAATAAAAGCACATATTTATATAAAATATTTACACAATTAAAAAAAAAAAAATAATCAAAATAAAAAAAATTAATAATAGTATCATTAAAAAAAAAATAAAAAAAAATCCATTTTATTGTAAAGGTATTTTGTTTTGATTGTGCGGCTTTTTATATTATATTGAACATCTATGTATATTTATATATTTGCAATTATTTATTTGGGTTATGTGTGTGGCTGGTGTAAATATGGGTAAATTGGTGTATTTTAACGGACTGAATGAGTTGGAATCTGTTTCGTTTTTTTCTTTTTTTTTTGTAAAATAATTTCAATGCGTGTATATTTTCATATAGTACAACAAAAATGTAGTTATATTAATTATATTATTTTGTTTTATATCATCTTATTTTCTAAATAGTTAATGCCAAAAAAGAAAACACAAAGTGGACTTTACAAAAGATATTCTTCTATTATAATTTTTTTCTTTTTTTGTATTTTTTATTTTTGTTTTTTTTTTTTTTGGGAGTGTTTATATATATAGATTTTTGTTTTTCGTTTAATAGTTAATATATTTATTTTGCTCAAGTATTTATATATACGAAAATATATATAAATATGTTTATGTTGTAGTTCGAATTTGATTTTGAGTTCTTTGCCTCCACAAACATGAATAATATAATGAATGATAAGATTGTATTTCTTTAGCATTTTAACTTGAGTACAATCAAAGTGCAAAGTAAATGGACAAGAAAAAACGGTTTTTGCTTTTTACAAATTTTGAGAAAGAAAAATAACACTTGTCTGCTCGCAAGATAATGCGATATTCTCATACAGTCGGAGGCAATTCAAATTTTGTTTTGAATGTCCATTTCGAATGCACTGATTGTAAAACAAAAATAATTCGTTTCGAACAATAACACTGGTTAAACTATTATGTTCTATTCATCTTTATTTTCCATTGTAGTATGTATGTATGCATATAAAATATGAAAAACCCACGACTTCTTTTTCATATTTTTCTCAATTTGCTTTCATAGTTTTGATAAATTTATATGGTAATAGCTTATAATCCTAAAAGAAATATACAAATTGTATGAAGAAATATATAGATATTTTTTTTTATTAATTTTTTGTTGCAAATACCTTAAAACGTAATTGATGACCCAAATAATTACTAATTATCGTTTGTGTGAAGTTAATTTTTTTGTTTCAGTTTAAGGGCAGTGTGTTTTATTCTTTTTTTTATTTAATTTTTTAAAGTTGAATGTGCTTTTCAATTTTTTCTTGTCATTACTTATTTTAATATTTTAAATTTTATACATGCCAATTGTTTGTAAACTTGTGTTTTCGTTTTTTTTTTTTCTTTTATTTGTAAGATTAAGTTTAATAGAGTTTGGTAAAAAGTATGAACTTTACTTTTCTAATTCATGCCGTTTTGTGTATGTACTTAGTTTTTATTTCTTTTTCTTCTCCTTTCATTTTCATTATTGAGGGGTTACTTTGTTTTATATTTTATTTTTATTTTTTTTTTATAACATTTGCTCTGTCTCACAAGTTAATCTAAATCGAGGGTTTTTCTTTCCGTAATGGGTTTTGTTTGAAGTTAATTTAGTAACGTTTGCTTTTATTTATTATTTTCTTTGTCTTCAAATAATTCGAGAATCAATTATAGAGGGGCTGCTCTCTGTTTTGTTTGCTTTAATACGCAAGTTTAAATATTCAATGTTTCTTAAATATTTTGTTGTGGAGTGTTATTATGGTGGTAAGATTTGATTGTTGTTTTTTTTTTGTCTTAACAAAAATAGTTCGTTCATCTTTTAATCATATAGTGGCTATGTTTCGCTTCTGCAAATCTATATCGTTATTTTTTTTAAGTTAATTTTTTACTTTTTTTTTTATAAGTTTCTTAGTTGTTGATGTCACTTTTTGCTTTTTTGCTGCTATGTTCGGATGTAAATAAATGGAAGTGTAAGAAAATCCAAAATGTATAATTTTACTACTATTCAATTTGTACTTTTATTTGTACGAGAAATTTTGAAATGTTGAAATTTAGAAAAGAATATTAATTAAAACAAAATATATGCATATAGTACATATTAAATATTAATGTAGACATATATAAAAAAAAAAACTAACCGAAATGAATTTGGGATAAAAATTAGTAAGTTCTTATTTTACATATAGTAAGATTTGTTGTTTTCTTTTGTTGTTTATGATGATGTTAAGTTCTTTTTTTTTATATAAAGAGAGCCAACTTGTTTGTGCTTTTCCTTTTAATGTTTTCACTATCCATTAAAACGTCTTTTTCTCTCGCTTGTTCTCAGTGTGATAATTTTTGACTGCCAATTTTAATAAAAATCAAAGTAAAATTTAAAATTTTTTTTTGTTTTGTTTTTTTTTTTTTTTTTTAAATTTATACGAAAAAAAACTTTGGCGTTTTTTATATATTTAATTTTGATTAGCAAAAACACTAATTTTAAAAATTATATCCAAAAAGATTTTATTTCTTTTTTTTTTTTCTTTTAAATTAAATCGCCTCTAAAACGAACGATTATCACACTAATTTGTTTAATCAGTACTTGGCACAACTTAAACACTCTTAATTTACAAATACTTTTAGAAATTATTTCGAATTCGAAACTAGAAAAAAAAGAAGAAAAACAACAAAACGTTCAAATCAACAAAAAAGAAAAAAAAAATTAAAGTTAGCGGTTTTTCTCCATTTTTAAATAATAAATAAAAAAAAAATTATTTTTTACATTTTTTTTCTTACAATAAAAAAATATATAACGATATAAATAGCCTCTAAACACTATAAATATTTTAATTTTTTTCTCTCCATAAGAATTGATTTTTTTTTATTTTATAAAAAATACTTTTTATTTTCTCTTTTTATATCAATAATATATTTTTAATTTTTTCACTTTAAGTATAGTCTCTCCCCTTGAAAAAATGGGTAAGGTTTCAAGTTGCTTCAATTTGATCATAACTGCCGTGAAGGCCTTAAGGATGTTCTTAGAAACAAAAGTGATAAGACAGCAACTCCTCGATATATCCTTAAAATAGTTAAAAATGTTTTTCCTTTTACGTTTTTTTTTTTTCTTTTTCTTTTAAATATATAAAATATATTAAAAATTTATTCTCTGAATATATGATTTTTTTTTCAACAAAATAAAATCTATATATAGAATATATTTATATAAATATAAATATATAAAAATGTTAAAAAGTTATTTTCATATATTTTTTCGTTTTTTTTAGATTAACCCCACTTCAAACTTTTTGCTGTTTATTTAATATATATTATTTCCTATATATTGTGTACACAAACTATTCCCTCGAGCTTTTTCTAAGCATTATTTTAGTTATTATTTGTATGTAGTTTACAAAAGTTGACCTTTTTTTGTTTGTTTTAATGTGTGAGTTACTGGCTCCTTGCAATAAATCAGTGTTCCGGAAATGGGAAAATTATTTTTTTTATAACTGCCCAAATTGAAATTTTGTGAATGCAATTTTTTTATATTTACCATCAGGTGATAAAATACAAATGAAAAGCAGATTGCTAATGCATGACAAAACAATTATATTGCATGTGTTTAACCACGTTATCTGCGCTACGTTGGATATACATAGTTTCGTTTTTTTTTATACATATGTATAGAAGATAGTAATTTAGTCCACGAAAGTTTTATAATTTAGTTAAAATTATTTTTTCTTTTCAGTTTAATTTTAAGCAAAAGTGGGCACAATCGCTAATGGTTTTGTCTGCAATTGTTGTCTTCTGCCACATATTATAGTTTCTTCTGCAAGATTTTACTTCGATTTTTTTTTGTTTTATTTTCATAAAGTAATTGATATGCGTTGTTGACTTTAGTTTTTCTTTTATCAATTGATAGACGATTTTGCTTGATTTTTTAATGGTGACATAGTTCTGGTATATGCATAAATGTATGTAGTTTTTTTTACCATTAATACATTTTCTTATTTATTTATTATTTTATATAAGATAATGCACTTATATTGAGGTATTTATATTTCATCTAAATAACTTTTCATGTTGTTTTTTTTTTTGTTTTTTGTTGTCTTCCTAAATAATTTTTCAGAAATGCCAAACTTTGTTTTGAATCTCCTTTCGAAATCAGTTTTGTTATAATTTCTCGATATTTTGTTTTTGCTTTTTGTTTGCCGAAATGTTTGAATGATTTTAAATTTAGTGCCGAAAATGTGTTGTTTATTTAATTTATGTATTTTGTTTTCTATAACGTATAACGGAACTGTGGTTGTCTATCTTCTTTAATTAATAATTACCTATTTTTTTAATTCATTTTAAATTTAAACAATTAAGCTATTGAACAACTCTTTCTACGAATGAACATAACAGTGAATATTTTTTAAACAATTCAACTTTTTTTTTTTTTTTTAATATTTATATAGTACAACATATATATAACTGTAATTTGCTTTTAATGTGATTTAAAAAAAATATATGTTTGCTAGGGATACTTAATGCCTTGAATTTGATTGTTTCGGGCAACTAAATTCAAGGTACAAGTATATTTGTAGTTTGGCTATTTAACAAGAAAAGGTTCTATTACTATTTTTGATTATTTGTAGGCGGTACGGTGTTCGGGAGACTATTTTGATTAAAAAAAAAAAAAAAAACAGTTGGTCAACAGAAAAATAAGTGTTGCCTTCTTTAATCAATTAACAATGGGTTGCTTTAAAAAAAATCAATTATATAACATTTAGCAATAGTAGTAAGTAGTACAATCAATTATTTTAATTAATTAAATTATCATTAACATTTCAGCACCGTTTCAAAGGCAATTCATTTCTTGTTATATTAGAAAGATTTGTTTATATTATTCATTTATTTAACTTATTACACCATTTTTATATTTTATTCATTTATTTTATTTTTATTTTCTTTTTTTTGCATTTCAGATTGTTTTTTTTTTGTTTTTTTTTTTTGGTGTTTTCAGATTTATTTTTTTTTAATTTTAAAGGTTTTTATTCTGACGACATCCACTTTCAATTTTTTCTAACAAATTTTACCTTCTTTCGGGACATTCTAAAATACCATTTACTAATATTTTTATTTTTATTTTCTTTGTATTCGTATATTAGTGTATAGTGGATAAACTGAAAATGAAGAACAAGTAAAATTACTATCGTTCAATAAAAAGATTTAAGGAAGCAATATTTAATTATTTCCTTCATTTGCAAAGACTAATAAAATAAAAACTTATGATTTTTATTTCCATTTTCCTGTGGGGGATTTTTTTTTTTTTTTGAAGTGGTTGTTTTTTTAGTGTTTTTTTTTTATATATATTTGAGTTAAATCCTAATTGTAGTAATTATCTCTTGTTTTTTTTTTTTTTTGCGAATGTTTTAATTACTTATTTATGAAAAAAAAAGGAAAATAATAAAATAGAAAAAAAAAAAAGGAAATTAAAACACTTTCAATTTACTTTATTGACTCGAACTTGAAGATTGCTGATGTTGTTGAGTTGGAGTAGGCTGCTGCTGGAGTTGTTGCTGTTGTGGAGTCTGCTGGGGCTGTGATTGGGTCCCGCTTGTTGAAGATGATTGCTCTTTGGCAGCTTTTTGTTTTTTAGTCACTGGAGGTGGATTTGTTGACATCATCATCGCTCGGATTCTTCTTTGAGCAGACTAAAATGAGAGAAAAAGGAGTAAGTACGTCATAAAATACAAATTATACAGAACAAAACATGGAATGCCGCATAAGATTAAAGTTGTGGTCGCACTAATAGGCGACTACGTCCTACCTCGTCAAGCAATACCTTATAGTGTCATATTCGTTAATATTAATCAATTTCATAACTCCTTTGGTACGCGGCAGAAAAATCGTAATAGTATTTTACTTGTCGGCTGTGTCTCATAGAAGTCTCTGGCATCTTTTCACTAACAGATGTCAGTCTTTTATGAAGGCTTACGACATAAGGGACATTTACTTCACTATTTTTTCGTTGTTTTCTTTTTTTCTTCAAAAAAAAAATTGGTAACCAGTGGCATTAACAGAACGCAAAACGTACTGTGCTGTACGGACAAATTAACACCAAGAGTATTGTGGTATGTATAAGAATTTAACCGGTGCTTATTTGCACTAAGAGCCTTTATTTTAAAGAGATTGTTGACCTTAAGATTTTTTACTTTCGATTTACCGGTCTTCCTTTTAGAAAAACCATAAGGACCAAGGGACAAATTGAAAAATCGTTTATATCGTTGATAAGGCGGGAAATACACAGAAGACCAATAGTTGTTACCAGCTCCTCCTCGCCGCGACAGCTTTTGTACGAAACATCAATCTTTCTCATAGGCAGATATGCTCTTCCTGTAATACGATGCCAAGTGAGGGCTCTGATTGGAGAGCTTACGATTTTCCTATTAATAACTTCTGTACGTAAGCTGTGCTTGCCACGCCCGGGTTGAAGTTTAATTCGCAACTGAGAGCAATGTTTTTTTTTGCAAAAAGGCCCCTGGTTATTTTCCAGATGAGAACCAAAAGAAAAATGATTAACAATTTCTTAAACTGATACACCAAAATGTTTATCCTATCACTTCTCCTTCTTTCGACTTACGTCGTAAGCTTCAAAATTGCATTTAGTTCTGATTAGTAGGAAATAGCAATAGGTTAATAACAATCTGTAGAAGGTGCATTTTTGTATATACTCTCCGTTTAATAAACAATAAGGTACATATGGTAGGTGTATCGTTCATGAGCAACAGGAATATTTCTGATGTCCGAACCTAATATTTCTTGTGGTCGCCGTGGCTAGTTGTTAGTGGATTGCACTGCTAAGCGAGAGCACACAGATTCGAGCATCAGCAAAACAACCAAAAGTTGCAATGACAAACCTTCAGCAGGATAATCTGCCACGAAAAAGCTTCTTAATCAGCCGTTCGCAGTCGGCAATAAAACTGTAGGTCCCTTCCATTCTTGCGAAATATATAACACACACAACATGAATGGTTGCGAGATTCTAGACCCTATGCGTTATTGCGCCAAATGCATATTTAATTTTATATTTAATACAAAATAAAACACAGAGTGTAAATTCATAAAGTATATTTTCAAAAAAATTAGTTAATAAATGTAATGAAAAAAATGAACACTTACCTGTACACTAAAGAACGGCCCAATAATATGAACAGTTGTTTCCTCCTCACCTGTTACTGGTGTAACATTATGTTCTGGAAGTTTAATAATACTACCTGTTACTCGCTGCAACTCACGAACATTTTGTCCGCCTTTGCCAATTATCCTTCCAACCTGTTAAAAATAAAATAAAATATTTTTGTAGTTTGTGCATATAGCTTTTCAATTGTAAATTTTTAGGAAAATGGTGACTGAAGTATTAAAGTGTACTGTAAACATTTTAACAAAATTCAAAGACATCGTTTCAGATCAAATTTACAGAAAACTCACCTGTGAGCTAGCTACCAAAATCTCCACCGTCAACCGAACATCATCGGTACCGCACATAAAGCCCTCTTCTCGCATTTTCTCAAAAATCATATATTGTGCCTTCCATTGCCCCTCCGGTGTACCGACTATTGTTACTTTACGTTCGGTCTGCTGTTCCACTGGTTTATCACTCTCCAGTGGTGCAATTTTAACAGACGCACCCGAAAATCTCATAATATTACGAATGTGTGAGCCTTTGGTTCCAATTATGGCACCAACAGCATTATTCGGTATGTAGAGGTAGGTGGTCTCTTGTTGATCGTTTGGGAAGACGGGTGGCACAACTGCCGCTGGTGTCTTAGACATTGGAAATGCTGGACATGTGGTATACGGCATACTTGGATTGAATACCATTCCATTGCCCGGAGTAGACATCATTGCCATCGGATGCAAGCCAGGAAACATTAAACTCTGTGGAGCCATCGCTTGCAGATCATTTTCATAGCTTTGACGAAGTTTCGAACTTATTTGACCCTCGGCACGGGACATGTGCTCAATTAAACCTTTTACAGTAATGATACGTTCTAAATTATAGCTACTTATATCATTGATTGAGCTGACGGTAATTTTTGTATCAGTTTCTTGCATTATTCGTTTGATAGTGTTGCCATTTTTACCGATAATGCGACCAATTAAATTATTGTGCGCTAGGATTTTGAGGCAAATTTCTCTATAAAGATGATTTAATGATTTAACACTGGACATCAAATGCTACACGGTTTCAAAACTTACCCCTTATTTGTAGAAATAGCCTCTTGTTGCATAACCTCAAGAATTCGTTTGCAAGCATTTGTGCAATTTTCCGGATTTCCATAGATAGTAATTGCTTTCTCTACACTGCCAACGTTTTCTTTCCGATGAACGTCAACACGAGCCCTGCTCTGTTGAGTAATCGTTCGGATCGTACTACCCTGACGTCCAATTATGGCACCTACCATATCACTTTGAACCAATACGCGCAATGGAAAATCAGCTTGACGACCTGGACCTGGCATTCCTGCGTATTGACTACGCGCACTACGTGCGGTACGACGTTGATTTTTGTCTAACTGTTCGGCGTGCAGCTTATTGCCCTCGAATTCGACACCGTTAAGACCACCAGCAGCTCTGTAATTATATAAAAAATAATTAAAATATTACATAAACTTCAATATATTCGAGAAGGATATCTAAACTGTTTCTTTTTATGATTTTAAAAATTTTGTAACCGTGTTCGAAAATATTATTTAAAAAAAAAAAAAAAAAAATCAAACAATTTCCAAGTGTCATAATTTTGCCCAATTCTTTCTCCTTCTATCACTTTTAACTCTTAAATGCATATAAGTATGTATTTTTTTATTAAAAAAAAAAGATACCTTTGTGCCTGATCAGGATTCTCAAACGTTATATGTACAGTCTGAGTATTTGGATCCTTAC
The DNA here is from genome assembly GCA_951813785.1 of Criorhina ranunculi. Classification (NCBI taxonomy): domain Eukaryota; kingdom Metazoa; phylum Arthropoda; class Insecta; order Diptera; family Syrphidae; genus Criorhina; species Criorhina ranunculi. The sequence goes on from OX638385.1 coordinate 9,372,616, forward strand.
TAGTTACAGCCTCGCACTGTTTCACGGTGCCGTATGGCTTTAGAAGTGGTTCGATGTCTTCGAAACGTGTTTGCAGCGGAATGCCGCTAATCAAAATTTTTGATGAAACACTGTGAACAACAAGAAAACAAAAGGATAACAAAATAAAAAACATAACAAGTAACATGTTTTTGTTGCATCTGATTTTATTAAATGCCTTTTGTGAGTAGGGTGCCACATTGTGTGAATGTTGTCTAAGTTTATTTAATTTTTATTTATTTTTTTTTAATTTGTTTTTGTTCTTCGAAAATAGGGAAATTTTACTACGAATTACTTGAAACAAGGTGCGTTTAATTAGATTTTCGAAAAGCAGTCTCTAAAAAGTGACAATTGTTTATTTAACTACTTTTTAAACAATACTACACACTTTGGTCAAAAAGGATATGAATTATAGGAAGGCAGAATGCAAATGCGCAGCAGAGTGGAACAATATTCGGAAATATCCTTTTTATTTGCGAGGCAGAAGAACATCAAAGCGATAGTTGCAAAATAAGTGTACATACACCTTATTTATGCGTTTTAAAGACTTTGAATCTGAAGTGCAGTCCTTACGTCTACTGAATGTGGACTTTTGTTGCTTGGAATTTCCCTATGCGGGTGACACTTTTAGAAATCCAAGTAAATGCAATGTGATGGTCAATAAAACGCTGTCAGTAAGAACTGAAATGAAATGCATATTTTGAAAGCATGCAAACATTTCATTGTTTTTTGTGACATTTCAAGAAATTGTGGAATCAACCAATAAGGACAATGTTTTTTTTTTTCTTGTTGATTTTGATATTTTCTGCGTAAAAACAATCCTGACTAAGTATTTACTTTGAACACAGTTCTTATGACCCTTTTTCCTAAATCCTGGTAAAACAAGAATGAAAGCTAGTACTGACTTGTGGTGAGATGCGCAGTCAAGCTAAGCATTTCCATAAAATAAAGACAAACACGATTTTTGATTGAAAAGTGTTCATCATGAGTTTATTTGAAATTTCTATGCTTTATCAATAAAGAGCATGGTAGTAGGCAAAGAAAATGCATATGCATATTCATATGTAATTTGCCGGCCAAACCAACGGACTGTTTACTTAAATGAATTCAGTTGAATACCAGTTTTCCTTTTTCATTTAACTTAATGAAAATAGAATGTTAATTAAGAGAACTTAATTAATTTCCTTGCACTTTGGAGCTCAACCAGTTGGACATAAACGACATGCAGCAGCAGCAGCAACAACTATTAATTAGTAATTTACGCTAAACAAGCATAATGAAAGATTATGTGTAGAAGAAGTGTACAGCAATAAATTGGCTACACTAATGAAATTAGCGCCATTACCTCGGATTTGCACAGCCAAGAAAATATTGAATTTCACACAGAAGTGCGTGAAGAGACGACTTTTCATTGGATTATGGCACGTTAACATTGGCTTGTATTGCTTCTGCTGCAACAGCAAATAGGGGATGTTACAACGAGGACTTATTTTTTCTCATTGAGAAATATCCTTAGTAACTCCTCCCCATAAATGGGATGGGAAGGTAAAATTACATTTCTGGAATAATTGTAGTTTTTTTGCGTCATTTATACTGAATTTATACATCAAGATAGCAACGCTTAACAGGTTCTAATTTTTTGGAATTCACTATTGGTGACTCACACTTCATCGCACAGCACAGCAAAGCGAGTTTTTTTTTTGGTGGGTAGTGGGTACCTTTCTTTAAGATTAATGTTACCGAAACCGATTGACGTAAGGTCCGCATTAATGAACGTGAATTGAATTTAGAAATACCTCGCATAAATTCATTTGCATGTTTTTTGGGTTGCCGCATCAGACGGTGCGCTATGCAAAATAAAAAGCTTTGGAAAATATTGAAACACAAATATTTATACATCTAAAAGCAGTCCCGATAAAACATGTATATGATCGTAGGGAAATGACTATAAAGCATAATTGAGTTCAACATTCATATCTAGCTACGTAATTATTATTTAACTACTGAGTGATATTTTTTACGGCTTCACTAAACTGTTTAAGAGTATGTTTATTGAAAAGTTTTAAAAGTCTGCAACTGTCATTATAGTCTAGGGCCCGGGATTCCCAAACTGCGCTCCGAAAAATTATTCTTGCTGTTGCTATGATTAATCGTATACGATAAAATTTTGACAAGAAATTTCGAAAATAAAGTTAAAGCAGAACAATTAAATTACAAATAATACTCGTACGTACTGTACTTTTGCAATACGGGCGAGAAAGTGCTACGCGAGGGGTGGTGGCCAGGAGCAAAGCCTCTGCATCAATGTGAGCCGACCAGATCTAATCATCTTCAGAATCGAAAAAGGAAGAAATTGGACAGTTGGGAGAGAGCCTGGGTTGCCGAAAGGTAGCGAGGTAGAAATGGGGCAATGGAATAGGTTCAAAAACTCAAAGATAATGCAATTTAAAATGACGATACAGAAGGCATGCATGTATTGATGGAAATAAAAAGGCGGATGAATGTTTGTCAGTCTTCGTAATTCTTGGCTTTGAACCATTCGCTGCCCTAGGTATAGGAAAGGTGAAAGAGGTGATCGAGAAGTGGGCCATGAATGAACACCTGAGGTGAGAAAGCGTGGCAAAATGCAAACAAGCCTTAATGACAATTAAAACATCAACTGGGTTGTAGGGCTGTCCACAGGATATGGAAACTTCAGGTACCATTCTAAGAAGATGGTTCTTCTACCTTTAGGCTATATCTGGTGGACTAGGCGATAGCTAAACATTAATAAACATACTTTGCGAATGTACATTTTGGACTGCCAAGGGATTCAAACTCAGAGAATTAGTCAAAGTGTTGACATGAAGAATCACAACCAGGGAAGAACTGCGGAGAGCACCTCTGACTGAGGTGACTGTTGAAAGAGAAATAAAAGGAACCTATTGGGGTGGTCTATTTCGATTTATCTCTCTGTGTAGTATATGTATATGTAGGTATGTACATATGTACATAAGTGCTTCGCGACGAATTTGACTAAGTACTCTGCGATTCAAAAAGATTGGCAAGCGCAGTAGCCCATAACTTTAGGTTCTAAGAAACAGTGATATTGAGAGAAACGAACGTGCTGCACAGCTCACATTCAGCTGGACGCTGTAAAAGGAAAAATAGTCTTATTGGCCAATGTTACATGAAGTAGGCTTACGAACTGTCATTTGAATAAAATTTGGTCAAGCAAACATCGCCAGATTAAGGACCATTCGGCAATTACGAAAACTTATAGGCACCTATGTACATATTTTTCTTGGAATTCGAAAGGATACATTTATGGGCGTCTAATTTCTCTGCACTGAACCATAATATCTAATCCAAGAGATGTACAAGTCAAAGTACGATTAAGTAGTAAATTAATTCAGAACCTGAATTTTTTGATGGGTTTCTGATGAGATTTGGTGTTGTTGGAAGCACCTACTGTTGCTTTTTTCTTTCACTTATATGCTCGTACAATGGAACAGGAAAAAGTTTGAAATTCAATATACTCTAGTTATTTATATTTTTGGGCTGAAAAATTAAATCGTGTAGGGAGATGTACACATACCTATGTACTTCCTGCAACAGAATGCACATAAATCTGGAAGCTGTTAACAACATTGGATCCTCACTTCACAGTTATGTACATATATACATACATATTCAAATTGAATTTATTAGAATCAAAACATTTTGATCACGTTTATGAAAGTCGGATACCATCAATTGGTGTTACTCTACCTAAACCCAAAGTCTGTTTGGCCCCCTTCCATATGTAACATATGTAAATAGGATTTTCTTAATAAGCCTAAATGAAAATGTTAAGATAGTTGAATACCTATCTGTTGCATTTAAAGGACAAAACATGTATAATAGAAATTTCCTTAATAAAATCATAAAGTCAATGTCCTTTCGCACTGTCGCGGCCACTTATATGTTAAGCGCTACACCAACAATCAGAAAAACGGATACAAGAAACAACAACATGCAATCAAAACAAAACAAAACTGAAAAAGAAATAACAAAAACTAAAAATAAAAAACAAAACTCCAACGTCGCGCCGTTGAACCCTCATTTCGAAAACAACAAACATCCTTGTGCGTCCGTCTTTCAGGCGAAATTCTTTCCCAACCATGCCCCAACGCTCAGCAATCCCGTCATACTTGACGCCTCTTCCTCTTCTTGGATCTTCTTCGGCTTGATTCTTGTTTTGTTTCAACCGTCGTTGTCGGTCGTCTCCAAGTGGCCCAAGTGGCATGCATGCAGTTATGCTATTTTGTTATGACCAACTAGAAAGACGTTACAATTTCCTTTCTCAAAGGCCACGATGCTAATGGAATTCACCGGTCGTTGGAGTTGTTTTGGTTTTTCGATGCATTTCTTTATCCCGTCACCGCCGCCGTTGCCTACACTGTTAATGTTGTTGTTTTGATTCTGCCATTGGCCTTCTTTACTATGTACACACTGCACCGCAAAACAACAGCCAAACAAACACAAACAGCAGGATCAGCAACATACCGACTCAGCGGGTTGGAGGCGGTTTACAAAAAAAAAAAAAATATATTAAAATAAAAAAAAATTCCTACAAAGACGGAATCAGTCTGAAAGCATACACCCAACACACGCAGACAGAACTTGATGCAATCCTCAAGAAATGATCAAAACAAAATTCAAAAAGTCAAGAAAAATACATAAAACACGAAAGAAACAAAAGCAAGAGAGACGGAGAAATATCTGAAGAAGAACGATATTTGTTGACGGTGCTTGGCTCCAGAAGCTAATCGCACCAGCAACCCGAACGGGCATCTTCAAAGGAAGGGAAGAGTCGATTACTTCAAGAGTACTGATACGTATGTATATCCATTTTTAGATACAGTGGGCGAAATTTCTACAAGCTCAGTTCAATTAATATAAATAAATATGTATCAAATGTAGAAGCATGTTATGTACCTATGCGAGGACTTGCAATTAACCTTATTTTCCTTTTATACAAATAAAAGGTTTTCCCTAATAATATAACTTAACTGGTTTTAGAACTAATTTCTAAGCATATCCTTACATAAAAAAGGATTTCTCAATCTAATTCGAAATTAAATTAAAAAGCCCTTTTAGACAATTAAATTTAGATATCAATTAAAACTGTTGAGGCCCAAACCCCAAATTGTACCTAATTAGAGAAATGTTCAATGTCCATTCTAGGGCGCCCTAGAACAGAGGTTCCCAATTTTTTTCGGTGACGGAACCCTAAATGATCAAACTTTTTTTGGCGGACCCCCATATTGATATTAACAGAAAACATCGTTCCTTGAAGTATGAATTTGTTTGATGTATGAGTTTCGGTGCGACGCGACAGCACGATTACGTTTTTTCTATGGAACCCCAGGGTTCCGCGGAACACCATTTGGAAAACGCTGCCCTAGAACACACTGATGCGTTCGATGGCCACCAATGCTACACTGAAAACGCATTGATTCTTTTGCATTTTGTTTGATGTAAATACTGGTCCTGCGGTAGCTCCAGTTATTTCCCCTTAGTGCAACAAACAAGAGCCGTCAGAAATTTGAATCAGTCGTGCTGTTGGGGATAAGTATCCATAATGTGAAACGCATCTTCTGAATGAATGAAATTGCTCTTAACTTATGTAGCTAAACCTTGTCGAAATTAAGCGAAGTCCTTTTTTTAAATTTGAATTTGTAATTGCATCTTAAAAAAAAATAAAAAATACTAATGTGGATTAAGATAAAATTCTATTAGTGTATGTTGTTGACAAACTAGAAGCGCACAACTCTATATTTATGTATGTATACAGTTTATTTGCGACCGCGATACGACACCCAAGTTGTATGTGCGCCAATATTGCAAAATAAACCTCACACACAACCTCAATGGAATGCAGTTAAGAATGAAGCTCCAGTGAGTGCAAGGCAAGCATAAAACGACAGACACATGTAACATTACTATATTTGCAGACATTCTGAGGGTATCGGGAATAGGAACTGCTCCCCTTCTCCACTCCACCAAGACTTCCTATACTTGCGCGCTAAAAGAGCACTTGGCGCAGCTTGTGATGATCGTTGTGGGTCGACATCATAATGATGATGATCATATTGATCAGTTCACTGGCACGGTGAGAGAGTGCACTAGTGTTAATGCTGTATGCACCCAAATGAAGTTGATATGTAGGTAATCAGCAAACTAGCTTATAGCCCGCCCGCATGCGCGCGTTGCATTCCTATGAAAAGAGGACGCGACGACGATAACAACGCTATAAGCGCTGTTGCTGGAACTTTGTGTACTGATTTGCATTGCAACATCTTGAACGTGCATTTTCTGTTTTTGTCTGTTTGTTTGTTACTTTTTTTTGCGAGGATTGAACGAGCGGGTGCCTGCGGTCAGACGGGCTTGCTTGTTTTCTTGGAAGTAATTTTTTAGCACGTTTCTCTTCTTTTTTTAATTAAGAGGGTCTTCCCATATCCTCACTCTCGGTATCCAGTCATGGGTAGTACACGTGTAGATAGACTTATCGCCATAGGTTTCAGGTTGACTTTCCTTCTCGCACTCTTTGTGTTGCAGAACGACGCGGAATGTGCTTATGCGATGAGGATGAGTTCTTTTTTTTTAAAGAGATTTTTGCACTGATTTCAAGGGTGTAGTATAGATGTAGGAGCGGATATTGAATTGAATCTGAATCTTAAGACAATATAGAGAGGAGGAGGGTGTAGGATTAGAGGAATGTTGGTCGAAAATAAATGCAAACTTGGCAAATTTATTTTTTATCAGACTGGATATTGGAATACAAAAATTGAGATTGAAACTAGAGAAATAAAAAACCCCTTCGTGTTGATAGATTCAAGTTAAACATTTAGTAGATACCCAACGCAAAAAAAAGGGCTTTGAAACCTGCATTGTCGTCACCCTTCAACGGACATTTCCCTTCAAAGGACAAATTTGTCATTTCCGTTGGTGTCAGTTCAAGAGCTGTTTTGCTTAATTTTTAATTTTTCCTCTGATTTTAAACTACGATGAATTATGTTAGGAAATGCACTCACTTAATCCTTCGAAATCATCTTGCTAAACTGATCAGTGTAAGGTTGCACCAGATGTCCATTGTGTCAGTTATCACAAAAAATCAATTTTTTTTTTGTAAATCCAAGTACATAGTCTTAGAGTCCGGCCCAGTGGTGTCAGATCCTGCTTTCAGAAAATCTCTTAAATCACTGATCCGGACTTGAAAGAAATGTAAGAATTCACTCGATTGTTAAAAATAAGAAACCGCTTCTTTCCCATAGATCGAAAATTATCTACGCCGATGAAGCCAATGGACCTAAAGTCTTTAATAAGGCAACGTTGATCTTTGGGGAAACTTCAAAGAGGTACAGAAAACTACATACTTTCCTTAAAACACCTGATTTATACATATTTATAGTGGGTTATGGGCTATTCCCTTATATAAATTAACATGAACGCATTTATCGTTACACTATGCCGGTTAATCCAAGTATCTTAAGATGTATGTGTTGTTTTTTTTAGACGGCAGTGTTTAGATAAGAGTAAGAGTCCAATTGATGTATTTATTATGGAATTTTGATAGTTTTCCGCTCGCGGGTAATGGATCATCTTTGACCACCGGTCTTGGTTATTTTATCCAGAATTGCGCAATTGTGCACAAAGGTGGTTTAATGTCCATTGCTTCTTCTCTTTGTGGCATTCCTGATGACATATTTATTTGTGTGCTAATCACCAATGTATTTCGGTCACTTAGGCTCAGAGCCCATTGTGATGCCTATAGAATTCTCTGCCTGAGAGTTGTATCCGTAGAACCATTCAGAGTAAAGGAGAGGATTTTACGGTAAGGGTATTTGACTGCTATCACTGAAATGATAGTGACTAAGATAGTGCTAGACAGTGGCATAGGAGGTGAGTTGTTGTCCCTCATCCACCTTATCTCTACAGCTTCTGCAAAAGTCATTGAAGAGAGCCCCTAATCTCAAGACGTGCTGTCCGAGAGGAGAGTGGCCTGTGATGACACCGGTAGTGGTGCAAATTTGTGTTCTGTTGAGGGTAAAAATCTCCCTTGACTTATGGTTATCCATTTCAGGCCACCGCTTTTCCACCTGAAGTTGATTTCTCTAGTTATAATAATTATTCAATGATAAGTTTCACTGTACTGTTGTTGTGTAGACCCAACCTTTTGATATGAGAGGGAATCTCTAGGGTAGTACCAGATCTGACAAGTTCGTTGGCTTTGCAGTTACCAGGGATGCCACTATATCCAGTCACCCAACAGAAGTGAATGTTGAACTGCTCAGTCATCTCGCTAAGTGAAGATAGGCAGTCGAGGACTGTCAAGGAGTAATAAGTGACATTTGATAAGGATTTCAAAGCTACTTGGCTGTAGCTTCCTTTATCGCCATTATTTCCGCTTGGAAAACACTACAGTGACCAGGGAAGCGGATCGTCTGGTTTATGTTTAGTTTGTGTGAATCGTTGGTTTAAGAGCTGTCTGCGTATATGTGAATCTGTTTATTGACGTATTTCTTGAAGCTATGCCAGTTGTCCCGCTTGGGAATTGCTATTTTAAAGTCCCTTTTGAAAGATTCGAACGGGAGGATTCAATCAAATTGGTTTGGCTAGGAAGGTGTGATGTTCAAGATATTCTCTAGCGCAGCAAAGGGAGACAAGCCATTCTTTGAACCCTGGTCATAATATTAAGATCCGAGCTTTTATCGAAAGCAGTTCACCATAGTATAGCTTCATAAAGTAGTATGGTCCTGACTATGGACGAGCCAGTAGGCAACATTGAACGTGTAACCCCATTGGCGACCAATGGTTCTCTTGCAAGTGTAAAGGGCTTTTTTTGACTCAATCTGTGATAGTGGGTTTTCGGCATAACTTCCTATCGAAAATGACGGCAAGGAAATTGGGCTCATTGAAGGGAGTAATCCTTGTGCCGTTGAGTTTTGAAGGGATGGTTGCAGTAATTTGATATTTCCTGGAAAAGAGAACTATGTAGCTCTGCTTTGTGAGTTTTAACATTAAGCTGAAAGCTCCCTCATAATCAAAGAAGGCAGCTAGCTAGTGTGTATTGTTTATTTTCAATGGACCTCTCGATGGTTTGACTTAACTTATGTAAAGCTGTTTCGACCCGACTTGTAAGCGTGCTGACAGTTTGAGTTCAGATTAATATTTAAGATTGGATTTCAATAAGTTTTTCGAGTACGAAAGAAACAAAGAAAGACTGATGGGCCAGAAATCTTTTGGGTGAGTATCTGCGCTCATGCCAGCCTTGGGAATAAACACTACGTTAGTTTGCTTCTATTTACTAGGAATGTACCTATGTGTGGGAGATACAGCTCCTGCAGATAATAAGCAGCCAAGAGAGAATGTCTTTTGACTGCCGCAGTTCTGCTGGGAAAATCTTGTCCCGTCCAGATGATTTATACGGCTAATCAGCTCTTTTTTGTACATCTTAAGATGGTCTTTGCAAAATGTTCAGTCAGAGGCTCTAGTATACTTTGCTCTATTGAAGGATCTCCTACAAGCAATGTTATTGCCTGATAGAGATTTAATTCTTTTAATTTTGTAGCTTAAATACGTCTGATTTGAACATACAAGTAGGAAAGCAAGAGCAATTCGCACTGCTTCCTCGCACTGGCTTCAACCCCAATAACAGAGTGTTCAAGTAAATCCTTTAGCCCAATGCAGGTATATGAAGGAAAGTAGGACGCGAGGAGGAAGAGGCTAAGGTGACTTGATTTTGATAACAGTGTAGGTACCTAATCTAGAAATAAAGAATATTTAGTCAACCTCTTAACTTGTATAAAAGCTTTCTAAGAGTTTGGCAACTTAAAAACAAAAACCTAGGTACTTTTATATATAAATAACGTAAATTCTTATGGGAAACATAAAACAAAAAAGGAACTACATACCTACATATGTATGTATTTTTTGGCGCCATTCGAAAAACTACATACATTCTGACTAGCAGATAAATAAAAAAAAATTAAAATAAAAATCTTCTTCAAGTCAAGGATTATAATGCTGAAGATGCACCAAACACACACACACACAGTTTAGGAAATCTCCAACAAAGTTCCAAGAAATATGTATGCCAGGAATTTAATCAAAATAAAATTTCAGCACGACATAAGAAACAAATATCAAACACATATACAAACGTCTACAGGATGGCGTTTCTCCGTAGTTTCAGCTCAAGGGAAAGATACAAAATCCAAGCCATAGAGAGTCGGAAATTCTACAGCGAATCCAAGCGGGGGGACCGGACAATTGTGGGCAGAACAGCGAAACATAAAGAAGAACAGAAACAGGGATTTTGAACTTTTGCTAATGCGCGTTGCAAGAATCCAGCGAAAGGCAGAGAAACAACGCATAACCGATGGTAAGGGGAGGGCTTGAGGAAATAGATTCCGCAGATAGCATTCTACTACTCATCACTCCAAAGTTGTGAACAAGCAAAAAGGTGGTGGCCCACGAACATCGCTCGCTGCTTTCTGCAGCAATTCACAATGTTCGTCTCCTCAGATGCGGAGGCAAACAAGCCCGCACAGTGTGAAGTGCAGCGCCATTCAGCAATACGGTTTTCTCCACCGCACTGCTGTGTGCAGCACTCCGTTGTATTGAGATATTGGGGATTTGGGTGTTTTATGTGTGTACATTATTACACACTACCAAAAGATAGTTACTTCTTTGTGGCTGCTTGTGCCAAGAGAGAGATTTTTATGAATGAACTTTTTTTTTTGCTTCATACTCGTCGTCGTCGTTGTCGTCATCGTCACCGTCGTCGTCGCCCGCGCTGTTTTGTATTTATATGTGATTAAAAAAAGGCCTCAAATTTTTTTCCACGATTCGAACAAAGATTTCTTTCTCACTCTATCCTGTTCGCGCGTTATCTTCCTAAGGAATTATAAGCAATGAAAAAATGTGAATGGGGGCGCCCGTTCACGTTGCCGGACGCCACTTTTTTTTTTTCTTCTTCTTCAACAGGAAGAATCTTTATCAGAATGAATTTTGTTTTTTTTATATTTACACACGATTATGTTTGTTCCAATATTTGTGCAGCTATCCAACGGATTCAATGATTATTGTACGATTGTACCTCCTAACCCGCGATCAACAACCCCATTTTTACTATAGCGCACTATTATACGATATGGTGGTCATGGAGTATATCATGCACGTTATTTCCGTTTGATTAGTGCCATCATTCGCCGACAGTTTGTGGTGTTGGTTACACAAATCCATGTAACAAAAGAGGAATGAGAATAACTAAATTTAAGGAAATGCTTTGTGTTTGCCATAAACAATTTAATTTCTATCAATTGTTTGACTTCGATGAGTCTGACATTTGGAGTAATACATGCGTACATATGTATGTATGTAGTTCTTTATAGTGCAAGGCTTTGCTAATGCTCTAATTTTTACTTCCGGATTTTAAACTTCAAACAGTGGGATTCATTCTTTATAAAGATGTACAGATACAGACATTTTTTTTAGCATCTGCATTTGGCATCGCATGAGGAATAATAATCTTTAACTTTGCACTGACCTGTCAGTCGAGTGCTCAATAATAAGGCGAAAAACACAGAAGAGTGTTTTCAATTTGACATAGTCGTTGGCAGGTCAATAACCAGTGGCAGTTTCCATCTTGTTGTAACTTGTTTCACTCAGTTCCGTTAAACTTATTGGATGAAAGGAAAAAAGTTCAAGTTACGAACCTAACGTGTTCGCCTTCAATCGATGCCGCCGACAAACAATAAAGCATCTGTCGACTGCCTAGGATAAAATATCACTTTTGCCGCCTAATTATAACTGTGAAGTAGTAGCTACCTCGAATTAAACATAAGTCCAAAGGTTTGGCAAATAACTGGGTTCAAAACTCGAAAATGATACTCCACAGAGCAATGATCCTGTCAGTCCTATTCCTTGGTGGCGAGTGCTGGTTGATAAGCAGTACTACTGAGCTCTTTCAAGATGTACATACATATACAGGCATCGTCAAGCGAACGAATTGACACAACGCTTGGAAAATATTTGAATTCGAACGCTCAGTTCTGTTCAACACACAGTTACCTAAGTTGGTGCTACAGTCCGGCCCTCAACTTACAAGCTCTTCCAGCCAGATCGCATCCAGTTTCGCACGCTATGTCAACCGTTATATTTTTGTACCGAATGTCTCATTTCATTGAGACGTTCCGTAAGCCCACAAGTCAATGAAACCGTATGGGTATGCCATACAATTTGCATGTAGTCGTAGTGGGACATTTGATTAAACTGGCGTTATCTCATCTTAGTCCATTATGGTTAGCCCTTAAATTGGTTAAGGTACCCTTCCACTTTCGTGAGCCACCTGAGTCGCGGTCTTCCTGAACTAAACCATTCCTCGGGAGTGAATTCGAAAATTTTCCGAACCGGATCATTGGTGTCCATCCGTTCTACATGACCTAGCATAACCAAGCAATCATGGATTCCAGGATATTTGGTTTGCTTAACTGGCAGCAGTGTCTCGCAGTATGGAAGTATGGAGGTAGGTATGTAGGAGTGGCAGGCTGCAGCCTCACTTAGACCAGATAAGTTCCATTGTGATACCACCAGGAACTGTATTCCACCAGAAATACTACCCGCAGAACCGGAGCTTGCTATGAAGCGCTGGAGACTGCCTTTATTGATGTCAGCCAGTTCGCTAAGGTTGTTGAAGAAGCTCTGGAAGTATGGAAGACTGCGTTGTTTAAAAAATAGAGACTCTTCATAGGTCGAAAGCCGATTTAAGTAAAATCGTCTAAAACAGATTTTAAGACTTAAATCGGAAGAAACCTATCAAGCCTTGTCTTGTAGCGTTAACTTACACCTTTGCATTTGCTTCATATCTGCTGCACTTTATTTGAAAGATTTTATGACACCTTCTTGATACATTTTCGGACAAATTTCGTGCGTGTTGCAGGTTGTCACGGACCAAGTGTTAGCAAATTCATTATACACACAATACTTAACAGTGCAGTGACAACATGCTATCTTACCGTCGAAAGTTATAATTAATTTTGCAATAAATAAGTAGTACGTATAGCTTAAATGAGTAGATATTGAAAGGCTTGCAAACAAGGTTTCGTCTTCTTGAATAAGAAAACAATAAAACGACTACGCTTTGTTAGAGGAGAACTCAAACGATAAACTAGAACAAGAAGTTGTATTCAGAAAGCAAGTTGCCATGACCGTCGACGGTGACTTACCTTTCGTTTTTATCAACAATAGCGTCAATATCGATAGGACTTCGTACCTCAAAAATGATCTGATCAAGCACATGAACGCTAAGGACGACGCAGCGTTGAACCTCATGTAAATAAACAATTTTTCAGAATAATTTAAAGACCACGGTGTTCGTCTAAATTAAACCCACGCTTTAAGGCATTTGTTTCTGCAACATTTCAGGTAGGCAGTAAGTCGCTTCTAAAACATTCCATTCAATAAAGTCAGCTTTAATCGACTGTTATGATCCAAGAAGCTATTTATTTTAAGGTTAAATTAACCTAATGCCTTTACCTGAAACAAGGAACTTTCGAGAGCATTCAATCAATTTTGGCTAAGAGCCGCATTCAGCAAGACAGCCTCCCCTGGACTACTTCAACAATCTTTGAAACTTTTCTTTAAAATAGGCCAATTCAATTTGTGCCTTATGTGTTGTCTTATTCTTGTGCCAATATTCTTGCTGGAGTGCTCTACGTACCCCTTTCAAAGGAATATCTTCAAACGGATAATCGAACTCAAAGAGACAATGAGACGTCCCAATGGGCACAGCAAAATCAGTATCCACAAAGTTGAATAGATACCACCATGGCAGATGTTCTGAAGAACTCTATTGATTGATTCTCAGGAATGTGACACTTACGGGTCCCACTTAAGTTTATTACATTTATGTATGTTCTTGGGGAAGTCCCAAAAACTAGGGGAGGTCTGAACGCCAATATGTGGAAAGGTAATTTTTATGTATGCTAAAAGTAAGCATTCCATTTCTTCTTTTTTTTCTTTTGTTGCCGCGCTGTATAAATTGCACATGGTAATTTTTTTTTTTTTTTACAAACACAAAATGGGCTCATTATCTGCGAAAGTTTGCTTTAAGCTGTCACAGACCATTTTTTGTTGTCCTGTTTTTCAAAAGCTTGAGAGGCGAGTTGAAGAGAAGACGAAGAAATGGTATAAGCAAAGTGGTGGTGGAAGAGTCGTAAAGCTGCATGGTCGTTGCCTTTTTTTTAAAGGAAATTCCCAAATCCCAGGAGCACTCAAACTCGTTACGGTTCACTGTACACCCACAAGTAGAAACTCCTTTTTGGAGTAGTGGTTTGAAAAACTCAGAATTTGTTCGTTCCTCTTTTTATTTTCGGTGGCTGTTGCTGTTCCTCGACCGGGCTCGAACCACGAAGGTCGAATCACAAGCGAACACACTTCCCAATACACCATCGCTGTGTCTGAGTGGTTAGTGCGTTGGACTGCCAAGCGAGCGGATGTACATAGATTCGAGGCTGAGCAAAACAACCACCTATTGGCAACCAATTTAAAACCGTAAAAGAGTATAATTTGTCGTTGAGCTTGTCAATCCGCAGTTCGGCAAATAAAACTGTAGGTCCCTTCCATTCTTGCAAGGTGAAGCTGGGCCCTGGCTCTCTATCAGCTGTCGTGTCAAATATACTATTGATCAGACAGCCAGGTAGTCGGATTACCGGTAGAGGATTGACAGCGGCTGAATATGATCGATTAAAATTAAGTATGTCGCAAGATATCCTGCTTAAATTGAAGAATTGCAGATAGATACGCTTCTTATGAATACCATTTGAGCTACATTTTCTTAAAAGAAAACAGTCGGTATACTAAAGTTTGGAATGTAAACAATTTACGCCAATCACAGATCACAGAATATCGCATCGAAACAACCCATCTTAGTAGTGTTTACCTGAAATACCATAATCATGCAGCTATTAATCAGCAAATAGAATTCACATCGAAGGTAAAATCAAAACTAAAACAACAATTAGGAGAACCGTAGTCGAATGTGACAGACCAGTAGTAGTATAGTACCACTACCACACATAGAAACCTACCCGACCCACATTCAAAAACAAAAAAAGGAAACACACACACATAAGCATTTCTCTTCTAAGCGATCTTGGTGGTTGTTTTCTTTGCGTTTGAAAAAAAAATTACCGCCCGCAATTCTTCCATATGTGTAAGTGGATTTCGCTTCTTTCTTTCTCTCTCTCTCTCTTTTTTTCGGCAAAAATAAAATACAAAAATACAAATGCAAGCCGATTATTATTAGATTTGCACAAAAATCAAAAAAAAAAAAAAATATCAGCAACAAAAATACATAGAAAAAAATATTTACTACTGTATTAGTGATTGTTTTGTATGTGGGGAGGTAATCGGTGGGTACCTTTACAAATGACATTAGAAAAAGAAAAACATTACATATATTATGTACTTTATAAGAAATTAAAGCTTCATATTTAAACTCACCGAAATCTTGACATTTTGTTTAAGTTCTTTACGAAAACAATGCGTTGTTTAAGCTTTAGTTACTTTATATCAAATAAATTGCAAGACGAATCTTAAATCTTAACGCAGACTGCACCACAAAATGTCACTGTATATGCTTTGATTGAAATGTATTAGAACAAATAGTCGAAAGAATAATATAAAATCCACTATTTTTCAGCACAGCAAAAAAAATAAACACCAAAGAAGAGTAGAAGTAGAAGTAAAGAGAAGTGATTTACTTCCTTTTAACGATCATCTATGAACACACACAAATATCTACTTAGGAATAACTTTTTTTTTAACTGAACATTTTGTATTTATTATATGCAATTACTAATAGGGGGTCCTTTTTGTTAAAAAAAAATAAATTAAAAACAAAACTACATAAAAGTAAATCTTTTTACTGATTACGAAATTTCACTCAATATTGCTCTTTATTGCTCTTTTTTTAAAGAGAGAAAACTAAAAAAAAAAAAAAAAAACA
Organism: Criorhina ranunculi; assembly: GCA_951813785.1. NCBI lineage: Eukaryota > Metazoa > Arthropoda > Insecta > Diptera > Syrphidae > Criorhina > Criorhina ranunculi. Next base: position 9,388,670 of record OX638385.1, read on the forward strand.
CTAAACTAGTAGTACTTTCTTCCCATATTTTATTGTGTATCTATCAAAACTAAGGACACTCTCTTGAAGACTGTTTAAAACTCAGTTCTCTTATCTATGTATGACGTTCAGTAGAAAAGAAAAACAGTGAACCCGAACAAAGTTATCGTTTTGTCGTATACAGTGGGATGAGTCGTGTTTGTGTTCGGTGATATATGGTATGCAGTAGACTGCAACTTTGCTGTAAAGGTGTAATGACTACGTGTTACAGATTTTTTTTTATTTTTATTTTTTTTAAATTCACTGACACCGAACCGATAAGCAGCGCTGCTCTTATCATAAAAGAAAACGCGCGATTAATAACAGAACAAGACAGAAACCTATTCCACACGCACAAAAATAGACAAATTTTCCGATTTTCCTTATAATTTTTGTCTCGTACACACTCTGCACACCTTCAACAACAAAAAAAAAGCTGTGATCTATCGTCGATCGTGTCGTGTACATATAGATATAGCTAGTCTTTTTTCGCAAGCTTTAGCGGTATGTGCATTAAATATGTATTTCTAGCGAGAAAAAAAAAATTGTTATGTCGCGGACGGTTCACACCACACACAGGCAAAACAAAAAAAAAAACTAGGTACTCTCTGTGTACATCTCTAATCCAAAGGTATTTTGTACTTTTTTTTTTTTTTTTATTGTAATCCCATTGAAAAGTTATGGCAGTGACAGCAACAGTTAACTAATTTTGTCAGTTTTCTAGGTTACCTGAAGTATATTTGTCAATTAATAAGTTCACGTAATGGGTAAAAACCGACGAAGACCGGGGGTAGATACAAAGTAGCGAAACACACACTCGCGTATACGAAAAAGACTTTTGTAAAGCACACACTCTCCGCGTTCTCAGGAACTAATTGTAATCATAAGCAAAACAATGCATCAACATTTTTTTTTTCTTTCTATACCGTCTAATGTTGTTTCCTTGCACAAAAAAAAAAAAAAAAAACTAATAATAAAAGGAACACAAAAAGGAAACAAAACAAAAACCACAAAAGAAAGGGGAAAAAAAAAACTTGATCGCTTTGCGTTGTTCCGTTTAACGAATGAACCACCAACTGTAGTACCCAACTAAACTAAACTAAAACTTGTGTCAATTCCAAACAAGAATTGACCGCTATGTCTCGCAACAAACAACAGAAGCAGCAGCAGTTTGGAATAGTACAGGCATACAGTGGAAAAAAGAAACCGCGATAGTAAGCAAAATTGCAGAAAAAAAAAAACATTGTTTTTCCGATTCCGAACTGAAGACAGAACAGACGATGACGAAAAAGGTGTTAAGAGAGAAAATGAGAAGAAAAAAAGAGGTGACGGTGGCGGCGGGGGCGGTAATAATAGATCCATGAAATGTGCTAAAGAGAGGAAACATGGACGATTGAAAAAGGCAACAAGCCAACAAGCAAGGTGTTTGTGTTATTAAGAGAGGGAGAGAAAAGAGAATGTTGCAACATTTGGATAATTTCAATGTATCTAAACATTGTGACGAAATACAATTTAAGAGGGAAGTGCAATTTTTAGTTAAAGAGCAGACAAATAATCGCAATTTTCAAACTTCATTATTATCAGGATAGAATCACGAGAAATTGCGAAGTTCTAAATCCAGTCAAGAGGAAGGAGCCTGATACAAATTTCTTAAATCGACTTTGCTAATTTGATAGGCTTTAATTAAAAAAATATTTGGCGCGACAGCTCATAGAGAGCCAGGGCCTAGCCTCGTGCAACGACTCATATTGTGGGTGTTATATATTTCGCAAGAATGGAAGGGACCTATAGTTTTATTGCCTACTCCGAAGCTTTTTCATGACAGATAATACTCTTACAGGTTTGTCATGCCGGCAAAGAGGTGGTGCAGCGAAAGTTGAGGTTCGAACTTGTGTTTCCTCCCTTAGCAGTCGAACGCATTAGCCACTAGGTCAAGGCGACCACTTTGTAGGCTTGCTTGACACAATTAAAAACGTCTAAAGACTCGCTTTTGCGATTTTTAACAGTAGTCAGTCGCAGCAAAATTTTTCTATAGGTACACTCACTTTTGATATTCTGTCGGGCGATTATGTTTTCAGTCGCAAGAATTAGAACAGTTATACACAAACGAGCTGTAATAATTATTTAATCACAACAAACAGATACGGTTAGTCCTGGACAGTATCTGCATCTGTACTGATAGTCATACCCCGCAAAGGCCTGGCTCAATCCTCTTTTAAGATCCTTATGCTGAAGTTTAAAATTGATAGCACTTACCTATATCTGACAAACATATTGTCTTGTTTTTGCCAATAAACTGAATAATGGAGGAACGGCACATCGAATTTTTCACCTAGATTTTGACAGCAACGGATGCTACGTCTGCCGACATTTACACGGCGCTGAGTGCGGAATATCTGCATATTTAATTTTAGCATTAAGGGACACCGCTCTTTTTTAACATTTGTGGAGAGTGCGACTGAGGAACACTCCCTAGGTGATTGTACTGCCTTGCTCGGATTAGGTGGCAAATTTTTGGGATTGATGTGATGAGTACTAGTAACTTATGCTCCCTATCACTGAAATTCTTACACAGTAAAAGGGGTGTAGGTACCTGCTGATAGTGCAATGGGCCTGTTTTTGTGTCTGTTCTTACACCCCGACAGAAAAACTGTTTCCAATGCAACTGAACTGCCACAACGATTTGAAAATCGCAAGAATGCATACAGCCCTTACAGTGCAAGGATCCATTGCAACATTCGTGGCGCATGAAAAATGGGACAAACCATAGTCTTATGATGGATGCGTTTGAGCGGTGTCATGTGCGTGTAAACATCATCCTCATCAAAATCTATGTGTTCAGTTTTTGGCGACTAAATATTTTTAGTTTTTTACACCTAGTAATTGCAAGTCAACAATTTGTCCGATTTTCTGACGATACGATTGCTGCAAGTTAATGTGAATCGAATGGACTTGCAAAAGAATAGCTATGCACTTGCGATTTCAATAGATGTGACTAAAGAACCGTAATCGCCCATAATGTGAGGGTGGATGGGCGTAGAAGCATATAATTTCTAACAAACACACTTCTGAGTTTGCTATCAACCAGTATGGGCCGCTTAATTCAAAACCATCTTCACTTCATACTGACTGATAGTCTGTCTGTTTTGGCATTTCACATCAAAATTATTCTTTCGAGGCTACACAATAGATTGATAAGATATCAACTATGGCTTGACTTTCATTCAATCTTCAAATATACCACAGGGCTTTAATGGCTCACCAATAAATTGTGTTGTCTATGGGAGCTTTAACATTCAGTACTAGGACCTAGATCCCAACAGAGGATAAATGGGTAGTGAAACCTCTAATTTTGTACTGGAAATCAATACAAAAAACGGTTTAATGGTTTCATATCATTCTATGGAATCAGTAGAAAATTGGAGGCATAAAAATCCCATCGAATCTATGTTTCTTGTGAACCTAAACAGCAACATAGTCAGGAATATTAACGACGCTATTAGTAAATACTATGGGAATACTCAAGAGGTAGTTACGTACCTCGGACTGCTGTAATTGCGACAATTCACACGAAAAGGTAACCATATTTCACTTTCTCTGTGACTGCCCAGCACTAGCCAGAGCCAGGCAGCGCACACTCGGAAAACCCTTTTTTAAGGAGCTTTTCGAGATGTCTGACATAAAATTCTGCAACATTACCGATTTTCTTAATTCCTCAGGATGGATCTGAAAACTACACTCTTAGACACGCCCATCAACAGGTAGGTCACGGGAGTTGTGGTATCAAAAGGGCGCACCCGCTATTTGTGTCTCTGGCTCACCAGTTTCAATCAGTTCTTTCTACCTACCTATGATATACGCAGAATTTATCTAGGTTTCGGTTATTATTGGCTTAGAAAGAAGGGATTGATGGTTGCCTGTTAAAGGCCATTCAGTTTTTATATACAAACTGCAAAAGTTGTGTTCGGGTAAACGGCGAATGCCTTTCACTGTGGGCATTGAAATTCGCCAGGGGTGCGTTTTGTTACCTTTTCTGAACTTAATAGCGCAGGTATGGCGGAGAATGTCTTGTACTTACTGGGAAACTTGCGGATCATTCATCCACTTTTCGCGGATGATTTGATCATTTTTGGGTCCTCTCAGACTGAACGTGAACAAATCGGAAGTGATGGTTGTTTCCAGAAGGACTGATAAGTGCACTGTAACATTGAACCAAGTGGAGAGGTTCAAGTATCTTAAGAGTGCTGGAAGGACCACTGCAAATTTATCTTGTATTGGTCAGATTGGATGCGTGTCCAGAGAGCTTCGATCAATCTGTTATAAGGAAGGCCAAACTTAGGTGTTATAGTTAAGTTATCGGTCTTTAACACCGTATTTGTTCAAATTCTTATCTACGGTCATAAAAACTTGGTAGCGAGTAAGAGAATAAGATCACGGATACAAGCTGTCAAAATAAAATTTAAAAAAAAAAACAAAAATGATGCTAGCAATACATATGTATGTACTTCTTCAAAAAAAAGGCAGCAGTTGGTAGTCTTACTATCGATCTGTCGCCACTGTGTTGTAAAGAGCAACGAGGAACTGACAAAGTAGCCGTACTGCCATCAGATTGGCTGAAGATTGTAATGGAGGGAATATTTTAATACTTCCTACATATCAAGTCTATCAATTGCAAGGCCAGACAATAAGAAATAAAATCTTATAGATAGCTTGTCGAAAGCCAGGGCCTAGCTTCTTACAACCATTCATGTTGTACGTGTTAAATTTTGTTCACGAATGAAAGGGACCTACAGCTTTGTTGCCGACTCCAAACGGTAGATTGAGAATGTGACAGATTATACTCTAGGCGGTTTGTCATTGTCTGCCAAGGGGTGAGGCTCAAACCTGTTACGTCCCGCTGAGCAGTTCAACGAACTAACGACTAAGCCACGGCGACCACTAACAAATATGATATCCTAACAATCGCATCCCGTGAGATGTTGTCTTAAAAGTGCTCTCTGGGTCCCCAGAGCAGAAGAGCTACCCATATAGTTTCCTGCAATTTAAAAAAAAGAAGATATTTCTACGGTGAATTGTCAAATAACTGACACATAACAGCAAAACACTTTGGATAGATATTTTCGAATGATTTTTTGTACATCGACTGGCAGCCATTAATGACTACGGTTCGTGTAGGTATTTGGAAGCTCAGAATTTTTATTTTTTTTAGAAATTCCTTCGCGTAAAAAACATTTTAATTGCAATCACAAGTTCATGCCTTGATACTTTTTTCATTTTTAAATAATCCTTCCCCGACTAGGGGATGTTTTGAGCCATATCATCAAAATGGGCGGGTTCAATCAGCATACACTAGTTAATGTTCTTATTGGTCGATATACCCACATGAACATAAATAATTTATTGTTCTTACTTTGAGTGAAGTGAGGAAAATATTAAAAACAAATTATAACTGATTGTACGAACACGTTGCAATTGATTTTGTAGATAATAATGTGTTATTTATTGGGAGAATAAAGCAACTGACAGCTAATCAAAGAAACGAATCTTCGAAATTAAAAATACAAACCTTCAAAGTGGCCGATCGATAAGGCATAATAAAGGTTTAGAGCCACGTAGCCACATAGTGAATCAGTAGTTGAAGAGGAAATGCCTCCAATTGTAAAAGTAAATACCGCTTCAAGACACATTTCACCAACCTTTAACAATTCAACTGTTAAATCTTGGATACGAAGAAAAGGAACTCATATTTGTATACAAGAAAGACCTGCAGTCGTAATCTTGCCCCACTGAAGTAGATATAACCAATATGATGATTCGATCCGCCATCATGTAAGGGGGCAGTGCCTTGGGCTACAGGAACCAGACTGCGCATGACAAGAAAAAAAAACTAGCATCTGCAAAACGGCAGTTATGATAACCTACCCAATAATGATAGTAAAGGTAAATGTAGGTTAGGAAATCATATATATTAAAAAAACATTTAAGAAGATACGTTTAAGTCAGGAAACACCTTAAGGAGCGAAGCCTAGAAAACGAGGGTACCTACATATTCCACAAAGAAGAAGGGGAAAGTCCGGACCATCTAGTAACTGTGTCGCACTGTCCTGCATTTGTCTATGGTGTTTGCAAGGTTATCAAATTGATGAAACTAGGACGCAAACTGATCGAGAACAGTGCACAAAAAAGTTGGAGTATTTATCCAAAAAAGAAGGGACTACTTGACGACTTATCAACTATCAGCAGTAGTCCTGCCTTTGCTCTAGTCTAGTCTAGGTAGTCTAGTTCACCAAGCCAATTGCACAGAAAGAAGAACTTCAGTTCGGGCATCTTATGAACTTTGGCAATAGTCGTAATGTACTTGCGCCCCTACTACATCTATCCACTGCAGTTCCAATCTTGTGATAGGATACGTATAAAATATTTTAAGGCCGCTTTCGCAGCGAAAGATCTGCACGGTATCTCAAGATCGAATATTTTACCAAGAACTGATCGCTCAAAACGACGAGGAAAATCTTCATTCAACTTCGACAGAGTCTTGTATAGATTTTCCTCAAGGCATTTCAAAAAAAAAAAAAAAATCGATTGATTTCTGATAGGACGTCGTTGTCAGAATTGACAGCAGAGCCAAGGCAGACAAAATCCGCTACTTTCTTGAAGTTAAAGCTATCCAGTCCAGTCTGCCCGATTTGTAGGTGTCCCTTCTAGTTGACAACAAGACCTTGTTCTCTACTGAACTCATGATAAACCATTTCTGCTAGTTGCACAGGCTTTTAGAAAGGAAAATATGCTTCTGATATTGGCTTGTGAGTTCAAGTATGTGTTTGATGTTAAAGGCGTCACATGACACCGTTTCACCTTGCTTAAATCCCTTTTTAACAACAAAAGTCTCGACGATTTCGTTACCGACCTTGATGGAGCAGCAAGCACTCTCCATCGTCATCCTACAAAGACCCACCAGTTTTGAGGGGATGCCAAAACAAGACATGGCTCTGTATAGATCATATTTATAAAAGCTGTCATAGGTAGCCTTTAAACCGATAAATCGATTTGGATTTCTTCTGGTCTGTTATAGAATACAAATTTGATCAATTGTGAACTTTACTGACCTAAAACCGCACTGATTGTGACAAAGTAGGTTTTTGCGCGATATGTTACAGGCGTTAACACAATATGCCAGATAAGATCTTGTAAGTGGTGCCGAGGAGACTGATGCCGCAATCAAACTTACATATCTTAAAAGTAAAAAACCAAAAGGACCTTCCATTCTTAAATTCTGAGGTCAAAACCAAGAAAATCTGACGTGATTTTAAGAGTATTTTAGGTATGCTGTGCCATTACTATTTGTTTTGACATTTTAATTTCTAGATTTTGGTTTCTAAAGGACACTTAACATTTGTGTTCCCTTTCTTTTTAATGCGATTTTAATAATTAATGAACTATGTAGGTATTCGACGAATACAAGATAAGCAAATGGCGAATGCGCAACGCGCAAGTACATTGAAATGATAATTTTCGTAAATTTAAGAGAACGAACACCCCACATATTAAAGAGTAATTGCTTGCACGATCGAGGGGTGTGCAACTTAAAATACAAATTTTTCTAAACGAAACAGAACGACTATAGAAGAACACGCTACAACAATAAACATTAGCATTAGCACCTGAACCTGAATCTATTCACAAGAAAAAAGCTCATTCTATATTGTGTTGAAGACACAATGTGTACTAAACATTTCTTCAAAGATACATGTCTTTTGTTTGTCGCACTGGAAATACTTCCAACAGATTGATTGATTAGAAGAGATTCATTGTTTCTAATCACTGTGCATAGACAACGTTGTGATTAGATTCAAACTTTGCGATATGAATCCTGGAATGTGAAATCTAACACACACATTCACAGGTATGACTGAGAGTATTTTTGCAAAGTTCTTAAACTTTGTTTTGATGAATTTATAGAATTCACACATATTTTTCTTAATAAAACCACCGAATCGATAATACTTGTATGGGGTATGCACCTATCTAAAGCGAATATATTAATGCAATGTGTACATTTTTTTTCTGTCCAAATTCCAGAAGGTGGAGAAAAGAAATTAACCAAAAAAAAAACTAAATGCCCGAAAAAAAAACTCAGTGCAACATATGAACACATTAACTAAGTACACAAAGGTAGAACCGCTGCCAAAAAAAAAAAAAGAACAAAAAAAAAAGAGGCCCACTTCGCCAATGTGCGTGTGCGCATTCTTATAGCCACACTCTGGCACAAACATTTACCTACTCCCCTTCCCTGGTGCGTGTGTGTACAATTCGGTGATATGCAACAGCCAAAAATATGAAAAGGGAGCCACCATCAGGTCTTTTTTTTATTTTTTATTGCAATTGCTATGGCAAGCTGCCGTGGACGTTGTGCGCGCGCCACCTTAGCCAAAAACCTGAAAGAAAGATACTATTTAACCAAATGACCGGTGAATGAGGGCATTGAACTTCCGAAAAACATAAAAGAAATGTCAGTTGTACCATAAAAAAAAAGAAAAAAGACTGACACCGCCACCGCCACCGGTTGACCGGCCATTCGGCTATTGCGTTGGTCAGAGTTGCGATGCACCATTTATTAATGTGCAATCCACTCTCATTACTTTTTTCTTTTTTCATCCGCGCATATGCTATATTCTCTGGCATTATGGCGTTTGTTACTGATACTCATCAGGAAACCATTAGTATTTAAATAGAAAACCGCAGGATCACAGATCAAATTAAGGGACATACAATGCAATTTGTTTTAAAATAATAAAAATGGACTAGATTGTTCTAGTCCATCTGCTAATGACTTTGGCGGGGAGTTCATTTCGACCTGATTGTTCCAAGACGGATGTTGGGATAGCTGCGGGTATCTTTTCCGATACATTGGACCTATCTAACTCAAACAACAATGGACATCTTCTAGAGCTCACAGAGCTTCAAAAAAAGGATAACCTGATGAAATGTGGATACTGGAAAGGCATTTGCATTCAAAATAGAAGCAGGGATTCGTCTCAACAATCTTCGACATCTTAGAGCTTCCGCATCAGTGTAGATAGAACATATAAACACCATAAACCAATACATCGGATACAAATCCGTAAATTTGCTTCTCATGATAGAACTGCAGTGTTTGGCAGTTGAGCTTTGAGCTTTTACACAAAACACAGGACATCAGTGTAACACCACATGATAAGTGAACGACATAAGAAATGCAAACATCCTTAATTTCCCAGATCTCGTCACTCAACCTAATAATTTTTGACAGTAGGGTGAGAAAGTCTAATATAAAACATTACGGATAATTGCGAAATGTTATGCCTTGGCATTTGGACAGTTGCGTCTTCTTCTTTTTCGTCCTATTTTGGGTCAGCTCTCCTTGTACGACGTTACCAAGCTGTTCTTTCATAGGCTTACATCCCTCTTTCACATATCCTTCCTTATAGTGTTACTCCAGATTTTGGATGGCCTTTTAAATCACTAGCCTTACAGGAAAAAGAAGCTCAAGGAAGTGAGCAATCGTTAAGGTGTCCAGCTTAGAACTGTCGGATTTCAAGTGGTACAATCAAGAAGTTATAAAGGTTACCTGGTCACCTTGACCTAGTGGTTAATGCATGACAGGCATGACAAACTAACATGGTAAAACTGTAAGATCCTTCCATTCGTGCGACAAATACGCAGAACATGAATAGTTGGGAAAAGCTAGGCCCCTTGGCTCTTTATGAGCTATGTTACGAGCATTTTTATGAGCATTGTTTGTATAAATGTATGCAAATACCTACTAACGTCGTGTCATTATCTTTACATTCTTATGCTAAACTTGTGAACAATATTTTCTACTTTCGTTTAGCTTGAAGGGGTTATAAAATGTACATAGACACTCCTGCACTTACTTCGTTATTTACAAATAGTAAATGGTTTTTAGGCACTTTTTTGATAACATCAGAGGCATGAACAAACCTTCACATGACTATTAACACCTTTTGGTACACACTGTCAGGTATTGGTTCAACGTAATCCTAGCCCTGGACCGAATATGAAACAAATGTTTGATGGGACAACCTGTGGGTGTAGTATTAATTTAGGAGATAAGCGCCTTACAGCTTTTGGAAAATGAGACATCGTCAAATGGACGAAGCTGGAAACAAAAAGCTATTACATGGCGTCATACCCTGACTTCGCCCCAAATTTCTAAACTCTCCTTCCACCACGAGGAAGCTGGGTCGAAGGAAGTCTCAATAGACCCGATAATACAACCATTTATCCAACTACGGCTCAAAATGGATGAAGCGGTAGGCTACGGAATTTTCTAGCGAATTGCCGGTCCGTGAAACTGCAAAACCATGACAGTGTGTTCGAAGTAGGAGTTCTAGTCATAACAGCGCCTCAAGGGAACTATCCTTAGTAACAACAAAATCAAAACTAGTAAAAAGGTGTCGCAATGAGTTTAAAATCCTAGCTTTCACCTTAAGTCTCACTCTGTTGGGTCCCGGGACATAGTGACATCGATGGCAACGAAAAGGCTGATGATCTGTCAAGAATAGAACCCAAACAGAATTAAAAGGAGGACCACTCCTAGGTTCTAAAATAAAACATACGGTTCGACTTCTGGAAACTTGCCGATGAGAGATGGAGCAAGGGATCATGCCACATATCAAAGAAGATATGGCTAGAACACAATAAAAGGAAGACAAAAGAAATACTAACATTGAACAGACCGTACTTAGGACTAGTAAGCAGCATCCTCACAGACCTCGATCTACTGGTGGCCCATCTAAAAACAATGTGACTAAGTATGACCGACATCTGCAGAGGCTGTGGCGTGTAAGAGGACATGACGCATTTCCTCTGTGACTGCCAAAGCCTCAAGAGAACAACCCTAGGCGCTTGCTGTTTTAGCGACCCGACCCAACTGTCAACCATTCTAAAATGGATATTTATTTCGGGGTAGCGCAGACAAAACTTAACCCTTCTTACTTCCAAACAAGTACACGAACGTAGGATCCGACAGCGGCTGAAGATCCTCAAATGCTTGCTGAGTCGAGAAGGGAATAACTTCTATAAGTAGATACACACTAAGTATTCTATTCTATTCTTTCCAATCGTGTACATATTCATAGACGCCATAACTTTGGCGAATCTGTTAATGAATTTAGGTAGGTACACTTATTCTGTAAGGATGGTCTGATCCAGCTTGGACTTGAACATCTGCCAGGGTCAATGACAACCTATCTTCCTGCCGGTAAAAAGTTCTCCTTCCAACTGTTACCATTTACATACTCCAACAATGACAATGAGTAATCCTCTGGCAACAGGCAAATAAGGATGTGCATCTCTATTAAGCAGAACAAACGGAAAATATGTAGGAGTTTCACCATAGCATTCAATTTATTTGTGAAAAATGGCGCCACATGCCAATGCCAATTACAATGCATTTTTAGTTTTCAATATTAATCAAGCGAATTGTTCCCACACATACATATGTACCTTTATGCTTATTGTACCTCTGCTGAAAGAGCGAGAGAGCTTCTCCTTTTTTTTCTGGGCATTTTTTTCCCTTTTCCTTTGTACAACTTTACTTTGAAGGTTAGAAAATATACAGACATACAACTTGCCCTCCTCCTTGAAGGACAATATTCTAATGAATACACGTGTACATAGGAATCCAACAAATTTCTCCTGCTCCTTCTATTCCCATCTATCTCTACACTAGTTCTCTTTGAATTTGAGTCCTTTTTTTGTTTTTTTTTTTTCTTCTTGATGTTGTCCTTCTTTGAAGTTCAATCAAGCAAGAGAATTGTATTTGCCAGCGCGAATTGTGTTAGATATAGTAATGCAGCTGAAATTCGCCGTCGTCTTCTAATCCATTTGATTTATAATCCAATTAAGTATAATCCGCACCACCCTGTTTATATAAAAATCGACATTGTATGGTTCAGAAATCCTCCAAATCGAAGGAGAGAAACCTTCGAAATTCGACCCAATTTCGAAGCAACGCAAATTCTAAGTTTTTTGGCGGTAACTCTATCCAGAACGCAAAAATCATATGTTTTTGTTCTAGATAGACGCAAAGCAGTGAAGGACCGGCAAAAGGATCAACGAAGGAGGGACAGTTGTGTTTTAAGAATTTCCCCTTCATCGCTACCTTCCCTTTTCGTTAGAATTATTTGCGTGCTGCGCCCGCGCTTAACATCATCGCTAATAACTCAGGTGAGGATTTTTTTCTTGGAAACAAAAAACAAAAAAAAAACACACCATCACTGGTGCTGCGCGCTACCTGGGATTTTTATCATGGAAATTTGGTTCTCAATGAACATAGATGGCTAGAATACGTGTCCCAGATACACACATTCATACACCTTGAGCTCAAACACATTCGAGATCCCTTTTCTCATACACACACCCCGTCCGTTTGTTACAGAATGTGTGTCGGCATAATGCACAAACGTTCAAAGTGATTACTTCTTTTTTTTTTTTTTTTTTTTCTTTGGTCCCCTCCTTTGGTTCTCTTTTACTTTTGCTGCGCTTCGTCCTCTTCCTCTTTGTAGAGCAAGGAATAGAAATTTTATTCTGTCGTTCCGGCTTAAAATCGGTGTTAAAGCGAAGGTTAGGTACCTAACCTACCTCTAAAAAATCACACATACGCATACACAGTCAAATCAAAGAATAGAATAATGAATGCGAGGGTAAAACAAGAGCTTAAGGAATTGAGCTATTAAACAGCGCATGAGGAGAGACGAGCAGAGATGAAACACAAGAGGTAATGGCCCCAGAGATTCGACCTCAGCCAGACATCGCTCTCTGTCTAACTCAGCCGCTTAATGACACGTTGAATGTTCTCCTTCGAACTTTTAACTTTATCCTCTGGATGATGATGATAATGATGATGCTGCTGAAATGGGTTTTTCCAGGTTTTTTTTTTTCTCCTTCTTATTCTTCTTCTTCTTCATATTTTCTTGAAGCCTTAGCTCAGGTAGAAATGGTACTTTGGAATTCTAGGTCGGTCGTGGGACATATTAAATGCCTCGAAAACCACCTTTAATTCTCCTGTCTCCGTCTCTCGCTGAGAGATTTTGGAAGCGCCTTTACGAATGTATAGGTTCGTACCAGTTTTGTGATTGCGTATGGAAACGCTTAGAAATACCTGGCGACGCACAGGCGATCGAGTAAGGAATATGCATTTGTATAGTGGCCTGGTTGACTGCTGTTTGTGCAAACACCTCTTCTTTTATGGGATTAGCGTAGTTTTTTTCTTTTTCTTTTTTCCTTATCCTGCGGAGAGATTTCCGAGAATTTTACAAAACGGGACTTGGGACCTTGATAATGTGTTTTGAGGTGTTCTTATTATATTTCTTTTTATACATATTTTTTATTTTTCTTTTGAAATTCCTACTCCTTTACCTTTGGTTCTGCTTCGTCGACAGTCGTTCATCGTCGTCTTTAGTTGTCGTAAACTTTTTCGGTGTACTTTGAAAGTTTCTTCTTGATATTTTGTGGAATTTCTCACAAGATTCTACCTATCTATACTTATATACAGGACTTCGGACTTACGAGTATTTGTAAAACAGAATTTTATTGATACACGAGGTTAATTCAACAACAAAATTTGTGTAATTATATGTTCATTCATGAATACAAGATTTATAAACTTTGTTCGGTTAAAAATGAGTCGTTACTAAATGTTTGCCCTTGGATGACCTTCTTTTTCGAATTGGTTCATATTGTTATCGGCGTTCTAAATTGCAGTCTCATATACCTACTTGGAGTGTGAAATGCCTTTAATACTGAACTCAACATAAATGTGGTTAGGTACATTGGAAAAAAAAAGAAGAAAGATCCATGTCCAAAGCGGTCACAGAAGCCTTCATTTTCTTTATTTCGATACGCCTGCACATGTAAGATGCAGCTGTCATGAGTACAATAATTACATTGTTAGAACCGGTGTCTAATTAGACCAAGATGCTGCTGTTCCAACTTCAGATCTATTCACAACTGTGTTTCCTTAAGCTGAGCACCATGACACAACTGCAGTCCTAGAATTATTTAAAAAATACTCTTCCTTTGAAGTGAATATGGGTGTGGCCATGGTGTAGTGGTTGCATCACCGGTTGTCACGCTGAAAGTTCCAGGTTCGAATCTCGATGTCAAAAAAAAAAAAAAAAAACGTTGACCAACTGCGGAAAAAGCTGACTGCATAGGCATAACACTTGCAGTAAGATGGTCATATAGCTTGAAAGTGTTGATCGTACTTATAACATTGGGATGTTCGAAAGAAATACTGTGAATTATAAGCAATGGCAACAGTACCAATAATTTTCCCCAGTCATTCTGGACACCACCCTCGGAGCAAAAAGACTGAAACCTAATACCACTTGAGTTTCAAAATCATTACACCAACCCTAGCACTATGTGAATAGCATCATTAGGGTATTCATAACCCCTTTAGCGCTAGAGAATTATAGAAAAAAAATAAAAAATAGAAGTACCTATTACCAGCTTTATGCTCACAATCATCGTGTGTTTAAAATGGTCAATCTTAAAGTTGGCGTTAGAACAGGAACTCTAAATATGCCTTATTTGATTGCTCTGCATCTGAAAGTTCTTCAAACTTATAAACAATAAGGGATCACTAAATGCTCTAAGCTCATACCGCTTTGAGTTTGACTGGAGCTAAACAATTAGATAATCAGAACTAGATGTACCTAACCTCGGTTTCATAGCAGGAAATGAAATGGCAGATGCATTTCCTAAACTCGCTTTTGTCATTTAAATTCAGAACCAAAACTCATGCAGGAAGTCTTATGAAGGTACTCAAGGATTGAAAAAAAAGCATGATCTTTGTTGAATAAATGTTGAGTAGTGGTCTTGACAGGCTTCTTTACCTTTCATTGCTCATTCAACGCAAGAAATGGACAAACATATATTTAAGGGAAGAAACCACCGGGTCTGGAAGGTAGGGGCTTTATTTATACGAATGCTTTCATTATAAGTTAAATCCCTGCAAAAAGATAATGAGGTTCTAAGATTGAAATCAGCTTGACAACTTGTGAAAGGTTTACAAAATACTCGCGAACCATAACCAATAAGTAGAAGGTGAATGTTGCACTATCCTGACCGAAAAAGCATTGGAACAAGAAATGGAGGTGCAAACGCGCATTTATTACGCCTATGTTTGCCCACATTTGTGTCTATCCAGCAACAGGACAAAGTAAATGCTTTTCTTTTCGACCTTATAAGCTGATGACGATCTCCGTATGGAATATGAACCTACATGCAGCTTCAATAGACTGATTGAACTTTGAGTAACAGCACGGTATTAGTACGCGAGTTGTTGAAGATATTCAGATAGTTTTCTTTGTACATTTATTCTTTATGCAACTCTCCATCTTCGCACTGCAGTATCGACAATTGATCTGTCCAGCTCTTGGGCAACGCAGGCTACACATATTGATATCATCGCATTCTCAACGAACTGTATAGAAGTTTTAACCTACAATTTGAGGGATGTTTATCCACAACTTAAGACATTTGAAGACTTTACCTACTTCGGAGTAAACCTTCATTTGACACCATCCTCTACTGCTTGTCCAATAGGTCTTGACTGGTTTTTAGAAAATATCTTGAAGTCATGTATACATGTATGATTACCATTGGTTCAAGGGAGAAAAGACGATTTGGAAACCAACCAACTCACTCTATCAAGTTGAAACTCTATAAAATCCTATCGTATGCACACTGAATGCTTTCGGTTGGTCAAACAGGTGTAGAAACTGCTTAACGGCAGGAAATTAATCACACTGAAAGTTGTGTTATAGGACAATAAATCTTCTCATAATGCGTTGAATATTAGCAATACATCCTTGAAGTGTGTTTAGCCGGAAATACTTAACTTCTACGAATGAATCAGTGCAGTGAGTCAATAGAAGATTGTTTCGATTTGGCTGAAGTGTTTTTGATGAAGCCTCTAAGTGGAGAACAGTTTGTTATGTAAAAGTGATTCATTTACATGCTTCCGATTTTCATTACGTGTTTACGAAGGCATTTCCTTAACTTAAATAATCTTAATCTTAATTTAGTATAAAATTAGATTTGAGTTCTAAATATGATTCTTATCACTTAACATTTCATTGGATTTGAACACTAATTTGTTATGTTATAAGGCGGTAATGACAGGAATAAAGAAAACTAAAACGAAAGAGCGGCAGGACCTATTGAGAAGGCAGTACCTTCATCCTAGTAGTAGCCTTGGTAAGAATTGATTGTGAATGAAGAAAACGGGGGGCAACTATCAACTGACTACAACATGTGCTATAAGAATAAAATACCGGACAGAAGTGCCTGGAGTCAGCGCAAAGTCCTCTTTAATGAGTCTATCTCTATCTTTATGGCCGGCTCTAAAGGAGTCGATGTCGGTGTCTTTTCAGAAGACCTTAACATCCACCACTTCTTCAATATCCCCAATCACAGTAGTGTCTTTCAAGCCCAAGTCACGGCTATCAGTCAGGTCGGAGCTTGGCTGAAAATAAACCCAGTGTCACGCACAGATTTTGTGATTTTGTCGACAGTCAAGCTGCGATTAGAGCTCTTGTATCCAACACAATAAAATCTGAAGGACTGCCGCTTGTCTCTGGCCGCAAAACCAGCATAATCCCACACTCTATTGCGGGTTACAGCGACATTCCAGGGATCGGTGCGGCTGTCGAATAAGTCAGACAAGCCTCTCAAAGTACAAATAGTAGGAAGTTCGAACATGTCAAGGCGCATGCGTCGTTTGTTAAACACCTGTCAACATCTTGGTTTTTTTTTTTAAATAATGCTAGACTAATCTGGCCTGTCCTATATCCCAAGAGGTCGAAGTGTTAATTCGACTAAAAAGAGACTAGCTCTCGAAACTAACTAAAAGGGCATTGCATCCTAGGCAGGCATGCTAAGCGTTTAGGTATTGTATACAACGAGCTGCAGAGACGACGGAAGGGGAAAAATATATTGTGTGCTTCCTGTGCACGTTTCCCGCCCTTGCTAACATCAGAAAAACCACCTTAGGTGAACTTGAACGATTTCAATGATCCGAACACCGCCAGCATGGCCAATTTTAAGTGCAAAATGGTTTCAGCAGTAGACTGGGGTCTAGCCTAAGCACTCAAAGGACCACTTTCAACTAACTAACTGACACCTTATCAGCTAGAAGGTGACAGGCCAATGGGACTGAGTTTCATTCCAGCTTTAGAGGTAGACCACTTCATCTCGTAATAGAGGGTGTCATCACAATAGCAAGAAAATGGAACTTATCACAGCTTAGTTACCCATAACTTTCTTAATGAAGATTCACGTGAAAAATCAGGAAAACAGAATAACTTGAGATACTTTTCTGACAGCATTGAGGCAAAAGCAGCTTTTGGCGAATCAACGGATCTGACAGAAAAAGTGCTCTTTGATATCGTCTTTCTTTTTCAATTGCTTTCCTGTTAATCATATGTTGACCACATTTTTAAACCTGTAGTCAATCTAACTTAAATTGAAAAGGAAATCCGTAGAGCTCTTCTCGGTCGGGAGGCGAGAAACAATTATTTTCATTATGGCAAAAGGTCTGTTTCGACATCCTCCTTAACGAGATGCTCACAAAAAAGGACTTAAACGTTGTTTTCACAGTTACGTCCGGACTATTTCTAGCGATACTTATCGAAACTAAAAAAGGAATTTTCATTAGGAGGTATTGGTGGGTCTGACCTGAAAATTGTATCTTTAACCGAATATGGTATACTATTGGCCGACCCTAGTGTCCAGTAGAGAGCCCTAGAAAAAAAAAAATCTATCGTTTAGTCTATGCACACAACATAGGCAGTCTCCAGCCCTTCATAGCAAGCTCCGGCTGGTTCTGCGGGTAGTATTTCTGGTGATTATTTCTTTATTTGGTCTTATAAAGTAACAGTTAAAAACTAAAACTATGGAGAGAAGGTAGAGGGAGTGAGCGGGTCGAAATATGGCTAAGAGGGGGAAGAGGGATTGTGGAGTCTGGTCTAAGTGAGGTTGCACCTGCAGCCTACCACTCCTACCTACCTACCTAAGTCTATGCGCAATATCAGCTTTTTGGATCATTACTCTATGGCCCAATGCACACGGAGCAACTGGAAAACAACTAAACCGGTTGGCAACTCGGGCTACAGACCAGTTACGAACTCAGCGGTGACTTGACTCCACACACGAGGAAACTCATCACCAATCAAAATCACTAGTTCGTTCAGTGTCGTCATGGATAAATTTCTTCGGAAATGTCCCCCACCAGCAACTGGTTGGTCTGTTGTTCGCTCATCTTCGACAAACTAAAAACTGAAATCAATAGGCAACCCGACATGCAAATCGACAGACGACTGGTTCCAAACCTGTTTTTGTGAATCGCAAACGAGTTTTCAACCAGTAGCGTCGTATGCGGCGTCCCATTTGATTACACAGGGTATGACTCAAAGCAAACTAGTTGCCAATTCACATCGCTGATCAGTTTTTTTCCAGTTGCTCCGTGTGCATTGGGCCTAAGAGCAAAATAACAACATCTATGGTGCCGTGCTTGGTCGCCGTATGACAGTTAACTGCCAAAAGGTGTCAGGAAGTTCTGCATTTACACAGATTGCTTCCTGATAGATCAATCGCCCTCTAAGAATCAAAAACGTTGCCTCAGTTATTCTTAGCTGGGGTCGTAAATATTATTTAGGCTGCGGAAATTATGAAAGACGTAGCCGACAGTCATAATTGTACAAATTGACAGCCAGTCCGCTGTTTCCTAAGCAATGAAATAGGGGATGCTGTTGCAAGAATAGCTGCAGAACTAAATCTTTAAGCTGAACAATCTAACATTTAATGAGAATTTTAGTTTCAAGTTTATTTGAGTCTTCCGAATTCTACAACAATACAGTTGCCCGATTCCGCAAGCCTTTGGATTTTATAAAGATATTTAAGATAATAAAATGTTCTATTCGACGATCTTGAAGCCGCTGAAAGAGTCAAATTTAAAGGAATCCAATTCAGCATATCTATATATTTGAGGCATATCATCGTACCCCCTGATATTGACCCAAGAAAAAAAAATAAAAACAAGTTGTAACCATTCCAGAACTCACTAATTCATGCTGTCAATCAAAAGGGCATCGCCCAAGTAATTTGCATTACATAATCGATGGGAAATAAATATTCTCCTGTTTGTTTGGGTTCGGAGCAAACACATCTCCGTACAACGTTCCTCGACCTACTTGTACACACAATTAGAGCTGGAAGTACGGTGGACAAGGGTACAGTACAAGCAAGAGTCCTTACTGTTTCACAAATGGAAACAAAATTAACAATGAGCATGCGCAACAGTGATACATTTTTGCATACAAATTCCGTTTGAATCTCACCGAATAGTCCTTGCAGGAAAATCTTACGAACACATACACATAGGGGGGTGATCTTTTGCACACAGAATCAGCGCCAGCACACGAATTAAAAATACAAATTTTGACAAGATTTTGGTATTTTTTTGTTGTTCGTTTGGTTGAAAGTTAAAGGGGCGCAGGAAGGATATGACAGCGTGAGCACACAGAACTAGTTCGATCATAATCATTATCATCGTCATCATCATGAGCATCATCTTCTCATCTTCATTCTAACATATTTCATTTGTCCTCATTCGTTGTGAGCTTTAAGGCACTTCCTTCTAATAAGCAGTCCTTTAGACATCTCCCCTATATCTCGGGGATGCAGTAGAATGCTACTGCTAAACAGATATCATATTCCAACCCTTTTCATTGAAACATACGTACATACATATACATATGTAGGGAAGATACGGACACAAGGTATGAAACTCATTTTTGTGCGTCCTCAAAATCTAACGAAGGAAGTTCTATCTCCTATTTTACTGCTAGTTGGACGAATGGTTAATAATAACAACAATGATACATTTATATGCACGGTAATAATAACAACAAGTTACATGTATCGAAGACGACGACAATGACGAAGGGGTGAGCTATATGGATGCGAGAATACAGATAATCGCGAGCATCTCTGAACGATACTTGAGTTATAGGGAACCGTAGATGGCTAATTTATCTTGGAAAATTAGCTCATTTTGGGAAAGTTATTTCTCGCGTTGGTTGCTTTAACACAAAAAAAAAAATTAAAGTGTGTTCAAAACTGGTAGCCGTACCTACAGTAGTTGGAGAAGGGTATTTAAAAAAAATTCATTCAAATTACTTGGTAATGAAGGAATAGACAAAAATTATAGGGCGAATCGTCTAGTTTAATGTGGCACCAAGGCATTTAATGACAGTTAGTGTTTCTCAATATATTTGTCGATCCAAATGGTACCCCCCAAAGGACTAAGACAGGAACTGAAACCAAAAGACGATCGTTAATCGTTTTACACCGACGACGTTCAGTAAATTTGCATGTTGTCACATCTTCGAGGTTTTCCGCAATGTGTAGAGTTTCTGTGACCCATTGAACTTTCGAATGAACCAAACTAGAACTACATCAGCTACCTTCTTCACGCGCCTAGCTAGAGATTTATTAAAAATAATGCACGCGGACTTAAGTAGCCTTTGATCAGAAGTTTATGAGTAGGTACACGGAAATAAATAATGTTTCGATGAATAATGTTGCCATCTTCTCGAATCCTGTCAACATTTAGGATGTTTGCCAACTCACCCATTCGAACTATATTGTGTGAAGAATGAAACAACTGACCTGGACAGAATGAGAGGAAAAATTGACAAAAGAAGAGATGAGTATGATTAGCCACTTGGTGGGAAACGCAGGAGGGATTTTGATCGAAGTATTACAGAGCCAGGGAACTCGCTAGATATGGAACAACAATACCTGTGCTTCCTGAAAAGGGTACCAATCGCTTCATGTAAACTTAAACTCCAGCTGGATACTATAGAGAAAACAAATTCTAGTTGGACATGTGCGTAACATATCTAGCGACTAAACAGATTTGCCCACGGCTGGATCTGATTCCTAATTCAGATCCGCAATAGATGTGATAGATAGCATGCAACAAGGCATGGTGTTCATTCAAACGTTTTTGTAGAAGCTGCATGGACGAAGAGGAGGAAATTATTCCCCATCTTCCTTGTAACTGCCCAGCACTCTCTCGCAAAAATAGACACCAATTAGGAGAATTCTGCGTTAACAACTTGAGCGATCTGATAAATACAGTTCACCAATTCTGTTCATAAGAAGATCCAATTGGTTCAACAAGATTGATCCAGATCCATGTGGTATCAGAATGGACCTATCACTAGTCTAGGTGCGGTGGCAACAGCTGGCAGCCATTTCAACCTAACCTAACCTATAACAGAGCCAAAAGCAGCAAGCTTGGAACAGGTAGGTATTGATCACAATTAGTACTACACAATGACACGTAAAAAATGATTAAACTTATAATTTGTGAAGCAATTCCAAGAGCATCACAATGACTCTAGAAAGATCCCGGTGAACTGAATGTCTTTTACGGCTCCAAAACAGAGTCTAGATTGTCAATGATAGTAGATGCATCTTCATCGCAATCGATGTCAACTTTCAATCGACGATGAATGACACAATTATAAGGGATTGCTGGGAAGTTCAAAAACCCCGCTTATCGAAACACGACTTTGTCGGAAACCAAATAGCGGATGAGCCAGATGAGCTGGTCGATAATTCAGTATTGCGCCCTCCCCTAGCAGTCGTTAAATCCAACACAGGACTAGACTTTCAAAGACAAGCTGACGAGCGCATCTCCAGAGAACTTTGGACATACAAAGAAGGCACATTCTGACGAATGACGATTTATGCAAAGGCTACGGTGCTATAGACGTAGAAGAGAGCACAGCCAACTTCCTATGACAATGCCTCAGCCTATATAGAACCAGAAAGACGGCCCTTGGTTCAAATCATCAACAACCTGGGCGACTTGTCAAAGAAGTCACGAAAAACAATTTTAAAATTCATTATGAATTCGGTATGGTTCAGAGAGCTCAACCGATCACCAATCTTTGTCTTCTCTTACAAACTGGACATTCCACGCTAATGGAACACAATGGATCCTTGGAGATTCCAGTGAAGGCTGCATGATATAAGATGCATTCAGCCCCTCCAATCTACCTACATTTGTAGTTACAAGAGGGAAAGTCGATCTGGGCTTAGAATATTTTGCGAGAAAACCTTTCGATGAGTCAAACTCTTTACTACTTTACTACTAGGAAAAGCTACATCAGGAAGATATCCTTTTTGGTGAATTTGAAATCGAACATTTCATCAACGGCATTTTAAGTGGTCACTACCTTCTTAAGAACCATATTTACAAACTTCAGCTTTCATTGAACACCACTTGTAGACTATGTCTGGAGGATGATGAGGTCTCCCTATGGAATGGCCCAAGAAAAGCGGAATTTAGGCAGACGTGCGATTTTGTCTGTCAACAAATTATTTGGTTATAAAGGTTTGCAATTTTACACCAGTTCCGCTTTTTGTTTATTGTTTTCTCTCTTAAATGCTACCAACAGTGCACTCAATTATTCGCAGACACAACCATAATATGATGGCGACCATCGATGTTTAAAGGTGTAGTGGGTCGGACAAAAACAGGACTGGATTATGGCTTTCTTGAATTCATTTTTATTTACAGCAACGTGCTACATATGTGGGAGTGCTTATTGGTTGTATACGACCATTTATCCATACGTGGTTAGGTTATGCCATTCATGGCGCAAGTTGAAATAGTAAATAATGGCCGATTCACTGGTTGTACGTCTGGACAACTATACCATAAGACGTGTTTCATCAAATATAATATTTTATACTATTAACCGATATGCTGACTGGCACCACCGGCATGGACAGGGTAGATAAATGAAAAAATTGTAAAAAAAAAAATTTTTTTTTATAATTACCGCGCTCTAAAGGGATTATGACTACCCTTAACCAAGAGCACGGGCATTAGGGAAAATTAGAGGAGAGACGAAGGAGGTGCCGATGTACGTTGGCTTTATATACTTGTGGGTTATAGTGATTAGGAAACACAGAACTATGAAGATTACTCCACATTCGTGTGGTACGGCTAAAGAAAGAATCTCTATATTTGACAGTACGTTCGAAAGTAGGCTGGTGTATCCTCTAGCTATCGACGAATAGAACTGCGGTATCTGGAAAACCTCTCCAATTAAAATGCAATACTTAAGTGCAATTTTTGAACTAGGGATGGCATTGATGGGTCTTTTTTTTCGAGAATGATGAAGATGCAATACTAACTGATTTATTTTTTTTAACTAAATCAGACGCATTTGATTACGAGTCCGTCAGCTCTCAAACTGTTTTTTTTTTTTTTTTTTGGATGCGTTACTTCGTCAAAAGGAGCCTAGGAGGCACAAAGTTTTTGGAACCAAACTTTGCGTACAATCTTAATATTGTTGCCAGGTTACTTTCTGATTGACCAACAAAGTACAAATATTTGGCACGACAGCTCATAGAGAGTCAGTGTCTAGCTTCTCGCAACCACTCATGTTGTGCATGTTATATTTATCACACGAAGGTGAAGGAAGGGAACTGGCATATCAGTTTATAGGATTTGAAAATAATCCCGGTAGCGAATATATACGTTGAACTCCATTGTTTTGATAATTCATATTAGAACTCCAAAAAGAAAAGTGCAGCGGAAATAATCTCTTAGAGGTATTTGCGGCAAATAATTCGGTAATGCCTATCCACATGATGTACCTACAATGTTACTAATGAAATGCTTGTGAGTAAATTTGTATATATTCTTGGTCGTTGTCTAAGGTATATAAATTGTAGCACACTCAGGTCTTGGGTGGCCAGGTAAGATGCCGTTGAAAAATATAGACCACGTTTATTCAGTTAAATCCTTGTTTTCGTTTCCTGGTACACCTTGGAATTGAGGAATACCTTGTTTTAGGTCAGTAATTGGTTCCATTGAAATCAATTGTACATTGCAATTTACTTAAATGAAAATAATTAAACTTACTTGTAAAAATAATAAATATTCCCAAATAATGGAGACTTTCAAGGAACTCTTTCCTTTTTATTTTTTTAATATCCACTTGCGCAGCATAATGCGACAAACTTATAACCCAAAATACAGATGCAAATATATTTGCATACAATTTAAATAGAATGAAAGTGCATAGGAAACTCCAACTGTAGCTAAAGGTTTCTTTCTGAGATATTTTTAAGCCATCATTGAAAATGACGTACACATATATTGTTAAACATTGTTATATAGATCGGTTGGATAATATAAAACTGCGATAATCAGTTATTTTCACGTAAATTCACAGTCGAATAGAACATATTCATAGCAAGTCAAAAGTACATTCTGAGCATCGAGCATCATTTAATTTTCGAAAAACATTTAAAGCAGACTTAGGAGACTATACCATTTTAATTTCAAAATGAGAAAAGTAAACTTCAGAATGAGAATATTTAACTCCAATATGGGAATAGTAAACTTCAATATGATAATTATTAATTTTAACCTAATTAAATTTAAGTGTAAAACAATTAATCAATGAATTATTAATTTATTACAAAAATACTTAAATTCGTTTTATTAATATTGCATATCTTGTAAGTTATTTGCGATTCAGTTGGAATATATAGTTCTTCCATAAGGCTTTCTAAGGCTCTTACTCTGTATTCTTTGATGGTCAAATCGGAATTTCTGTTATTGACAATACTACACAACTTTCTTGAGAGTTCCCTTTTCACATAACCAAACATTTCCAATGGGGTTAAACATTGGACTGTAGGGTGCAAGCCTCTTTGCACAAAATGCATGCTCCTGTAAAACTTCTTCAATATTACTGTGACAAGGTGAATTTCAATGACCATAACAATTGGCGCACCATGTCTATCCATTGCTTAACGACAACTATATATTGCAAGGCGGCTTACTATTCTTATTTATACAAAATTTTACTATTCCCATATTGAAGTTTAGTATTCTCATTTTGAAATTAAAATGGTATAGTCCTGCAGCGACATCGGTCTTGTCAAAAAAAAGTGAAGAACATAAGCACTGGTATACTGATCCAGAGAAAGAAGTACACATCAGTGGGATAAGTGCGATATCTCAAGTTCATCAATATTTTTTTAAGTTTTGGTGTTTCAAAAAAAAAAAACCCCTCTGCCTCTACATAATTTTATAAAGTTCCCTGTTCCCATCGAGAGTTGAAAGTTTAATACAAATTGGCCTGTTGACATTTGAAAAAGCCTTGTTGGAGGCAGATAATAGAATTTCTATCAATGGGCACATGACAAAATGTGCTTTAAGTTAAAATTGTATTTAATCTACTATACGTAAATTGACATTTCTATTGAGTTTTTCAACTATTTGGTGATTTTTTCGAAAATCTGCTTTCTTTATCTGAAATAACAAAATTTATCTGTAAATTAAAAAAAACCTAGATTCGCTAAAATTTAAAAAGATTTAAATAATTGTACTTATTCACTAATTGAATCCACATTTGAAAAAGCACCTGAAACACCTAATATTATAGTTTCTACATTTATATTTTTTTTTTTTAAGAAAAAAGCTTAATCTTCTAAAAAAAAATTTGTAATAACGATCAGTGTATCTACAAACTTCCACCATTTTATAATTTTTCTTTTATTTCTTTTTTCTTAATTTTTATAACACACTTGCATCGAACTAAAAGCATAAAGAAGAATAGGGCACATTTGAATAAGCCATTGTTGAGAAAGAAGATAAATTAAATTCGATTACAACTTCAAGCCTATACATAAATTTATGTTTGTTTTATCTTTAAAATTAGGTCTCTTCGCGTATCTACTTCTAAATCTTGAAAAATTAGAGAATACATAGTCTCGGATGCCTACTACTTTCATATAAATCTCATTTGACAGTTTAAAAGCTTAGCTGTGACATTTCACTTTTTAAAGCTTTTCGGTATACTACATTGCGCATCGCATATATGTAACTCTACGCGAATAGACCTTTGATTAATGTGGTATTTATATCTTTCTATTTGATTTCGGTTCAAACTAATCCATGCACAAACATTTTGTTGTAGGAAAAAATTATTTAGAAAAAAAAAATAATAATAATAATAATTTTGCATAGTACCTTGTGGCGCCAGCACCCTCCATCTGCTGTCGATCTAACGGTGGATCGAAAATTTGTTCACGATCCTCTTTGGATAATTCCAAATCAGCGAATTGATCTAATTCGGATGTCATTTTTGTATCTTTTTTTTCTTTTTAAATATATTTGTAGATATATATATATATATTTTTTTTTTATAATTTAATAAAATTATATCAAAGAACGTTAAATTTTTCGCACTTGGTCAAACTTTACAAACAAAAAACGAAGGAATGAAGTTTTCTATTTAAGAATAAAAAAAAAAAAAAAAACAACAACTCTTGAGTAGCACACTTAACTTATTCTCTTTTCTCTCTTTTAAATACACAAAAAAAAAATTACAACTTTTAGTTTAATTTAATAAATTAATAAAACAATTGAAGAAAGTTAACTTTAATGCACCAACGATTAAACAATTATTTACAAATATACAAATTTGTTGTTTATGTTGCTGTTTTTGTTTGTGTTTTAATTTTTTTTTAATTTAATTTTTTTTTATTGTTATTTATACGATAATTTCGAAAAAGGAAAATCTAAAATGAAAAATAAAAGAAAAAAAAGGGAAATGTTTGTTGATTAATATTGTTGTATTTTATTTTTGATATTTGATTTTTAAATTTTGCACTTGATTTTTGCATAAACTTAAGCTTTTATAGGAGAGCAAGGTCGAATCACGTTTGTGTGTTTTCTTTTTGCCACAAGTGTATACAAAACAGAAATTAGAAGGAAAACAAAAAAAAAAAAAAAGTGTGTGGAAAAAAATACAAAAGAGAAAAGCCGCGACAAAAGTGGGAGGAACAATTATTAAAAAATCATATTTCATTGTTTTTTTTTTCTCTCTTAAGCTTTATAATAGGTAGACGGATAGAGAGAGAGAAAGAGAGAGAGTAAGCCTTACTGGTGAGACCTCCTCTTATAAGTTTATTTATAATTTATTGGATTGTTGTACTATTAGAGATACTTTTTCTTGTTGGTACTGTATTGGAATTCACACATACACGGGCCTAAGCGCGCCAAAGAGCACGAAATGGTTAAAAGATAAGAGCACTTAAGAGCGACCCGGTCTGACCAAAATGCCAATACTGTAATGATGAGTTTGACAACGTTGACGATGAGATTGATGATGATGATGATGATGATGACGGCAACGGCAACGGCAACCGTGTAGAATTGTCAACGGGACGCAGGTAGCAGCGGTGCTGAAAATCATAAGAACCGGCGATTCTCTTTGTCTGCTTTCTTTGATCGACTTGCGAGCTTTTATCCTTGTTTCGTTCTTTTGACCACTTGTGCCGCGTTATATGGTGACAGTTCAAAGTCGTTCATAGATTGACAGATATGACAAAAATTAAAGTTGTTAATGGTGGAGACGACAACGGTACCCCTTTCTCTATTTCTGTATGCGACGAAGAAATAACACGATTCCCCTACCCTCTTTTTTTCGTATCGATACGAACACACTCTCACTTTTACTTTTTGGCCAACAACGACGACGTTGGAGACAAAAAAAAAAATAGAATAAGATAAAACAGAAATTTGAACACTTTTCTCTAACTTTTCTCTGTCGGGATCTTGAGCTTGACAGATTTTTTTTTCTTTTTGCGTTTCTTCGTTTGGGTATTTAGTATATATGCACACTTTGCCGATGACTTTTTACTGAACTTTGCAGATCAGAAGAAGGAAAAACAACAAACTTTACTCTTTTTTTTTTACGATTCCTCTGCTTTGTTTTTCTTTTTTAATTAAAACTTTCTTTTTGAACAACGAATCACGAAAAACAAAACAAACTTAATTTTTGGCAAAAAAAAAAACAACTAAAAAACGGTAAGCCGGAGAACGGGGGAAATGTGAATTTTTGAGAAATGAGAAAAAAAGAGGCACACGGAACTGCGTTTCGCACGCTGCTCTCTGTTAGGAACGTTTTTTGACACTAAACGAGAGGGATCAAATACAAAACTCATTGGGCTACCGAACTAAAGGAACATTTTTTTTTTTTTTTTTTTCTTCACACAAAGTATCTGTGACAATGTGTTCAATTTTGGAATATTCTCTGCACATACACATACGTCAGTTAAATGCAAGGGTATGCGTGATAAAAAAAAATGTACAGATAAAAGAACGGCTAGCGCTCCATATTTGCCGCCACGCCAAGTGTGTAGATGAAGAGAAGAGAATTGAGTAAAAAGGTAAAAAAAAAAAAAAACAAGAATAAGAACGGTTCCTAAACCATAGAAATTTTTTCGGCAATTTCCCCTCATTTGTCGTTGCGGTAGTAAAGTTCTTACTCTTGCGGCGGAACACTATCACATGTTCACTTGGCGCTGTGTTGGGTTCGTGTCTTTTGAATCTGATTGTGTTTCTGAGCTGCCATTTGTTTTACTCTACAGTTCTACACCCGAAATTTGTCGGCCTTAGAAGAGGAAGACGACGAAAAACCAAATACAACATACACACAACCATGACTGGCATTGCCTCCGCACACCATCATCATCATCTTCATCATCATGGTTGGTCTTCGGTCGAAGAACGGAGAAAGAACCCTTGGCCTTAGCCTTGTTTAGAATCAAAGTACTTCTACTTGTAAATTTCGTTCCCTTACTTTTGGTACGTGTATTTTTTTTATTTTATTTTTTTCTGTTTCGTCCTTTCATTCTTCCTTTCGCCTTGAGTTTTTTTTTTTTTTTCCTGTGCGATGGTGGTGGTCTCCTTCTAAAACTTAGAATAGTATTTCGTTTAGAAAACTCGTTGGAGGCAGAAAACAAAAAAAAAAATATACAAATTTGGGTTTCCTTGCAGGATAAGAATGATGATGTGAAGATGAACCTTTTGTGTGCATAGCTCACTACTACATATCTACTTTTACTGGTGTATTGAGCACGCTGTTGCCATGTTTTGTGACGAACTACCGTCTAATGCAGATGTATTAGACGACTGGCAGTCAATAAGAAAAAAAATTGCTTAGCTTCAAGAAACACATACCTACAAGGATGAAAGGATATGAATAGGATCCGATCTGGTGCGAGATCTTTTGAGTGATTGAAGATTTCTGTCTATGGGAATGTTGGCAAAGTTGATTGATTTAAGAAGTTTTGCCGGTCGATGGACTCGGTTTTTATGCTATCTATGTGGGTATGGTACTAAAGTCAAGACACAAACATATGCATGGCTAGGAGCATCATACCGACTTCAATCGTATAACCAACAAAATCCATTAAGGCCGGTATCTGTTTATTTTTTTATTTTGACAACAAACTTAAGAAAAGTGTAAAAATTCATCCGACTTCGGCTTCCATTTTACCGGCTCTAAAGTGTAGATGACAACGTACTTATGTAATTGAAAAACCCGACGGGTTACACCTGATTATAGTCATTCTTATTCCGTTAAAGAGGAATGCATAACCTTTAATTTCTGTAGAGAACAATCCAAATACTTTTAGTTGTGACTTAAGGGGTATATTTAGGGGTTCAATCCACTAGGCTTCAATGCAATGAATGTTATTAAGCCGGCTATCGGGATTTGTGTGACCCAATCTGCAATCGATAACTCTTTACGTAACAGTGGTTTTTCTTGTTTTCGACAATGAAAATCCAAATTGACAAGTTCGACATTGCTCTAGTTCCGAGCTTCTATCGACAAATGGTATAAATTAATGTCACAGATAAAATTGCCACCAAAAGCAATAACCCAGAGATATGATGATCAAAGTACAGAGAGTAGCATGAACTGGAACAACTCTTAGCCGCAGCAAAGAGTGCTTTCAGAATCAGACAGTCAAAACACTGGTGATCAAAACCGTATGGACAAGCCAAGATACGAAGCAACTATTTGCGCGCTAATGTCAACTCGGACTACTCTGTCCCTTACTTGAATTTTGAGAGACCCTTCTCATGGATCTTTTCAAGCAGAGAACAGTCTAATGAGTCCAAATTCATCCACACCGATGGCTCAAAAATTGACATAGGCATGGGGGTGGGCCTTTGCTCTGAGGAGCTAGGACCAAGCAGTTCCATAACATTCTAAAATCACAGCAATGTTTTCCAGGCGAATGCTTACAATATCACGCAAGGATATCACGATTTACATTGATAGCCAGGCGGCTACAACAAGAATAGCTGCTACGCAGATAACAGCGAAGCTTGTTTAGGTTCTTGGCATGCATCACAACGTAAAACTCTGCTGGTTGCCTGGTCACAGCTGGGTACTGGATAATGAAAGGGTTCAGATCTAGACCGAGAGCAAGCCGATAGTATGGTTAAACCACAAGTCTGCAATCTAAAGACCGAAATCCTTAAAGGAAGCAAATAACTTGTGGAAATCCTTAACCACCAAGTTCCAAGAAGGATGTGGCCAGAGTATGACAGAGCAAGGACAAACAAGCTTCTACAAAAGGACAGCAAGTCGTTGTCAATGCTGGTAGGGACATTTACCGACCACAATATGCTAAGATATCATACAAAGAAATTATATTGAAACGATGACGACATTCGCAGGGGATACAGCGATCAGGAGGTCCATCAGGAAACAGTTCATTTTCTCAAATTTCTGTCAAATAAAGGTTAAAACCACAGGCAAATTCTCCTTCGGTCATATCGACGAACTATCTGATGGTGTCAACTACTTTTGGAGCAGTTTTTTGTAGAAAGATTAACCACAGCTGCAGCACGGACTCCAAAAGTAGCAGAATCAGGGTACAAGGTAAGAGACCTTCCACTTAAATGAAAAAAGTTACCTTTTGTCAAGAGCCGCATGAATAACACCAAAAGTTCCTTTAAATTTATTGATGAGGACATGGTTTATTGGCTGTTTGAAAACTTCTACGAGCTTAGAGGATGCAACTTATAGGCATTCCGAACATCTGTTTAGTTCGAAACTAGACTAAAATTAGGTATAAGTAAGTATCAGATAGCCTCTAGCCTACTTTCGTAAAAAGAACAGGATCTACGTATTTATGTATTATCAAGTGTTATCATGTTCTTAAGTGTACAATGCAATTCTCGTATTCAAAATCAAACACTGATCCCTATGAACTGGAAATGAAAAAGAAATTCTTCAGTTTCCCTCAAATAAGATAGATTCCACCTGAAAATGTTCGTTCCATGTTACTTTGTAACGGGACAAATTAGAAGAATTTATCAACTGCAAGCATACCAAATGATTTATACAAATTTTATGTCAAGTCATTCCGTGGTAAAGTTAAAAGTTATTTACAAAATATTTCTCATATTGAAAAATGCATTTTGATCTTGAGCACAATGACCTCGTCTCGTTGTCGTCATCGTCGTCGTCGTCGTCTACGACTAAAGTACATTCCTCGCCGATATCTTGGTAATCTCCGAATGTGTGTTTGTCTTCCCCCCCTTTTATTTCTAATTCTAAAAATATTTTCCATTTCCGTACGATCAGTTCCGCTCCCAAGTTAGCCCCCCCATCGAATGCAACATTCATTTATAGACGTCGCATACTGCAGGGCATATTCTTTTGCAAAAGGGACTCCAGCCAAACCCCCATGCTCTCTAATAATTACCATCAGAAATTCCATTACAAAAATAAACACATTCATCGAAAATACACGCATACAGACACAACAAAGCAAGCGGATGCATGCAACCGCGCTTATGCCTAAATTAACCGGCGCGCTGCGGACATAAACAAAAACAAGCGTGCAGGGGAAACGGAAAAACTACTTTTGGACCGAATAGGTTCTCTATTCTTGGTATCCATACAGCGGAAGACGATATTATGTATTTTTGTTTTGGAATGTGAGATATGATAATGTGGAGGCTGCTGGAATCGGAAGGAACCCCAACGAATATGACAGGAATAGATGCACTTCTATATGCATGTTCAGATTGTTAAGATTCCCGTTTGGAGAGTCTGGAGAAAGGGGATATTTTTTATCACTTAAGTGAGGGACTTTGCATCGCATAGAACCATTGGATCAAGACAAAGTTGTACTGTAAAGGTATGTGTACAAATTGACACTTAACTTAAGCACGGTCAAGGAAAAGCAACCCTTCACTGCGATATGAATGGGTTCATGGTGCAGAACAGAAGTATTGATCAAGTGAAGAATACGAAAACGATTTTGAGACAGCAATGGTAGATTTTGATACTTCTTATAGCAGCTTTCCATAGGGAAGAGTGCTGGCGTTCCCTCAACATCCCTGCAAAATCTTTTCTTAACCTAGCCAAACTGCAGCAAAGTCTGTCCAATCAATGCGACCGTTTCCATCATCGTTGACGATCTTCAAGTCGCGATGCTGATCGGTATTCGTGTGCACACAGGAATAACCGGAAATAACAAAGCTGATGCTCTAACACAAGCAGTTTGATCGCCGTTAAGTGTTCTCAGTCAGCAATAGGTTGCAGCCTGCCATACCACAAAAATGTCATAACTGTGGTGTGCTGTGCGCGTGCTAGAAACTCAGACCTGTGTGAAATGTGTATCGTTGAGAATGCATTAGGAGCTTCTTTTTTTGACACAAGATCTTAGGCAACTTCATCCTTAAGAATGAGGATCTGATGAGGATTGATTTAACCGATATCTTAAGCTTCGCAAACTAAACAGGCAGATTAAGACAGCCTATCGGAATTTGATTCTTGAAAATTAAAGCGCGTACGAGACAAGGTAGGTGGGAATGTATGTTTGATCCGTTAGTCTGCGTTCTTGCAGACTTTGTAACTCTCTGATGACCACCCTCTATGCCTATCTTTAGTGTCCTGATGCGTGACTTAAATCTGCAATATCGCGTCAGAAAGCTGAAGGGAATGCAATGGATCGCACAGTTCACAGAACTCAAGAACTCTTAATGCATGTGTTGAACTAGTTGAATACAATGAAGTCGCCAGTCTTCAGAAAAGGTAACTTCCTGTTAACGACAGGTTTGTTAACTAAATTTAAGAAAAGTAAGTCCTCACGGCGCAGCGACATTCGAGGGAACTGTGCGGGTAACGAATTAGCCAGACAAGGATCTCAATGTACAAACAGAAGAAAGCTCGTACATGTCAAAGTGAATTTGTCAGTTGTTAAACGCCCGATTCGCACCGATGCTCTCTGGATTATGGAAACAATGCTGGACTAATCTGAAATCGAAAGCATTAGTTCGACTTAAGAGACTTACTCTAGAAACTAACTAACCAAACAGGGTATTGCATCCTCAGCTTTTGGGTATTGTATGCAACGACAAGGAAGAGAAAAAAATCTATTATGTGCTCCCTCTGTACGTGTCTCGTCCTTGTAAACATCCGGAAAACCCCCTTAAGCGAATACTTCTTTACCGGTCTACATGATCTGAAAATTACTAGCACGACCGATCTAAACTACTTTGTTTGGAAATCTAAATGCTTCCGGGAGTAGACTGGGGTCCAGCCGTAGCAGTGGTTTCACAGTGGACCTACTTCTGCTCTAAATGTACCTCTTTTCAGAGGACCACTTCGAACTAACTAACTAAAACTGCGAGCAGACGGTATGCAAAAGTCGCATACATATGCGAGTGCTGACGTCACAAAAAAACTCACAAATGTGTCGCAAATTCTATACGTACGGCAGTGCTCGCCAATTTGCATATATGTAGACGTGTTCAGACGATATGCGAGCAAAAATCGCATATGATGACGCTAAAATGACGTCAGACTCGCATATAAATGCGACTTTTGCATATCGTTTGCTTGTAGCTTAACACGCCGTCACGAGTCGCTGACCCTCGAACAACAATATCCGAATCGGAGCAACCAAAACAACCAAATATTTCTGACTTGCGTATGACATACGAGTTGAGGCCTCACTTCGAAAATCACTAAAAGGATACCTCAGATCCATTCGAAATAAGCGTTCTATAAGCTTTTTATTTTTAAAGAAGCCACAGTTTCAACTTTTTTAACTCCTTCATCGCTTGCTATTCAAATTTCTTCACTTTTCCCATCCCTGCACCTTCACGGTTCATATTTGCTCTTCTTTTTTCAAAAAACATGCAAATGTACGTCAATTTGAAGGATGCTTCCCCATTCATACAAAGCAGTACATATGTACATACCTAGCACCTAGCAACTTGAAGTACACCAATAGAAGGAAGTTCGAAGCTTTCCAACGCCAAAGACCAAAGAAAAGAAATACTTGGATACCACGTAATCTTCATTATTTCATTCACGGATAAAAGGTAAAAGATTCATCAAAAAATATAAATTTGTACAGCTGCACCCGTTCCCAGGGCTAACAAATCGGATGCAACAGTAACAACATCCCTATGACTGCAGGGACTCGCAGTGCTCCCACTCTCATCAAATAACATACACGTCGTCCTGTTTTTCCTGTCTACGGCTCCACCTACAAACCAAAAGTCATTTTGCGCGCCTATGTCCACTCGTGTCCCTAAACAAACCGGCACCATTGCTTCACCCAACGCATATAGCCAGGATTCAATGACGACCTATCACTGAAAGGACACTGCATTTCCCACAGACGTTCTATGACCTCACCACGAAAGGATACAACACAACAACAACAAAAGACCGGTCACTTTGCATTTCTCTTGCAATGTACACCCTCAGTAAATTCGACCGTAGACAACAATGCCCAATAGAATAATTCAGTTTTCTCGGCTGTCTAACACACCATCATCCCCTGCATCGAATACGCAAAGCAAATCCTTCCCCCATCGAGTACAAAATGCGCTTTGCTGCACTTGTGCCTATGCAATGTGTATGTAATCCATGTGTGGCACAAGACGCATGCGTGCCAAGTGCAAGGGAAGTCGAAGTGCATTCATCCAAGGTGGTGTGGTGTGATTTGTTGCAAAATCCTTCTCTTATTGTTCACCCTCCCCGAGGATAGAGAGAGAGTATCAAAAAGGAACAAACTAAACACACAGCGTACGGATGCGAGTATAGTGATAGCTCCGCATTAATCAGAAGTTTGTATCTGTATGCGGTGCGCACGTAAATATATACACACGATGCAACGGTCCTCTGGTTGCAGAGTGCAATCGATTGCGCTCAACCTTGCTGCTTCTGTCTCTCTTGGGCTTAACGCTGGCGAATCGTCTTGGCTCGTGCCACCTTGGTGTGTATCATCGTATCCTTGTTTGCCGGTGGTGTACTATACGCTACGAGTGTGGAAAAGTGCATTTATGAATGGACGGGGGGAAAGTTTTTTTTTTTTTTTTGTTTTTTTCATTTCACTTCGCACATTTCATGCTGAAAAATCTGCTCAGCGTGGATAATAGAAGGGCGAGGAGGTTTTCTCCACCGACTCGGGTTTCATGGTGAAATATTTTGGGAAGTGTAAACACGAAAGTGCATTGTGTTCACATGCATGTCAGTTTGGGTTTTATGCTTAGCACGTTTGCAATCAATGAATGTCCGTGACGGAAGGTATTATGCACTTTTTTTGTTTTTTGCAGCGATACGAGTCAATACAAGGGACATATCAACTGTTGTTGTACTCAACTAGATTCATTTTGAAAGCATTGTTTAGTGTCTGTTTGTACATGTGCACACATGTGCATGTGTTAACATTTCGAAAATTGTTAAATGTTTGAATAACGTCTCAAGCAGTTATCTCTCAAGGATCGCTACTGAAACTTTGCTTAATTTGCGATTTTATCTAGCAGCTAAAACTCCTTTACTCAATCCCAACGGAGCATGAATATTGAAATTCGTGTACCGCGTATTCACCTATGATCTCTGATCATGGGCATGTTCGTTTCTTTCGGCTCTACGGAGTCCAGGAACCCAACAGAATTTGATCGGGTGCAGTGCACTGAATTTGATTTGATGGGACGGAAGCCTGAATAAGTGTTGACCTGGATATACAGTTTATCCGAAGGAGATATGTACGTATCTACGGCAAAGATACCATCCTCGTCGTTTTTATTTCGTCTGTGAATAAAACCATCTCATGGGTGACGATGGCAAACGCTCGTTGCTCCGTCAAGGTTGGAAAAGACACCACTGAGACCTTCAATACCACTAGAGGTTTTAGGCAGGCTTACGCACTGTCATGCTGTTTCTTCAACCTGGTACTGGAGAAAATAGTGCGAAGTTCCCAGGTGATCCTGTAAACGAGGATAAGATGAAGTATATGCTGTCTCCGAACACCGAGACACAACACCGACTTCTCAGATAGAACGGTGCGATGGACGACTATAACTTCGAAGTCGTGAAGGAATTTGTCTACCTGTTCTCACTCGCCAATCGCTATTACTATGGTAAGGCTATGTAGAAAGGTCCTATCGAGAATATTCAACTACGAACTATGCGAGCTAAACAGCTGCACCGGCTTGGTCAAAAAAATCCTTGTACAACGATAAAGATGACTTGGTCATATTGAGCAGATGAACACCAATGCTCCAGCCCGAAGAATCTTCGATTCAATCCCTGAGGGACTGCGCAGAAGAAGACGACCTCATCTCTGAGGGTGTGCGAAAGTGAAGGGTGACCTCAACCAACTCGGCATACGCAATTGGAGGCAGCTAGCTGAGGGTCATTCTGGCTGAAGAGGGTTGTTGGTTGAGGCCCTAGTTCACCCCGAACTGTAGCGCCATAAGTAACTTAGTATAAAAGGTTGTTATGCTTAATTGTTTAAATTTTTCGAGAATGGACGAGGGTGGATAGAAATTTTGTATCCATAGGTGGAAATCCTTGAGTCTGTCTGTAAGCCCCTTTCGTGCAACAGGTCGAATGGTAGATGGGCTAAGATTTCAATTGAGTAGCAAAGCTCTCTAGAGCGGATGGACACCAATGCTCCGGTCCGAAAAATCTTCGAATCCGCCTGTGAGGGACAGCTCAGTAGAGGAAGACCGCGACTCCGGTGGCGCACGCAAGTTGAAGGGGACCTCAACCAACTTAGCGTGCGAAACTGGAAGCAGCTAGCTAAAGATCGAGCTGGCTGGAGATGCTTGTTGGTTGAGGCCCAGGTCCACCCGGACTGTAGCTCCACCTTAAGTAAGTAAGTAAGCAAAGCTCTCTCTAGAACAATCAATGTGACTCTGTACAAATCCCTGATCATGCCAGTCCTTCTCTATAGCGCAGAAGCATGAACTTTGTCAAGAATGAATGAGGTTACCCTCAGTTGTTTTAAGAGAAAAACCTTGCGGGTGATCTTTAGTCTAAACGGTGAGTGGAGGACAAGATACAAAGTTGAACTGTGTGGCCAGTGACATACATCTTGTCAGAAGAGTCCTGATATAACGATGAATATGGCTTCGACGTGTAAAGCGGATGCACACCAGCGCTCCGGCCCAATGAGACTTTGACTCCACCCCAGACGCATGGCATAGTAGGGAAAGACTACGAACTTGAAGGCGAGGACTAAAATAAGAACCGAGGAGAGGGTACGATCAGCACATGAGTACAGACTTAGACGTATTTATATAGCTAAGCTACACAACCCTGTCCAAGTTAAGACACCACTGCAGCCAGCTATCTAACCCACTTAAATCTGAAAGCTACATATGTGCACGTAAGCTAGGTGAAAGAAGTTGGTATCATCAGTTGGTAGCTCTGTGCTAACCATTCCCAGATAAACACTGGCAAACGCATCGCACTAAAATCGGCATTGCAACTGAGTAATGAAATGTTTTGCGCCTTTCCTATGAGCACAAATAGAGGCAAAGGATAAAGGCGTCAAGGTACGCAAATTCTGCACTAACTTGGCAGAATACAAGACAGGCATACCGCCAGCTTCGTTGGGGTAGGCCAGTTCTAAGTATTAGCGAAGGACATATGGGATAAAAGCAAATTCAGGGAGAATACTTCTTTGAGGAAAGAAGTCGGCAGAGTGGCAGCGGTAACCGAATCATGTGGCAAAACTATGGACATCCCTAGTCGAACTGAGTGCTAGCCGCCTAACGTAATTTAACCTAATTTTCAAGTCAACTGAGCTTTCTATCAATAGAAACCTATGCAGGTTATGTTAGAGTTTCTACCTGAAGTTATAGTCGCCAACAGCCTTTACCGATAAACGGATTCGAGTTCTGACGAGTCGTTTATGTTTACAAGGTCATCAATGTTATCGAAGAAATGATCTGATTGATGCAATTTTCCTCTAATGCAGGGAGCTTAGCTAAGCTAACAAGAGGCTGAGCATGTTTGCATGCTGACCAATGAAGTTGTATCCCGTGATGACACTTACCATGAGTCGAAGCTGCCACAGTGATTTGATTCGGCTCTTTCAAGGTCTAGTCATATGACACGTGGTGCTATTGGCCCATCTAAAGTTGGTCTTATTGACAGCATCCAGCTGTCGGCAAATAGGTATATCTGTAGAAAAATCTTCTTGGTCAACAGTTACGGGGTTCCAATGAATAACTCCAGCCAGCCTTATGCTCCTGGGTGCACCGTGTTGACCAAGAATGTCAGCTTTGAAGCAAGACACTGCTCGATTCCACTTACTTAGTTGGTGAACGCATCACCTTGGTTGACATCATTGTGTTCACCAGTAGATATGTGTATGCTGTGTAGCCATGTTGCAATTTGACTTTATGACGTTTAATAAAGCAAACATCACAGATGTCAAAAATGACAGTAAAATCTTTTCAAAGATGGCCGCAATCGGTTGTCAAAGATCTATCACTTTTAATGAAAAAGCGTAAATAATTAAAATTTTAACTTACACATTTAGTAATTCATATTAAAATGTCACTATTTTCTACAACATACAAAAATACATATATACATCGCTTGATACAAGAGAATTTCTTTTGCACTTTTGCGCACCACTGTAAGTTTTAAAACCGTCAGGTCAACATTTTAAATTATTCTCTTTTTCTTTTGCCGCAATTGTACATTCAATCAAAAATTACTCTGCTTACACTTGCTTACCTGGCAATCCTTTCTACGCATCCATTTTCAAAATTATCGGAGCCATTTTGGATAAATGTTGATCAGTAACAGCCATATTTACTGATGAAATAGTAGCATGGCAAATTCTGCGTCATTTTAATGACAACTGCATAAGGCACAAGCATTTATCACACTGACAACTGACTGACAAAACAACGCAGTGAACCTGCGACGTAAATATACCTACTCCAAACAATTCAGAGAATGCAAATAGTAAAACGCAATTTAGAATTTGCACTAAGCACATCAAAACACCCCCTAACACATTATTACGTTCAGTATCTGATACTACCCCATGCTAACAGTTTCTTATCTAGATGCACTTTACTTGCAATTCTGTCACCGGCCTTAATGCACTTTATGAAACTATTCGATGCGACTTTGAAGTTTAGCTGTGAAAGACTGTGTATAGTCAACGAAATCGAAAGCCCATCTATAAAGCTAGCGTGCGAGCGAGAGCGAGAGAGGAACGAGAGCGAATGAGTGTGCTGTTGGGAGACAAACGTATATGATTACAATCTACAGCTGTTTTTGCGCATCGAATTGTAGGGGACACTTTCTTTGTACATTTTTCGAACAAACTGTTTTGTTTTAGTTACTCACCAAGATGTTGAGCAGCGTTTTGTGCTTCTGCGTTTAGATCTACTAATAATCACCGGTATTGTGCTAGCTAGTATCTAGAATTCGAAGCTGATTAGGACAAAAGATACTTTGAGATGAGGACACACACAAAACATTTTTGTTACTACCATATAACGAATGCGAACTCTTCTTCAAATATCACAACTCCCCAAGTATGGCAATATACTTGTACAGTAGAAAAAAAAAAAAAAACAAAATAAAAAAGAGTAAAGAGAGAAAACATTAAATTATATGAAAATGTCAGAGTACCACCACCACCACCATCACCAACCAACTACTAGCACCACCAACAACAACAACAACAACAACAAAATATACCCACAAAGAGGGAGGGAATGAGTTACTTTAGCCAATTTTGCTACTTCTGCTCCATCAACCATCAACCCCCGCGCGAGAGACCGATTGTGCTAAAACATACTCATTCTAAAGTGAAAATGCTTCTGCCTCACACTATACAAGTACACCAGCAGTCTGTTCAGTGTTCACTATACGTTATGTCTGTCATTCGTACGTACATATGTCCCTTGATACAGTGTAGGTGAGAGATACTATCCGGCTTTTTGGCTACTTTCAATTTTGATTGTATGCCTGACTACTATTACAAGTGGTGCATTAACACCATTTAGCTGACATGTGTTTTTTTTTTTTTTTTTTGTTCCATGACCCTGACAATGGTACGATGCAAGGGCGAATGATTTCTAGACCAAAAAAAAAAAATAACAAAAATTGAAGGACATCATGTAGCGAGTGATTTGGAGCGTATCTTATCCAAAAAGTCTTCGGCAAACCACCGGATATTTTTATTGTATTGAAGGATTTTCTATTTTTAAATGAATCCCCATACTCTATGTAACCGGAGCTTTATATTCATTGAAGAAATAAAAGAATACACAAATGTGTATCTAACACAAATTTGATCATCACTATCTATGGATGTGTGCGTGTGTGTATCTATGCGATTCTATAATATTGTATAAAATAATTTAATTACTTTCAAAGTTCAAAAACCTCACAATAAAGAGAGAGTCTGTGAGGTTTTGAGAGAAGAGAGCTTTTATTTTTGTTTAGTGGTTAAGAGAAAATTCCCATCGTTCTCTTTTGTTGTGTGGCTTTTTTTTTTGGTAATTTTTGGTTCCACCATCACCACAGAAAAAAAAAATGTCGCGTTCTTAAAATTTAAGATATAATTTTGCAGTTAAATTCGATTTTTTTACGTAAAAGTATCTAATAGAAAAAATTATATTAAACAGCTGAGCAATGAATAGAATATGTATGGCGATCGGAGTTGAATGTGTGAAATGTTGAATTTGCGAATTTCTAAAAGCGTGTTGGATATTTCCGCCATTTTATCGGAAACTCCGTGCCGCGTTGAACGTTACACGATACAATTTTACTTTTATTTTATTTTCATTAAATAGGTACACATATTTTAAACAAGAAATGCGAAACCAGGTTTAGATTTTAAAATCGAATTTAACTTGTGGTTATCAAAGCTGTCTTTATAAACTTTTAGCATGTGGTTGATAAAATGATATAACTCCACGATTAAAATAACCTAAAACATCTAAGATCTAGAATAAGGAAACACTTTAATAAAGGGAACCGTATATAGGACAAATCAAGAAGGTTTTCTGCCAAAACGTCTTTGAATTAACCTCCATGCCACCTATGTACAGCAAACATCATAAAATTATATTTGGCGCGACATCCTGTAAATGGCCAACGACTTAGCTTATGGCGTGGCCGAAGCTGGATCTCAAACGTTCCTATTGCCTCATCAGACGAAATAGACTGATAATAAGCACCTTAGTAGGTGTCATTACCGGACACTGCACCATCGGCAAGCATGCCTATAGGCTCGGCCTCCTCTATAACGACTTTTGCAGAAGCTATGTATATGGATGAGGAAGAGGAGGAGACAATTCTCCATCTTCTTTGTACATGTCCGACCCTTTCAGCTCGAAGAAGAGCACACTTGGGGGCCAGCTTCTTCAACAACCTAAGCGAAGTGGCTGACATCAATATAGGCAGTCTCCAACGCTTCATAGCAAGCTCCGGCTGGTTCTGCGGGTAGTATTTCTGGTGGTATAAATATCCTGGTGGTAACACAATGGACCTCTTTGGTCTAAGTGAGGTTGCAATTGCAGCCTGCCACTCCAACCTAACCTAACCCTAGCTTATGGCACCCATTCATGTTGTGCACAGTTTTATTTCCGACTTCGAAGGGCGGATTAAGAAGCTTTTCCAAGACATTTTGTACGATTGGAGGTATTGGTGCCTCGAAAAACTGTTGGTTTTGCTGACTCGAACCTGTCTCCAGCCCAATTAAACGACAAGAGGCACTCTAGCACTTGGATACATACTCGTATCAAATCCTGAATCTACCACGAAGAGATGACGCAGTAGAGAAAGACAACGACTTAAGTAGCGCACGCAAGTATGTAAAAGGAGGCCTAAACAATCTTGACGTGTGAAACTGCAGTCTAACACCATTCATGTTGAAGACGATAGAGAAAGTAGTAGATACTTATATTTCAACATTGGTAACTCGGATCCCTCGCATCACCGTCAGCATGGCTTCAACATGGATACAAAAACACAATACCGGGTAGAAGCTCCTTTAGTCAGCGTGAAGTCCTACTAATATTATAAAAGTGAAACGTTGTCCGTTTGGTTGTTTGTTCCTCTGTAACACGAAAACTACGGAGCCAATCAACTTCTAGTTTTGGACCCAGAGTGGCTGTACCTCGGGTCAAAGTATAGGCTACTTTTGGTTATTAAAGTGTAACTTCGCAAATTATAGGTGGGCGAAGCCGCGGGTATAAGCTAGTCCTTTATAAGTCTATCTCGACTTTAATGGACGGCGTCTTTTCGGAAGACGTTGACATTCCTCACTCCCTCAGTCTCTCTTATCACTCTAGTGCCTTTCAAGTCAACGTCAACTGTACGGCTGAAGAACAGAGCAGATTGTAGGAATGTTGACCATGCCAAAGCACCTATATCTGTCTTTCGTTGAACACCTGATCCACATTGATGCTCTGTCGAAAGCTGGTCTAATATTTAGCGAATCCTTGATCTTAAGAGATCAAATGTGTTAATTCGATCTAAACTAACTAACGTCATAATAGAGCACTGCATCTTATTTGCAACTTTTGCAAGGATTTCTTTAGGAGCTGCAGGGGCTTAGCAGCGGAAGAATCCATCGTACACATCATCTGCTCGCGTGTAACCGTTGCCAACATCAGAACAACCAGCGATCTAAATAATTTGAACTCTGCCTAATAACCGATCTTAACTGATATTTGTACCTAGGGAACCTAAATGGTTTAAGGAGTAGATTGGAGTTTCAAGGAAGATAGGTAGAGGTGGGGATTCAACATGAACCCAAGTAGTACTAGATGTACCTTTTTGTTACCACGACTCGTGTAACCTGGCTGGTGATATGTGTTGTCGAGGATGTGAGACAGTCGGTGCCTAGATCCAGCCCGTGGAGTTAAGAAAGTTGTTTAGATCCCGTATTTTGGTTAAGAGTGCGCAGTCTGGCGCTTGTTAGTGCAAGACATTTGCAGAGGAAATGGGGAGTTTCCTTCTCATTTTCGTTTCTGGGGGCGGTATAGAATACCTAGTTTGGCCGCATGTTCTCCAATTGGTCAATGCCCCTTGATTATCGCTGTGATTCTGGCGATATCTGGGCGGGTTGTGTTTATTAGGTCTTTTGTTCTACTCTTATCGTAGGCCGGCCATATCTTCCTCGATATGGCGCAGTTGGTTAACCCCCTCCGTTGGAGGTTTGCCTTCTGCAGGAAGTGTGAGTAGATTTGTCATTTAGCCGTGTAAAGCTGAGCTCTGCCTGGCCAGTTCATCTGCACGCTAATTTTCTTCTATGTCACTGTGCCCTGGAACCCAGAACAGTGTGACTCTGAAGCATTCACCAAAGTGGGCAAGCTCGTCCCGGCACACTTGCACTAGTTTGGAGGATATGGTAGCCGAGTCAATAGCTTTGATAGCGGCTTGGCTATCTATGAGGATAACAATGATTTGTTTGTGCGTCGTGTGACTCCCGAGTTACTTGCCAGCCTCTCGGATTGCCAGTAGTTTCGCTTGGAAAACGCTGGCAAAATTCGACAGAGACCAGCCCCCATACCACAGTTCATCTTTGATCCGTCAGTGTAGAGTTTCAAAGGCAAGAACATATAGTGGTATCACAATGGACCTGCTCAACATGCAGTAGTATCAGCATGAAAATCGACGGTGCTAACCACACTTAGGACTATCGGCAGGTAAAACTTCAAAGAAGTAAAGGCGTTCATAAACGTCGGGGCAAATGGAAACTCCTTTAGTGAAAATCAGGACAAGAATAGAAAGCTCGTAACACAAAGGACAAAGATGATGCTCAACGGAACACTAATCCTGGCAATTCTATATACGATAAGCAGAGCAGTCCTATTTCGATCCTATTTGCGAGAGGAATGAATGGAGGAGGAGATATAACAACTATATTTGGCGAAATCTTGGATCTATCTGCGAAAATCCTATTGCATTCCCTACCCGTCTTAGAAAAGTATAGGGAAACTCGACCGTTAATCTGCACAATTGCCTTATTTCTGGAACCAGATTTTTGAAACAGACTAGAGT
The DNA here is from genome assembly GCA_951813785.1 of Criorhina ranunculi. Taxonomy (NCBI): domain Eukaryota; kingdom Metazoa; phylum Arthropoda; class Insecta; order Diptera; family Syrphidae; genus Criorhina; species Criorhina ranunculi. The sequence continues at coordinate 9,432,967 of OX638385.1, forward strand.
CATTTCTCGTGCAAGATATCAAGGGCTGGTCGATACAACGTTGTAAGCAGAGCCAGCCATAACGGTAAAAGCTCCGATGAAAGTCATTCTTTGCGAAAATAGTAGTCAGGTTTGTTTAATCAGGCAAGCATGCATCTAAACGATTTCTGTGGAAGCTGCACGAATAAAGAGGAAACTATTCCCAACCTTCTTTGTAGCTGTCCAGTTCTAGTATTATACAACGACTTTCCATGACTTTCCGCAAGATTCCCGGTGATAACTGTTCGCATTCCTGTCGAATATTTTCCTTAAGGGCTGCGATTGTCTGAGGCTTGTTGGCATAAATCCGCGACTTCAAGTAGCCCCAAAGAAAGAAGTCTGGGATGGTTTAATCGGGCGATCTTGCTGGCCATGCCAAATCGCCAAAACGGGAGATTACGCGACCAGGAAAAGCTTCCTTCACAATATCCATTGTGGCTCGTGCTGTGTGAATTAACTATTTGTTTCCGACTTATTCGAAAAAAAACAATTATTCACTTTCTTGGATATCGACCGCTTTATTGTATGTCCGCTTATTAACTAACTTAATGACAATTCTCTACTTCACTATTTTTACTCTACCTTGCTAACTCAGCTAAATTTGATTTGCGCGTGGCGACTCATTATGGGATACCGGGTCCCGTTACACAATTCACCGGTTCAGTGTTATCATGCTGCGCGTGCACCGATGCACATTGACCTTGATGAGTGTGGGAAAATGAATTCAACTATTGGAGTGAAAAAATGGAATGGCTCGTGTTCCGTATGGGATATGTAACCTCTCCCCCGTTAAATTGAAAATTCTCCTGAATTTTATTTCGTTTCGGAATTTCGCTATCGCAATTTTTTATTGACAGTTTTAGCTTTTTATTTTTCTTCGTTAGGATTATTATTGAGACAATTATTACGATTATAATTATAAGCATAGTTGAGTTAGCAATGTATTGAATATTCTTATGAAATTTAAGTAATTTAATGTGTTCCAGGTTTACAAAATTTTTAACAACAATATCTTCGTAATTTAATTGTTTTGTAAAATTATAGGTTACATCTTCAGTATAGAAAAATCTGTCTGTGAATTCTAAATTATTGTTACTAAATGTTTCGTTTAATATTTCAATTGCACAATTGTTAATAGTGACCAAATAATTTCCATTTAATTTTATTTTTCTATCGTCACATTGGTTTATTATTTTTACGTTTTGCATATTCTTACAAATTATAGTACTATCATCTAATTTCTTGATTTCTGTTACTTTATTTTCTTTTATCTTACAATTATTTTCTGTAATACAATTATTTATTTGTTCTAATTCATCTTTGTATTGGATTTTATTATCGTACTTATATTTTATTCCATTAATTTCTACCATATATTGATCGTTTATTATTATTTCCATCATATTTTTTGTAGGTATTGCTGTAATTAGCTTATAGTCTACAAGTTTATACGAGTGTGGTATTTTTAATGCTAGGATCAATCTATCTTTATCATATTTCAATAGTCCTATCTTTACATTTTTCAATTTGTAGACATCTAGTTCTGTCTCTCTAATTTCTACTGCTGTTAACAGGCTCGGGTGTACTAATCCCTGCTTTACTAATGCTATGCTATCTAGAATTTGATCGAGTTTTTCTTTTAATATTTTTAACTTCAATATTTGATCTGTTTTTAGCTGTTGTAGTATAATTCGTTTTTCATTAGCTGTTAATTCTCCGTATGCTTGGCTTAATTGCTTCCTGTCAGTTTCTATGATATTTTTTAGACTAGTTATTGTTTCACTAAAATGAGAGTTAATTTCAATTTGCTTATTCAGGTTATTGAGGGCGTTATCATTATTTTCTTCGACTACTTTCATATGATCTGTTATTTCTAGTCGGTCGTCGTCGTCCATGGTTCCGAATAACCATTTTTCTGCTGTTCCTATAAAATTCACTAGCCCTCTTTTCTGTCTAACGGTTTTCCCTGGTTCTATTGCTGTTATTTTCGCATATATCGTTTCTAGCTGCTTTCTTATTGTTGGGTCATTGCCTACATGTAGTCTTTGTATGTTGTCTTCGATGGAGTTAATGGTTTGTCTTAATTCGTTCGTATTTATAATGTGTACTATCGTTTTCGTGTCCTGTACTATCTCTGTTTGTCCCATGTTAATTTCGACGTATCCGTTGTCTGTTGTAATCCTATCAATCGTTAGCGTTGCTGTTGCTTGTCCCGTCGCTAGTATCGTCAGTATGAGAACCGCTGATGTCGTCACCTGCAAACATACGAGGTCTCTTAAGATTCATTGGATGTTCCCTATCTATTTGTTTTAATCTATACCTAGGTTCATTTTTATAATAGTTTCTTTTATAGTTCTTAACTGGAGCCACTTTTCTTTTTTCCTGATAACTTTCCCTATTCTGATTTAGTTTTTGAGTTCGTTTTTCTTTCTGTGTCTGTATGTTCTTAGCTAAACTTGCAAGATCTGCGAACATAGCTTCTTCAGGCGTCATCTTAATAGTGCAATGATATCTATTGTTATATTTCTTTACTGCTCTATGTACTCTTTGGATAAGTGTTAAGTCTACATTCCTCATAGCTACTAGTATTTCTTGTAACGTAGAATGGAACCTCTCTATGTCACTATTGCCTGTGTGGGTGTTGGGTTTAGTTAGGTGGAGTTCGACTTCCTGTTCTCTTAGAAATTCTTTCAAATGCTCTGACTTAAATTCATTGTCTGTTATGATTTTTGATGGTTTACCGAATTTGGAGAAATGCTCCTCTAGCGTTTCTATCTTTTTTGTCCAATTCCTGTTTGGCAAAAAGTAAGCATATGCTTTCTTTGTGAGCTTATCAATAAGAGTTAAGAATGGGTGTTTTCTAAAGTAATAGATATCCATATGAATAATTTCATTGGGCCTACTTGGCGTTTGACTAAGTTCGTATTTAAGTTTTATCGGTTTACGTTCGTATTTGGTTTCTAGGCATGTTTTGCAATTATTTATTATTCTGGTAATTTCTTTAATTAGATGGGGAAAGTATATTTCATTCTTCAAGCTGTGGTAAGTTTCAATTATCCCGCTATGGGCACTTTCTCGGGTGTGGTATAAAGAAATTTGTTTATGCGCTTCTTCCAATGTCTTTATTTCTCTTGCTCTTAACGTGGTTTTTATAAATTTAATTTGGTTGTTATGTCCGAAAAGTTCTATCAATAATTGTTGTATTTTGTTAAACTCATGATAGGAGAGTTCAGTATAGATCCCGATGAGGCCTGGTTTTATAAACCTTCTCAGTACGTCTGTCCAATAATCTTTTTCTTTTGTCATGTCGACGAATATTATGCGTCTATTGTGTAGTATTTCTATTTCCTTATCAGCGTCATTAGTTAGTATAATTTGTGTTTTGTACTTATTTACGATTGTTTCTTTTATTTGAATGTGGTCCAGTTGCTGCTCCTCTTGCGAATGTGTTGTTGCATTGTCTGACAAATTGTTAATTGACTGAGTGTCGCCAACTTCTTTTTCTTGGTTATTTTCAGGAATCCTGCTTAGGAAGTCTGCTACCTTGTTCTCCTTGCCTTTCAGGTATTCTATGTCGAATTGGTATTCCTGTAACTTGAGTAGCCATCTCTGCGTTCGCTGGCTAAATTCTTTTCCTGAATATTTTTTGTTTAAATATTTTATCGGTAAATGGTCTGTAATAATTTGAAATCGCTTCCCCCATAAGTACGGCCTAAAGTACGTTACTGCCCATACGATCGCCAAGAACTCTTTGTCTGTTACAGAGTAGTTCTTTTCGTGATCGTTGAGGGATCTCGATGCGTAACACACGGGTTGTCCCTCTTGCGTTAATACCGCTCCGATTGCGTAATTGCTTGCATCGGTAAATAGTGTGAACCTTTTAGTGAAATCGGGGAATTTTAAAATGGGGTGTTTTATTATGTTTAATTTCAATGTCTCAAAAGCCTGAATGTATTCTGGGTCATTTATGTTTATTCTCTTATCTTTTTTTAAATATTTTATCATTGGATTAGCGATTTTTGCATAATCCTTCACGAATTTCCTGTAGTAACCTGTAGCTCCTAAAAACCCTTTTAGCTGTTTCTCGGTTTTAGGCAGAGGGTATTCCTCGATGCATTTGATCTTGATCGGGTTAGGTTTCATTCCTTCGGCTGTCAAGATATGACCTAAGAACTCGGTATTTTTCTTCATAAAGGAACATTTGTCGAACTGTACTTTAAGATTATGTTCGGCCAATATACTGAATATTATTTTTAGAGAGTTAATGTGTTCTCGTAGACTTGTTGAGAATATCAAGATGTCGTCAAGGTAAACGACACATATTTTATTTATATAGTCTCTGAGTATGTTGTTCATCAACCGTTGGAATGTTGCCGGTGCATTTTTGAGCCCGAACGGCATTCGAAGGTATTCATACAGTCCACAAGGCGTGATAAACGCTGTTTTTGGGATATCATTTGGGTTTACCTTAATTTGATGGTACCCTTTCGCAAGATCCAAGGACGAGAAGTACTGCGCTTTGCCCAGTTTATCTAGTATGCCCTCAATGTTCGGTAATGGGTGTTTGTCGTCGATCGTTATCTCGTTAAGTTTTCGATAATCTACGCAAAGTCGGAACTTCTGCTTTCCCGAGTTATCCATTTTTTTCTTCACGACCACAACTGGCGAGGCATATCTGCTGTTAGACTTTCGAATAATACCTTGTTCCTCCATTTCTTTTATCTGTCGCCGTACTTCCTCTTCATGCTGTGGAGGAAGCCTATATAGCTTGGCATTGATCTGCTGATCTGTCGTTGTTCGAATTTCGTGCGTTATTGTGTCCGTATTAGTTAATAGATCGCCGTCCTGGTATATTAAATTCTTGAATTGGCGTAATAAGGTTGCCATTTCTTTCTTTTCTTCTCCGTTCAAATGAGTAAGGTCCACTTCTTTTCCAGTTGAAAGTTCGAAGCAATCCAAAGTTGTTTCGTTGTCTACTGAATAGAGTGGTATCTTGGTACCGTTTTGTAATACGAGACATTTATTGTTAAAGTCGAGTGTTTTCGCAATTTTGCTTAACAAGTCCATTCCTATTAGTATGTCATAAGGCTTATCACCTAGATCTCTCTTGTACCATCTGGTAGCTCCCTTTTGATCGCAGTTAAATTCTGTTGGTATTTTAGTTATAATCCTATCTACCATTTCTGTCGTCGTTTTATTGATTGTTTGGAGTTTTAAATTAATTCTTTCGTAAATTTTGAAATTACTACAATCTACCCTACTTGAATTTATTATGCTCATAGTTGAGCCCGTATCGATTAGTCCTCTATGTTTTCGTCCGTCAATAGTCACGTCCATAAATATTTTATTTCCGAGGCCTAGTTTAGAAAAAACTCGGGTTCGATATTATGGACCTCCTCTGTTCGACTACCAGCCTGCTCCCTACCTGTTAGGTTATCGTATGCCAATTGTCCTATCTCCATAGACTCTGGCTGACGTTGGGCATTCCGGAGTTGACCGGATGGATTAAAAACTGGTTGTCTAAAATTTCCTGAATTTCGGTGTTGACCTGATCTACCTGGTTGGGAATAATAATTATGCCTATACTGTTCTGAATCTCCTCTATAGCGATAATTATTGTTATAATGACGTTGATTCTGATTAGGATAGTAGTTATTGTGTGGGACATTATTTTGGTGCTTACGAGAAGAAACATTATTATCTGATCTGTTAGGTTTTGTATTTTGTGTAGGTTTTCGATCGTGAGTCATAAAATCTTTATCTAAGTTGTGGTGATCATACCCGATGTATGTGTATAAAATTTCTTTTATCTCATGCAAATCAAATTTATCTTTTATTTCTCTAGATAGGTTACCTGAAGTTAATTGCTTTATTCTATTTATCAAAAGTATATAAAATGTTTTTTTTGACTCTACAGGGTTGGTTTCATATGTGGAAAATGTGTTAATTTCTTGGATAATAACTTCTAGTTTACAATTTAAATCATCAATCGAACTTACTCTTAAATTAGATATTCTTCGAGAGATATCTTTGTAGTTGCACGCCGGTCTGAAGTGCTGCTTGAACAGGTTCTTTGCTTCGTCCCAGCTTTGCGGATGGTTGTTAAGTAGGAGTTCCTTTGCTCTTCCTGTGATCTTCGAATTATAGATGGCTTGCCATAGTTCTGCTTGACGTGAGGCGTCCACTGCGCTAAGATGGGTTCCCACGACGTTGATGAATTGTGTAAGCTGGTTTTTGTCTCCATCAAATTCTTTTATATAGGCGATCTCTTTCATTAGAGTCACCGCTCTACTTGGTCGAATTTGGTTATTTTGGTTGTTCGTGTGGAGTGCGACGAGTGCCTCCAGTGCTGCTGACATGCGTTCCATTACTTCGCGTTCCATATTTTCTTGTTCAATTACAAGTTTCCAAAACTTGTCGATTTTATTTTTACGTGGAATTTTTGAGTTAATAAGATTAGTTCTTTTCACTAGCGCGAGTTCTGTTCACTGATTTTTAGTGGTTTCTCCCGACACTGTTCGGACTTGCGGTGATACGTAATTATTTCGTATCTTAATCACTGATTTTTAGTGACTTTTTCGACACTTTATTGATACGTATTCTATCACTGGTTCTTAGTGATTTTAATATATTTTACACTTTATTGTTGCGTATTTTGCCACTGATTACTTGACACTATTTTAAAAAAAAAACCGGTCACGATGACTTGGTTCGTTCTCTTTTGGATCCCTCAAATATAGTGGAATCCTACCGACTGCGCCAATTAACTATTTGTTTCCGACTTATTCGAAAAAAAACAATTATTCACTTTCTTGGATATCGACCGCTTTATTGTATGTCCGCTTATTAACTAACTTAATGACAATTCTCTACTTCACTATTTTTACTCTACCTTGCTAACTCAGCTAAATTTGATTTGCGCGTGGCGACTCATTATGGGATACCGGGTCCCGTTACACAATTCACCGGTTCAGTGTTATCATGCTGCGCGTGCACCGATGCACATTGACCTTGATGAGTGTGGGAAAATGAATTCAACTATTGGAGTGAAAAAATGGAATGGCTCGTGTTCCGTATGGGATATGTAACCTGTGTGCGGTTGCACCGTCTTGTTGAAACCACATGTTCACCAAGCCCCGTTCATCCAATTCTGGCAGTAAGAAGTCGGTTATCATGGTAGCGTTTGCTAGTAAAAGTGACCGTATTGCGACATCGGCAGCCACAACCGAGATATTCTCGGCTGAACGACCAGTCCGGTGGCGGCCACGTCCTGCATGGTCTTTTGTGGTTCCAGTCTGTTCGAGTCGAGTAGCTAAGCGCCGGAATGTTTGCCCAGTTGGCGCGACACGATTAGGAAATCGACGTCGAAATTCACGCTGCGCCAACACCACCGACTGATTATTGGTCAAAAAAATCGACACAATTATTCCACGCACTTGCGGAGTATAGCGCTCCATTGCTTGTCTGTTTGTATACTGCAGCTGTCTAGTTCACAAATGTCAAATATAATTGACGAACGACGCCGTTTGCAAAAATTATAACATCTTCCGATAGAGTGATTCAATTTGCGCCACCTTGTACTACTTCTGTTCAGTTCAATGGATCATTGGGGTAGGTATTGGTAGAATCAGTTAATTCAGCTTACTTCCTCTAGCTCCCATGAAACACTTTTTTGATGTCCAAATTTAATATTAAATTGTTTGTAAGTCCCAAAGAAAACACTAGTAATTGATGCGTGGAACTTGCCCTTTAGAAAAGAAGTCAAACTCACACTCGTAATTAATAAATTTTCAAAAGAAAACTTGTTGACACGGGTCATCAAAACGTGATTGCATTACCAACGAGACTCCTAGCAATCTCATCAATAATTCTTCCCTCCAATAATCACACCTGTAAAATGTAAATACATACATTTTAATATTCATTAAATAAATTGCAGACGCAAATCATGCTACGTGTATTTTACACCCTGTCATAACTCATTGTGTTATGTTACCGTTGACGAGGATACAAACGTATGTAACCAAGCAAAGCCACCAAAAATTTAACCACTCGTTTATGCAGACAGACACAGTAATTACGGATTTAAATGTATAAGTAATCGGCTGTAGGACGGATATAAAAAAAATCGATTGGATGTACTTTTTATAATTTAAAATTTGATTATAAAATGGCGCCTCAAACATATGTACTTTCATATATACGGTGGGAACTTTGGAAACTTTGTTGAGCATAGCTGTTGGTGTTTATCGATAGAAATATCCATCAACATCGCTGATCTTCTCGATTGGATTCGTAGAATTGTATTCAAAGAAGTATGTAGACGACCAGGAAACCATTTTGACCTCTTGTCGGCGACTGGGAAAGCTTTCCCCTGCAAGAACGCTTTTGCAAGGATCTCTGCTAAGTCTATTTCAGTATTGAAAATGAACATAAGTTCACAAGAAATATAGTCGTTTCATGGTGGTCTATCTCGCTCTTTCCCTCTTTTCCACTTCGCCGAATCGGTATCCGAACTTATCACATGTGTCCGAAAGAAATTGGAACGACACCCTAACCCAGACCTCGTCTTAGGCTAAAGAGCCTCTAATATCGGCCTTATCTAGGAATCAAGGTTGAAGTTAGTGCTCCGGCTACAGGAATTACGAAGAATGTTAAGGTAAAACCAGAGCATGTACCTACATGTCTTTTAGACTTCAATTCCTGGGCCCTCTTGATGACAAAACAACTAGGGTAGCACCGGAGTATCTACTATACAATGACAAAGAGCCCCACCCACGAACTTAAGAAGAAGAAAAAAAAAAAAAAAAACGGTCATGGTGGCCATGCGCAGAAAGGAGGAGTTTGTGGCGGGGTGCGACACTAATGCGCACCATGACTTATGGGGTAGGTATTGTAGACAACATTCTAGAAGCGAGTTTTGCCTCTCAGAATCTGTACCCTGTGATGAAGGAATTAAAAATAACTGAATTACGCATTTGCTAGACCTTGCCAGCTTAGGAGCGCCATTGGTGGATCTCTGACTTTACTTGAAGATCGCCAGAGTAAGCTTAAAGTTAAAGCTTTATAGAACGGAGGTCAGAAAATTTGCGTTTGGAACAGTTTTTGTCGGAAGATCAACGACAGGACGGATTCAGAAAGTCGCAGAATCGGACAGCGACAGTTGTTTTCACAGCTGTTCGCTTATTTCCAATTGTATCTACGACCAATTCACACTTGGGTGATATTTTTCTTGCACAACTTCAGAATGGACAGTCCTAAGAGGATCAAGGTCTAGCTTAGCACGAATGGAAGGAACCTACAGTTCTTATGATTTATTCCGAATGACGGGTTGAAAAGCTTTTTCATGATGAATTATACTCTCGGAGGTTAGTTTTGGTTTGGTTTTGCAGATCCGTGATCCTGTGTCAACTCGCTTAGCAGTCAAACGCACTTATCACTACGCAGTCTTGCATTGAGAATCAGACTGGAATGATGGATTTCACTGGTCCTATTTAAGAACTAGAAGGAAACTCAAGAGCTTTACCCGTACCGTTTGAAAGTGAAACCACTTGTGCTGTTTAGGACTGCGGCTACATAGGCAAAGGACTATCGTTTATATCTTCATAAGATAGGTAATCAGTTTGGATCAGTTAAGAATTATTCTCTGCTGTAGCATCCAGGGAAGCTGTGGGACTACTTTCAGTGTAAATCACTAAACAATGTTAAGGGGCCAATGGAATTAGATCCTTTCAAGTCGAAGTTACTATTAAGACATCTCCCAATGTATGTACAAACGTAATTGCCTCGTTCTAGGCAGACTTACACAGAAACTAGGGAGTGCCAGCTATGAATTCTGCAGAGGCTACAGAGGCTAGAAGAAGGAAGTTCTCTTGCGCATAAGACAACACAAGGTCCACTCTATAAGGAGAATGCTTCTTTAAAAATCTAAACCAACTCTACACTGCTATTGAACTGAGGCTTTATCAACAGTAAAGTAAAGTTCCATGAGTAGATGACCTACCTTATAGTGGAATCACACTTATTGGTGTCTCTTCAATCTCAATCTGGTAGGACATTAGAGGTGTCCACAGATTTGGTTCTAAGACTCAAAGACTCCAGTATCAGCGCCCATGTCCATCTTCAATCCGTTCATATACTGGCTTAGGCTCTGGGAATAGAAAGATATTTGATCCTTACAACAAACCATGTATCAAAGCTACTAAACTAGTCCAGTCGGTGAGTTCATTAAGTACCTCTGGGGATCTTCGCAGGTCACTCAATTTGATATATGATCACCATATACCCTTTACAAAGGCGTGAGAGCTCGACGGTTGCCTCTCAGCACAGCCTAGTCTGCAGCCTACTTGATGATACATGTCAAAAGAAGTCTTTCACTAGCAAATCACACTCATAAAGGGTGTGTCTTTGATGTTCAGGGTTGCCAATAAGCCAGATATCTACCCGTGTGATTTAAATTTTCCCACTTCACCTCAGTCATTCAAGTTCGAAGAAGCCAGCGACCCTTAGAAGGTCTGAACCTGAACTAATGCCGCTTTCCATCCTTTACGCTGCTTCCAGTTTACCAGACCAAGGTTTTTGGCGTCCGCGATTGCCTGATCTTTAAACCGGAGGTTCGGTCTTCGTCTTCTTCGTGAACCAGGTGGCTGGGATTCAAAGATCCTCTTAGTTGGAGCACTTTCGTCCATTAGCTCGATGTGGCCGAGCCATTGCAGTCGACGGATTTTTGCCTTCCGGACTACATCCATATCTTTGTACAGCTCGCAGAGCTCACTGTTATATCTGCTCTTCCATTCGCCCTCCTCGCAGACTGGACCAAATATTCGACGTAGAATTTTTCTTTCAAAGAATCCCAAGATCTGCTCCGCTGTCTTACTTATCGTCCAGCATTCAGCTCCATAAAGCAGGACTGACAAGATCAGGGTCTTGTAGAGCATGATTTTGGATCTTCGTGTTAGGAGTTTGGACCCCGCGTCATGTAATTATATGAAACGACACCTCATTCCTATTGAAATACCAAGTATCGATCAGTATCTCAGCGGAACTGAACGTGTCCATACTCACCGAGTGTATTCCAGGTGGAAGTACTTGCGATTGGAGAGGCTTGCAAGATACCAGATCCTAGCTTTACAACCAAAAACAACACCCAAAACTGCCATCCAAAAGCTCCATTCACGCACTAATTGCCCCATTCAATATCACTCTTTTCTGGGTTCCTTGCCATATCAACATGGAGAAGCATGAGAGAGCCGACGCACTACCCGGATGTGATTCAACCTTTGATGGTTCACTTGCGGAGTTAGTCTGTCCCAATATGTCTCAATAGATATTTCATGTCGCATAGCCAAACTAATAATAGTACCATGTCCCCCGATTGGACTTTCTAAGGAATTAATACTCCCGCACTTTCTCTCAGTTGCCAACTGTCGTTGAAACAGCCTAGAAAACATTGCCAGATTCAGACAAATTTAGCCGATCTGTAATACTAAGAGGACGCATGACCTAATCTACAGAACCCACACGGAGACAGCAATAATAATTGTAGCAATTAGCACAGGTCACTGACCAGTTAGCTGACACTCTGCCAAGTTAGGGATCCCCTTTAAGACTCATTGCGATAGCTGCAACAATACCTATTCCACTTTCTCTGTGACCAGCCATCAACAGCCAGGTCGAGGTATCAAAATGACACACTAGTGTTGCTTGTGTTTCTGGTAGGCCAACTTCTTCTACCAACTTACCCACGTGTCATCAAAAGCCGTTCTAGGCTGCTTCAATACTCTCCAGGACCTCTCAAAGCGAAATAAAGTCAAGCTCTGGTGGGTACCAGGACACAGAGGAATTTAATGCAACGAAATTGCAGATCAACTTGCCTGGATAGGGTCTTCAGAAAGGTACATAGGTGCCGAACCCTTCTGTGGCATCCCTACTTCATATTCTATTGGAACAACACTCAGACAGGCTAAAAAGGACTATCCGACCCCTGAACAAATCCACTAAAAAAATATTCTCAACCATAAAAGGGACTTGCCGGCTTCCTCATCGGTCACTGTAGCCTCAGATATCACCTACATAACCTAAATATAGTTCAGGAATCTGCATGCCGACTTTGCTTAGAGGAAGACGAATCAGCAAAACACGTGGCTGTCTGCAGAGTCAGGAAGCGCTTTCTCCATAAGGAATTCCTAACACCAGAGGATCTTCGTAACGCCTCGACTGGTGATATTCTCAACTTCATTAGGAAGATAGAAAATCTCCTTGTCTAACTGGCTCCAGGCACAATAGATCTTTTAGGTCGCAGAGCCTTACTAATAATAATAATAATACCCATGTGTCATGCCTACTTTCAAAAACACTACCAAATATAGGGATTTCTGTCTGAAGTCGTACAACACGAATGTGGAATGATCCAAGTACTACGAACTCGCAAGCATTTGAAACGAAGGTGCATCACTATCTCCTTCGTCTCTTCTCTAATTTTGCTCAAGTTTAAGGGTATTGATAAACACTTTAGCGCGCTTTTTGTAAAAATAAAACAAATATAGTTGCGGTATTTTTTAAATGTCTCCAATGGTTTTCGAAAACAGTAGGTTAGGTATATATATAAAAATGAATTGTTGTCGTGTTCGTACGCGCATAACTCGGATAAACATCATCCGATTTGCATGGGGTTTTTTTTTGTTGGATTCGTATTGAACCAGATAAAGACACAACGGAACCGAAAATTGAAAAATTCGACCGTGAAAACCCAAAATTGCATAATTTCAGGGGTGAATTGTCGACTTTCGAAAGAGATATCAATAATTTAATCAATTTTTGGCGGCACGAAGTTCGCCGGGGCAGCTAGTTTAAAATAAAATAAAATTCATGTTCCACCGACGGTCTATTGCAAAAGGTTTTCTGTTCAATACTGTCTCGATCTATTTCGAACTTAGTTAACTGCACTTCAAGGCACTTAGTAAGTTTATTTTAGTTCAAAAAACTATTTATTATGAGCCTACTAAGATATTTATATGTATAATAGGAAAATATCTTTTCACTATAGGTGCGTCACCCGCTTCTAAATTTGGAATAAATTGAAATATGTATTCAAAAGTAGGTATCACTTGAAGGAAGGCCATTTTTCAATGAAAGAAAGGTCAAAGTTATTCTCCTCGTAGTAAAGCGATTGTACGTCAGAAATGAAAGCACGGTTGAAGGACTGAATAAGCTTTCACTCGCATTTCTTTTGCCTGTAAATATATACCAAGTATCTACATAACTTATGTATGTAGTAGCTTTATAGTAGTAAAAATGAGAATGAAAGGAGACATGTAAAAAGAACAAGAATAACTAATGGATTGGTCAAGGTTGAATAAAATATACACTTTTCACATCAATTAATAATTATTCGATCAATTAAAACAAAAAAAAATATAAAAAAAAATCACTTATATGTACGTAGGTAGTAAGTATGTATACATATGTAGATATAAGTCCAAAAACCAACCTTTGACTTTCTGATCCAGTCGAAGATGAATCACGTCTTCCGTCTTCGAGAAAATCTGAATTCGATGGCATATTACAATTTTCCTAAAGGAATAAAATTTCCTTTTTCCTAATGTTGTTCGATCGCCGGCGCTCTGGGAGAGTATCCTTTTTGGGTTTTGGTTTTTTTTTTTTTAAATATCTAACACACAATATGCACAATTTTATTGTATTATTTTATTACTATGTGTTTTACATATGGTGGATGACGTCACTAGCGCTTTTTTTTTGTATTTTTTTTTTATTTTTTCAAAACTCGACAGAAAATTAAAGAAAATACAAAATTTTCGACGATGATTCAAAGAAACGGATGACTTGGAACACAATTGTTGGGGCCAAATACTTTTGAAAACATGAATATAAAATTCGGAACCGGATGTGTACGAAAAGAAAAAAAAAAAAAATGAAACGGCCGACAACACTAAAACATTACCAAACGGATTTAAAAAATTATTTGAAATTCTGGAATAAAAATTTTCTGACAGCTTTTTCTTTTCACTTAAAAACCGTTAAAAGGATTTTTTATTTTTTTGTATTTATTTATTTTTTATTTTGTTGGAAAGTGGTTCAAAGTGATTTTCGGATTTTCACACGTCGTCTTTTGCCGGTTACACACGCGTTTCACCGGGAAATTAATATTTATTTCCAGAAGCCGAAAAGAGGTATCCAAATATTCAGAGCGAAAACGGTAAGTGGTAGGGTGTTGAGTAGTTTTCTTTTTTTAAATAATTTTTTATTTTTTTGGTTTTTGTGTATTAATTTTGAATTTATTTTCAAAGAAACACGTATAGTCCGCAAAGAAAAAAACGTGGAAAATCCAAAATGGCTGGCACAGGAATTTCTACTACTAACTCTCCTCTGTCGATTCAGTGATAACTCTCGAGTGTAGATGGTGAACGGGATGGGAAAAGAAATGTGCGTGAAAAGCGTCCTTTTTTCTTTTTTTTTTTTTCTTTAATGCGTCGACGTATGTATGGGGTAAGGAAAATTCGGATAGCAGACTGTGTGTGAAATTTGAAGAGGAAAATTGATTTGTAGTGGTTACCTAAATACAGAAAATCCTCTGTATAGTTGAAAAGAGAGAACATTTTCCCCTAAAATACGAATGGGAAAAGCGAAAGGAAAGAAAAACAAAACTCAACGAAAGTCTTGAATAGTTTAGTTTTCTACACGTTAGGTACAGAGAAAGTAGTACCTCACATGGGAAAATTGTATGTGTCCCGCTCCTAGTGTAGAAAACCTTTTTATTGATCCTATATACAAAAGAGGGGAAGGGAATCAGAAAAAAAAACAACCCTATGTGCCCTTATCGTTCTTTCACCCTTGTTAATGAAGGTAACCGTAGAACGCACATCATCATCATCATCATTGGCAGCAGCAGCAGCAGCAGGAGCAGGAGCAGCAGACCCACCATCGACCGGTGTGCCGTATGTTTTCTATGTCCGATCTGTGGATTTAGCGATTGTATGTAGGTATAGGACCTAACTTCTAAGAACTGGTTATCCTTTGTGTATTGTGAGTTCTATTTGCAAAAGGGATGCGGGACGGGATTGACGGGATTGAGAGGGCAAATTCTAGAACATTTGACGAGCAGAAGGATCAGGATTAATGGATGGGCTGGTTGTCGCGTTAGTTATTATGGATTGAAGAGAAGGTATACAATTTTTTTGTGTGTTGTATACTCCTATTCTATGAGGAACACTCATTTATGTATGCATACATATAAACATGTGTGCATAGAGAAATAATTTAGATCCCCAAAATAGTACGAATATGAAGGACTACCCCACTGTGTATGATCGTACAGTACGAGCAGATAATCCACATCTACAAGTCGATTAAACTAAAGGCACTGGAAAAGTTACCAAAATGAATGCCTTATGAACTTTAGCAAATATGTAACTGATATGACCAAAGCACAAAGAGTGCCATGCACTGGAAGACCATTGTGGCAACTCTTTACTTCCTCCCTCTAGATCTCTACATACATACATACATACATACATACATACATACAAGAAGTCGCAGAGAAGCATGCTTTCAGAATTAGCCCCACAAAACGGTGGAGACCGAATCCATATGGACATGCCAAGATAGCAACTATCTAGACTCTAGTGTCAATGCCGATTACTTCATCCCGTAGTTGCACTTTGAAGGACCCTTCTTATGGGTCCTTCCAAGCAGAGAATAGTAGGAGAACAACGAAGTGTCCAATGAGTCTCAATTCATTTACACCAACGGTTTAAAAATTCACATAGACAGAGGAGTGGGTTTTTTCTACGAGGAGCTAGGAGTAAGCAGCTCCATAAGACTCGCAGGTCACAGCAGCGTTTTTCAGATGGATGCTAACAAAATATCCCGGAAGGATATCACTATTTACATTGACAGCGAGCAGCAAAAGTGTTGTCGCGAGGAGCTTAGGGTTCTTGGCACCTAGCACAATATAAAGGGTCTTTCGTTAATCGCGCCGATCTTTAAATTTAAATAAAACAAAGTTTGCGTGAGATATCATCGTTCAAATGTCCGCCGCGGCTTCTCTGGAACGCGCGCATCCTAAATGTACAATTTCCCATGACTCTCGCGCATAAACCAGGCTGAATTTGACCGATGGCATGGGTTATGTTGGCTTTGAGGGCCGCTGTGGTTTGTGGCTTCGCATAGACCTGCGACTTCAGAAAACCCCACAAGAAAAAGTCTAACGGGGTCAAATCGCATGATCTCGGTGGCCAGTTCACATCACCTCCACGTGAGATGACCATGTCCTCGAATCGCTCATGCAGAATTTCCAATGTGGTGTGAGCTGTGGGGCTGTCCTGTTGAAACCACATGTCGTTGGTGTCCATATCATCCAATTCAGGCCAAAAGAAGTTGGTAATCATCGACCTATAGCGCTCGCCGTTGCCGGTGACGGCCTGGCCAACGTCGTTCTCAAAGAAATATGGACCGATGACGTCGCCAGCCCAAAATCCACACCAAACAGTGACTTTTTCGGGATGCATTGGACGCTCTTGGATCTCATGTGGTATCGTCCCAAATTCGACAATTTTGTTTGTTGACGTATCCATTCATCCAGAAATGGGCCTCATCGCTGAAGATGATTTTTCGATGAAAATTAGGGTCAGTTTCCAATAAAACAATTTTATTATTTGCACGTGTTGTTGAAGGCAATATCCGTCTATGGATAGACTGAATAAATGACAGCCAATTTGACAGATGTAGCTTCAACAATGGCACGCATGGTAATGTGTACGAGCACAATGCGTACCCGAGGCTGTTTCTTCGATTATGTAGGAAGAGTCTGGCGATACATCTTTAGCCTAATATATGTTTATGTACCTACTCTTCTTGTTAATCAATCTTTAACTTAATTTGAACAGTTAAAAGGGACGTCTCTCAAGATGAGCTTGGAAGCGAATTTTGAAACTTTGCATATTTCCCTGATGTTTTAGTTGATGGCTCAGCAGTCCTTTTCGGATTTCAATCGTTCTCATCTAGCTTTTGCTTTTGTTCGTTTTTGTAATAATTTTGTTACTAGGTACTACATGGTTAGGTTAGGTTGAAGTGGCTAGTACAACATGGATCTTGGGGAGATTTTCCTTACTTACTCGTTTAACCAACTGGAGCTTCTGATGAAACGTAGGAGGTTTCTGACATCCTTGTTTATCAGATCGCCTATGTAGAAGAATTCCCCTAAGTGAATTTTTCTTTTGTGAGAAAAGAGCTGGGCTAGTTTCTTCCTCCTCTTTGTCCATGCAGCTTCCTCAAAAACCTTTTGAATTTACGTCTAGCCTTGTGGTGCTGATATGCAATTTGTTGAGAGAAATTCAATTCTTAGAGCGTTTACCGAATCTGTTTCGTCGTTGGACTGCCGCAAGGATTGAGGTTGGGACTTTATTTCATTGCACCGATCGGTATACCCAAGGTGCCTTTATTTGGAAGCATGAGTATAGTTGTCCTATGTCTGGCGTGTAATTTATAAATGAAATGCGGGACTTAGGTCTTACACTATCTATTACATCACTATCATTTTAAATTTATTAAAATGCGAACAAAAATTCTCCGAGACCTTCTATTCCAGACTGTGAAATGCATTCCATCCGTCGCCAGTGCTGTCTTAATTTAAGGCTTTCGATCGAATCAAAAGACCTCTGCTTGGGTTGTTAAAATTAAGACTCGTTCATCACTAAGGTTTGTTAATTCATGATTGACATGTAAATTCAAATTCGCCTCCTCCTTCCTCAGAAATTTATACGAAATTTAATATAGACTCTACGTCGATCTGCTATAGCGGCGTACCTATGTGCTTATCCGTGTATACTTACTGATTTATCAGGCCAGCGACCCTTGGAGGGTCTGAGCCTGAACTAATGCCGCTTTCCATCTTTTACGCTGCTTCCAGTTTACTAGACCAAGGTTTCTGGCATCCGCGATTTCCTGATCTTTAAACCGGAGGTTCGGTCTTCCTCTTCTTCGTGGCTGGGATTCGAAGATCCTTTTAGCTGGAGCATTCTCGTCCATTCGCTCGATGTGGCCGAGCCATTGGAGTCGACGGATTTTTGCCTTCCGGACTACATCCACATCTTTGTGCAGCTCATAGAGTTCGCTGTTATATCTTCTCCTCCATTCGTCCTCCTCGTAGACTGGGCCAA
Source organism: Criorhina ranunculi (assembly GCA_951813785.1). NCBI lineage: Eukaryota > Metazoa > Arthropoda > Insecta > Diptera > Syrphidae > Criorhina > Criorhina ranunculi. The sequence continues at coordinate 9,451,161 of OX638385.1, forward strand.
ATATTCGACGTAGAATTTTTCTTTCGAAGGATCCCAAGATCTAATCCGCCGCCTTACTTATCGTCCAGCATTCAGCTCCATAAAGCAGGACTGGCAAGATCAGGGTTTTGTAGAGCATGATTTTGGAGGTTTTTGAAGGTTATCCTTCGTCGATTCTCCACTAGGGTGTCATTTATGGAGTTTACCGGGCGATGATGTCGATATCGTCTGCGTAGCCCAGCAGTTGGATGGATTCGTTAAATATAGTGCCTTCTGTGTTTACGTCAGCATTTCGCACTATCTGCTTCAGTACAAGATTAAAGAAGCCACACGACAGCGCGTCTCCTTGCCGAAATCCGGTGCATGTTTGGAATAATTCGGAAGTTCTGTTCCCGAACTGCACGATGCATTGCGAGTTCTCTAGCGTGGCGCGGCATAACCGGATTAGTTTTCTCCGGATCGCGAATTCGGCCATCGCGTTATGTAGTTCGATGCGATAAATGCTGTCGTATGCGGCTTTGAAGTCGATGAAAAAATGGTGAGTATCGCTCTTTTCCAGAATTTGCCGCAGCGTGAAGAATTGGTCTATCGTTGATTTGCCGGGCCGGAAGCCACACTGCTATCAGTGTGGTGCAAAACGGCTTTAGTCCCTCACACAGTACACTGGACAGGATCTTGTAGGCTACATTAAGCAGGGATATGCCTCGGTAGTTCTTACAAGACATAAGATCGCCTTTTTTGAAGATGGAGCAGATAGAGCTGATGGTCCAGTCGTCGGGCATCCTCCCATACTTTGCAGATGATCTGGTGCATACTCCCTACCAAAACATCGCCACCAGCTTTGAAGAGCTCCGTCCGAGCCCGCGGCCTTGTTGTTCTTCAGCTTTTTAATGGCTGTGCCGACTTCCTCTAAGCTGGGTAGGAGAACACTCCATATATTCATAGCCTTCGAAGTACGTTTTATTGCTGTGTCCTTCTCTGTTCTTTGATGACAAACTAAAGTAAAAAGTTGTCACAGAATAATGAAGATATTTCACTTAATGAAAACTAATAAGAACACATCCGTGCCATTGCCTTACTTAACTGTGCTTAATTTTTGTAACAGAAATACAAAATATCCTTAAGGTGCAACCATACACAGTCAATCGATTCATAAGTTGAATTGATTTTTTCATCAACCCACGTCAGTTACAATTCCAAATGTCAGACAAGATGTTCATTTATTTATAAGAACTCTTGTCAGAGAAAGTTTTCAAAAGTAATAAAATCATTTTTGAAGCTTGATGTTCCACACCAAAGATAGAGCTTTTCCTTCAGACATTATCAGACATTATTTTATCCAGAAAATTTGTTCGTACATAATCAGAATCACAAAAGACTGAGCGATAAATACAAGTTGTATTATACTTATAAGTGGCTAGGGGAAATATGTAGTGTTCTCATCTAGTCCACCCCAAGCGGAGAGTTCTTAACTTTACTTAGGGGAAAGTATTTACTATATTTTTGTACCGTCAATGACGTTCACAAGGACCTTACACTTTCACCTTGTACGCATGTGCTATGTGTAAAATGGAATACATCAAAGCACTCACACCCGCAATTTATATATCTGTAGCCTTTGCTTTTTTTTTTGTCATAATTATATGTAACACGAACGAATTATATATATTTATATGTATGTACTCAAGTCGGTGAAGAACTTTCACTTGTATTATTTTAGTTGTACCCTTGAATGACGTCACAATAGCCGGCTTTTTTCTAATTTATTATATTGTACGTGGGAAAATTGTAAAATTAATCTCATGTAGTGTGTGAAACATACACAGACATACGAGTAGACATATGTACATATGTGACTCTTAAAAAAAACACATAATGTCATCAAATGTCGTGATAAAATTAAGTAATAACAATCGTTACGTAGTTTAAAGGTGAAATTTATTTAAAAAAAAAAAGAGACAATATGGCCGAAAAGATATTTCGGTGGTTAGATGACAAACTATCGACGGATTTATTTGGTGTTTATGGTGGCCGAAAATAGGAGTCTCCCAGCTCAAGGATTTCAAAGAGTCGCACAAGCTTTTACAAGAAAGCAAAAAGTCTGAGGGTAATCTTGTCACCGATCCACAGGGAATTGTGGATAATTTTAAGAAGTATTTCCAGCAACTGATTGAGCAAGAGATGCTCAAAGGATACGAAGAAAACCCAACTTCTCTCGATGGAGTAGTTCTTCCACCCAGCCTAGAAACAACAAGGCAGCGGGCTCGTACGGATAACCGTCGCGTCAGAGTTTTTCAAAGCTGGTGCCGATGTTTTGATAGGGAGTATACACCAGATCATCTGCAAAGTATGGGAGGACGAAAGCATGCTCGACGACTGGACTATCAGCTCTATCTGCTCCATGTTCTAGAAAGGCGATCCTATGTCTTGTAAGAACTACCGAGACATATCCCTACTTAATGTAGCCTACAAGATCCTGTCCAGTGTACTGTGTGAACGATTAAAGCCGATTTGCACCACACTCATCGGCACCTATCAGTGTGCCCGGCAAATCGACGATAGACCAAATCGTCACGCTGCGGCAAATCATGGAAAAAACCAACGAGTTCCAAGTCGATACTCACCATCTTTTCATCGACTTCAAAGCCGCATACGACAGCATTCATCGCACCGAACTACATGACGCGATGGCCGAATTCGGGATCCGGAGAAAACTAATCCGGTTATGCCGCGCCACGCTAGAGAACTCGCAATGCACCGTGCAGTTGGGGAACAGAACCTCCGAATTATTCTAAACATGTACCGGATCTCGGCAAGAAGACGTGCTGTCGTGTGATTTCTTCAATGTTGTGCGGGAGAAGATAATGCGAAAAGCTGGCATAAACACAGAAGCCACTATAGTCAACAAATCCGTTCAGCTGCTGGGGTACGCAGACGATGTCAGTAGAACCTGACAATCGACAACTGTAATCTTGAAATGGTGAAGGAGTTTATCTATCTCGGGGCAAATATAAACTCCACAAATAACGGTAGGTGGGTAGGTAGAAGTGGTGAAACCTGCCAGAGACACAAGTAGCGCGGGTGCGCCGTTTTGATACCACAACTCACGTGACCTGGATGTTGATGGGCGTCCACAAATAACACCCTGAATTGAAAAAGATCCATCATAGACCGCGTTTTGCTGAACAACTAGTGGTGGTCTTTGACTCCTGTAGCGAAGATATGTATATAACCGTCTTCTTAGAAGTTTGATTATTGCTACCGTAAGCCAAATGGATGCGTTTTTGTCATTCGACAACTAAGGTAAGAATTCTCTAGTTTATGGCATGTCAAGGAGTGCCTAATGTGTGCTCACGGTCGGCAGAGGAGAAAGATGACAGCACGTAAAGAACTTAAGGCATATCGATCTTATGGAGGAATTAAACAAACTGAACACATTGACGAGAACCTTGTCTTCAGTAGATGTTTCGATTACTTTGAAAAATACCGCTAGAAAATTTAACGTCGAACTGATAGACTGCCAGAGCTTTTGTTGAACGAGTGTCCTTTAACCTCTTAACGAGTCCAGGAAGCAGAGCTAGTGGAAGAGAAGGGTGAAACACCGACTTCTCAGAAACAAAAATAATAAGTCAGTTGCAGGAATGATATTTGAAAATGTTATCGAAGGGGCCTGCAGGACGAACAAGGAAACTAAGGAGTTAGGATTCACAGTGTGCTGTTCGCCGAAAATTTGTCTAAAAGTAATCGAGGACAAGAAAAGACTCGCAACATGGAGGGCTTAAACAAGATAAACAACTGAAACTTGGAGATCGTAAGGGTCTTTGTATACCTAGGTTCTTCACAGACTGTGATAACTACCCTTTCCACTTGCTGCTTCCTTGGGCTAAGAAGCCAATTGAACTGCACAGCTCTCTCCTGAAAACTTAGTTAATTTTGTTTAAGATGCGGATAAGCATAGATATGAAGACCTTTGAAGGTCCACTTAAATGTGTGGAAACTGTAAACTGTCTTAAACGGTACTAGTTACTTAAAGTCACATTAATAATGTGACCTCAATATTTGTACTCTGTACTCCTCTCTCTCTCTCTCTATCACATGATAAGAAACGAAGAAAAAAAAATGCATTCTTGTGTCCTCAAATCGAAGGTGCATTTTAAGGGTCCATTCTCATGGCACGTACACACGAAAGGTGAAGGAGGAGCAAAAAACAAAACCAAAGAGCAGATGTGTACAATTCAACGATTTAGTCATAAAGTGAAAAAGAAGAGAGAAATCGAAGAAAATAAACCAAATTCACCCCTTAGGGGCAGAAGAAAACACCACCGAAGGATCCCATTAAAAAGCTCTGTGTAGCTGTGTAGGAGCCTGTGTTGGCGGTGCGTCATGCCACAAAAGACAACTGGCGTAAAAAGGCACGTGCTATTGGTGATCCTGAAGGGATTCCGTTCCCTGTGTACTTCGCGTTAATAAATGAGACACCAAAAATGTATAATTTTACGAGTGCTGATTTAGGTTTTTTTTTTGTTTTTGTTTTTGTTTTTGTTTCATTTTTACGAAGATCGGAGAAATGGTGAGTGCAACAATTTGACATGAAGGCTTCAGAGAAATACTTAACAATTATGTGATTGAACGTAGAGATGGCGACACTTAGGCGACATGAAAAACTGTATAAATAACTTACGTACAGAGAGAGAGAAGACAGGTTTTCGCTTTAGGACCACTAGAACACCTTGCGATCCATAATTGGCAATGTGTTGGAAATTGGCAATTATTGAGATGCAATTGATTTTTAGTTCCAAAAGGCATGAGTTGAAAGGAAAAAATTTAATATTATCAGGACGAGTTATGAGTAAGTTGGTACTACTTCATGTGTTGTAGAGAGGCACGTGTTAAGGCAATGTGAAGAGTGCACACATTTTGCAGGCAGCTCTTATTTTTAATATAAAAATTGCAATCAAAGTCATTGGTTGGGATCAACGATCAATTTGTATCGAAGAGTCCTTGATGTAAAAAAAAAAACAGCAGAACAAAGATTTTTAGATACTTTACATGTTTTCTTATCGTTGGCTATTTTGGAAACCCTTTTTTGGTGACACAAGAGGGATCAACCACCATCTTTAACCAATTTATCAGCAAGTTCGTCTCCATTATGTTTTGGCCTAGATTTTGGTGAATTGCAGGCAACTTGGCTGCAACAACTCACTGGTAGAACTTGCAATTCAGGTAGAAATCTTCGTCCCAGTTCGAGTTCTCTTGTCACAAATCCAATATCCAGATCACATCTGGTCGGAGAATGTAAAAAATAAAACCTGAACCTGCTGCTAATCACTAGCCAATTGGCTACAAAAGGAGCACAGGCGATAGAGCGAACCATGAAAACAGAGTAGGAGTCGAGTTGACTACAAGTAAAAGGATACAAAGGGATTTTAAGATCATTGGGCAAACCTCAGGACGCACGTAGAAAGTGGGGACTTACAGGTTCAGGTTGGTAGTGGGACTTGTTACATATCCATATTCTGTGGCTCACTAGCGCAGCGATTTATGAGAACAGCGAGGAAGAAGAAGGGACCTCGAGCACTTTCTAAACCAATGCCTCGGGGTCTACATATGTGGATACCGGAACTGAAGCAACTCATGCACAGAGGAGTCGGTGACATGGCTTTCATCTAGGAAACATAGAGATTCTCCCGGTTAAAGCCAACTCTACGATTGCGTCAAATTTTCTTAAATCATTCCCGACACAGATCTTAAACACTTCCTTTACTCGTACAGATCCAATCCATTCCCTTTCCTTTACGAATGAGAGCACTTCTGACTTGCCCCAAGGACCCAAACTTAATTCAGGGGTCGAATTACGGCATCAGTGATCGAGTCATACGTGACTGATAAATGTTGATTTGGTTTGACGGCAATCATCTATTGGAATACAAAAATATCAAGTTAAGGAATTCAATAGACTTGGCTTCGTGGTCTATGGATGTAAGTCGCATGTCCACAAGCACAAATTAGGCTCAACTCCATGTTTAAAGAGAGCGAGTTTTGAAAGCAAGGCTGGGAAAGTGGAAACATGTCCGTAAATCCCACTCATCCTAATATAGCGACACGGGCTCAGTGAAATCTCCATGACACAGCTGTTTAAAAGTTGATGGATATATTGGATTTAGTTCTCGATACTGTCAACAGAAGCCGACCGCATTTACCTTACATATAATCTACGTATCTGACTATCCATATTGTTGATCGAAAAATAATGTTGACACACAATGTCAAACTGCATAACTGTAAAAGGAAGATACTTTCTTATTTTTAAATATTTTTCAAACAATGTGGAACACGCATAATTACTTTCAAAATAAATTTGCACCTTTCGCATGTAGACCGCGTGCTAAAAGACTGTACAAGCTTGCATCAAAATAAAACAAAAGTGTAATTTTTTCCATGGTTCCTCCTTTTGATCCTTGCGCCAACGGGTTTCTAATTAACTTTCGGCATTTGCACGAATTCAATTATAGTTTTGTGTGTTGTTGCATATTTTAACAGTGCATTTGCATAAATACACCACTCCACACTCACACGCACAGTGTTTCATTCCATGAAATCCTTGCATTTGTTTTGTGATTATTAAAGGATAAGTATCTACCGGCTGATCCTTTCAGCCAGAGGGAATAAAAGAAAAAGCCCAATAATATGTATCAGCAATAAGGACACACTGCACAAAATTTGTAATTTTAAAATGCACTGGTATAGTGGACGGAGTGGTGGTACTCGTTTGAAGCACTTTTCAATTGTTGTGATTTGTTCAGACTTGTACAAAAAGGATAAATATAGGCCTACACACGATAGACATACTTTACCAAAGATCAACGACTTATTGGATGTCGCCATTGAGATACACCTCATGATGTGGATGTACATGTACCTAGTCCACAAAGCCAAAACACGTCGACTTTACTTTATCGTCCACAACAACCGAATGGACAATAATGCTATAGCCAAGCAGATTTTGAATCACAGCCTCCAGGTTCGAGATCGGGAACAAGACCGGACCTCCGTTTTAAGGACCAGGCTATTGCGAATGCCAGAGCTCTTGGTTTTTGGAACTGAAAAGAACGTGCACAGGATCGCAGAGAATGGAAGGATGCAGTGTCTCAGTCGAGAGTTGAGAGCTTATTTAATAAAGAAAGTGAGTGTAGGCGGAGACCGGAAACCGGCGCTTATTAGACGTCGTTTGTTGCGTCTGAGAGTTATATTGACTAATGCCTTAGTGATGATTTCTTTGGGAGCTTGACAATCATTCTTCTTCTCGATTCGCTTTGAAATTCCAACACTGGGCTCGAGCTAGGCTTTGAAAGTTTCGATGGCGAAATCGGAGATAATTGCTTGCCACAGCTTAGTAGTTAGTGCATTGGACTGCTAAGCAGGTTCGAGCGTCAGCAAAACAACCAAACATCAAGAGGCAATGACAAAACTACAAGAGTACAATCTGTTATGAGAAAGCTTCTCAATCTGTCGATTGGAGTCCGCAATAGAACTGTAGGACCTTTTTATTCGTGCGAAAAGTATAACACTTGCAACATGAATGGTTGCAAGAAACCTATAAGAGCCGAATATTTGTATTTGTAGCTTGGAGGCTTCCACTTTGCTAATTCTACCTAGGCGAACTAAATATGAAGCACATTTTTATCGGCTCCTTCAACAGGTTACATGAAACCTATTTTCATCCCTTCAAGTCACAAACAGAGCAGAATATTACATCAGAGGCATCCTACGGCACACGCGTTTGTATAAATTTGAAACCCTTATTACGGAGTCAAGACACGTTCAAAACATACTCGTAATCCTCCACCACTGTTGCGTTTGCCAAAAACTACAAAAAGGAGCACAAAAACGAAGTAAAATTACCCAAAATAAGCCACAAAAATAAGAATAAAAATAAGTAAATAAAATTAAAAAAAAATAAAAATAAACAATACACATAACGAAACACTGTTTATCGGTCAGAATCTCGAAACAGTTGTCCAATTACAAAAAAAAAAAACGAAACGCACCGAAGCCAAATTTTTGCTGTTGCCACTGTTGCACCTGTCCCTGTTTTCAGAGAATGCGAATACGATGAATGGTAGCAACAAGCAGCAGCAGGAGCAACAAAGTTCATCCCAAAGAACCGTCATAAGAAAAAAAAAACTGGAACCACCGCCGAAAAATGCAACAGTACAGTCATGCTCTTCTGGAAAGGTCTCATTTCTTTTCTTTCCTTTCGCTTTCGTCCTTCTTCTAAATTTGATGCAAAAAGGAAAGAAGTTTAGATGATGACACTACTTTTGGGGATTAGCCGAGGAAAGGGGTGCAGCTAACGACAACAATGATGCGAGGGTCTAAAAACATAGACCTTGCATGTATGTACATTTGAAAATAATGAGGACCAGATCAGAATAGGGCTACGCAACACTAAGCGGGTCCCGAAAATTTGCAACGTTCAATATGCCGGTATAAAAGGTGCAAACAATTTTCGTTTTATTTTGGCACAATATATGTATGTACGTACAACGGCCAAGCCAAGGATAACCAAAGGGTATTGACCGAAAGCGGGGCTTAGCCAGTCGGCTTCAACGCGGCACGTCGTCGTCGTCGTGGCAGGACAATAATTGCTATTCGAAATGGAATATTATTGCTATGGGGGTGCAAATGCAAAGCATACAGAGGGAGATAAATTTGGCGTCATGGTTGCGATTGCGATTCCCTTTAGAATCGACAATGAGAAGGCACCTAAGGCCGATTTCGTCCTTTTTTTTTTGAGACTGTTAGGCATTTCGGCAAACACGGCACAACAAAATTGAAGATGTGAGCGTGGGTTCAGATGTGAAATCAACCACAAAAATTGCACCTTTACGGTCAGCGCGGAGTTAAGGCCATTGCATGTGCGCGCACTGCGGTCGGTTTTGATAGCACGATTCATCGTGTGATGAGCTAATCCTTTTGCTGAAGATCCTGCGGAACATCTGTGCCTGATGTTTGTTTTCGTCGGGTTCGTTTTTAATTATATTAAATTGAAGAAGTTTGTTTAATTTTATGTTTGTTATGTATTCTAGCGAAAAGCAAGGGAAATGACTTTTGATTATTATGTACTCTTGTCGGCCTTAGCAAATGTATATTATACAGAAGTTTACGGTTCACTGAACCGCAATTTATTCTAGATGGAAGTAAATTTTGTTACAAAAGCGAGACCCACTAATTGACAACTGACGCCTCAAACAGAAAAGCTACCTAGGTCTGTGGAGGCCTTCCTTTTCAGGAAAAGATAGATTTTGTGCCGAAACGCTGTACGTCCTGTGGTGAACGCGTCAGCGATGACATGGCCAACTTGAGGGTAAAAAAAAAAACGAACATATTGTGTGACAATGACTTACATTTAGGAGTTCACATCCAGCAGCTTGAGGGGTAAGTTGAACTGTGGAGTATGTTTCCACAAACTAGGTAGGTAGGTAGGTTAAAGAGGTGGATGCATCGCGTGATGCAGCCTTCACTCGGATCTCTAACGGATTCATTGCGTTCCTCTGACGTGGAATGTCCATTCTGAAAAGACAAGAAAGAGTAGAAGAATCTGGATGAGTGCAGTTACGGACGTTCGGCTTCCCTGAACCATCCCGAATTCATCGCGATTTTTAGAATGGCTTTTGGTGGCTTGTTGGACAGCTCGCCCAGGTCGTTGAAGTGGTATTCACCGAGGGCCACTTCCACAAATTAAGATCAACCCCAAACCGGTCACTTTCGTTCTCCTTTACCTGCGTAACTCCCTTAGATTTCATTTAAAAAGTCCTCAGCAATATGAATGAAAAGGTTGAGTAAGGAGAAGATAGAAACTCCTATTACTGTTCGCTCAACAGTAGGCCGGGTATGGATAGGAGTGACCAAGTATTCAACTTTTCATCGGTTTACAGCCGATTTACAGCGCTGTTAAACTAGAGGAAAACCGGAAGGACGGACGAAGAAGATACCGATGCACATTGGTTTTAAAACCTCGCAGGTTGTAGCGATGAGGAAACACAAAGCTTAATAGATATGCATGAAGATCATTCCAAATTCGTGTTCAATATCTTAGGGAAGAATCAATATATTTGATAGTACATCCGAAAGGAGCCTTAAGGGTGAACCGATGAGCATTCAAAACATGATGCGTATTGCGAAAAAAGTCTAAAAGGGCTCGAATGCAACTGGCTGAAACGATAAAACAGTGAGAGAAAGGAAACATTTTTTCAGTGTTCCAGCAAATCTATGGACTTCGCTTTGTCCCTAAGCATTGTACTCGAGCTTTGGCTGAAAAATCGCCCGATAGACTGAGGTTAGATCAGAATCTTTAGAGAACACCAAGACATTTTGTAACATTTCTGGGGAATACTTGGAAGATAAAAGGGAAAGGGATAAGGTTTCAAAGCTTTTAGATGTTCTAATACAAATGAGTCGTCGTCTTTCGAAAAAGCACATTTAAACGCCGCATATTTTAGAGTCTGAAGGATTTTTGCCTACTTACAGAAGTTGAAGTACAACTGTCAGTTTTATTATTCCTTGAAGGGGGAATGCACCGTCAGAGGCGACCAAGTTCCCCGGTGTGTCGGACTCTTACCGACTAAATCTTCTTCATCTTTAGGCGAACCAACCCCGGAACTCCTTCTTGCATTATTTCAGCAAGATTCCACGTTTTACAAGGAATCTTGTCTGCGGGTCATCCGTAATATCCAACACTTTTGATGCAGAAACTTCAACAAGGCATGCAACATTTCTTAAGCTTACAGAGAATGAGCTCGTATGGAAACTGCGGGTTGCAACCTCACTTAGACCAGATAAGGTCCTTTGTGTTACCACATGGATCTGTACTTCACCAGAAATACTGCCCACAGAACCAGCCGGAGCTTGCTATGAAGCGCTGGAGGCTACTTATGCTGATGTCAGCCAATTCACTTAGGTTGTGAAAGAAGCTGGATCCTAAGTGTGCTCTTCTTCAAGCTGAAAGGGCCGGACGTGTACGAAGAAGGTAGAGAAATGTCTCCTCCTCCTCGTCGTTGTAGAGGAGACGTGCTTGCCGAAGGTGCAATGTCCCATTATGGCATCTACCAAGGTGCTTATCAGCAGTCTTTTCCGTCTGATGAGACAGTAAGAACGTTTAAGATCCAGCTTCAGCCAAATCTGCTTGTGGATAAGATAGGTGTTACCTACTGTCCACCAGTTGATCGCGTTTCAGGTGGCAAGAGGCATGCTCAAATTCCCTTTTGGATGTTACACAAAAAAAAATTCCATTTCTGTAACCACATTCCCATCTTCACCTTAAAACATTTAATTAACAACGAAAACAAAAAACTTGCTAGAATTATTTATTTTGCATAAAAATAAAATATGTTACAATTTTTACCGTCACAAATCCAAACAGTTAACAGTTTATCTGTCATTACTGTTCGCTGCTTTGTCGGTTGATCTTGATTTACGGATCAAAATGCGACTTGCACTTTTTTTTCGAACGAAGTTCTCTAGAAGTGTGGTGAGTGATCATTTTGTTGTTTCATTTCGCTTCGTTCGTTATTTATTGAGGTTATGTTGGCACCTATGCCATACTTATACGTGGAGTTGATAACTTAAGACAAAGTGATGCTGATACAGCTTCCGAGAAATAACTGATGATTTAATTTCGGATGAATGCTTTGCTTCATTATTTCATTCTGAATTTTGATACGAGGACCTGTGGGAAAAAAAAGAAGATAAACGAAATAAAGTTGTTAGTTAATAAACAAATTAAAATGATAAGCAAGTCTTCATCGAGCCCTAATGAGCTAAATGAAGGTTTATCTACTACTTTTGTCGGTTTTTATTCTAAAACAGCCCTCAAACCATGACATTTTTCATCTGATCTTGTTATTTCTCTTACCCATGACGTGCTATGTGAAAACGCATTAAGAAATACATATGGTGAAAGCTGGAATGAAACGTTTCGTAACCAAATCAGACCTTCTTTCGAACATCTACATATTCAAAGTCGAAAAAACTAAGCGAAATGTCTGGGTTTCCTCAAACGATACAAGAAATACTTGACTCCTTCTGATCTGTCTTCAATTTTAAGGGCGTTAATTCACCCGAAACTTGAGTACAACGATTACATGTGGTCTTGTGCACCAAGAACCGTCCTGAACGATAGAATTAAAAAACGCACTTTAAGACTTATTGGCGATAGAGACTCGCTTTAACATCTTAGAAATGCTTCCTGTTTCTCACCGTTTCCCCGATTCTTCTTCAAACAGTGTTCTTGCGAAATAGCTAGTTGTATTCCTTCCATTCAACATGTCTCTACTCATCAATTTACCCTAAAGCCTACTGTCAAATATAGGGATTCTTTCTTTCTTAAGCCGGGCAACATGAATGTGGAATGATCTACATAGCTCTGTGTTTCCTTATCGCTACCTCGTTCGTCCCTCCGCTAATTTCCCTTATGTCTGTGCTCTAGTTTAAGTGTAGTCCAAACCCGAAAAAAAGGATTCATTGGGAAATTCAAAGAAACTGATCCGTTCTGAACCAAGGAGCTTGTGTGTATCAAGTAAAAGTGTCAACTCAAGTTTGTGAAAATCAATTCAGCAAAACATTTCAAGAAGCTTTCTGATGCTGATTCTCACAAAAGACGTGCAACCAGCAACCCTATGCTTACAAAATGCTGTTGACACAGGGATTAAAGCCAGCAGACTAAGGGCAGTTTAAGAGCAGACAGTTCGTCAGTTGGGTTGGAAAGAAAAACCACTTCAGTCTTCAATCGTTCGTTTACAAACAAAATTGTCGAATTCGGGGCACATAGACCCCCCCGAGTGAAGCCTAATAAACTGACGCATCATTTGGTTTTTAGGGTTATGGCCGCCGGAAATAAGTAAGTAGGTACCTACTCTAACTTTTTTAACTCAGGTATTCAAGAAGACGATAAAGGATATAAAAAAATTCTACATGAAGCTTCCGTTGCTTTATTAAAAGGCAACCCTAGACGAAAGTTTAAGGGAGCCTTAATCTTAGCTTTCTCTTTCGCCCTCGTGTTTGTTTTCAATCTTTATTCATCAGCTAGCAGAATCATGTGCAAATATAACAATGAATTGACACAAGGCGCCACCCTCTGAATCCTGTTCTTCCGAAAATGACATGCACAAAGACGAGTAGGTAACCACACAATGCCTTGTCCACAATCACTTCCATAAAGATAATCTTTTACTCCTGTGTGTACCCCTACAATGCAATTCGGTGATGCACCCGATTATATAATTTCTTACTACCATTCATTCCAGACGTGATCCTCTTTATGACATGCTTATTGCAGTGGCACGCGATTAAACCATTTGACAGGAGGACAACAAGCAAAAAAAGATAAACTTCTTACTACCGTACCGGGCGACTTCGTAAGGCCGAAAACAAAAAAAAAAAAACAAAAGAGCCATCCAACAGATGTCTATACGAAATGTGAAGTGAAACCCTTGCATTCGGCACCGCGGATCCTTCCACCCTTCTTAATTCAGAATGCACTTTGAGTGGCGATGCAGTTTTCTTGTTTACAGTTATAATGCAACTTGGTTGCGGTAATTCTTGATGCATACCCTGTTGCATGCTTGCAGCACGCAGCAGTCTCTCCACTCTCAAGTGTCGCTGAGTGTGTACTGATTATACAATGCACTGATCTTTATTTCTTAATACGAGGTTATTATTTTTACAAAGGAAACAGGACGACGAACGAGGCAAATGGCCACTGGCCAGCGGTTGTGGCAGAACATGGAGGGTTCCCCTTAAATTTAAGCCGCAAGGTATTTGCACTTCTTTTGTGTGTCGTTGTCGTCATCATCATCGTCATCGTCGTCGTCCTTCTTACCACTACCTGTCGATATGTGTTGTTCATTGTGGATGCCTTGCGACAGGAGGTGTTCATTGCTTGCATTCAGAAATTGCACTGCTTATTATATGATTACGAACGGCAGTTGAGCACATGCCAGGCTAATAACTGTTCTTTTTTTTGTTTTTTGTTTTTGTCATCTCTTGATTGGCGGTACAATTAAATTCCCCACTTTACAATGCATCTGATGGAATTCTAGATACGTAATTGGAAGTGTGCAATCTTAACTTTAATTGTTTAATCATTAATGGATGTGATCTATTATAGCCGCTTGTGATTTTATCTGTCTATGAAGTTCGACTAAAGCCATCTTGCGGAGTAACTTGCAGCAGCTTAGACTGGGTTGGGACAAAAAAGGGAAATGTTCTAGATGAAACTAACGATGGAGGCTATAGTTTTTCGAACCTTCAATAAACTAAAGACAACCCCATCTTCTTGACCACCGGACAAAAGATCTACAGACCGTTAGATTCGTCCAGCTTTAACGAGATTTCACGCGGCACAAAATCGAGAGGGAGGATGCAAAACTGTGTGCAAAAAAGTGTTCTCCATAATCAACCTATAGCGTTTGCGAGTCCCCTATGATACCCAATATCCTGCAGTTTAAAACCCACGTGACATGGATATCGTAATCTTAACGCCAAGCATAGGAAATTCGGCCTCGAAGACTGATAATATTGGCGAATTGTCAATAGGCAGCAAAATTCAGCATTTGGGAATCAGCTGACACTTGCAAATGACACTTGTGAGGTGCTGTCGAGAAGAGCTCAGGGTTCTTGGAACACAGCACAAGGTAACGCTTTGCTGGGTCCCTGGGCATGAGGGCATACCAGGGAATGAGAATGCTGATGAATTGGCTAGAGAGGGATCGGCACTAAGTCTAGAGCAAGCCGACCTCACGGTGAATATCCCGCCTTGCTCATTGAAGCTCGAAGCAGGGAACAAAGCTCAAAGAGAGGCAAATAACAGATGGTCCTCTTTAGACACTTGTGCCATCACAAGGAAGTTATGGCCTGTATTTGATAAGGCTAGGACCGCCAGACTTATACAAAAGGATAGGAAATTCCTCTCCGCCCTTGTAGGTGTGATTACGGGTCATAACACTCTACGGTACCACATGAAGAAACTCCATATCACGGAGACGAGGAAGTCTATGAGGATACAACCCACTTCCTCTGCCACTGCCCCGGCATATACCATCTAAGATACAAATTCCTCGGGCGACATTTCTTCCGGGATCTCGAGGAACTGTCTGGTAATCCGGTGAACGATCTGAACGGTTTCATCATATCCACAGGATGTTTTGTACCACTAACGCAGTAAGTAGTTTCTATTACACTTTTTATGCGGGTAGCGTTTAAGGGTAAGATTTCCCCCTATGGGTAGCACAATGGGTCTTAGAGAACTGAGTGTGGCGCAGAGGAACTCCTCTTCGCTGGCCCACATACTTAACCTAACCTAACCTGCAGTCATTCACGTGTGGTTGCCTTTGGGAAGTCCAAAAAAAGTCAAATGGTCACATGGTCATCGGAGAATACCTGAAGAAAGATCGAAAGTTAAGAGAGATGAGCATTAAAGACATGGAGTTGAATCCCTTTACCACATGAAGAAATAAGTACAGTAATGCCCGGATACGTACTTTCTTGCTAAGCTGTGTTCCCCGCATTGCTTATCAAAAATTTGAGGCTTCAAAACTTGTCAGGAATGTAAGCAAGTCCGGATAGGTAACTTCCCCTCTTCCCTCAGGAAAACTCGCAAGGCAGCTGCCTTAGGGGAGTACTGTACATGAAGGACGATAAAAGTCCTTTTTATTACAAGCCGAGGTTCCTGCAAATTGATGCGACAATACACATATGTACATCAAGGAGTTGAAAGGTAGTCAAAGCTAGTCGGTTAAACATCCGGACGGTTTCTTGGTGACAGAATGAGGATCAGCTTAGATAATGAAAAGAGAATTTCACCGCGGTACCGAATCGTTCATTCGACAGTGATATGACTACGAATTCGATATGATCCGCATAAGCATGACTTCACAAAAACAACCCTAAGACCCGTTGTCAGTGCCCTTGGTACCAGAGAAACCCCGAGCAGCAGAATGCGAATATGTTTGAGGCAAATACTGAAGGCTAGAGCGCTTCTCGGCAACAGGTAATGGAAGGTGGTTTGGTAACTAAAAACTCCATATTATTGTTGAGTATGGACACAGTAGTGTCTATTCAAGATGTACACCTTCCAATCGTAAAAAAAACTACAGTCTTTCGTGAAGATATGTTTAACGAATTTGCTGGAAGAACCATGTCTCGATTGACAAATGTGAGCTTAACCTGTTAGGAACCTAAAGACATCAGAGTTCGGCAATGGAAGTGACAGTGGACTTGTTTGCCACGCATTGACACCCAGTTTGGCAAAAGAATGGACCGTCATAAGCAAACGTGGCTCAGAACAGAAAATGTTGCAGAACTTTGCGGATCAAGGCAGAAATTAAAGCAATCATGGATGCTAAAGTCTACAGCCTTCAGTTCCTAAGTTCTATTTGAATGCAGTTTCTATTGATCGGCAACAAATCAAAGCAACACAATACTTATACTTATGTCAAGACTTGCACAAGACCAAATCAAGCTCTCGCAAATGTATAGGTCAGGGTTGATTCTCAGAAAAGACAAAATAATTGATAAATCTAGCTTAAAACAAGTTAACCTTCGTGAAACCAGGAGTCATCACCGTTACCAAGCCGGTTGAACAGAAATAAGCTCACTTGAGCGTCATTGTTCAAAATTTTCTGATTCTGAAGGAAGAAGTCTGTTTGGTATAGGTATACGTATTCAACTGTCTTTGCAAAAGGAGACTAGATTCTCAAAGTCGTCTATGAAAACAAGTTATATCTGCAACCTAACAAAATTCGGATGCCAATCCTCCTTGAATTCTTTTTTGCAAAATACTATCGATAGACAATCTTAATTCATTTAATCGTCAATGTCATCGAGCGAAGGCAATCAGCTCGTAATGAGTCATCGAAAAGCAAAACTAAAAAATTACTTTCATTTTGGTACCGTTTGAGCGCACTCTACACTTCACTGATTAACATCATCGTCTCCTGCTTTCATTTGAATAACTTTTACACAAAAAAAAAAAAACAAGAAAAAACAAGAAAAACAAAACATACATACCTATAAATTATACATTTCTCCACAGCAATTCCATTCACGAATTTAATCCGTTACTGTTGTTCAATGGTCTTACCCTGCGACAACAAACAACACCACGTCTCAATGGAATTTCCGGACATAACATACTAGAAGGTTGCAATTCCATTCAAAAACGAAAACAACAACTAACCGCTGCTGCTGCGACAGGAAAACCAAAAAAACCACAAGAAACAAATAATTTGTTTATTTTGCGCATAATTTAATAAATTAACGAGATATAAATAATTTTTTTAACCGAAAGCAATAGTTGCCGCATTATTATCAATTTGGACCATATAAAACCGGGCCGACGACATTTTTTTTTTTTTTTTTTTGTAAGTCTTTCTCTTTCATTCCTTGGCTGTGTCAAGGTGTTGCCTTCGTTGAAACGTCATCGATTGACGCTCTGCGCTGCCAGACAAACATTGCCGCAAACCTTTCAATGACGACAATATCAAAACTGAGCTCAATACTACTCTACCAAATCCAGCACATCAGCGTCATTCACCGCGAAGAAGAAGCAGAAGCAACAACAACAACAACAACATGTCAAACGGTCGGTTGGTCTTAAACGACGAAAAGACCGAAAACAACCCGAAAAAGATTAATAACAATCTAAAAATCGATTAATTTGGATTCCATTCAAATAAAGCAACGAACATTTCATTCTCAGAATCTCTAAGCATACTTGGCATGCCTTTGGGTCTGTTGTCGGTCAGTCGGTATGTAGAAGGGGGGGGGGGGCGACGTTCCATATCCATACACCGGTCGCATCGGTTCGGTGCGATGTCGTAAAAATCTCAGCGAACCGGTGGACAACGAAGAATGAGACGAAGACCGAAAGGTACAAAACGAGACGATAAAATTAAGAAAATATATGGCGGCGGCGGCAGCGGTGGTAGTGGTGGTGGTTGGTGATGGATAAAGTGACCGACCGCGTGCTAGTTGATATTATAAATTCGTGTTAATTAAAGAATTCCATTTGGATTTGCTGTTCGTACTTGAATTACATCGCTAGAGATCGTGAAGGTCAGCGAGGAACCCCCATTGTGTCATTCACCAAATTCGATAATTATTTCGATTAGTCGGTTTGAAGAGAAGCTATAACACCTTCAACATGATACTTTTCAAAATTGACACCTTGTAAAGTGTCATCTAAAAAGGGGTGTACGAACATTGTCTCTTACAAGATGTTGATTGAAGCCGGCACGTGTCAGTGTGGCTTCCGATTAAGACTTCAAGACGACCCTCACCATCGTATCATTAGCCATGTTTTTTTGAGAATTATACTCACTTCAGTCGAAAAAACGATTCAATCATACTCAGTAGCAGCCGCACCAACCAATTGGTTTGCGGCTCGATTTCTTTTTCTTCATTTGACAGTTTGCAAATGTCAAAACCTAGGAAAAGCAACAAATACGATTGGATAAGAGCTAATTTATGAGATTTTTCGCGCTCTGGTGGCCAACTTGTGTAGTTATATCCTCACTTGTTGTTACTGGGAAAGCTATCGCCACTTGGTGTGTTGTTATTGCTTTGTGTATACAATTTTACTGGGCTGGGTATACAGCTCTCAAAAAAACACGGCTATTGATAGTATTCATCGCATTGAGTCTTAAAAGATGATGATGACCGGATACGTGCTCCCTCGCTTAGCTGCGTTACCCGCTTTGCTTACCAAAAATTTGTGGCTTCAAAACTTGTCAGGAATGTAAGCGGGTACGGATAGGTAACTTCCTCCCTTAAGAGCCTAAATAAAGCAGAAAAACTCGCGAAGCAGCTATCCGGGGAGCACTGTACATAAAATGTCATTTAAGCTTGGTTGTGAGATCAACTTGAGCGCAGTAGTTTGATGGATACAAATTTGATCTCTATTCCATTCATAGCTTTGCAAGCAATCCTGGGTTTTATCCCTATATGGTCCATCTGACATGTACCTATGCACGGTAACATAGATCATCTTAGCTTGTTCCATGTTGGAAGAGGGCGTCTCTAACCTAGAGGACGTGATTTTACATTACGAAGCTTACGATCGAAGCTAACCAGGGTTTCAACCAGCAAGCTTCTGCAGCCAGCACGATCATAGTTTAGGTTAGGTAATAGGGTTGACGGGAAGAGAAGTCCTATCTCCGCCACATTTAAGTCAATGTAGACCCATTGTGGTGCCCCAGGGGATTCAACTAGGAACCATAAGCCTATGTTCTATCGAGCCAGGCCGAGGCGTGGTTAAATCTGTGTATGTCGACCATAGACTTGTCGGACAGCTCTTCTAGGTCCTGAAAGAAGTGTCTTCCTAGGGTTTTGAATCTTATTTGGCAGAGCGCTGGACAGTGACAAAGAAAGTGTGGGGTGTCCTCATCTACTTCTTCGTTGCCACAGCCTCGGCAAATGTCATCCGTGTTTAGTCCCAGTCTTCTTGCATGGTAGTTAAGCCCGGTGATGATTCCTATTAGGGAAGATAAAGATTTTTTATCCATTTGCAGGATTCTATCAATTTTCTGTTTATCGTAGAATGGTCAAAGTTTCCTAGTTATGACACAGGAACTAAGCGCATTCCATGTATCACTTGCAGTCTTTTGAATTTTGCTCCCAATCACCTGTTTGAGGTTACAGGGTCGAATTTTAGCGGTGAAATCAGCTTGGTCGGGATCTAAAGAAGATCCTTCCCTTGCCAGCTCATCAGCTGTCTTGTTACCAGGCATCCCTTTGCGGCCAGGGACCCAAGAGAGTCTTACATTGTGCTGCTTGCCATGAACCCGCAGCACGATCATAAGCCAGATGTCTCCAGTTGCATACGCTGAGTGGTTTGAGGTATTTCTCTTCTTGCGCACGACATCAAGGATAAGCTCATAGCTGCTGTCGAAGATTCTTCAGGCTGGAGCGTCGTTTTATATTTGTCTTACATGACCTAACCACCCTTATCGTTGTACAGATATTTCCTCGTGTTTGATTCATCTTCTCCATATACCCTCAACGTAGACACTAACTTACTTACTTACTCAGGTAGCGTTACAGTTCGAGATGAACCTGGGTCTCAACTAACAAGCTTCTCCAATAAGCCCGGTCCTTAGCTAATCGCCTCCAATTACACACTTCAAGTTGGTTGAGGTCCCCTTCTTTTTGTGCGCGCCACCTTAGGTGAGGTCTTTCTCTACTGCGGGTTGGATTCGAGGACTCTTCCGGCCGGATCGTTGGTTTCCATTCGCTCTACATGTCCTAGCCATCTCAAACGACTAATGCGTAGTTCGATGTCGCTGTATAGCTCGTATTAACGTCAACGTAGGCAGGACATTAGATAAGACATACAACTTTTTTGTCGAATATTTCAAGTGCATTTTTATCCACTTTTGGCGAATACCATTTTACTGCACCAAACACCAAGATGGCGGCGGCTGTGATATGAGGTTTCTCTTAATCTTTGCGCTGATTTCATTGGAAGAATCAATGACAGATCCTTCGTAGACGAGCTTCCTCATTACCTCGAAATAAAAGTTGTCCATCGTAAGATTCTGGCTAAGATGAGACACAGCACTGATCTCGGTGTTTACAGGCAGCATGTCTTATCCCAGTTCCATTTTATCTGTCTCTCATTTGATGTTTGGGAAGATGCCATTGACTGGAATTTTAAAATCAAAAAGAGAAAACATGTCCGACAACATCAACCAATACGGGAGAACAATCAGACAGAATTGCATCCAATTAATAGGTGCTTTCCCCCAAGAAAGGGAAGTTTCTGGTGAACTTGAACAGGAACAACATTTGAATTATTGGTCACCATTTCATCACCATTCATATCATCCTTGCTGCTTCCGGAATACAAAAGATTGCTACAATAGTTATCACATAAAGGAGCAGTTCCTTTATGAGCAAATTCTCCCCCATTAATATCCAACACTTGAAAGGCCTCTACAGAAGTTAAGTTTTGAAGGTCTTATTATCCCTTGTACGTCAACAATACCTTCAAAGCTCGAAGTTTGAAACCGTGTTTCATCAACTCTTTCCAACACATTGGTGACCTAAATTTCGATCCTATGCCATGCTTGGTCAGGGTGATGTAATCGTTAACAAGACTACGTAAGTGAATTTTATTGCATGACATATGTATTGAGGTATTGCGCAACGAAGTCTGTTCGTTACAGCTTCGATATTGGATCCTTAGGATGATGGTGACATGTGAACATGTCTGTTTATGAATGACGGTATACCTGACAGTTGAAGTTATGCACTGTCATAAAACAGTTGGTGATTTTTTTTTTGTTTTGGCAGTTTTGGTTGACGTTGATGACGAATCAAAATTCTCTGTCTATGCAAGTCCCGTTGACGCTGTCAAAAAAATCAGATGAAACGGGGATATAAGTACCTACATTGCAGGGTTCAAATGAAATCGATGGATGAGGATCTCGAGCGAAAACCTGCTGGTTAGAGCACTTCCATAATGGATGCTTGCTTTATCAAGGAAGATATAATGGGAAGTCGTTCAGATAGACAAAGCTCCCTACTTTGTTATTATCGACCTTGGCTAGGTCGCTGAAGTCTTCATAGAAATACTCTCTTGACGTTTGCCTTCTCAGGCTTGAAAGGGTAGGGAAGATGCAAAAAAAAGGTGACTAACAGTTGCTTCCCTTTTATAGTCTCTACAGCTTCTGCAGAAATCATTGAAAGTCTCTTGTCTCCATATCATACGTTGTTTTAGATACATTCGTACATATCCCTATCGCAGATTCATTTAAGAAGACCTTCTGTGTAGAGAGATCTCTTCATTCTCAAGGCTTAAATCTGTTGCAAGGTTCATGAGATGTAGGTGCTTGTTCAGGTGGCAGTGTCCGCTGAGAAATCCAATTAGTGGTCTACGGTTAGTCCTATCGAGGTTCACAATGAAGCTCTATTTTCTCTGAGCAGTTTTAATCATGCTTGCCCTGGTGTGTTGAGCTAGGCTTCTCTGGATTTTAGCAAGTCTTGCTAAAAGTGATTTGCTTTCCCCACAAAAGGGTTCGGGTCCAATGAATGCTGTTGACGCGCTGTCTTTTGGCAGTTAATCGGCTTTTTCATTGCCCGCAAACCCACTATTTGCAGGAATCCAGGGAAGGATGACCATGTTGTTTCTAGCTAGGTCCGAGATCGTCGAGCGCTTTAAGGGCACCTTCACTGTTAGAGAAGACAAATATGGTTTTCCCCAAGGCGTGAGAGGACTGATAAAGTCTCACACACTGCCTTATGGCAAGGACCTCCGCTTGGAATATGGACGCGAATTCACCAAGGCTGACTGAGAAGTTGGCACATGATGATTCTCCAAAAATTCCGGAACCTGTTCTTGTTTCCATTTTGGATCCGTCCGTATACCAAACGAGGTTAGAAGGTGATGATTGGGGTTTGCGGTTCTACCAGTCCTCCTTCGACGGGTTAACTATTAAAATGATTTTGTTGAAGCAGTATTCGGGAAGCATGTCGTCTGGAGGCGTGTCATGCTCCAGTGTTTCAAGCAGGGATGAGTGTATAAGTCGATGAATCGATGAATGCCTGTTTTGGTTTTCATTGGGATGAGGTTTTGTAGTGGTGGTGCTGACATTGAGTGCAGCAGTTGGAGTTGTGCAAAGGCAACCTTGCAGGTTTCGGCTAGGCATTGGACGCTTTCTAGTTTTTTAACTGTGGTAGTTTCACTAGTTTTATCGGTTTGACGATTAGTTTATATCGCTAGAGTATCATCTTAAGTTGTGCTCCCCAGTTTTTCCCGCAGATTCGACGACAGGTCCATAGTGATATGGTAGCTCTGCTGATCATTGTTTCACTTTATAGGTTCCAGAACATTTTGCTATCCAGGATGATTCCCAGACATTTGGCTTCTTGAAAAAGTAGGATATTTTCGCCGAACAGTGAAGGACGAGTGAGAAGATTGAGCTTTACTTTTCTTGAAAACGAAACAATTTCTGTCTTTTTAGGGTTTACAAAGAGGCCTTCGCTAATACACCATCTCTGTACTTCGGATAGTGCGTATTGTGTAGTATGTCCTTTCGAAAAGGTGCTTTAAAATTCTCCTCTGACAATGATTGCTATATAATCAGCGTAGCCAACAGCCTCTATGCCTTAAGGTGGGTTGGTAGATAGAAGAGACCAGAGGTTCGTAGATTACGAGGGTTAGTGTTGAGGAAACAGTGTTGTGGAGTGACGCACATTCGATATAACCTGCAAGTAGTCGATGAAAGAAGAGAATGTCGGCTGCATCTCTGCATTCCTCAAGGGAGTTTAAGTTAATGAGGTTGAGGGGGTTGTGATAGGGAGGGAGAATAAAAGGATCGTTCCAGGGCAGTCCTCGAAGAAAACGGCGCTGGATGCTTTCGATTCTCGAGATATGCACGCGATGGTATGGGGACCACACTTGACTGGCATACTCTAGGAGGGGGCGAACAAGGTAATGTAGAGAGACCTGGTTACGTATGAGTTGGTGAATTCTTTAGACCACCGTTTCACCGGAGTTGGTTAAAAAAGGAACAGAGTGGGTGGACCCAAAATGAACACTGTAAAAACGGTTTTCCAGGTATGGGTTCGAAGCCGATGGCAGACAGTTTGAAAAGTATTAATTGATGGGAGATTTTACCAAAAGCCTTACTAAAATCGGACTTCGTTACCATTCTCGAGGGTCGAGAGAGCAAAGGATACAAATTCTATTAGGTTTGTGGTAGTTGATCTAACTTTCAGGAAACCATGTTGTCTAGGGGAAATAAAATATTTGCACTGAAAGTTTAGAGTTTCATACAAGAGACTTTCCAAAGAGTTTGGGAATACGGGAGAGTTTAGCAATGGGATGATTTTTGGTTATTTCATTCTTCGGTCCTTTTTTGTAGACCACCAGACCAGTAGATACTCTGCACATTACGATGAGCTCCACTATTGCTGTATAACTCCAGTGTACCTACTATTTTAGGCTGTCGATCTCATTTTAGATCCAAAGCTCTGCGCTTACGACATCGGGAATTCAGAATTACATCATGAACTCAACTTGGTAAGAAGCCTTTCTTTAGAAGCCGCCATCTTTGATTTTAGCTGGTAAAGCGTTACCAGGTTCATAAAAAAACGTTGAGCTTTTCAAAAGGCGAATTTGATTTAAGTCTCTAATATTGCCAACGTTTTTCTACAACATTTCTGTTCAAAATATAAAAATAAAAGAACATAGATACTGCGCATCTAAAAAAATGTAAAACTTTGTCGCTGACCATTGCCAACTGTGATTACAATTCCCCGCATGAAGTTCCCATATAAATCTCCACTTACGTGAGGTCTATGAATTATTTCGCTCCACAATCATTTGTGTGATATAACTTTCAAAATGTAAATATCGCGTCGAATTAAAATTGATAAAGCATTTTTGTCTGGCAAAGTAGTAAAAACAAAGTTCATTGGCACTTTGTGCCCTCTCGCCGCCACCACCCCCTCCGCGACAACAAGGGCAAAGAAAGTGTACAGTGTACACCGTACAGCAGCAGCTTTGTCGTCTCCTCCGGCGTCGTCGTCGATCAGAGAAACGAAGAGTAGACAACGAGAGCGATTCAAGAAAAAGAAAAAGCACGGCGAAATGGAGATGTTGGACGTTGGAGAGTGTGGAAAATACAAAAAAAAAACAAAAAATGCTGCTGTTGCTCTTTCTGTTTCGTTTAATGTTGTCGTCTTGTCGATCGTTGTAAACAAAAAAAAAAACTAAATAGAGAGAGAGAGAGAGAGCAAAACAGATATTTTTCTTCTTTATGGTGATGGTGATCGTGGTATGGTGCGGTACTTGTAAAAAGTGATGAAACCACATTTGGAATGGGTGATCCCCCCCCTCTTGCTCTCCTTAAACGTTGGAATGCAGTATTGCGTCAAATATGCTGGCGCTGTCACTGATGCGTTATATATGTATGTACCTAGTGTGTGTTTGTAGCATATGTTTGTTGGCGCTTTAAGATCATGGCTATCACCCTCTCTGTACGACTCTATGAGACGATGACATTCCAGGGCAAGTGGTAGAGATAAAATAGCGGCATATGCGCCGACAAACGCGTCTCGTTACCAGTGAAATAGTGTAAAGATCACTTGCACTGGTAATCTTACTGGATGCATGCATGTACCTACCAAAGAAGTGTTGGTATGTAAATTGGGGAAAAAGGTTTAGTAAGCTTAAGGAATTTGTAATGTTAATGGAGGGGGACTTGAAGTTTCAGTTCATCATTGGTGCCAAAAAGCCTTTTGCAAACCTGAGCGGTTATAAATGTCCTATCGTCGATTGCTAGGATCATTGTCAACTTTCAAGTATCTGAATAATCTTCCAGTTATTTGAAGCTCCTTAGATACATTTTGCTTTTACCACGACCTTTCCAGACAATCGGTAAAGTTTAGTCCTGTGAGAGAGAGCTTTGTTGGTGTTTAGCTCTGCCTTGTGTAATAAGCATTTGACAAGGTGCAATCTTGACTCACTGCAATCAACCAAAGGGAAGAAAATAAACTAAGACCGAAGCTGGATATGGTGCTTTCTACCATCTTCGACTTCTCCACTACTTTGATGTCCCTGCGATATTCCGAAGCCTATAGTCGTACCTAGGAATAGGCAGCATGTTGTGATTGTTTTTTAAAGGATTCGGTAAGGAACAACTGGTCTTGGCAATTGGAAGTTGGGAAATGCAAAAAGAATTAGCCCTTGTCACACATTTGAGAGCATTTTAGGTGAAGAAGTAGTAATGGGTGCTAATAGGTACTCATGTTGCTTAACCACTTGCTTTGTAAACATCTTAAATCGTTCGTAAACACCTTTTTTCTTCAAGTGTGGTCTCAAACTGGTGTGATTATTGTGAAGGATGGGACCGGGACCGTGAAGGATGGAAATTGGCATTATTTCAGGCTCAGACCATCTAAGGGTCGATGGCCTGAGAAGTAAGTAAGATTATTGTGAAAAAGACCGTAATTTTATCGATTTTACAACAGAGAATGTCAGAGTTTTGGAGAATGAAATATTTGAAGACGAGCCCTTAACACATTGAGCCTGCGAGGGTTATTGGTTGCCATTGCCATCGGTCTAGTCGAAAGAATTAGTGTGAATCTTGGTAGTTCTTTGAATAGGTAAGGATCAAAACAGTTGGAAAGGTTTTGTTGTTGGATGCAGGTTAGTCCCTTATACATACTTAAGTGCAATTCAAAGTAAAAAAAAAATATGCGTAAGAGTAGGCACGTGTACTTTAAGTGTTTCCTGATGACAATCCTACATAATTCGCCAACCCTGTTGCTGGTGTACTATCTATTCGCTCTATCTTTCCTTATCTTATGCTCCTTCTTTTCTCTTCTCACTGACAGTCTGTATACGCTTCTTAGCATTTTTTAACAAACGTAGTGCTCCAAGTGAACTTCTCTTGGGCTTCTATTTCGACACACAGAATAATTGAGGTAATAATAGTCGACTGCGTCAGCCATCTCGTCACATTCGATTCCATAATGAATGTAATTTTACTGCTAAGGGTTGACGAAGGGCTTCATTTCAACCTAACGTCACTCCAACATACGACGAAGTTGACTGCATTCCAAGGGTTAAAGCTTAACGAGTGGTAAGAAAGATATTAAAGGGCTGCCTAAAACACCAGCGTAAATTCGTAGGGTTTCTGAAAATGTAGTCGTTGTCATCCATAAAACTTCATCTGCGAAGAAGTTATTCTAATCTGCAAGGAGTTGGGGATGAGTGACTGGCATTGATCCCCAATTGCTTTACACAGTTTTGCAGATATGTATATATTCATAAAATTTGTCTGAAAGAAGGAATATTCCTAGACCAATGGAAGGTACAAACCACCAAAACGAAACAACCCCCTCAAGATTTTTCATCCTATAGACCGCTGTGCATGTTAGACACCATGGGAACTAGAACGTATCATAAGTGATAGGCTCGTGGTTGAGATGAATGATTGATAGAGATAGATAGATACTGTCCTCAATCTCTGGACTCACCAGACATTGCTCCCTGAATTGCCATCGCAATAAGCTGGACATAAGTCCTAAGGATATGTCCCTTCTCTGCTTCAATATCAAGGAACTGTGGACCACATTTTGTGCGAATATCCTACCCAATCAATCGATCTTCCATGGTCTCGATCTTGCTTACGATCACAACACCCTTCAGTTGAATGAAATTCTTCTTCGGTACCATTTGTATCATCTTCTGGACCCCATACCTTTTCTGCTGCCGACCACGGGCCAGGTAGGTGAGAGCCTCATTCTGATTTCCCAGCATAAGTGCCACCCGGTTTAGTTCAAGAATATATCATTGTGAGTGCCAGTGTAGGGAACCCCATTCTACTTCTGAAAATTATTTCCTAACGTAACAGTTTAAGGTAGTTTTCCCCATACCTACCTGCATCTCCTCCAGAAATCGTTGATAATGTCGGAACGCTGCGCATGCCTGCCTTAGGATGTTATACCCTTATATGATCTTTGTTACTTTGGGGATGGAGTCTCTTTGAATTAATGCTTTCGTTCTCTTAGAATCAAGGATAGTCCAAATGAGCCTATAACAAGATATTTCCATTTCGACAGAGCATTTGTGCTTAAAAACCGATGTAGGCGTGCTTTGACATGATCAAGGATCCTACTGTTTTTACTTCAAGAGCTAGTTTGTCAACCGCTTTTGCTTCCTCGTGTCGTAATAACCTGAGCCGCAAACAAAATCTTACAGAAGACTAAAGCTACGAGCAGACGATATGCAAAAATCGCATATATATGCGAGTCTGACGTCATTTTAGCGTCATTATATGCTATTTTTGCTCGCATATCGTCTGAACACGTCTATATAAATGCGAGTTTGCGAACACTGCCGTACGTATAGGGTTTGCGACACATTTGCGAGTTTTTTCGTGACGTCATACTGTTTTCATACCGTCTGCTCGTGGCTTAAGACGCTTTACAAAAAGGTAACGCAGACCACAGATGAATCCCACGGCTACTCTTAATAGCTTTGACTGTGCCAAATGATGACAAAATAGTCCTACTGTCTAACAATGTGAAGATTCATCTGAAAGCAGTTCGGAAGGCCTTCTGCAGTTTAAGCCCTTTCAGTGGAGATGTGGAAACGAATTTTGCCATAAATTTTAGGACACTGTGGTGCCATACAAAACAAATATTTGGAGCTACAGCTCATATACAGCCACGTCCTAGCTTCTCGCAATGGCAACCATTGATTTTGTCCGTGTTAAATTGTCTACACGAATGAAAGGATCCTAAAGTTTTCTTGCCGACTCTGAACGGCGGATTGAGAAGCTTTTTTATGCTAGAGGCTTGGGTATTTTTGTATGTCCCCTCGCTTAGCAGTTAAAGCAACGACGTTTCTATACCAGCAAAGTCTCTTCTTGGAACTGTATGATTGGCTTTCGAAAGAATTTTCATTTCTCAAATTCCTTCTTTTACTGATGGGTAAATGGAACAAATGTATAGTACCCAAGTACACCTTCCCTTGAAATGTAAACTCAAGCCGTTTACTGCATTCCTAGGCGCGTATCTATGGATCTGCGATAAGCCCTTTCGAACCCCGTATTTAGGTGTAAAAAAACGATCTGCTTATCACTGTAGTAACAAGCGCAGTGTTTGTTGAATATTAAATTGGTATAAGAAAAAAAAAACCACAACATTCCTTCCTCCAACAAATAAACAAAAATCCGTCACACGGCGATAGTATGCAGTCGGTTGGTCGGTCGTTCGGTCGGTTGTTGGTTACGCTGATGCTTGACATTCGTTGATAACTTTTTTTTTTTGTATTTTTATTGCTTTTTAGTGAAGTTGGAGTTTTATTTGGGTTTTTTTTCAAATCTTTGTCAGTGTAGTGGTGGGGATGTTTGTGTTGTTTTGAATTTTTGGAATATTTTTTGGGTTTTCTGTTTTGTAAACAAAATTTATTTGGGCCGAGTTGTTGTTGTTATTTAATTCACTTTTATTTGTTACAGACTTTTGAGGCAAGCAGACGTGTTGAACCTAAATACCAACGTAGTTATTTTGTAACGTAAAGATACAAGTCGTTGTGTGTTTTTTTTTTTTTCACGTAGGCTTTTTGTTTGTGCAGTTAGTACGTGCATTTATTTACACAATCAACTATCCATGGAATGCGCAGATACCTCTACGAAACAGTGTACCTACGGCAGTGTGTTTAGAAAGGCGAATGCACTTGAAAAATATTTTTCATGAATGGAATGTGCTTTCATTGATGTTTACGTTCTGAATTCTTTTTGAATAACACGAACAAGAGAGAGAAAAGGAAAAATTAATTTTCATTCTGGATTAAGTGGGCTTGTGGTATTTAGGTTTACGAGGCGAAGACAAACGTTTACAATTTTGTCGTCTTGTTTTTGTCGCTTTGTAAGTTAGAGATAAGTTTCTATTTAATTTTATTCTATCATTTGATTAATTTGTTTTTCTTTTTTCCTTTGAAAAGATTTTATTTGATTTAAATTAACATCTCTGAGTTTTGTTTTTTTTTTTTTGTGTATTTTATAGATTTGATTTCATTTTGTGTGGATAGATCTTTTTTGGTATCTTAATCCTAGCGATCGTGCATTAGAAACTCTTTAAACTTTTAAGAGAATTTGCAAGTTCTCTCTTCAGTGTTTGACTCTTAGTTTGCAAAATAAATTTGCAATTTTTGCACGCGAAAGCTTTTCTGCGATACTTTTAAAAATACCCGCAGTTCATAGGAGAAGCTTTTCAGAAAAAGCTTGTGAGTCGTGAAAGAGAAAGATAGTTTTCAAAATGGCGTTTTTTTTATGACTACACGATTAGCAACAATTTTCGCACTGAACTAAAATAAAACAAAGAAAAAAAAAATGTATTAGTAACGTCACGTATATATAGAGAGGTGCTGCATGAGATTTTAGATTTTTAGATTTTAATTTGGAGTAAAACATTTTTAAATTTATTAATTGCAATTTTTGCAAATGAAATCATTGATCGTTTAATAAACCATTTGATGGACATCACTCTACCGAGTATATTGTATCACAAATACCTTCTGCAGTTCGTCCTTAATTCATTGAACAACTGTGCGACGTGGATTAGGCATAAAACCCTGAAAAAAAGGATAATAACGTAATTTGGGCTGCTGGTTAATGCCCTGGACTGCTAAGAGAGGACATATGTAGGTTCGAGGTCTGGCAAAGCAACTAAATTTTTTCAAGTAATGGGAAACCTCTGAGAGTATAATTTGTCATGAAAAAACTTCTCAATCTGCTATCTGCAATAAAACTGAAGGTACCTTCCACTCGTACGAAAAGTACAAGGTGACGCAAAATTAATCACCCTATCGGAAGATGTTATAATTTTTGCAAATGGCGTCGTACGTCAATTATATTTGACATTTGTGAAATAAACGTATACAAAATACACGCCAACAAGACATGAATCGCTATACTCCTAAAGAACGCGGAATAATTGTTCAGATTTTTTTTGTGGAATAATTCGTCGGTGGTGTTGGCGCAGATTTCCCGGTCGTCTGACACCAACTGGGCAAACATTGCGACGTTTAGCCGCTCGCCTGAAAGAATATGGGACAACACGAGATGCTGTCAGGTCTGGCCGGCCCCAGAGCAGCCGATCTCCTGAAAATATGCCAGCTATGGCTGAAGATGTCGCAGAGGACCCCGGAGTATCGACCAGAAGACGTACCACGCAATTG
The DNA here is from genome assembly GCA_951813785.1 of Criorhina ranunculi. Lineage (NCBI taxonomy): Eukaryota > Metazoa > Arthropoda > Insecta > Diptera > Syrphidae > Criorhina > Criorhina ranunculi. Next base: position 9,481,891 of record OX638385.1, read on the forward strand.
GGTATCAATCGTGCGGTCTTTACAGAGAATTTTAGTAAAAGACTGTAAAATGTTCCCTTACAAAGTGCATCAGCTGATAGCTGTTGACCGCCAAGCGTGTGTGACCTACGCTCAAGCCATCCTTAATCTCGACCACGAGAGAGACAACTTTTCATCGAAAATCATCATGAGCGATTTAACCGTTCCAGACTTATTTTTGTAGGATTTTTTGAAGTCACGAGTTTATGTCAACAAGCCTCAGACTCTTGAAACCCTCAAAGAGAATATCCGTCTAGAATGCGAGGACCTATCGCCGGAAGTTCTGGCAAATGTGATGGAAAATGCGGAAAGGCGGCCACTTAGCCACCTTGTATAACACACACAACATGAATGATTGCAAGAAGCTATGTCCTGGCTCTCTATGAGCTGCCGCGCCAAATATTTGTATTTTTTTTTAGCTGCTACTGCTGCTAAACGAAGTTTAACTTCAAAGATCAGAGTATCTACACAAAATATTTTGGATTCACTTACCTATGCAAAAATTGCTTTCTATAGCACGAAGCATGCCGTGCATTACACGCCATCTCCACTGGCGATAAATGTATCGTAATAGCAAAAGCAAGCGCAGAACGCAGACAGCAGAAGAACTGTCAGATTTTCTTTGGTGGGCATTTCATCGCGCATACTTTTTCAGTGCAATTGCAATGAAAATGGCGGAAGTGACAGCAATATGACAGCTCTATTGGCGATAAATGGTTGCGATGAAAGCATACCTTCTATCGCATGCTATGAAAATATGGCTGCTATAATGGTCTCCACTTGCGATAATGAAAGCATGCTATGGATTTATCGCTACCCAAGAACTTTTTTTTTTTTTTTTTTTTTTTTTTTTTTTTTTTTTTCCCGAGGGTAGGTGAAAATCTTACATAGACACTATGAGGATAGTGTCTCATAGTAGTGTCAGATTCCTACTGACTAAAAACACCTCCCTTCGATTTAAATTCGTTCGATATTGCAACTAAGTTAAAACTTATCAAGCAATTTTTTTATCACGAAATAAAACGTTTGGCAGGTTACTTTCCAATGAAAGATCCTGCATGTTCCGCAATTTAATCGCGGTTAGTCCTTATCTCGCCAAGTCGCAAGGTTTTGTTCTTTGTAGTCGGCGAAATAAATTGCTATCATCCAAAACAGCTAGGACTGTATTGTTAACATGTCCCATTATTCGGTTTCTATGTTTTCGCGCGAAGCTTCTAGTTTCCGCTTCGATTGCAGGAATTCCGAGATCTCTGTGGATATCGTCGTTTCTGGAATACCACGGTGCTTGGGCAATTTCTCTAAGCACTTTATTTTGGAATGTTTGTATGATATTCGCATTCGTTTTCTTGGTACAACCCCAAAGTTGTATACCGTAGGTCCATACCGGCTTTAGCACTTGCTTGTATAGAAGCAGTTTGTTCTCGGTACTGAGCTGGGAATGTTTTCCGAGTAACCAGTACATTTCTCTATATCCCCAAGAACTGCATACTGCCAGCCAGAAAGCCATAGCTTCGGCAACCATAACGCCTAGACCTACCTAACCTGTATCAAAATGAACTCATGTCGTTTTCATATCGTCTAAGCCTGGGTATAAGGTGATAGATACACCCTTCCAGGGGAGGATCGGTACTAAGAAACTTCCATGCTGACAGAGTTTGCATTCCATTCGGAGCAGTTAAGGAAAGTAGATATCGTCTCACGCTACATATCTATAAAAGCAAGCTGAAGTGATGCAGGCTAGATATTTTTCGTTACTTCCAGAAAGATGTGGCCCACATACATATATCTTATCAAACAAATAACAGGCATTGGACGAATCTTCGCAAATTGTACTGGCACTTGGGGAGTTGGAACCCATGTAGCTAAACTTTGTATTCCTTTTGCTCTTCATTTTTTTGTAGTCCTGTCCCGACAAAAATAAGGCAGGCACCGTGCTCTGGGTAAACCCTTCTTCGTCTGCCTAACTAAGCGAACTCTTGGGGAAAAAGTATTTGAGAATGACCGCGCATGAAGCTTTTTAAGTCTCGGGAGAGTTGTTTAAAACAGTGACTTAACAAGTAGACCGGCTATACATCTGTAGATGTACATCTCTAGTCTTGCAGCAGACGACTTCCCACATTTACGAGCGTTCAACTTCTGATTAAAAGCCAAACCCACGAAAAATGGGCATGTTAAGCATACTCATCTAAAAAATAATGCGCTGTGGCGACGTAGACACAGAAGAGGACACGACACACTTCTTCTGCAAATGTCAAATGCTAAAAAGTACCAGAAAAACTGCCCTCAGCGCCCTCTATTTCAATCATTTGGGCAAATGGTCAACAAAGCCATGAAAGGACATTTTCAAATTCAAACAAAAATTGCCATCGCTCCTTCGGTGTTAAAATACACTTTTCTATCGCAAGGAAGCTATTGGGAATTAATGGGACTTGCAACCTCGTATTACTCACTGGCTCTACATCTCGGTCATAAGACCGATACTCATGCACGGGGTGGCTGTCTGGTGGACCGCTTTAGATAAGCCCATAAACCGAGATCATCTAAGCAATCACCAGCGATCAGCATGTCTATGCATAAGCGGGGCACTTCGTATGACACTCTCCGCAGCATTGAACATTTTATTTCATCTGACACCCCTCGACATTCTCGGCAGACAAATGGCTGCTAACTCGGCTGTTCGCCTCAAATCAATTTCACAGTGATCCACCAACAATTGTGGCCACGCCTCCTTCCTTTTGGAAACATAGACTACACCAATAATGAGTCATTTTTACAGGACAATTCGGTCCACTTTTACACCGATGAATCTACTTAAAACCAATGAGGGTGTAGGTGGTGGTGTTTTCTTTGATAGGCTTAACCTCAGCCTCTCTTTCCGTCTTTCAAATCATTGTAGCGTGTTCCAGGCGGAAATATTGGCGATCAAAGAAGTCATCTTGGCTGAAGAAAATCGTGATATCTTCCACAGATATAGGTACGAATCTTTTCAGACAGTCAAGCAGCGATCAGGTCTCTGGAATCAATCTCTTCGAATTCGTTAGTAGCTCTAGATTGCCGATCATCTCTTATAGAGTTCAATATTCATAGAAATATTCCAAGGAACTGCAAGGAACTCACCAGATATGGAACAACCGTACCTGTGCTTACAGAAATGGAAACCATGTGTATACTGGGGTCGAATTACGGCATCAGTGATCGAGTAACTCATCACGTAAAATAGGGGATGATTACGTCGGAATGATCGTTTATACGTTATAATGCTCTTTTTTACGTGACGAGTTACTCGATCACTGATGCCGTAATTCGACCCCTGATCTCTTTACGTAAACTTAAACTCAAGCTGGATGCTATCGAAAAAACAAATTCTAGGTGGACAAATGGTATAACCTGTCTAACGACAAAGCGGATTTGGCCACGGCTAGATCTGAAACGCTCTAAGAATTTAATTTCTCTCGCATATCAGATCAGTAATAGGTGTCATCACGGGACACTGTCTAATAGGCAAGCATGCAACAAGGCTTGGAGTCCATTCGAACGATTTTTGTAGAAGCTACATAGATGAAGAGGAGGGGAAACCTTCTTTGTAACCGCCCAGCTCTCTCCTGTAAAAGAAGGCTCCACTTAGGAGATTTCTAGTTTAGCAACTTAGGCGATCTGATTAAAACAGATGTCAAAAACCTTCTTCGCTCCAATTGGTTCAACGAGTAGGTAAGGAGATCTCTCCAGATCCATGTGGTACCACAACGGACCTATCACTGGTCTAAGTGTGCTGGCAGGCATCAGCTGGCAGCCACTTCAAACTAACCTAACCTTACCTTCCTCTTCATTCAGTTGTGCCTTGCCAGGCGTGGTTGATTTATTATTTCGCCTTGGGGTTGAGGTTTTCTTTTATTACAACCCCAAGGATATATTCTGCTGAGAGACAGCAAGAATGCCGCGAATTTCTTACAGACGTCGGGAAGGATCTGTTTAGTCTGCCTGCATCCTGCAGAGTCATGCCATCTATAGTTGTGTTGTGCTAGAAACCCAACCATCGATAGAAGCCCTAACCGAAGATATGGGTAAACCTAACGTGGATTCCGGGGCGAAGAAGTTCTCCTCTGAACCTTGTCTGGCAAGCTCATCGGAGACCTCATTTCCGGTAATCCCGCTGTGTCCGGGAACCCAGACAAGTCTTAACAAATTCAGTCTTCCAACCGAATTCAAACTAGACCTGCATTCCTGAACTATTTTGGATCTAGTAAGAGGATTGAGCGAAGCCTAACTGTCGTTACAGACGCAGATACTCCGTCCCCTCCACTGGTGTTTGTGTTTGTAGCATTAAAAAACAGATTTTGGCCTGAAAGTTGGGGTTCATCAAGGTCCGCTGCATTTTAACTTGGCAATGGATGTTCTTAGCCGCAATATACAAAACGACATCCCTTGGACACTTCTTTATCCCGTAAACAGTTCAAGTGTTCTCACAGTCACAAAGTTACATCACGCAAGTCGGTTCGATAGGGTTTTCCGCAATCTGTGTTGTTTCGTTTCGTGAAATAAACGTTGTGCTTGTGATAACAAGGGTTGAACTCACGCTGACTAGAGAAACTTGTTGTTTGGACTCGCAACCTTCATGGAAATTGGTTTTACCGCATGACTATTTCTGGTTTCCTAATAATAATTTAAGAACCATAGCCTGTAACCTTTCACAACCTCTTTACAAAAATTCAAGGAAACATTTTCCCAACACAATACCGATGACATAAATTTAAAAAAAAAGGAGTTATGCTGTTATCGCTAAATTCGCCATGCGATTCGAAACACGTCGTAAATCAGAATTTTTAACTTGTATCTGTGATGTGCGCACATCAAAGGGAACAAACACAATTCCCACAACCCATCTCCCATACAATTTATGCAAATTCTGTCAGCAATCTTTTTTTGTTTGTCCCGTTTCGGGAATGTTTTCACTTGAGAGTAGGATTTGTCTGTTGGTTTTCGAGGATCTTCTGTGCAAACAATTATTTTGGTGCAATGTGCTTGAAAGGAAGGGAAAGTCCCTAATTGTTTGTTTGTTACTTTCAGGTAACAAAACGTTATTCAATTTGAGATGGTTGCAAATTTATCATCTTTTACGTTGAGTGACCTTCGATTTATCTGTCCTTCAGGTAGAACAGATGGTACATAGGTATGGGACTCTACTCTATTCGCAAACAGATTTGGGTAAATCCTTAAATCTTAGACGAAAGATGATGAAAGTATTAAGTCCTGCACTCGATTACAAAATGCTAAGCATCTGTCTGGATTCTAGGACGGGGTTCGTTCTTTCGTCCTGAAATTTATCATAACAGATGCAAGTACGAAGCGACCTTTATAGGTTAAGTCTGCTTCCTCGACCTAGGGACAAGCTAACCACATTCTTTGTTGAAACGAGATATCTAATGGAAATCTATAATCGATATCACCTGCCCCTTAGAAGTCCCTTCTTTGTGGATCAGTACAGTCTACCTCTACAGGATACAAATCTGATTTGTGTGTGCACTATCAAGGGCCTTACACTTCGTTCAATCGTAGTTATCAATGAATTTAGGAAGTTTAAGCCTAGAGCTCAACTCTTTCACTATTTCCTTTCTCAAATCTTTTCATATTCTATGCAGTCCCAGTCACAATAAACAGAGACTCTGACCCTTTCCTCGCTAGTAACCAGTCGTTTTCAACTTTAAAGATGGATTAGGACCTTTGAAGCCTTGTTTTTACATCATACTAGGCACCATAATGGGTCGATTAGCAACCTTCCTATCATAAGAGAAAGTTAAAGTGAAGATGTCAAACACAGCAAGTTCTGGATCTTAAACTTTTAAACTGAGAAGGTCCTGGCACATATGAATATCAAGCTCTTTACTCCTGGAAAGTGGGCGTCCAGTTATACCTGGGGCTTTTAGTTCACAATGGTTCACAAGCCTTTAAGAATTATTGTCACCTTCTAAGCCAGATAAAGACCCAGAGAGCAACCTGAATTGGGACATCAATATGCATAAAGTCGACATCAACACTGATGATGGGGATCGTGTTAAGTCCTTGGAATCTGCACTGGAATAGAAGATAAGCCAAATTTTCACTCATCCTAAGAGGAGCAACACCAGATGATTACGTAGGTTATTCCGAGACTTTGGCATCACAATGGGGGCTCTGCTCTGAGTCTAAGTGAGTCCTTCGGGTCACCTTTCACACTGACAAAAGATTCCCTAAACTGGAATGTCCCTAGCAAAGAGGGCGGTCTGTATTGCGAAACATTAATTTCAAGTTGAAATCCCAACCATCATCTGGGTTATAAAAGTGCTGGAAGAATCCAATATGGATAGGAGTCTTCACTTCGACAGCTGTCAAGGCTGTTGAAGTAACGACAATCAATCAAAAATTCAAGTAAAGCTTTGGAAACAGAACTTGAATGAGATATTGACATCCAAAATAGTTACTCGATCTTGCCAGGAATGCGTAGGAATTACACCCCTCCCGTGCCCTTATCTTTGTAAGAATTCCATTGTAATACGCATGCGCAACGGCGAGTGAATGGTCTCCGAGAAGAAGAGACCTCGTTTTCTAGTTGAAAAGATGCACGAGTACAGTCAAAATCGGTTATAACGACATTTCGGTTATAACGACCAAATTTTTAGGTCTTGACTGAGCTCCACTAATATTATATTTACCGCTTATAACGACGTATCGCTTAGAACGACCAAATTCATCGGTCCCCTGATGGTCGTTATAACCGATTTTGACTGTTTGATACATTCTCACATTGGCACAGTGAAGTCCATAGTATGTCTCGGGGTGATAGCAGGGACGTTATATGGGCGGCTGCACTTATGTACAGCTTCACTCGGTTCTCATTAGGATCCATTGTGTTCCCCGGTTACTCATTCAATTGCAAACCTTATCACTACTCAAAGCATCTAATTCTCCTGTAAAACTTGACGAGTTTGTTGTGAGCGATGTTGCATATGTACTCTCTCCAGTTATTTCTTAACATTCGATTAGGATGTGCTTCCGAATATGTCCCGCCAGAAGGTAATGTCCTGATAGAACTTCTATGTAATTCTTAGGGGATGCCTATTCAGTTTTAAGACAGTTTTCGTTATTTTATAACCTAAAGCTTATGATAGGGCTTTTTGGTACCCTTACCTAGCCGTCTGCGTTGCTTTCCCATTTCACTGATCCTTTCTTGTGTTTATTTAGCTAGAGCCTCCGAATTGAATAAACTGTATGGGCTTTTTTATGGCACATCTGCAAGGTAGGTAGGTCTGTGTAGGTTAAAGGGATGACTGCATCTCATATGATGCAATCAAGGATCCATTTAGTTCCCCTAATATTTATATCCGCAAAATATATTCTTAAGCAATTTCCAACGGTGGCTGTAAAGTAGTGTTGCACTCCCTTGTCTTCCTTCCACTTCCACTTTTGTCTTCCTAACTCTAAATGAGGTGTTGATTGCTTGAACTTCAAATAAGAAGCAAGACCTTGTTTCGATGTCCGTTTTGCTGTTAACAACGGTAAACTTTGGTATTCAACGTTTGTGATTTGAGTTTTACTTCGACAATAGCTGTAACTCTCCGCTATGTTTGCTACTCTGCTCTAAAGATCCAAAGGGTGAAGACGTAGTCAGTAGCGCTGTTGAGTGTGTCGATCGTGAGTACCGTCTTAATTTTTTTTAAGCTTAGTGGAGTGAATTCTTCGATTGGGGGTTTTTTTTTTTCATTAAGGCAACGCTCTGATGTCGTGCAGCTATAGCAAGGTCACCGACATACAAGCATATGTACATTGTACATAGTATGCAGTTATGAATCAGTTTCTTGTTTTGAATTTTTGACAAATGATATAGAAGTTGATAAGCACTGGCTCCAGGTTGAGGTTGCTTACAAGTTTGACAGTTGGTCTATTGTTGGTTGTCGTACAATTCCTTACTTGCTCGCCTACGACTAGCACTTGGACTTGACCATGCGGTAGGGGTAGGCTTTGTGTATTGTTTTAGGAGACTTCAAATGACGCATTATACTACTTAGAGACACCACAATTGAATAAATAAAATTGAAGAAAGGACAGAGCCCTGCGTTTGCTCGTTTTTCAAAATTTCGGATTTTGTTTCTCATCTGTGTACCTTGTTACCATTGCTTAAGACGTTAATGTTGAAGGGCACATGTTCGGGGGGTTTCGAGCTCCAATTAAAGTTTGCAATTGATTGATTAAAGTCGAAAATAAAGCGAGCGAGACACAGTTTGCTACAGCTGTTGCGTTAATATGATAGAAGGACTCGCCACAGTTAGTTGTATTTTCGTGAATTATTCCATGCGACTAACGTGTTTGTACGTTGATAATTAAGATCACTCCTGTGGGAATCATACACCCTTTGAAGATGCGATTTACACGAAGAACAAGCGCTACGTACCTGCATGGGTTCAATTTAATCGGAACGAATTTTCTCAGATTCCGTACGAGTCGGAGAATTTTCATTCGATGTATCCATTCAAATACATTCATCGGATATTTTTCGGCAGCTTAAATGCATAACATTTAAGCCAAGATTTACTTTCCTCTCCGAGACGTGATATTTTGTGCTTGAACATCGGCAACGAGCCGTCTCCCAATAAACAAGGCCAAGGAAGATAGCAAAAGTTTGGAGGGCTGGCCATGCTGACGCCATCGTCATCTGGCGTGTATCGGGACGAACCTCTACGAAGGAGCGACAATGGATGCATAGAGTGAGATATAGTTTAGGTAAGCTTAGGTTTAGATTTGGATACAAAGGTAGCTTTAGTTTCCTCCTTCTCTTCTTTCATCTCTGTTCAATGGCACAAGTCCATTGAGTTGGGGTTCTCTCTTTTTTCCAATTTTTTTTGTTAAGTCCATCCATGGTCTGAGTAGGGCATTGGGGATCCTCTTCTTCTTCTAGCTAGTTTTACGACACGAGACAAAAGTGTTTGAGCAGGTGGTGTATGCGTGAGGAGAGGCAAGAACTACCCCCGTCTGCGAGCGTGCCCTCCGTCCTCCTCACCTACACCAAAGATGCCTCCGTGGCCTGACATTGGCTCAAAACGACAAGTGCTCATAGTTTGTGACTGAAAACATATATGATGATCCGATCTACTAGGCTGAGCGATAGGGCTGGTAATGTTGGCCCTAAATTCCAATGAATGTAAGTTTACTAAAAATTGTGGATCCTCTGCGTTATATTTTGTACGCTCCCTGTTGCGCTAGTTACCGCAGGGTTGTTTGAAAATCTTCTTACAAGAAGGCTTAGTTAGAAGAGGAAAGCAATCTCTTGCATGGCTTCTTCGTGTGTTCAGGACCACGATCTTAGACAAAGAAGTGTTACAACAAACAACGGATGCAAATGGACAGGGGTTGAAGACTTGTTGCACATTCCTCATAAGGACAAACGACAAGAGTTGTTCATTCACATTTTACAAGTACGAGTATCTCTAACTTGAATGGACCGTCCTGCGTTGATTGTGCGAGCTTTTCGTCACCATTTACATCCGCACACACATTCACATCATCAATTGATAAAAAAAAAAAAAAAACGTAAAACTCAGGTAAATCACGAATTGAATGTCGAATCACCATCTGATTTAGTTTTGAAAAAAAAAAACATTAAAAGGAGTGAAGGTTGGAAAAGATCGTGTAATAAAAAGCATCTTCCGTGTCCTTTTCTTTGCTTTGACCTTCTTCGATGATTTTTTCTTAATTTTTTTGATGTTTTTCTTTTTTTTTTGTTCCCCTCTCTCTCTGTCTTTTCTCTTAGCATTACAAATGATCCTTTTGTCCTGCTTAATTTATTGTATTTATTTATTTTTCTATTCTTATTCCCAGCAAGTGGTTTTGAGCTCAACGATTTTTTTCCACATTATTCTTGAGAGTGATCAGAGTATGGACTACAAACCGGAAACAGAACTTTGTGATGCTTCTCTGCTTTCGAAAAAGGATAGAATCCTTTTGTTCTTGAACCTGATTAGATAATGCGGGAAGATGATGTTGGCAAATGTACTCGCGTACTTACCTCTTTGGTTTGCTTCCTTGTTGTTGTTTTTTTATTTATTTATTTATTTTTTATTTTTTATTTTATTGCTGTGAAAGAACAGAAGAAAACTTGTTGAACAGGAAGATTTTTGATTTTTTCCCGCACCTTCCAAGTGCAGAAATCTTGCGTGTTGTGTTTGAATTCCCACTTTACAGACACAAAGACGATCGATAGTTAAACCAGGAAGTGTGTGAAAATTATGAATGCCTATGTGATGTTTCAGTCAGGAATTTCAGTCCTTAAAAGGGGGAATAGGGACGATTAGTTTCCGTGTGTCAGATTGAAGAGTTTTTTTTTTTTTGAATTGATGTTCGTTGACAGAAATCTTGGTTTATTTGCTTGTAAATTGTTATGCGATCGGGAAGTGGGAAAGCGGGAACGAAAAGTCTTCGAAAAAGATTTTGTACCTGAAGTTGTTGAATTGAGTTGAGATGGATACAAATTGATCCAGGTAAAATGCAAAAAAAAAAGAACTGCGATCGAGAAAAATTGATCAAAACTGAAGAAAAAATAAACAAGTTTCGTCAAGTTAAACGAGCGCTTATAGGTTATGAAAAACTCAACCGACTGATCCGGTCATCAGAAAATGGGGGAAGCCGGTAGGTATACATATCCGTAGAAGGAAAGCACTTCCTTTCAAATTATAGATGAAGATGGTAATTCTGAAGGCACGTAGAAGGATCAAAGAATTATAAGGGCAACGTAGGCTAGTGAATGTGTTGCAAGAATGTCAGCCATTTTGAGGTACGTATCCGGTCGGAGGAATGTTGATGCGTTGAAAATGTTCAATCGGAGCAAGCATTTTAATCATACTTTTCGTTGCAGTAAAATTGGATAATTTTCATGCGGTAATGGGTTATTTTCGTGCTTCTTGTCCCAAGAACCTATCTTCGATTTGTAGAAAATCATTTACTGACAATCCAATCTTCTGCGGTCTTCAATGATTATCCATTGATGAAAGGGTTGCTTACTTATGTTGCTTACTTATAAGGCCAGTGACCCTAGGAGGGTCTGAGCCTGAACTAATGCCGCTTTCCATCCTTTACGGTCCCGGGCACGCTGCTTCCAGTTTACTAGACCAAGGAAATTCGGTCTTCCTCTTCTTCGTGAACCAGGTGGCTGGGATTCAAAGATCCTCTTAGCTGGAGCATTTTCGTCCATTCGCTCGATGTGGCCGAGCCATTGCAGTCGACGGATTTTTACCTTCCGGTTTACATCCACATCTTTGTACAGCTCGTAGAGTTCGCTGTTATATCTTCTCTTCCATTCGCCCTGCTCGCAGACTGGACCAAATGAAAGGATTGAGGGTTGAAAAATATGCACACTTTGGCTATTGTGAGTCTATTGGTGATTCTTCTTTAAAATTTGAGTGTCTGCAGTGGATATACGCAGAATCTATCAGAGCTGTTGTTTCCAAGACCTAGGTTAGAGGCCTTGATGTTTGGCATCGCGCGACTCGGACTTTCATGGTTCCATTGTGTTCTTAGACCTAATTACTTGAGGTGCTTCCTTTTTTCTTCAATTTTTCTGTTTTAGTCTCGAGAGGAAAGATTCTGCTACTTTTACCAGGTCGTCAGCTCTGTCGTAATCTTTCACTTGGCGCCTAGTACAGGGTGACCTAGGCATTTTAAAACCCTTTTTGAAACTACACTTAGTCTGGATGCTGGACATATTTTCATTACTCCTTCTCCTTTGTTAGTCAAAGATACATCCGATGCATTGTGGCTTTGCTTGTCCGCTCGAACTTATTGTTCAGTTTTGTACTTAAATTGCTAAAAAGGCTACATTTCCCTCGATTTCACTTCCGATTGATAAGATTCCCTCAAAAACATGTCGTCTATGAACTGTCATAGTTCGTTATGTAGGGGTTCTACTTCTCCCTGCCAAAATCAGCCCCTCATAGGTGAGGATGATGTTCATACAAAGGTTCCTTCAGCATTTGGACTGGCTTTGGTCTGGATACGTAAAGAGCATGGAAGTCATATTACTTTAAGGGTAGATTGCGAGACAGAAATGAAGAACCATCGTCCAAGATAGGCAGACGTCTTGATTAAGAAGCCTCTTCGATGAGTCCACATTGAATTGTTCCTAATTTTAGAATTCAATTTCATGGGTGTTAAGAGCGAGACAAGCATATGTACTTATGAACGTAGAAAAGAGATGTATGAATAAAGAGATAGGTATAGATAGATTGGGTAGATAGAGAGAGTTGGGATTTTGATTTGTTTTGTGAACGGGGAAATGGGATATGATTGGGTTGGAATGAGAAGGAGGGAGGAATACTGGACACTTCATTTGAAAACAAATGGAGCAATTGGAATAGATATAAAGATAGATGTAGATAGGGAAAAAGAGAGAAGAGAGGGAGTATAAGAGAGCAAAAAAGAAAGAGATGGTGAGAGAAAGAGACAGAGATAGATGGTGAGGAAGAGAGGGAGAAGGAGAGAGAGAGGAGAGAAGGAGAGAGAGAGGAGAGAATGAGATAGAAAAAGTGAAATGTTGAACCGAAATGAGACGTATGCAGGTATATTATGCGATAACAAGCGAATAACATACGTGTCCCAGTAGTTTTAAGGTGGTGATGTCACGGCTAAAAATATTTATTCTTCAAACTAGCTAAGGCTATTTCATTGTCATCAGTTGAGCAGTTTAAGTGCTTGGCTTGGCGATGATTAAAGATAATAATCCACAGGACTTTACACGCCATCTCCATTGGCGATAAATGTATCGCAATAGCAAAAGCAAGCGCAGAACGCAGACAGCAGAAGAACTGTCAGATTTTCTTTGGTGGGCATTTCATCGCGCACACTTTTTCAGTGCAATTGCAATGAAAATGGCGGAAGTGACAGCAATATGACAGCTCTATTGGCAATGGAGTATGCGATAAATGGTATGCGATGAAAGCATACTTTCTATCGCATGCTATGCAAATGTGGCTGCTATAAATGACCTCCATTTGCGATAATGAAAGCATGGTATGGATTTATCGCTAGTGGAGACCGCATGTTATGCGTGACTGTACACCAACCATGCAGCAATCACAATAAGAGTTAAAGCAATGGAGGGCACGCAGTCAAAGTCTACCGAAAATGATTGTTGGAGAAGGGAAGACAATAACAGGAGCAAACTCACAAAAAAGTGCGTCGCAGAGGTGGATATCTCGCCAATCGAAGTCAAAATTTCAATTCGATTTGCCAGACTTAGCTTGGTCACATGCGACTTCTTTCTGATTCTGCAGATATTCTAATCGAAAAAGGATGTCATTGACTTTGAAGGTAGGTCCATTGTAACACCACTGAGTGCTATGATTGGATCCGTCTACTCCTAAAACCTTTCAGATTTCCTAAAGTAGCAGTAGATCATTTAGATTGTTAAAGCAATATTCGCCTGAGGTGGTTTTCCTGATGGGAGACGTGCATCGTGCATTGGGAATGAAAATGAAACTCACTGGACCTGGTGCTCTATGGAAGCTATATTGGAAAATAAGATTAATTCACCAAAAGGTTGATTTCTCTAGATTCACTGCTCCGTCCCCATTGTGGGACTTTTTATGGTTCCTACCTCCCTGTGATAAGAGAAAGGCAGCTTCTCTAAACTATCTATCAACTTCTACTAATCCAGAGAAAGTTTATCCGGTTCTCTTCTGTGGCTACGTCGATACAGCCATCTCACAGAGGTTCAGTTGTCAGTTGTATCTATACAGGTGCGTTGGATTTAGTTATATGAGCCTCTAGTAGCTTGTAGCTTCTTAATTCTATTACGAAGTACCTACAGGATTTTTAGCGTATTACATTCGGCGTTTTGCGTTTCTTCCATTGTCCTGTGCCTACATTTACGTAGATATGCCGGTTTATAGGAGCGTGTTCTGGAGTGAGAATTCATTGATCGATCATTGTTTGCATCAGTTCCAATCCTGTTCTTGCCAGTTCTTCGCACTTTTCATTGCAATCGCTTTCTCTCCTGCGGTTTCTAGCGAATCCTATTGTGCTTTCCCTAGGGTTCTCCGATGGATTGTTTCACCCCAAAGGATGTCAGGAAGTTAAGGAACTTCTCTGGGTGGATGGCAGCGAGTTGTTCCGTAGGGATGACTTCTTTGCCGAGGACTCTCTTTCTAAGTTGGAAGAGAGCTGAGCATTTCGCTAAGATGTGTAGAGAGGTGTCTTCACTCTCAAGGCAGACTTTACAGCTTGAATCTGTTACAAGGTTCATGGAGTGTAGGTGTTTGTTCAGACGCTAGTGTCCGCTGAGGAATCCAATAAGTGCTCTAGGTTGCTCCTTTCCAGGTTCTTTGTGACGGTACAGGGAATAGCAGCTTTGAACATACCTGCCCTGGAGTGTTGAGCCAGATTTATTTAGATTCTTGCATGCAAAGACCGTTTGCGTGTCTTGGGACGAGTGATTTACTTACCCCACAGAAGAATTCGGGTGCAATGAATTCTGTTATCGCGCCGTCTTTTGCCAGAGAGTCGGCTTTTTCACTGCCCGCAAATCCACTATGTGCAGGAATCCAGTTAAGGATGACCATGTTGTTCCTAGGGGTTTCGGGCTTAAGTATCGTTGTAAATATGAATGTATTTGTCCTTGGAAGCGTTATTAAGGATTGCTGCCGGGAAGCCTGTCTTTATATGCATTTTGTTAAGTCGTACAACCATAGGATCAGTTTTAAATTTTCAAATTTTCAACTAGAAATGAGAGAGTATCTACACATACATATGTATGTATGTATGTATGTATGAGTGCAAACATTTTAGACATCCGATCAAAAATGCTGAGATTTGATGTCGATAATTGTAAAATCAATTTTATCAGAAACATACCGTACATTTGTATGATTTATACGGAGGCGGGTACCACAAAGGAAGGCGTTATCTAAGGGGTGTAACATTTTATAGACCCACGCCCATTTCTTGGGAGGTGTTTCATTTAAAAAAGTTTGTATCTACCAAAAAAAGATTTTCAATATTTATAAAGATCACAATGTAATTTGACATTTTGTTTAGTTTGAGTTTAAAAATTAATTAGCCTAGATTTTGCATAAAAAGTATTCCAATGGACCTACATAAATATAGGAAGGGGTGACTGCATTCCAGCCTTAACTCAGATCTCCAAGGATTCATTCTGTTTCCCCAGCGTGTAATGTCCAGTCTGAAAGAGAAGACAAACAATAAGGATCTGGTTGTCGAGTGGGACTACCTGAACCATTCCGAATTCATAGACAGATGGCCCAGGTTTTAGAAATAGTATTTACCAAGGTATGTCTTTCTGGTTCTGCATAAGCTGGCGTTGGAAGTGGGCTGTGCTGTCTTCTGCGTTTGTATTGCTTGAATTTCTGCATAAATCGTCTGTTAAGTACTGACGCATTCTTGCAAGGTTGTAGCTTGAGATAATCCCTATGAAGAGCGTTAAGGTTGATCTGATTAGTGCAAAAATGTGCCCTGTTTTTACCCGATTATACTTTCTGCGTTACATCTGACGTCAGCTTGTCCTTGGAAGTATGTATGGGTGAGTTCAAAAACGTCAGTTGTTCTACCTAAGTACAATCGCAGAACTTTATTATTGCGTTTCTGAACGCATTTACTGAACGTCATCGCTGCAGCCACCTTTTTTTTCACTAATTAATCTGCTTGGCAACGATGATATTTTGACGTTTATGAACACGAGGTAATACAGTTTGTCTGCGACAGTTCTGCATTATTGAACGCAGGTAACGCAGTTTTTTGTTAGTATGACGTTTATGAATTCACCCACTAGTCCTATGTTGGATTTAACGAGTGCTTGGGACGGCAGTACTGAGTGTTCGATCAATGAAGGGTCATGTTCTGATCCATTCCTAGCAAGCTCATCCGTCATTTCGTTTCCGTGGATACCATTGTGTCCCAGGACCTACCAGAGTGTTACGCTGTGATTCGTGGTGAGCGTTTTGAGCTCGTCATGTTTTACAAGTTTTGACTTTACTATTGCGGATGAAATGGCTTTATTAGCAGCTTGACGGTCAATGACTTTCCTTTAAACTAGTTTCATTGATAGTTCTAGGCCCGGTCCTTTTTAGAAATACGCTCCTGTGGTTCGGAAGTCTAATTAACCGGATAATGTTGGCTTATAAAGAGAAGATCCCGGAGTCCGCTCCTTTTTCGGTTTTTGATCCATCTGTGAGAATTGACATTTTATTCGGGGGTAGTGGCTCAGTCATCTGTTCTGATGATAAGGCTGAAGTCAGGAGTGTGTGAGATATTCTGTTTCAGTTTCAAGTTTTACCCAACTTTGACAACTTACAGTGGCCCAAATGGCCCGCTTTCTACAAGTTGTATAGTTTTAATCGCAGAACACTTTTCGCGGTTGTTTCCTTTAGGAACAAGTCTATTGGAATCAGGGAGAGTATAGTTTCAAGGGCTGCAGTTGAAGTGGTTCTACTGGTGTGGTGGTGCCTATGTACACTTATCTTTGGATCTATTAAGTTGGTTAGTTAATTGGATCTGTTAGATTGTCACAAGTTATTTAGCTCAGGTGAACTTAGTGATATTGTTTCGGTAGATTTTTATGGACCTTCGCATTTTACGAGATCCTCATGCATGCTCCCCATTCCGCTTTAACCAAATTGTTAAAGCTAAATAAAAAAAAAGGATAAAGATGAACAAAAACAAGCTCTGTATGTGGGGTAGGTATTTTGTTAAATCTTTCACAAGTTTATTTCACTTCCTGTTGTGTTACTTCATCCAACGTTTTGAGGTTTCAGTGTCAACCAGTGAAGTGTCGTAACTAAGAATTGAAGGCCCTGGACAAGCAACTTGTAGGTTGTGTATTTTTTTGATTTTGACGATATTTGCCGCAAATCTGCATGCATAACGTTAGCTTGCGTGGCTTGGCTGTTTGACAGTTCAGCTACCCTATACTTAGTTATGCCACTGCAGTCAACCATCAGTTATGGCAATCATCACCTGCATATGTATGCCAATGTAAGTACATTGAGGTAGGCGCCTATCTACTAATAAGATCCTTAAAGCCCTAGGATACAAAAGTTGTTTCGGTACACCGTTAATCATTAAGTTCTAAGTGGCAAGAGGTTGAGTGTTTTGTGCGAAACTTACCTCGAGATGCACATATAGCCTGTGGATGCCCAGAAGTAGCAAATGGCTTCTTGGTCATGACCAGAGGAGTCGCCGAACTCATATACAAACAGATAATGCGGTCCTCATAGTACATATCCTTAACTTAAGGTGGCGCTACAGTCCGGGGTGGACCTGAGCCTAAATCAACAAGCGTCTCCAGCCAGCTCGATCTTTAGCTAGCTGTCTCCAGTTTCGCACGCTAAATTGGTTAAGGTCCCCTTCAACTTGCGTGCGTCACCTGAGTCGCGGTCTTCCTCTACTGCGCTGTCCCTCGGGGGCGAATTCGAAGATTTTTCAGACCAGAGCATTGGTGTCCGTCCGCTCTACATGACCCAGACACCTCAGTCGTTGGATAGTACATATTGAGTCATATTATCAAGTGGTGTCATCCCTAGTAATGCCACGAAAAGAGTGTTTAGGACTCAATAATCCCATGGATATGTACCACCTCATACATCATCTTTATTCCTAAACTAGAGCAAAGAAAACTACATTTTGTCGAAAGTTTCCAGCGTTCCTAGTACTTAATATCAAGACTCCCCTTTTACAGAAGAGATATTCGTATTCCAGATGAATTGGTGGCTTTCATCGATGCAAACTGGGAGTAGGTTGTAAGAGCAATTTGAAATGCAAGTGGAATCCGACAAAACTGCCGCATTCGAAATCATTGTTAACCCTCCGATCACATCAACGATGCGATGATCATCTATAGTGCGTTGCAATCATGTACATGTCTAAAAGCGAATGCGTTTCGATGCACAATTTCGCATGATAATTTGCAGCGTCATCTGGCTTTCGAATTTTTGGCGCATGTGCTAGATAGTTTTCTTTTCGAATTTTTGAACATTGACTATCGTCATGCAAGTGCGTCTAGAAAAACTGAATAGCTGCTCGTTCATTAACACTCTTCCTTTCAACAAATGGCCATCAGTTTGGTACAGAAAATTCTCAGCCTTAATAACGCCGCAAGTCCAAAAGTCTGCCTTTCTGATCAAGTAGTCGAATGAATTCGGTACTATAGGTGCACAGTATCGGTCGATAGTGGTATCGAATTTGAATCGAGATGCAAGGCTGCTTTCGGCAGTGCAATCGGTTTTAATACCAAGCAATTGTTTCAGTGAAACATGGCGTCTAAAAAATGATCACCAATGTCACAAAAAAAGCTGCAAACTTTTGTTAATCGCTTTCCAAGAAACGTATTACAAGTCTTCTGACCAAATCGTATCTCAAATGAACACAAGCATGTACATATATGAGAGAACGAACCAAGAGTACACAGACGCGTTTATACAAACATCTAAGTGGCAATAGATCGGACTTATAAAATCGCTGCACAGGGTGGTTAAAGACGACTCACGACTGTTGGAAAATCCAGTGAGAATGAAGACAGTTCACCAGGAACTGAACACCATGCTGTGTAGGCGTAGTATGCTCCCAAGTTTGAGTGCTTGAAGAAGAAGGAAACGTGTCCTAAAAACCCAACTTTGGTTTAAGTACTTTCTGAGTTCAAGCTACATGGGTTGAGTGCCCTTCAAATGCATGTGGCTGACAGAGCTCGACTTGCAAAAACTGGAAATTATGATTTTGAAACATCAGCTGAAGTACGAATGCAACTATAGTGTGAACATGCTTAGAAGCGGGTACCTTGATGCCCTATAAGTGCTTTTGAACTTATTCAACAAACCTGATGTCCTTTTCAAAGATAATTTCTTAAGATGATGCTTTTTACAGCTCAAAACCTTTGTTTTTTTTTTGTGAAGCAAGAAGTACAATCCCTATCTTCGAGAGGGCCAGATCCCCTAGCTAAGCCTTTAAGCTAGGTGATCGACATGTTCCCTCAAAACTAGACTTAATGTAAAAAAGTTAAGACTTCCGTTTTAATCCATCTGAAGAATTTCTCCACTACAGTGGACCTATGGCTTCGTTTCAGATCTAGAGAAATGAAGAGGCGAGTCTGCAGATTGTTCCGATTGTGTGGAAGAAATCTTCGAAATCTCACATGCGCCAGGGTTAGTATCGACAGGGGCTTGCAGTAATATCTTCGCATGTATTGAGATTAAGCGAAGGGACAAGAAGAGCTATTTGCATCCAACACGCTATTGCTGTTCGAAAAAAGGAACTGATCACCGATTATCCAATTAAATACAATCTTATTCGAATAAACTCAACCGTAGGGCAGGAGTAAGGACACTAAACACCGACGTCTCGGACAGAACGTCTCCCTCGACAGATAAACATAACTTTGATTTAGTTAAGGACTTTGTCTCCCTAGGCTCCGCTATCGATTCAGACAACGACAGCAGCGCTGAGATCAGACGAAGAATAATCCTTGCCAATCGCTGCTTCTTTGGGCTAAGAAGGCAATTGACTAGCAAAGCCCTCTCTCGAACAACAAAAGTGACCCAATAAAAGGCCTAAGGTTAGTTTAGAGTGGCAGGCTGCAATTGAAACCTCACTCAGACCAGAGAGGTCCATTGTGTTACCACCAGGATCTGTATTCCACCAGAAATACTACCCGCAGAACCAACCGGAGCCTGCTATGAAGCGCTGGCGACTGCTTATATTGATGTCAGCCGGTTCGCTTAGGTTGTTGAAGAAGCTGGCCCCCAAGTATGCTCTTCTTCGAGCTGAAAAGGCCGGACATGTACAAAGGAGATGGAGAATTGTCTCCTCCTCTTCCTCATCCATGCACCTTCTGCAAAAGGTCTTAATAATCCCAGTCCTGCTCTACAACGCAGAGGCATGGACTTTATCAAGAGTGGAAAAGTGGCTCTTGGCTGCTTCGAGAGGAAAATTCTTCGGGTGATTTTCGGTCCCGTCTGCATACGGACTGTACAGCGACATCGACTTAGCCAAAAGAGTGAAGGTCCAACGATTGAGGTGGCTGGGTCATGTAGAGCGGATGGACACCAATGCTCCGGCCCGAAAAATCTTAGAATTCGCCACCGAGGGTCAGCGCAGTAGAGGAAGTCTGCGACTGAGGTGGCGCACGCAAGTTGAAGGGGAACTCAACCAACTTATCTGGCTGGAGACGCTTGTTGCTTGAGGCCCAGGTCCATCCCGGACTGTAGCGCAACCTTTAATAAGTAAGTAGGGCAGGAGTTTCCGCAAAATCATAATTTCAGGACATTGTATGCATGCTAATGTAGTAGATGTCAAGTCAGAAAGGATAAAAACCGGTTGTATTTTTCAATGTGAACAGTATTCACTGACGCATGGGTTCCATACAAATACCAGAGTTAGCTCGGTTATCATTCACCAACTACTTGGAGACCTTGTTGTAGGCAAGGGCGCTGGATTGCTAATAAGACAGAAAAATTGTCAGTAAGAGTACCTACAGAGCCCTAAAGTAGGTCCACCAGCAATTGTTGCAGAAGAAAAGAAGTAAATTCATCTAATACTGCTTGCAATCAACATAATCACTGCATTCTCTGCTAATTAAGGATCGCGGTCAGTAAGCTGGGTGTTTCTTATGATCTTTTAGCAAAAAAATGGTGGGAATTGCAACGTTACTTTGCAACAAAGAAGTTATACAACGCGTGTCAAAGCAAATGCCTTCATAAGTTCGACTTTAACCTAAATCACTGACACGTGATTGTAAATTTTTTTTTAAAGAAAACTGTTAAGTCTTCGATAAAATATTCAACAATTAAATTAATATACAATTATTAAATGTGTATTAAAACATTTGCAATTGAATTGAATGCATAACCGGCGACGGGTAATCTTCAATTTATCAATTCTCTTTTATTGTTCGAAATTATTTGAAAAATTAGTGCTAAATTGTTGCTAAATATGTTTCAATAATTCGATTTAAATAAATTTCAACATTTTATTGCTTAAATTTGATATTTTTTTGCCGGTAAATTGCAACGACCGCCTCCAGCCATTTTGATTTTATAATTTCTTCTAAAACGCAATGCATTTACTCTAAATGACTTATTTTCATTTAATTAAATTGAAAATTAATTTGCAATTGCACGGATTTATATTTATCTTATTAAAATTCCACGATAAAGGTGAAATCATGCAAAATTTCTTTACAAAATGGCGGATTGATCTACCCCTTCGGTATAGTGTCATCCGCAATAAAGCCACATTCCAGTGAGTATTTGACATGAAATTGTGTTAAAAAATTGCCAATATTCGATAAAAAATTATTTTATTTGCAAAAATAACAGTTGCATTGCATAGAGTGTTAATAAAATTCAAATAAATACCAAAATGCGTAATAATGGCGGTCATTGAAGATCCCACCCGAAGCAAAATTTATTTCCCCCGCGCAACACAAGCAAATTAATTCGCGCACACCATCAAACACAATCGCATTATTGTATGCTGAGCGCTTTGTACCGAGAGCGAGAGAGAGTGTTTCGCACACACAAAGCTCTTCATCTTACGCAGCTCATTCACACAAGTATAAAACATCACACGCATATGAGAAGAGATACGACCCATTTCAAAGCTTAATTTCGCGAGAGCAAAAGAGTACAATCATTTTTGTGCAAATTCTCTTAAAATTCGTTTTTTTTTTACGCTTTTCTCTTTTTTTGTTTGCAAATTTTTGCCACTCACACACATTCGAATAACTCACTCACACATATTAATCGCACGAAAAATAAAACAAATTGAATAAAATTTCAACACAATCAAAGTTTGGGAGCTTTTTTTCGCGAAAATTCGCAAATTTTGCGATGAGGTGTCGTCGCCGATGATCGATGATAAATATTGTTAAAGAGAGAGCGAGAGAAAGAGGGGCAAATATTTATTGTAACACGTGGACGACATTTTGATGCGATGACATCACTTGACTATTTTTCTCTTTTGCCAAAATAATATCCTTTTTGAAAAGTTTGCACTTAAAATCCCAAAATTACTGTCAGATAACTGCAAATGCTGAAGAAAATCCATTGCATGGATTTTGTTTTTTTTTTTTTTTCTCTCAAAAATCACACAAAGGTCTGATTGCGATGCGCTCCGGCCAACGAATGCAACAATTTCATAAAGTGCGTCTTGCTGTTGCTGTTGCTGTTGATGCAGTTGGTCTTGCATACATATATGTACCTACATAGCACAGTGGTGTGGGAAAAGGAAAAACTAATCAAGGAAACGTCAAACCGAAAGAAGACGGAGTGTTAAATAAGGCGCTGGGGGTATTTGACAACGTCGACGACACCCAGAATGGATAGAAAATCCGAACCGGAAATGCCGCTTTCCTCTATAAAAAAAAAAACTAACACACGACAGACGACGACGGGATGAAGTAGACGGCAAAATGTTGTAATTCTTTGGAATTTCGGTCTCGTTCGTTATCTCCATTTGAAAAATAGTTTTTTTTTCGTAGGTATTTGTGTCGCTTTTGTTGTTGTTGTTGTTGCTGCTGCTGTTGCCGCTGCGTTATTTTCAACAACTGCGACGCATTCTTTTGATGGGGTTGTTGCTTTCCTATTATTTTGAATGGTCGTAGCTCGTAGCGCGGTTACATCATCTGCATAATTAAAATTTCAAAACTATGACGTAGATTTTTGTTGTAACACTGAGTTTGTGGAGCGTATTATTGAAGGCCCTGAGTAAATTATGTATGCTGGCATAATAAGCAGAGGATGAAAGTGAAAGAGAGAAGCAATTAATTACAATGTGGGGTGCATTTGAATGGAAAAGGAGACAATCAAGTTTTGTCTGCTGTGAGTGTGACGGAGGCAAAGTAGGTACTTAACAAACATATTTTCAGCTTCCTTTCCAACTAACGTCGTGCAATTGCAATGACATTGCGTTCTAGACGTAAAGCAAGACACCGATCCTATTTGCTATTATTGGAGTCTCAGAGTCATGGATGAAATTGATGCTGACCATCATCTGAAAGACACAATCTTTCCTAATGTTTAAAGAATGTAGGTACTCACGGATTTGGATTGCACAGAATAAGGAGCCTTTTGGATTCTCTTATCTCGTGATAGGTACCTTGTGTTCACTTGATTTGAATGAAACCAAGATCTTAGCTCTCGGTCTGGAGAAATTGGGCTCATTTCATGAACTTCAGCTTGACTTTTGGCAAAATTTCACCAAAGTCGATAATGAACGTTTTATCGAAGGCAACTAGCTAGACAACTCCGTCATGTCTTTATAGGTGGCTTTGGTTGAAATGAGGTCTTGAGGACAAAACGCTTGGAAGTAAAATCTACAATGCTGCCTTCTATTTAATTACCGCACTTTGGGGGGCGTTGAATACCCCACGCCCTTTTCGCAACGACCTACATATATAGCTGCAGCTACAAACTAGTTTTTCACAAATAGACTTGGGCCAGCGGTTTGAGAAACGTCTTTTATTTAGTCCTGCGGGAGGGGAGGAAAAGGCTTTGATTACCGCTTAGTTTGATGGCGGTTAGAAGAAGACGGTAATGCCAAGCGAATGCTGAATGGCACTATCTATCTCAATAGGATAGGATGACGAAAGTACGAGCACGAAAGCTGTAACAAAACTCGTATGGTAGATCCCTTCCAGATAAGAAGACGAAAGAAATAACTGTCCTCACGGATGAATCAATGCAAATACATATGATGGCACTTATCACCTTGGCTCAGTGGTTAGCGTGTGGTATCAGTTTGAGGATCGTTTTTTGTCGGCACTACTTTACCAATCTCCGAGGGTGTAATCTGTCATGAAAAAGCATCTCAATCTGTCTTTCGAAGTTGACAATAAAAACTGTAGATCGCTTTCGAGTTTGAGTCTAAACCTATGAATATGGTTACGAGGAGCTAGGCCTTGGCCCTCTATGAGGCTATCGCGCAGATGGAAATCAATGTGCCATAACCTATGGAATGTGGGCATAAACTTATCGAGCAAGCTGATGTCTAAGAGAGAGTAGGAGTCAGCCTCCAGTTAAGGACGTGATCAAAATATATGCGACTGTAGCGAACACCGGAAATGGTGATAAATGTATACAATCCAAAATGGCTTGGCAAAAAGTCTATTTGTTACTTTGTACTCCACCAGGTGAATGTACAAACACATCGTACTACGCAAGCAAACCAAAGGAATATTGCAGGTAACCACGTGATGGAAAACACAGAGGGTAAACCAGATAACCTTTAAGTAAATCCTATCGATAACACAGGAAATTCAGTTCAGGGAAAAACTTTGTAAAAATCCAAAGCATATCTTGATGGAAATAGGATCCAAAAGAGATTCATCAAGATGATTCGATGCCTTCATGCTCACACAACAGCTTTCTTCATTTGATGCTTAACGTTGCTTTGGATGGTTAACAACTAAGAAAGTCATTCATGATGCATCTTAGTAGGACCAGATTCATTGTGTTGAACAAACGAAACCACTTCAGGTAAGGGACTTTCAAAGACCGACAACCCAACAAGATACAATGCTCTACATAATTTTCTTATAGTCAAGCCGCAATCCATTGCTTTACAAACTTTTCAAAAGGCAAAAAGCGATGCACTGTCTGTATCTGAAAGTAGAAAAGTTCCGAAATTTGATGCGTGCTTAGAACTAATAGTTCTAAGTTAGGTAGTTCTGAGCAAAATGAATGTACGTCATTCATTTTGCTCAGAACTACCTAACGCGGCCACAACAAATCCTATTTTCTTGCGATGGAACTGTTGCTGACAGAGGCTACCAATATAATATTCCCACGATTTTTTTAGTCTTGTCCTGGAGCAGATAGTGTGAAAGCCCGGCGTAAACACAGAAGATACTATATTCAACAATTCAACATCCAGCTGCTTGGGTACGCAGACGATATTGACATCATCGTCTGTTTCCAGCTTACCTTTACGGCGATTAAATGAGTTCGTCTTATGATGAATGAGGATAAAACAAAGTACATGCTGACGACCAAAAACCGTTCCGCCGAGTATCGTCCAGGACATTGAGGTAGTGAAGGATTTCATCTACCTCGGAGCAAATATAAACTTCACAAATCACATTCTGATGGAGATTCGACGAAACATAACCTTAGAAAACCGCTGCTACTTCGGTTTGTCCAAACAGCTAGGGTCGAAACTCCTAACTCAAAGGTTCAACATCAAGCGCTACAAAACTCTGATCTTGCCAGTCCTGCTTTATGGAGCTGAATGCTGGACGATAAGTTAGACATGTGGAGATAATCTTGGGAAAGGAACATTTTACGTCAAATATTTGGTCCTGTTTGCGAGGAGGGCGAATAGAGGAGAAGATATAATCGCGAACTCTACGAGCAAAAATCCGTCGATTGAATCACATCGAGCGAATGGACGAGAGCGCTCCAGCTAAGAGGATCTTTGAATCCCAGTCACCTGGGTCACGGAGAAAAAGGAGATTGAATCTTCAGTTTAAAAACCAGGCAATCGCGGACGTAAGAAACCTTGGTCTAGTAAATTGGTAGCAGCGTACCCGGGACCGTGAAGAATGGAAAACCGCATTAGTTAAGGCTTAGAGCCTCCAATGCAGCCGGTCGTAGAAGCAATTTCAAATTTATTGAGCGTTTAAGATCCAGGTGTAGCCAAATCTGTTTTGTCACTATGCACGTTATACCACTTGTCCACTTTAATTTTTCGTTCCGATAGCATGCAGTTTTAGTTGAAGGTATACCTACGGTTCCAATACCTCGAAGTGTGGGTATAGTGATTCCATATCTGGCGAGTTCGTCTGCCATTCCAATATTTCTATGCCTCGGCGACAACAACAAAGATGAACATCGAACTGCTCCGCCATCTCTGTGAGAGACGATAGGCACTTTTGAGTTTAGGGAAAATGATTCCAAGGACTTAATTGCAGATTGACAGTCTGAGAAGATGCGAATACCCAAGGCGGATAGCACGTCCTTAATCGTCAATATTTCCGTCAAAAACCCGCTACAGTGGTTTGAAACACAGAAAGAGAGGCTGAGATTAATCCAATCAGAGAAAACCCTTCCACCTACACCGTAAAAGTCGATTGACCTGTCTTCTAGAAAGACATCTTCCTCCAAGAATAACCTATATAGGCAATGGTAACTAGTATGATCTGTTTTTTTTTTTGGGGAGATCATGAAATTTTTCAGAATCAAGGCATGTCAAAAATCTTTAGTAGACCACTGAACTGAACTAGCTACCTTACACAGGTGGCGCTACAGTCCGGGATGGACCTTGGCCACAACCAACAAGCGCCTTCAGCCAACTCGATCTTTAGGTAGCTGCGCCACCTGATTCGCGGTCTTCCTCAACTGCGCTGTCCCTCGGGAACGGATTCGAAGACGGGACCCGGAACTAGCTACTGTTTACCTGCTACAGAGGGATGTCAGATGAAACAGAATGTCCAGTGCTGGAGAAGGTGTCGTACAAAGTGCTCCGCTTATGCACCAATAAGCTGATCGTTGGACCTTGCTTGAATTAAATCGGTCCACCAGACAACCATCTCCTACATGAGTGTCGGTCTTGAAACCGAGATATAGATCCAGTGAGTTATTCGAGGTTGTAAACCCCACTTTGTTGGAGCAAGTTAAGCGTATACCATTAAAGGAGGGAGCTTCAATGACTGGAATTTTGTATGCGTTTCTGTCAGAAGAGTACCAGCTCGGTTTTGTAAGAGTTAACACCCAGACCACCCTGAACTGTTCAACTAGTTAGCTTATTAAGAGCTCTTGGCAGACATTCTTTTAACATGTTAAGGGACTTTCGTGAGCCTGCTAAAGCCACTTCATCTGTATAATCGATCGCCATGCATCCTTCATCTTCTTAGGTCGTTTATCACCAAATCCCAAAGAAGAGGGGATTAGACGCCACCTTGATCTTCTAGCAGATATCCCACCCAGCTTTGAACTGGTAATCCTACTAGAAAGCAGAAGATTGTTCAATCCGCCAAGTGAGCTATCTAGTTTTAGATCTGATAGTGCATCTGTAATGAAACTCCTTCTATATTCAGGAAATATTCAGAAAGCATGTTGAGCCGCTGACAAAGGTTGTATTGCTGCCACGTAAAAGGATACCAATCAGTCGTTCTAGTGTTTTTAGAAGGAATGACGATAGACTAATAGATCTAAAGACTTTTAGATTTATTTGAGAACATTTACCAACTTTGGATATGGAAACCACTCTCACTTCTCTCCGTATTGGTGAACTTTATATCAGATCCAGACGGCTCTTGAAGATTGGTAGCATGAGAAAAGCCAAACGCATTGGCTTGGTAGAATAATATCTGAAAACTTTTGAAGTTCTGCTGGTATTATGCCATCCGGTCCTGCAGATTTGTACGGAAAGAAGGTTTGTCCCGAGCAATCAGACTAAGGAGCTTGGGAGCTGTGTATCAAGTTGCAAATGCAAGTCCATAATCCATCTGTTTTTTGTTTTTGTTTCTTAAACAGGTGGGCATTGTTGGATTTGTCGAGAGAATTTTCCTTAGCCTCGATACCTCAGAAGATTCTTCTATGTCACCACAAAAGAGCATTCAATATTTGCATTTGGCTTTTCTCAGTCCTTTATGTATACATACATACATATGTGTATCAAGAACCTAACAATGAAATAAAATCTTATCGAAGATACCCTTTATTAGAGCCGGAGTGATGAGGAACTTTCCGGTGAGGATGTGCCTCATTTCCTCTGTCACTGTCCTAGTTTTTGTCATCAGAAGTAATGAGGAAAAGATCCTAAGGAAGCTACTAAGTCATTCGAAGATTTTCAAGAGCTATCCAATGCATAAATACCTACAGTCAGAAATGGATGAGTGCAAAACCCATTTTGGTGCAATGTCTTCAAAAACCCCTTGCCAATTCGAAAGTTTTTCATACAATAATGTTTGGATAAGTGCAAAACGTATAAGTGCAAATTTCTTGTAACTGCACGTCATTTTCAGCACCCAACATATTTTATTTACGAAAAAACACTCGGATAAGTGCAACTTGTACATTAGAAATGTCCTTCTCTTTTAAGGAAAAATCTTCTATCTTACAGTTACAACGACTTCAAAGATTAATACGTCTTGGCATCACCGGGGCTATGCGAAACTGCCCTACGGCAGCCTTAGAAGCACTTGTTCGCCTTACTCCATTGCGCATCTT
Source organism: Criorhina ranunculi (assembly GCA_951813785.1). NCBI lineage: Eukaryota > Metazoa > Arthropoda > Insecta > Diptera > Syrphidae > Criorhina > Criorhina ranunculi. The sequence continues at coordinate 9,510,102 of OX638385.1, forward strand.
TGTCAAAAAAGTGGCAATTCGGAGAGCAGGTAACCTCCAACGCTCTACAGGAATCATTCCAAGCAGACTTACGGGTCACATGGCAATCCTTTCTGACTTTCCCGAGTTTGAAATGATCAGTTATGGTATCCGAATCTGTTTTGTCAGAAAGTTCGAGATTTAGATCCCGAACCGCAATTCTTGGGAAACTGGCGATCTGCTGTTGAAGATAAAAGAAATAGTGTGGTATACTGACGAATTAAAGATGTACTCCGGTGTTGGAGCCGGTATTTATGGCCCAAAGACACTTCGAATGGGCCCTAGTATATTTATCGACTTCGGCGTAAAGGGGCCAACCATCAACATATTCACCGATAATCAAGCAGCGCTCAAAGCACTGAGCTCCCATTAATGCAACTCAAAGGCCATTTCAGACTACTTCAATGCTCTCCAATGCCTTACTTAGCGAAATAAAGTCAAACTCTGGTGGGTACCAGGATACAGAGGCAGTGAAGGCAATGAAATTGTAGACCAACTTGCCAGGAAAGGTTCTTCTGAAAGATACATAGCTGGGTTGGGAAAACTGACATTTTTATTCTATTGGAACAAAATTCAGGGACTTAGACAACGCTTTCTTCTCAAGGAATTCCTAACACCGGAGGACATTCGTAATGCCTCAACTGGAGATATCCTTAACTTCATTAAGATGGTCCAGGATCTTCTAGTCTAACTGGCTCCAGGCACAATAGATCTTTTAGGAAACTAAATTGTTTAAAAATAAGTGCATGAGTTTTCACTTACGGATAAGTGCAAGGGTTGTGCACTTATCCGTTTCCGACTGTACATATTATGCAATATTAACTGGTAATGAACTAGTCGTGTAAGAAGGACCAGAACTATTTCGAATAGACCACCGGAACTACCCATAATTGGTCATTACATTGTGTTTCTTCCTCATTAAGGATAGGAAACTATGGTTGGCTTGGAACTTAAGAAGATTTGACTTTAAAATTCGTATGTATGAAGCTCGTCATTTGAAGATATTCGAACTGAAAAAGTCGGGCCTTTATGAACCTGAGTAGGTATTTACTCGTCCTTCTGGTTAAGCAACTCTAACTCAACAGATATCACCATAGATACGCTTAGTTTAGAATTTTTTTCAACGCCATCTTTTGGAATTCGGTAGAACTTTTTGGGGAGACAGGAGGTTAAGTTAAATTGTAGTGTAAACTGCGGCTCATCACTGAAGACCAACAGATCTGCATAAGTAGGTGCGTCTTCTGCCCAACGTCGCATTACCATACAATATAAAATGTCGAACATGATATCTAAACAGATTTAATGTTGTAAGAAGGCAATAGGCACATTCCACTACTTAAGCACAACGTTTAAATATGTTTGTATCTGTATGGTTAAAATACATCTTACTTACCACTTCACTGTGATGGAGGATATCCAAAGAAGATCTTAGATGAAAGCCCTCTCTCTCTCTCTCTCATGTATTACAATTTAGATAAAGATCACTGAACACAAAGCTGCATATAAACATCTAATTACACGTCCTAAATTATGTTAATCTTTCTGATAAGTAAAATTCCATCCAAAAAGCACAAGAAATAAAAGATACAGATAGATTATATCTACATAAATCGAACCCGTACGAAACTAATTTATTTCAATTGAAATTTAATATGAAAATATACGGCCGTAGACAAACTACATATGAACAATTCAAATATCTAGAAGGTACTATGTATCTCCTAGCCCAACAAAACCAAGATACAAACACATTTTCCCACGACCCAACGTGGAATGTGCTGTAACAGTCACAGAATTACAGTCCCTGTCCAACAATGTAATAGGGGACGTCGTCGTCATCGTCTTCGTCGTTGTCGTTGTCGTCGTTGAACGGAGCGGGCGGTCTTCTTCTCTATCATTTCTTGGAACGATATTCGAGGGGAAACTCAAACTATTTGTTGTTTTTCTCTAATTCTTCGTTTTTTATTTTCCTTTTTGAGTGAAAATTCTATCCGTCTTCGTTGTTGTTGTTATTGTTGTCTTCACTTTGGAATGTGGCGTTAAAAACGCCGAAAAAGTGAATAAAAAAAAAAACAAATTCCAAGAATCCTATAAGAAAACAAGGAGATACATTTTTATGTCCTTGAAATGCAAGTACCTAGATATTGTAACTGAAATCGATAAAAATTGAGTGAAAAAGAGAAAGTGAACAAAAGTGGATAAACACACACGTATGTATGTATGAGTATGTAGATAAATTTAAAATTGTGGAATTTTCTTTATTTATTATTTATCAATGAACGAATGAAGCTTTCATCCGCCATCCATATGTAAATGCAAAATGAAAGCGATAGTAAACAAAATTGTTTTTCTTAGGAATTCAGTTTTGGTGAATTAAGGGAGAGAAAGGTGTAAATATGTAGTGTATGAAGCACCCTATGGTAGTCTTCAATGTGAGATAAGCTATCGTGTTAATTTGATTACGATTATCAGTGGCTCAACTGACGAATTTTGATAAATGCACACAAAAAAAAAATAAAAATAAATAATTGTTTACTTTTCGTTAAGAAGCTTAAAGACTGTCATGCATAATTTAAAAAAAACAAAATTAGGAATGCATTCCGGATATAGTCGTGCAGTGATGGGGCCATAAACATCAATTAGAGCTTCCGGTAAAGCGCCATTGCATTTGTCATAACAAGAGTCACTCGGAAGGAGGCAACAGGGAAAGAATTCTCTAATTTGATATGAAAGGCGGCGGCTTCCAGAACTACTCCGATATACAGTCGTAAATGGATATGTGCACAACCCATCGGGCCCGATTTGGTTTGCACTTATCCGTTAGTGCACCGCTTTGCACTAATCCGTAAGTGAAAGCTTATGCACTTATTTTTAAACAATTTAATTTCCTAAAAGATCTACCTATTGTGCCTGGCGCCAGTTAGACTACAAGATCCTGGACCTTCTTAATGAAGTTGAGGATATTTCCAGTCGAGGCATTACGAATGTCCTCCGGTGTTAGGAATTCTTTGTGAAGAAAATGTTGTCTAAGCCCTTGAATTTTGTTCTAATGGGATAAAAAGGTCAGTTTTTCCCAACTGTCCAGCCTCGTTCTGAACGCGAAAGGGTTCAGCAGCTATTTATCTTTTAGAAGAACCTTTCCTTGCAAGTTGGTATACAATTTCATTGCCTTCACTGCCTTTGTACCACCAGAGTTTGACTTTATTTCGTTTAGCAAGGTCTTGGAGAGCATTGAAGAAGCCTGAAATGGCCTTTGAGTTGCAGTAATGGGAGCTCAGTGCTTTGAGCGCTGCTTGACTATCGGTGAATCTGTTGATGGTTGGCCCCTCTATGCAAGGAGTCAAGAATAATATTGGCGCAGGTATCAATGGCATGTAGTTCTGCGTGAAAGACACTAGGGCAATTTCCAAGTGCCTTTGAGACTTTGTGATTAGGACCATAAGTACCGGCTCCATGTGACCCGTAAGTCTGCTTGTCAAGATTCCTGTAGAGCGTTGGAAGTTAAGCCTAGAATATTTATTTGATTTTTTTTATCCTTTAATACTAATGCTCGCCTGAGGCTCAGCAAGCCAAAAACAGAATTCAACGTGCGGCTGCACACAAGCTCGAATCGTGTAACAATGAGTTGACACGAACGCAGCTCTCAGAAGGCAAAATCGAATTTAGTCCTGCAAATTGTGTGCCTTGGATAGGTAGTTCATAGTGCATGAGCCATAAGCGTGTGCTAAATTGACTAGAAATGTAGAGTTGAGGTGAATTAACTCGGTCCTGCGGGAGAACAGCTTGGGAAGCTTTAGAGTGTAAACAACAAATCTTGGAGGAATCCAGGGGTCGAATTACGGCATCAGCGATCGAGTAACTCGTTACGTAAAAATGAGCATTATCACGTCGGAATGATCGTATATGTAATAATGCTCATTTTTACATGACGAGTTACTCGATCACTGATGTCATAATTCCACCCCAGGATCTGTGACAGTGCAAGATACCTGGGATTTGTGCTTAAGAACTAGAAACCGAATGTGAACGAACGAATTAAGAAGACCCCGATAGCTTTTTACTCGTGCAGCAGAGCATTTGGCCTATACCTACATGCTTACCTACGGCAAGCTGCTAGCAAAACAATGACATGTATGGCAGCTTCAAGCGATACGAGAACCACGTCACCAGCAGGACAACCTGCTTCTCATAGACCTCTTAATACAGGAATCTGCTGCCAGAAGTGTCCTAAGAATGCAGAGGTTGTGGTGATGAGGAAGTTAATGAGGACACAACGAAATTTCTCTGTCACTGTCTAGACCTCTGCCATTTCAGACATAAATCCTTTGGAAGGCATTTCTTCCTGGATACCAAAAAACTGTGCGGCATACCTATCGAGGACATTTGCAGGTTTTTTTATAGCTTCAAGGTGATTTGAAACCTTAGGGCAACGGGAAAATGCTTTAGCGACTGTACCACGAGCAAGAGACACTTTCCCTCTCTACTGACCTGAGTGTGGCCAAGCTGATCTAACCTAACAAATCAAATCCGGTGAAGCACCTTTTGTCAATCTGATCGGGTGTTATGCAATGAAAGAAAGCCTAGTCGTATAGGGAGAATTATCCAGGTAGGGTCGTTGCTCGGATCTATAAGAAACTTCGGGACTGCGGAAGGGACTGCAAGAATCCTTTACATGTTATCGGGAACGCTTGCACTTATGCAAGGGGTTCTTAACAAAGGCATACCAGACACCTTCTTCTGAAAAGTGCTCATTGTTAGATGATTTGAAGTAGCCCATGATTTGAAGATGTGCTCTGGAGTTGGAGTCTGTCCTCACGCAGAGTAAAACAGGTATTTCTGCGAGCCAGGAGGTACAATCGCATGCTGCGACTTTTATTACAGTTCCAACAGGAAGCTACATACATGTATTGGGATGCGGATGCGGATGCGAAGAGTTATTGTTTTCTTCCTAACTGGTAAGTAATTGGCTGGCTGTGGTCTTCATCAAGGCTACTTTTTGCAACTTGTACCCACGGCGCGATCGTAAGAGTTAAAAAAAGCTTTATAGCCTCTTGGATGGTACCTACGGAGCCTGTATGATGCTAAAATAGTACGTCAATATCAAGAGTGGTAGCATAAAGTATCTGCCAACTTTTGATGCCATTGTTGATTTTGTGGTCGGAAATGTTTCCACCGTACGGCCTGCTACTGAAAAGCTAGACTTCTGAAATATGAACATATTTTGGCCAATCAGGGCATGAGCCAGAAGAAGAAGGTACCATTCAGGACCTGAACAACGCATGTTTCAGTGAATATGGGGTCGTATGCAACAAAGGTACGACTACGACCTGTGTATGGCATGAGACATACGGCGAAAGATGGACCATGATTGGCGTATATATCTACTACGATCGATTTATTTGCACTCGCCGCATGCAACCTCTCGTTGTGAACTAAAAATGCATCTTTTTTGGTTGCCATAGGCATAGGACATAGGACATAGGGATATTCCAGTTTACTGTATGGCAGACGTAGTTCGGGTGACTGTTTTGAGAGTGAAGAGACCTCTCTATACATCCTAACAAAATGGCCAGCCCTCTTTTAACTCGGAAAGAGAATTCGTGGTGGCGAAGTTGTCCCAATAGAACCCAGAACAGCTCCTCAACTTCCTGATATACTCTGGAAGTGAAACAATTCATCGAGAATACATATGGGAAGGCACAAAGTATTCTGAAGAGAAATTGCAGTGCCAAGTGCTGTAAACAACCCTCCCAAACACACATAATAAGGGGTCTTTCATTAAGCGCTTCCTATCTTTAAATTTAAATAAAACAAAGTGTGTGCGAGATATCGTTTGAAAGGCCTATCGATGCCATTATGTATGGAGTATAACATCGTCCAAATGTCCGCTGCGGCTTCTCTGGGTGGCGCGCATCCGAAATGTCCAATTTGCCATGTCTCTGGCGCATAAATCAGGCTGAATTTGACCGATGTCATGGGTTATGTCGGATTTGAGGGCCGCTGTGGTTTGTGGCTTATTCGCATAGATCTGCGACTTCAGGAAGCCCCACAAGAAAAAGTCTAACGGGGTCAAATCGCACGATCTCGGTGGCCAGTTCACATCATCTCCACATGAGATGGCTATGCCCTCGAATCGCTCGTGCAGAATTTCCAATGTGGCGTGAGCTGTGTGGCACATAGCGCCGTCCTGTTGAAACCACTTGTCGCTGGTGTCCATATCATCCAATTCAGGCCAAAAGAAGTTGGTAATCATCGACCTATAGCGCTCGCCAACGTCGTTCTCATAGAAATATGGACCGATGACGCCGCCAGCCCAAAATCCACACCAAACAGTGACTTTTTCGTGATGCATTGGACGCTCTTGGATCTCATGTGGATTGGTATCGTCCCAAATTCGACAATTTTGTCTGTTGACGTACCCATTCATCAAGAAATGGGCCTCATCGCTGAAGATGATTTTTCGATGAAAATTAGGGTCAGTTTTCAACTGCTCCAGAGCCCATTCAGCGAACACACGTCATTGTCTCTCTATGGTCGTTTACCTTCAGCTCCTGGGTCAGTTGAATTTTGTACGGGTGCAGGCCCAAGTCACGACGCAAAATTCGCCAAGTTGTGGTCTGCGAAAGGCCGAGTTCTTGTGAGCGACGCGAAATCGACTGCCTCGGATTCTCCTGCACACCCTCACGGACAGCGGCGATGTTTTCAGCAGATCTTGCTTTTCGTCGACGTTGGTTGATCGTTTACTGAACCAGTGGACTTAAATTTATCCACCACACTGCGAATAGTAATCTCGGAAGGACGATTATGGAACGTTGCCCGAACAGAACACCCATTTTGATAAAAAAAATTTTATTATTTGCACGTGTTGGTGAACGCTATATCCATCCATGGTGATTTGGCAAAACAGACTGAATAAATGACACCCAATTTGACAGATGTAGCTCCAACAATGTGGCCTCTATCAACTGTCAAAGTTAGGAAGTCCCTATTGGAAGACCCTTTATAACCTAACATTACATATACTGGCTTCCCTGAAGTAAGCGTGCGGGAACAAGTTTTTCTTTCAGGTCTATCCTGTTGAGGTATATTTGTGTAGGCTTTGTCCATCTAAAGCCAGCACTGTTTTTGCAATTACTTGCCGTTTGAACTCGATTTTCGAAAAATGGTTTAACACTTGTTGCGTTATTTTAAAACATCAATTTGTACGTCTGCAGCATTTTCGACATTTAAGATAGATAGATAGATAGATAAGATTAACCCTCTCTTTCACCTAAATCATGAAAACAATGTGTTTTTCAAAAATTCACAGACACACACCTATACATATGCATTCACAGATTTTCCAATGAATTCGATTGTCCATGGTTGAAGAAGCTTGTTGATTGAGGCCCAGGTTCACCTAGAACTGTAGCACCACCAAAGAAGGTTAAGCTTACTAAGAACCATAAGCCTATGTTCTATCGAACCAGGCCGAGGCGTGGTTAAAGCTGTGTATGTCGACCACAGACTTGTCAAACAGTTCTTCTAGGTCCTGAAAGAAGTGTCTTCCTAGGGTTTTGAATCGTATTTGGCAGAGCGCTGGACACTGGACAGCGACAAAGAAAGTGTGGAGTGTCTTCATCTACTTCTTCATCGCCACATTCCCTGTATATATGTAGGTCATCCGTGTTCAATCGCAGTCTTCTTGCATGGAAATTAAGCATATTATGCCCGGTAACGCTACTTACTAGGGAAGATAGGGATTTTAGTTTTATCCATGTGTAATCCTGCACCAGTTTTCTGTTTATCAAAGAATGGATATAGTTTCCTAGTTATAACACAGGAACTGAGCGCATTCTATCTATCATTTGCAGTCTTTTGAATTTTGCTCCCAATCTCCTGTTTGAGGTTACAGGGTGGACTTTTAGCGGTGATATCAGCTTGTTCGGTATCAGCTTTCTCGTTTCCAGACTCCCCTTTGTGGCCAGGGACCCAGCAGATTCTTAAATTGTGCTGCCTGCCAAGAATCCCGTAGCTCTTCGCAACAGCGACCTACAAGCTTCGATTTTACTTCAATGGCAGGACACCACCAAAGTAGGTAAGTACTTCATTTAATATCTGCTTAGGTATTCATTCGGTCTCAACAAATTTGAAAAAAGTCAAAAAAGACCTAACCCCGTTCCACTTCCTCTAATAGAAGCTTAAATGATGCCAAAATCAGTCAAGTTGATTGAAACTATCTACATATACCTCTACATTTGTCGAACTGGTATACAAATTCATTATATTATGCAACAACTCCCAAATTATCCATCAAATTGTCCACAATTATGCGTACTTGTACTTGAATGCATCATCCATTCGGAGCCATTTTTAATTGACACCCAACTGTTTTTTTGTTTTCTTTGCTTTGCTTATCGACTGCATAAGCATAGCTTCCAATCAGATTCGCGTGAAACAGTGAAATAACAAAAAAAAAAAAAAAAATGACGTTCCCCTTGGCGGTCAATAAAGAAGGGACAGCAGCCATGTTATGTATTTATCGCAGACACCCCTAGTGAGTGTGCAACGCATACTGGACGAATATAAATGCACCAATCCCGAGAGCATGCAATTCATTATAACCTCGCGAATATACCTATATATGGATCCCCCCAACTTGTGTGTGCAACAGTGGTTGCACACTTGCACAATGCAATACGACGCATGCACACACCAAGTGAGCTTTATTTCCCCTCAACACTTGTTAGATAGTAGATACTCTCGTGGTCAGATACTATAAAATGCAGGTCGGGTGCAGCAAGTATACATTATGCTTAGTCAACGTGACGTGTCGCGTTGGCTGTGTGGGACGACAGCCATTGATGGGATTTATTTTCCTTCCTTTGCCGTGTGGATGTTGATTTGAGAAGTCACTTTGTACAGTTAAAACTTGAATCCTGATAAAAGTTTTTTTTTTAGCATTCAATGTCATTTCAATCAAAAATATACATTTTGGTGCTAGGACTTACAATGCCTAAACTTTCGAAGAGCTATAATTAGATTGACGCTACGTTCTACTGCTTCATAAAATAAGTTCATCTGTTTGCATGTACATACATATGTATCTGTAAGGTTAACATTTGTGCGTCGAATAAAACTTTTTCGGATATCAAAGTCTAAGGACTGCAAGTAAGGGAATTATAATTCAAGCATTCGCCGGCAATCAATTACTGGTTTCTTTGAGTCGACTTCTAGTTTGATGCTATAGATGGATTTTAGAAGGTTAAAGCCCAGCAGATACATACGTCTTTGTGGAAGCGGAGCGCACAACGTAAGTACGCAACATTATTTTTTAGGATTTTTTGTTTGTTTATATCATGTTCATTCGAAGACAATAATACTACTGTGTGACTTGACCAACAAGCCTTTTCAGCAAGCCTCTATTGACTCTATCTTTGGTATCTTTGACAAACCCCCTGGAACCGCTGTTTGTATTACCCTAGGCTTCCGATTTGATTTCTTCCCATGTACTTACAAGGATATGTTTTCGTCTTCCTGTTTCTTTTTCATTTCCAACGCTGATTCGATAAAGGCTTCGATTTGGTTCCATCTGTCGTCGTTTCTTGAGATCATCATTCTCACGACATTTTCTGGAGTTATGTTGTCTGTCTCAAGTTCCAACTTGGTTCTCTCTGCTTCCCGTTTGCTACAGGTGAAAAAAGTGTGGTTTGCGTCATCTACTGAAGAATCGTTGTACTAGCGAGCCTTCGTCTTGAAGTTCCGGTTATAAACTGGAGGATCTAGTAGTTAATTCACCATGTTTTCGCTCCGTTCATTCAGAAATGTTCCTTATCCATCTCGCCGGCCACGTTCCTTTAGTTTCAGAACTTCATCGCCCTTGCCACTGTTGCTTAGTGAGCTCTTTCGCATTTGCCGTCGAATTTCCTATCTCTGCCGTTTGGAGATCGATGGGAGTCACTCCCGCGATTACGGGGACGGTTAGTTCCGACCCCGTACGGAGCTTGTTACTAAGAGGGCTTCACGTCTCTGTAATGCTGTCATTTGTTTTCTGTTTTTCTCTTGCCTAAGTGCAACGGCCTAGTTCTCGGAGACATACAGGAGAATGGCATGCGTGATTGACATAAGAAGTTTCCTCTGCCAGCTTGTAATGTAATGACCTTTGCAGCTTGCTCCGATTAGGTTATTATCTGCTGCCAGTAAGTAAGGAAAAGTAGTGAAGGGAACTGCATTTTTGCTGGTTATTACGTCCGAGCCTACTTTTTTTTTTTATAATTCACTAGCGCTAAAGGGTTTATGAATACCCTTATGATGCTATTTACACAGCGCTACTGTTGGTGTAGTGATTTTTGAAACATTACAGCCGCCGGAAGTGGATTTTCTTAGATCGTTGGATCTTCTCTAAGGTGTTGCAGTTTGTCGACAGCAGGTAAGGACATATCTGTGGTCGCAAGGAAAAACAACATAAGTCGTATTGTGTTGTGTGTGACTTATGCTGTTTTTCCTTGTTGCCACAGATACCTATATGCATTTGGTTTTGTTCTTCAATTGCCTCAACACTGGCTCGATTTTTTTTATAATTCACTAGCGCTAAAGGGGTTATAAATACCCTTATGATGCTATTTACACAGCGATAATGTTTGTGTTTTGAAACTTAGGTGGTATTAGGTTTCAGTCTTGTTGCTCCGAGGGTGGTGTCCAAAATGACTGGGGCGAATTATTGGTACTGTTGCCATTGCTTATAATTCACAGAATATCTTTTCGAACGTCCCGATGTCGTTAGTACGATTAACATATTCAAGCCATATGACCACCCTACTGCCAGTGTTATGCCTATGCAGCAGGGTTGACGTCTCTTATTTCGCCGTTGATATTGGGATTCGAAGCTGGAACTTTCAGCGTGACAAACGATGATGCAACCACTACACCATGGCCACCCCTCGATGTAAATGCAATGACGTCGATGTCTTCTGCGTAGACCTTTGGTTTAATTTCTTGAAGATAGAGCCTTGACACCAGCCTTATATGTTATCTGTTCCCGTACGAGGTTGAGAAAAAAAAACAGGTTGCCAGTCCATGTTTTGGAGTAGCCCCGAGGAGATATTTTCAACTTGTACAGTTAGGTACACTCTGTTTTCGCCTTATCGAGCCCTAGCTGATGCGTCTTAATTTAAAGGGTAGGTAGGCAGGTAGAGGTGACGGTTCAACATGAACCCAAGTAGCACTAGAATGTGCCTTTTTCTTACCACGACTCGTGTGAACTGGTTGGTGGTGTGTGTTGTTGAGGATGTTGAACAGTCGGTGCCTAGATCCAGCCTGTAGAGTTAAGAAACCGGATTTAGTCTCTTATCAGTGTACTCGAGATGTCATTTAGGTCGTCGAAAGATGGTTGTTTTAGTCCACGCAGTCTGGCTCTTAATAGTGCCGGTCATTTGCAGAGGAAATGATTCATTTCTACAAGCCGTAATCCACTAACATTTTGTAAAATAATAGACTTTAGATGACTCTCTCATGACTAGTAGTAACAAGTGTGGGTCTCATTCTTGACAAAAAGCTCAGCTGGAAGCCTAACATCCTCGAGCAAGTAAAGAAAGCCACCACAGCTCTAAACTGCGGCAAAAAAGCAATAGGAAGTAGGTGGGGCATGGCTTTATGTATCTGTTATCAGACCAATCCTAACGTATGGCATAAATGTCTGGTGGAAAGCCTTGGACATAGTCACCAATCGTAACCATCTTTGTAAAGTGCAAAGATCGGCCTGTATAGGTATCAGTAGAGTACTCAGAACCACCCCCACGGCGGCTCTAGACACTCTGTTCCATTTGCTTCCTCTAAATATTTACAGTAAACAAGTGGCAGCCAGCGCAGCCATACGTATCAAAGAACTTCACCATTGGTCAAGCTTGCGGGTTGGACACTCCACCATTCTGAACGATTTAGAATTCCTTCCGCAAAGCACCGACTACACCCTTCAACGACTCCTATTTGACAAAAACTTCGTTCCCACTATCCCTTCCAGACTTGACTGGAACGATCGTCGCCTTCAACTTAAAAACAGCCCTAAATTGTCGCTTATCTCTTAACGAGTTGGCTGAGCAATTCAAAATTCATCTCATATGGGTGCCGGGGCATAGAGACATTCCACGCAACTGCATGGCGGATGAACTCGCCAGAGAGGGCACAAAACTACCAATTCCTCCGGATAACTGGAATTTAAGTATGCCTCTCACCACCTGCTACTCTATAGAAACGAGATCAATATCGCCAATCGCAGATGGATAGTTGGTAGCACCTGTCTTATCACCAGGTAGATTTGGCCAAAGCTGGATCTCAAACGGTACTGTTGTCTCATTAGACGGAATAGACTGGTAATAAGCACCTTAGTGGGCGTCATTACCGGAGTCTGAGCCTCCTTTACAACGATTTCTGCAGAAGTTGCGTGGATGAGGAAGAGGAGGAAACAATTCTGCACCTTCTCTGTACATGCCCGGCCCTTTTAGCTCAAAGAAGAGCATACTTAGGAGCTAGCTTTTTCAACAACCTAACTGAACTGGCTGACATCAACATAGGCAGCCTCTAGCGCTTCATAGCAAGCTCCGGCTGGTTCTGCGGGTAGTATTTCTGGCGAAATACAGATCCTGGTGGTAACACAATGGACCTTATCTGGTCTAAGTGAGGTTGCACCTGCAGCCTACCTACCTAGTAGTAACCCCATCGAGCAACCTCCAACAAGAAGGATGAAGGGATAGTTTCCAGAAAAATCCTTCCTCCTTCAGAAAACCCTAGCATAGCTTCTTATAAGGAGCACGACGACACCTTTGACTCGATGCTGCAACAGCTCTTTTCGGGTTTAGTACCGAACTCAAATGCATCCTGCGAGTAAGTTCGAAGATAGATTAATTTTGCTGAGATATTCCAACAACATTTCTTAATAATTGAGCGACTCAACAAGTCCTACTTATCGAATATCGAAGGTGATCCCTTATGACCTCCATCTTAGGTCACATCACAGAAAAGTTGCATCAAATTTAATTCCATTTGACTCGTTGTTTAGTAGCAGCTGTCGAAGGGCCAAATCAAAATGGCAGTCACTAAAAAAAAACCGTTTTTCACACAGCTTTGGCACAGACGTACGAGTATGTAAACAATGTAAACGAGAAAAGAATACCTCCTTGATTAAGCGTACCCACAAAGAGGCATATTTGGATTGCTACCACATAACGACGTCCCTTGATACATACGTATATGTTGACAGGACATGGCAATCCTTGTGTTTGAAACGATTCTCCTTTCAAATTTCAACGGCAAGAAAAAGCCGACCGGCATCGAAATACACACTCCTGGGGCAGGCTCTATTAAGTGGTAAAGTTTTGTGGGTACGTGAAATGGTTTGTGCTCACCCCTGACACGGCAGGGTGGTGGTGGCCGATGGCAATACAAACGAATGTTTTTTTTTTCTTAAATCGTAATGTTTATAGCATTTGAGGTTGTCCTTTGGGGTGGTCCAGTTTTGGTTTTACGGATTTTCACATGAAATTTACAATGGTTAAGACAGTAAACAATTACCTATACAAACCGGACATGAGATCTTCGACCGTTAAACCGGAATTCTGTAGTCTTGGGATATCAGTCCGAAGAAGCTGCCCTAGTTGATGGGTCAGTTTGTCCACTATTTGAAATCTCATCCAGCTGGACACTGGGAATCAATAGAATTTGGAACAATAGTCAAATGATTGAAAACTGGAATTAGCATCTTTAAATCTTTATATTCCAAGCGGATGTTTCTTGTCCTATTGCCACTGAGTACGTTACTTTGCTCCCTATTATCTCATCCATCTGCTCTATATTATTGTTTTCTAATAAGGGACAATGTATATCTTAAAGCCGGATCGAACAAAAGTCTTGATTCCATGGAGAATGTAGGATATTTCACCGGTGGTAGATGTAAAAAAAACTAGTTTTAGGAATCCTGGACTGGACGGTTGACTGAATTTTTTTCTCAAAGGATTATGGGACCCTATTCTGTATTCAACTGATACAATCTTTGATACAATGATCGGGGTAATCTTATTATAAATTGTCTCACATTTATTAGCAAAGCAAATTAAGCGCAGCGATCTCCGCTTTTCTCGGAGATGGCTTGACCAATTTGCATACAATTTTGAACATAGACAAATCTCGGTCATCTTCAGAAGATCGTGACGAAGCCTGGAATTCGACCTAGAATTCGGGATACACGAGGCGAAAGGTTTTTGTCCATCTTCTGTAGAAAAATTGACAAAATTTGTTCCCAACATGATAACAGTTGTTGAAAACACTTGCAGGCGAACAAGATTATGTGCGCATGCGCATCAAAAAGTCAACGAATTACAACCGAACTGTCAAAAACGTCAAACGTGATGAAGCAAATGGCTTAGATTTACAACTGTCACTCTGCGTTGGGGCACAAGTGATGCTCTGCCAACATTTGTGCATATCGCTTAGTCTGTGTAACGGGAACTTGCAAACAGTTGCATATATGTATTATTTATAATACTCCTTCAACTGCGAATGAGGTCATTCTACCAGCAGAGCTTCCTGTGTGCATTCTGGTTAATTTGGACAATTATAATGGGCTTACATTCAACAACGTTCGAAAGAAATACTGTGAATTATAAGCAGTGGCAACAAAACCAAAAATTCTCCCCAGTCATTCTGGACACCACCCTCGGAGCAAAAGAATGAAACCTTATACCACCTGAGTTTCAAAATCACTACACCAACACTAGCGCTGTGTGAATAGCACCATAAGGGTATTCATAACCCTTTTAGCGCTAGTGAATTATAAAAAAAAAAACGTCATTCCTTTCGCACCATTGACGGTCCCATTCAAGAAAAATTCCGTGAACTGGACAAGAACAGTTTCCTTTAGGATTGTCTTATGTACATAATAAGTATCCACCGCTGCGCCTTAGTAGATATTTTTGTACAACCTAGTATAACCTAGAAGTTGAGTCACATTTTGGATCGTTATTATTACTAAAACCTAAAACTTGGCTTAAGGTTGTGATCTTATACGATCTATTGTGCTCCATCTTGATGCGAGTTGACATTATTTACAGACTTAAGTGCCTAATCTATTGTAGTCCATAGTTGCTCATAAGAATTTCAGTATTGGCCATGGCTTTAGAGACAACGTGCTCTCTCATTACGCTGTAGGCATCTTTACCTACTGTCAGCACCCTTCTGCTCAATTTTTCTCCAATCAGTTGTACTTAGCCTCCTGACCTGGTCTTTAAAATAGAGCTTTGGTCTTTAAGCTAACTGGCTGGGAGTTACAAAATTCCTTGAGTTTGACATTTGATGTGTCCGAGCCATTGAAGTCTCCGCGTCTTGACTTGTTGGACCGTATCCACTTGTGAGTGCAACTCATATACAAAAACCCAATATATGGCGCGACACCGCTAAGCAAGGACCAGGTCCTCGCAACAATTTTTGGCACGAATGAAGGGGATTTTCAGTTTTTATTGTCGACTTCGCACGAAAAGCCTCGGAGCTTTGTCATTGCTTGTCGAGAGTTGGTACAGCGGAAAACTTGTTGGTTGTTCTACTGAGGCTCGAACCTGTGTCAGCTCGCTCAGCAGTTCAACCTTGTTCTCCATTCACCTACCTCGTACATATGGCTGAAAAATCGACAAAGAATTTTCCTTTCGAAAGTTCTGCTTTGCGTTTCGTCCTATACTCGGAACTATAAAGTCGAACTCACATAATCAGAGTTTTGCAGAGTTACTAACTTGTAAGTTATAGCCATTGACTCTCGACAGTGATGTTTCATCGTAGTCGGTGGACAGATGTTCGTTTGTAGGTGTTATGTTACACATCTGAATCAGATTTCGTCTTGTAGGGCTTAAGGTGATGACTCTTTTTATACTCGACTTTAGAGTCGATGAAAAAGTGGTCTTGTGTTAGTGTGAAAATGTTGTCTGTAGTCTTTGGTCCATGGTCTAGATTAGTGCTGTGCATAGCGGCTTAAAAACTTCACACAGTAGGATTAAACAAACCACATTTAGCAAGGATAAGTCTTTGTAATTTAAGATCGCTTTTCTGAAAATGGGACCGACATGTTGAAAGACAGCGGGGACAGATTCGTCCATTGATTCATGATTTGATGCATGCGCCCCAACAAAACATCAGCTCCATATTTGGAAGAGGTCTCAACATACACAAATCCGCTGGTCCAGATGGTACTCCACCCATAGTTCTGAAGAGGTGTTCTGCCACCCTGGCAAAACCACTGCGTAACCTTTTTCAGCTGTCCTATTCCTCAGGTCTCTTTCCGAGTAGATGGAAAACTGCAATTGTCCACCCCGTTTCCATAAAAGGTGAGTCTTCTCCCTCCAACTACCGACCCATTGCACTTACGTCCCTTCTTTCCAAGGTCATGGAAACGCTGATAAATTATCGCCTTATGAAATATCTCGACTCACGGAAACTCACGGAAACAACAGGTTCACTGATGATTTGATGGCTTATCTCACCGAGAAGTGGAATGAATCTCTACATCACTTTGGTGAAAGTAAAATTCTCGCGGTTGATATTTCAAAAGCATTTGACAGAGTTTGGCATCAAGCTCTTTTGTCGAAAATGCGTACATATGGCATCGACGTATCTCTTCTTCAATGGATTCGAAAGTACCTTTCGGGCCGTTAAATTCAAGTTGTTTTGGGCGGTTTCAAGTCTGAAATTCACCATATAAATGCTGGTGTCCCTCAAGGCTCCGTTTTGTCTCCGACTCTCTTTCTCATTTTTATTAATGATTTGTGTGCAATTTCTAATCGAATTCATTCCTTTGCCGATGACAGTACTCTCAATATTTCATATTCGTTCCCTAACTCACGTCTCTGCTCTTCGAACGTAGTAGAGGAACAGCAACGAAGTTTCCGACCATGACAGCATAATAAAATGGGAAAAAGAGTGGAATTTGATGCTTCTAAGACTCAATGTTGCCTTCTGTATGTTAAACGAAACCCAAACTTCGAACCATGAATGGTATCTGCATCGCCGAAGCCAAAAAACTTTCCATCCTCGGTATGTGTGTTAACAATGATCTTCGTTGGAACGATCATAATATTCGATGTCGCCAAGAACGCTGCGAAATGTTTAGGTTTCCTCAAACGATGCAAAAAGTACTTAACGCCTTCTGATTTAGCTTCAATTTACAAGGCGTTTATTCGCCCAAAACTTGAGCACAACGCTCACATCTGGTCTGGTGCGCCAAAAACCGTTCTAGATAAAATTCAAAAACGCGCGTTAAAACTTATAGGTGACACAAACATTGCGAAGTCAATCGACTCGCTTGAAGATCGAAGAGATGTTTCGTGTCTCGATTCTTCTACAAAAGTGCTCTAGCGAAGTAGCCACCTGCATTCCGCCCCTGTAACATTTCACCCGCAATACTCGCAATGCTTCGAATGTACATCAGTTTACCCTTGAGCCTACTTTCGGACGTACTGTCAAATATAGAGATTCTTTCTTTATCCGTACAACACGTATGTGGAATGATCTACATAGCTCTGTGTTTCCTCATCACTTCGACCCACAAGCATTTAAAGCCAAGGTGCGTCGGTACCTCCTTCATCTTCTAAATTCCCTAATGCCCGTTTGAGCGTAGTCATAAACCCTTTAGGGCGCGCTTATTATAAAAAAAAGAAAAAAGAAAGGGGTAAGTTACCAGAAACTGATGGAACCTTGCTCTCATTCGGCGTTTTTATAGCTGTTCTGACTCCTCGTGGGTGGGGGATCATTCTTCAAAGAAGGCACACAGGCAATTAAGAACTAGTCCTCGTGAGAGTTAAGGTTAGGTTAGTGGGTTTATGATGATAATGTGAGATCGATGGTTCTAATCATAAGTAGCCCTTGCATATTTGAACAAACCTTATGGCGGATGGTGTTCCATCAGACAATTCGATGTTGCCAAAGTACCCCCATTCAGATGCATATTATGGACAGAAAGTATACTTTCCAACAATGACAGGGTTGTTGGAACACCACTGATCAATCAGACACAATAGTAGGTCAATTTTACTACGAGCAGATACCTACAATCCTTTTACTATGTTTTCTTCGTCTTTTGAAGTAAGGCGAGAAAGAGCTTTGGCAACACTCACTATAGCCCTGTTTTTTTGATAGCTGTATACCCAGCCCAGTAAGATTTTACACACAAAGCAATAACAACAACCCAAGTGGAGATAAGTTTCCCAGTAGCAGCAAGTGAGGATAGACCTACATAAGTTGACCACCAGAGCGTGAAAAATCTCATAAATGAGCTTTTAGCCGATTGTATTTTTTCCTTTTGCTTGCGTTTGACATTTAAAAGCTTTTAAACAAAGACAACAACTTAAATAAAATTCGAGCCGCAAACCAATTGGTTGGTGCGGCTGGAAGTGAGTATAGATCGTTTTTTTGACTGAAGTGAGTATGATTATCAAAAAAACACGATTTATATCAGACCCAAAGACTTGCAATCAAAAACAAGCAGAAGTAGGACCTAACCTGTGAACTGTTCCGCAGTATCGTCGCCCTTTCCACAAGCTTCACAGTAAGTGGCGTCACTTAAGAGATGTTTGACAAAAAAGTTGTTTGTAGTCCTTTCTGCTGGGAGAAAGCAAGAATTAAGCCGACTTTTTACAGGCGATATTATTAGTAAGGCTCTGCGACAGACGAATATGGCACGGCGACCTAAAAGATATATTGTGCCTTGAGCCAGTTAGACAAGGAGATCCTCTATCTTCCTAATGAAGTTGAGAATATCTCCAGTCGAGGCATTACGAATGTCCTCCGGTGTTAGGAATTCTGTGTGGAGAAGGAGTTTCCTAACCCTGCAGACAGCCACTCACTCAAATAGTACGTGTTTGGCTGATTCATCTTCCTTTAAGCAGAGTCTGCACTTAGATTCCTGAACTGTATTATGTTTATGTTAGTGATATCTGAGGCTACAGTGGCTGGTTAGGAAGCCGGCAAGTCTTCTGATATCGTCCCTTTTATGGTTGAGAATATTTTTAGTGCTTTTTTTCAGAGGTCGGATGGCTCTTTTAGCCTGTCTGAGTCCCTGAGTGTTGTTTCAGAAGTTTCGTTCTTCCCAACTGTTCAGACTCATTCTGAACTCGGAAGTAGGGATTACGCAGAAGGGTTCGGCACCTATGTACCTTTCTGAACAGCCTATCTTGGCAAGTTAATTTATTTTTTTTATAGGCGTTAAGAAGTATCCGTTTAGATAGTTAGTGGTCCTCTGGGAAGAAGTACACTAAGACCAAAAGTAGGTCCATTGTGATACCATTGTGAGTGTTAGAGTTAATCCCCAATCCACTACTGAAGGCATTTAGATTTCCTAACCTAGCAGTTTATATCGGCCGTGCTAGTGGTATTCAGATCATTAGGATCGTTGGAGAAGGTAGTTTTCCTGATGTTTGCAAGGGCGGGACACGTGCAAAGAAAGTGCACAATTGATTGTTTCCCTGCCTTATCTCTGTAGCTTTTACAAAAATCGTTGCATATGCAATATCCAAAGGCTGAACATATCTGCCTAGGGCGTTAGTTAGTTTGGAGAGCTGGGGCCGAATTACGGCATCAGTGATCGAGTAACTCGTCACGTCAAAATAGGGGATTATTACGTTGGAATGATCGTTTATACGTAATAATGCTCATTTTTACGTGAAGAGTTACTCGATCACTGATGCCGTAATTCGACCCCTGGTCTCTGTTTAGTCGAATTAACCTTTTCGATCTTTAAGGCCGAGGGCAGGCCTAAGAATTGAGATGTTGCCATCTATGATTTGCTTTCGTTAGGACATCGGTGTGAATCACTTCTTACTGTACATTGACAGCCTTGTCTGGCTAATTCGTCAGCCGCACAGTTTTCTGGAATGTCACTGTAACCTGGAACCCAAAATAGTTTGCCATTATGCTGCTGCAGTCTCTTTCAGAGACAAACGGCAGTCCTTCGCTGCTCCAGATTCTTTTTTTTTTTTTGTGTTAAATGGACGTCGGTTAACCAATAGGATTTTGGCATGCCCTACGTTTTTCTTACACCATTGGTGAGCTTCTCTCAATGTTAGGCCCGCGTTAGTGACTTGCTGCATACTGTAAATGCCACCTTGAGTGTCCTTATTGAAGATGAGCGTTAGTCGTGTAATCTCGTCGAGGGGCTCCTTTGTGGTAACTCCATTGTGGCCTGAGCCCAAATTCAATCTTTTGATCGAATTCCTTGAGCAAGGCTTACAGCACCGTCTGGCTATTGTGAAAGACGCAGACATCCTTTTTACCTGTTTTTCATATCTACATATGGCAGCCATTAGAATTGCATCAATCTCCACTTAAAGACCTAGGACACAGTGTAAGTCAACCGTAAATTTACACATTAGCCTATTGGTTATTACGCCTATCTTCTGTTCCTGTAAAACGCATAATTTTGATACTCTGGTTGTTATTAAAATTAAGTATATGTGACGTGTACATATGTACATTCCCTTCAAGTATACACGTACAGCAAATACATATAGTGAAACAAATTTCTAATTGAATAGTACCATATGCATGTCTGCTCAAGCAAGATGTGGTTTTGGTCCCATTAATTCTGTTTAACAAAAAAAAAAAAAAAAGTTATTCACGTTCCCACTCGGAACTACGAAATAAGGGAGAGGAATGTGAATTACAGTTGTCTGGGGTAGGAAAAAGTGCTGTGGGTCACAGAGGATTTTTTGTTTTTTTTTTCCAAATATTCGTTATGGGATTCTATTTGTGGATTACCTTTCGTATGTATGAACTCTCTAACAGGATATTGAATTCAACGAACGGATTTGAAGGAAACAATGAGAATATAATACACGCACAGCGTATGTGCGTGAGTATCGGAGACAGGACGCATGTGCGTCCTGTGTACCAAATTTTGCACCCCAACAATAGATGAACGGTTGACGGGAATTGAAAAGTAGAAAAGTAAAACAGGCGGTCTATGTTTAAAGCCATAGATCTTGATGCATTGGGAAGTAATCTCTGCTGTTCCTGCACTACTACGAGTTCTATTGGCTTCGGATTTTGTATGCACGCAGCTGTTCGTCGGATCAGATTTTCTGATAGGCTTTGTTGAAAAGAATATCTGTCCAGCTTCTACCTATAGTGGTTGTAGGCAAGTTTTATATTATCATTTGTGTGACAAAAAAGCTTAAGAGCATGAGCATACTTATGTACATGCATAAATACGTGTAACACAAGGCTTTGTGCTGGGTCCACAGCATTTCACGTCTTTCAATGCCCAAGGAGGCTAAAATAGTAAGATTGAGTGACTATGTATTGTTAGAAGAGATGCTACAATAAGTATCGATCAGGAATGGCTTAACTTTAACTTTCTTTGGTCCTCCACTTAAGTTAAATAAGACTGCAGCAGTTCTTATAAATAATTGGGAAAAAGACGGATGCCGTCACCATTGCAGTCGATGGACATACAATGATATCTTCACCGTCCAACGAATATCAAGAAGTTATGATTGATGTTAAGATTGATTTGAGACTATGAAGCAACCTTTCAGCGCAACGTATTGAAGGCAGGATGGGCAAGACATTGGCGAAGAGTACTATAGATCCAAGTTTTTACTTGGATAATTTACACGTTCGTTGGATTCTTAAGCGAGGCTTAAAAAAACATCTAAATGTTTTTTTTCCGCACCATCACTTGGCAGGCAATGACAAAATTAAAACGGCTTCTCAAATCGCCTTTCAAAGTCGGTTATTAAAACTGTAAATCGCTTCCATTCGTGCGAAAAATACATCAATGGTTGCAAGAAGCTACACAGTGGCTCTCTATGAGCTGCCGCGCTAATTATTTGCATTTTGTAAAGTCAGCTGAACAACAGCGTACATCACCTTTGAATGAGTCCATTTCGTTACCGGCGTCTTTCAAAAGCTCTTAATATTCACCAGCTTTTAGGCTTCTTAGCTATTGTTAGGGCCAACATCACAGCAACATGTCAGGTCTTCGGTCAGAAAGCTGTAGCCTATCGCAGTATCAAGCATATAAAGGGTGTTTCATTAAGCGCTTCCTATCTTAAAATTTAAATAAACCAAAGTGTGTGCGAGATATCATCAAAATTTTTTATTCGTTTGAAAGGCCTATCGATGCCATTATGTATGGAATATTACATCGTTCAAATGTCCGCTGCGGCTTCTCTGGGTGGCGCACATCCGAAATGTCCAATTTCCCATGACTCTGGCGCGCTCTGGTTTGTGGCTTATTCGCATAGACCTTCGACTTCAGAAAACCCCACAGGAAAAAGTCTAACGGGGTCAAATCGCACGATCTCGGTGACCAGTTCACATCACCTCCGCATGAGATGACCATACCCTCGAATCGCTCGTGCAGAATTTCAAATGTGGCGTGAGCTGTGTGGCACGTAGCGCCATCCTATTGAAACCACATGTCGCTGGTGTCCATATCATCCAATTCAGGCCAAAAGAAGTTGGTAATCATCGACCGATAGCGCTCGCCAACGTCGTTCTCAAAGAAATATAGACCGATGACGCCGCGCCGCCAACCCAAAATTTACACCAAACAGTGACTTTTTCGGGATGCATTGGACGCTCTTGGATCTCATGTGGATTGGTTTCGTCCCAAATTCGACAATTTTGTTTGTTGACGTATCCATTAATCCAGAAATGGGCCTCATCGCTGAAGATGATTTTTCGACGAAAATTAGGGTCAGTTTTCAATAAAACAATTTTATTATTTGCACGTGTTGTTGAACGCTATATCCGTGGTGATTTTGGCAAAACAGACTGAATAAATGACAGCCAATTTGACAGATGTAGCTTCAACATCAACTGTCAAAGTTCGGGGGTCCCTATTGGAAGACCCTTTATATTGATACTTTACATTCAGTACAATCAAATCCAGGGCAGTGAAGAACTTCCTCATGTCTAAACAGGGTCACTTAACAGCACAACGCTACAATTTGCTAGGTCCCAGGATATAATTACATTCCAAAGGAACTGTGCGCCTGGCGAATGAGCTTGAAAACTATCACTTTTTAGTTACAAATATTATCGGCCTTCATTAACAAAGCAAGGCTTATTAGGCTTATTCTCGATTATAAAGTGAAAAGAGTTAATTCCACTGCTTACGTCATTCTTGACCTTAAGCTCAACTGGAAATTTAACATAGAACACAGAGTAAAGAAAGCATGCGTCGCTTTCTACGCCTGTAGTAAGACCTTTGGCAAAAGGTGGGATCTCAAACCTATGATGGTCCTCTGGATGTACACTGCCTTAGTTCGTCCAATCCTTACTTATGGTTCGCTCGTGTGGTGACCCGCCCTAAGTAAAGCTTACTGCATCACAAAACTTAGTAGAGTCCAACAGCTGGTATTGGGACCATGGACCACAGGAGCGATCCGATCGAGCCCGTCAGAAGCTCTTAACGTGCTCTTCCATATCCTGCCCCTGGACTTGCACATCAAATGCATCGTTTCGTGTAGTGCTATCAGACTCAGAGAATCTGGGCTTTGGTCCCCAAAACCCTATGGCCACAGAAAGACTCTCAACCTGCTGCCTAGGGATTTAGCCTCGACCATAACTGACTACACGACTCCTACACTCAAATTCAATAACAATATTCAGGTTCACTTTCCGGAAAGGTTGGAATGAAACAATAACCTACCCCAATCAAACTACCAAGTATCAATCTTCACCGACGGCTCCAAGATAGAGTGTGGTGTCTTCTCAGTGGAACTGAACGTATCTAAATCGTACCGCATCCCGGACTCCTCGAGTGTCTTCCAGGCGGAGACTAGCGATTAGAGAAGCCTGCAAGATAGTTAACCTCAACTCTACTACCTCAAACAACATAGGAATCTTTATTGAAAGCCAGGCTGCCATCAAAGCGCTCCACTCACTTACTTCGTCCTCTAAACTAGTTGAGCAGTGCAAGGAAACTTTAACGCAAGCAAACGCTCGGTTCAATATCACTCTCCTCTGGGTTCCCGGCCATAGTACCATAAAGGGGAATGAGAGAGCCGACGCGTTAGCTAGATGTGGTTCTACGCTTGATGTCTCCCTTGCGGAGTCGGTCTGCTCCCCTATGCATCAAGGTAAAATTTTCCAACACTTTATCGCTATTGCCAACTCTAGGTGGAAAAGTCTAGCAACCTGTGCCATATCCAGACAGATACGGCCCACCTATAATAAAAGCAGAACGAATGACCTTATTAATAGGAACCGCATCGAGACAGCAAGAATCACAGCAATTAGCACGGGCCACTAGCCAATTGGTCCACACGCTGCCAAGTTAGGTATCCCGTTCAACCCCCATTGCCGTAGTTGCGACAATTCACAGGAAAAGGAAACGTTATTCCACTTTCTCTCTTACTGCCCAGCACTAGCAAGAGCTAGGCAGCGCACACTCGGAAAACCCTTCTTCAAAGAACTATCTGAGATTTCTAACATCAAATTCTGCAACATAATTAATTTTCTTAACTCCACAGGATGGATTTGAAAACTACACTTCCACCAACATCCAGGTCACGTGAGTTGTGGTATCAAAACGACGCATCCGCGCTACTTGTGTCTCTGGCAGGTTCACCAGATTCAACCACTTCTACCTACCTACCTACAAGAACAGCTAGTTTTAACACTTTTCTGAAGGAGCTCGCCATCCTGAGAGTTCTTCTGTGCTGTACTTTTGCCATTTTTTTTTCTGTAATTCTCTTGATTGAACGCATAAGCGCGCATCCTACATCCACACAAAAGGATACACTTTCATAAGAAGTTTTCGACGACTTGCCATTACTCTGCTCATCGCTGTATTGATCTTTGCAGCCTTTAATATGTGAGTTTTGTATGCAACTTCACTCCCAAGTACTTAACAGTATCTTTAGTGGTTATTGCCTCCTGGGCTGTGTCTACCTCATAGCTGTCTCCTAGTCAGCAGGACTACCTCCGTATTTCCTCTTGCTAGGCTTAGTCCATGGTCTTGCATCCAGGATTGAACGCGTATCACGCTGCCGCCTGTTGACATCTTTGGCGTCTCGATACATAGATACGTATTTTTAAGAATATGCATCCTTATAATTCCACCGTAGAAAATATTCCACAAGTCCGTTCGTATGATTGGGCCTTGGGTTCCCCCTGTGGTATCACAGATTAGCTCTCTGTTTCTAAGGTAACTTTTCCCCATCCATAGAAAATACTGTGGTAGTGATTTAGTGGTTAACACCATCGCTTGTTGCATTAAGGGTTTTAAGTGGGTTCAACTCCTGATGTTAAGAAACTCTATCAACTGAGAGAAAGCTGATGGCAACTCTACTACAATTGAATTATAAAAGAAGTAAGCTTCTAAATAGCAAGCTGTTCTCATAAACTTTATCCAAATTTACCGGGGTAAGAGATCAAACTGCCTCCAATAACTAAACAAACAAAGGGTGTATCAGGCTCACCTTCTCTTTAGATGCTTTGTTTTTAGACGTTTTGTTTAGGGCAGCAAGTATAACGATGACAACGTTTCATATGAGTTTGGAGTAACAGCCAACACTTAAGTGACTTCACCTATCAACATTAGGGCCACGTGAGTTCTGATATTAAAAAGGTCTATCAGTGCTTGTTGTGTTTCTAGCAGAATTTGCCAAATTCCTACTTTAATTTTCCTACTTTCAAACTGTTGTCAAGTTCACATCGTTGCATACTTTTAGAGGACGCGATGATGAAATCACACAATAGACTAAAATATTTTCAGGAGTTGTGAAATAAGCCTGTCAGCGGTTCGTGCATTTGCTATAAATATATTTTACATCTAAATATATTCCCTAACAAAATTCATACATCAGGAAAATTTATAATTAGACATTTTGGCATTCTGCGGTTACCGTGGCGCCAAGGTTTGAAAACGCCATTTTGTAGATCTCAGTGAAATAATGTGAGGAAAAAAAAATTAAATAAATAATTTTTTTATTTATTTATGGAGATTCCATTGAAAATAAATATTTTTTTTGCTTCGGTACAAAAATAGTGTTGCATATTTTTAGATGTAAGCACTCTTTTCAACAAATAATGCATACTTTTTGCTGATTCATCTTCAAATATATTTGAATTAATAACTAGTGGTGCATTTAGGAGTTTCAGTTATAAATGTTTTTGAATGAGAAATTAAACCTTCTAAAGTGATTTCCATGCATTTTTTTGACAAGAAAGGGATGTATAGTCGTTATTCGAAATAACCCCTAAGGAGATCGATTAATGTATAACTCCGTATCGTAGTATTCAGTAACCCTTGAGCGGATCGATTTTCGGTTGCAACTGGTTATTCGGATCGGTATTCGGCATCGAATGCTAGGTAGGAAATTAGCAAGAAGAAAGATAACTGCGGAGTATTCTAGATACCTACTTATGAGGGATGATTATGTCCATTGACATGATGGGATACTTTTCTCGTTATGCTTTGTGGATGACGATGAATTGAGTACACAACATAGGTTTTTGTTTTGTTTTCCATTGATTTTGTAGTACTCAGCATATTTTTGAGCTCAAATGATCACACTTAACCACACTTTCGCTCAAGTCCGAAAAAAAAACAAAGTTACTTGCAAAGTTGAATAATCATGCAAAAATATGTTTGGCATGACAGCAGTTTTTTGACAATTTTCAACTGGCAGACCATTTTAAAATTTCAAATGAAAGAAAGAACTTTTAGACTAACAATCCAGTCCACTACCTCACAAAAAGTTGCCTTGCTTATCTGTCAAATTTCAGGCGGTTATCCAATCAGAACCCTCCCTTCATCTGAAATTTCAGATGGTCTAGATCAGCGTTTGCCAAATGGTGTTCCGCGGAACCCTGAGGTTCCGTGGAAGGGTCAAAGGGGTTCCGTAGAAAAAACATAATCGTGCCGTCACTGCGTCGCGAAGAAAATTTTACTCGACTTAAAAAAAAGTTATCGATCAAGCCGTAAAAATAGTTAATTACGTAAAATTACGTCCACTCCAGTCAAGGCTTTTTAAAAAAGTGTGTGAAGATGTAGGAAGTCAGCATCAATCTCATCTTCTAAACACGGAAGTGCGATGGCTTTCGAGGGGAAAAGTTTTATCCAGAGTATTTGAATTGCGCAACGAGCTCAAGATATTCTTCGTCGAACAGCCCATTTCTGCATCCGTAAGTACGCTTGTTGAACTCTTGCATGATGAACTGTATGATCGACATCAAATGTTCATCCCTTCTAAACCCTTTGAATCAGAAGATTCTAATTTGAATACATTTTGGGTTGAACTGAGAGATGAATACCCTGCAGTCGCAGAAAAAGCTCTTATGGTTCTTCTTCCATTTGTAACAACTTACCGATGCGAGGCTGGGTTTTCGGCTTACAATTACATAAAAAACAAATACAGAAACAGACTGGACGCAGCTCCAGACCTTCACATTCAGTTGTCGGACATTAAGCCTAATTTTAAGGATATTTTGACTAAAAATGTAATGTAATACTTGTTGGATTTAATTATTGTTGGTGGTGTTGCATAAAAACTTCGATTCAGATTTCAGAGTCATCGGTTGTGCGGTTCAGATAGAACATGTAACTGGACGAATACCGATAAAACAAATCAGTGTCCATTATAAACTCCTTATCGATTTTTTTTATTTTTATAATTCACTAACGCTAAAGGGGTTATGAATACCCTTTTGATGCAATTCACACAGCGCTAGTGTGGATTGTATCTGTGACCCAGACGTTCACTATCGATTTAAGGCGTCAATTACTAATAATAGATTTTACTAGTTCAGCTGGGGACCAAAGTGATAACGATATCCCTTCTTGTACGGTTTACAACCGTCGAGTGGTGTCGCATTGCTGTGCATCATATGTTGGTGTTCGTACGGTCGTCCTAAGGGTGCCATGTTCTAAAATAACTCGCGCATAAGATATCCCATGGCCGATTCTAGGTAGTCTGTGCCGTCGAAGATAACATGCACCCTTCCAAACAAACACCCGAGATTTGAAGTGAGCGATCTGGGAGTCGTTTCTGAGCACTCTGCGGGTGAAGATCGTTCAGTAAATTAAATTTATAAATTGTAAAATAAAATAATATTACATAAATAAAACTATTTTCACTAAATGAAAAAAGAGTGTTGCGTTGTTTCAATCAAAAGTGCGTGCATGTGTTATACTACACAACAAACAATCATAAGTTATAAACAAATAATATAACAGTGGTGTTGCAGTATTTTTTGTTTTTATTTTATTTTATTATTAAATGATTATATTTGACTTCACTCTGTATATTTGTTTGTTTCAAATCTTGCAATCGATTTTGCGACAACCGATTCTGATGATACTTGGTTTGGTATGCGTATTTAGTCCGCATAATAAAGCAATATTTTTAAATCCTAATGCTGCAAGGGTTCTGCCTAGCTTAACCTTGCGCTTTAAGAATCTGGTGATTTTAATTAGTTTTTTTAGGTATCAAACAAAGACTTTATCACTTAATATTGACTTTCAACTCCTCAGTCCTGATGCTGCAAGGGGTATAATTTATGACCGCAGTTGGCTAGTGAAGTACATTGTACTATGTTTGCTGCAATACAATGCAATGGTCACCAAACTCAATGCACTGTATTTGTATGATGTATGTAGTGTGACCATTCGACCAACACAGAATTTAAGTTGTCAACCAATCTACAGAAGATCAACATCGACACCAACATGGCCATGTTGACAACCAAGTTGATCGTCTGTATGTCGATTAAAACCACCATGCATCACCACAGAATTGGTTTTTTTTTTTCGCATACACACATCTGCAAGCGCATGGTGATAGGGTGGCCATGGTGCAGAGGTTGCATCATCGCTTCTTACGCTGAAGGTTCCAGGTTCGAAATCCGATGTCAAAAAAAAGTCGATCAACTGCGAAAAAAGCTGACGACGACTATACTGCATAGGCATAACACTGGCAGTAGGGTGGCCGTATGGCTTGAAAGTTTTGATCGTACTTATAACATCAGGATGTTCGAAACTGTGAATATAAGCAATGGCAACAGTACCCATAATTCTCCCCAATCATTCTGGACCACCTCGGAGCAAAAAGATTGCTGAAAACTAATACCATCTGAGTTTCAAAATCACTACACCAACAATGCTGTGTGAATCGCAGCATAAGGGTATTTATAACCCCTTTAGCGCTAGTGAAATATAAAAAAAAAATATATATATATAATGAACAATTTCCAACAACAAAAACAAAACAAAAAAAAATTCAACCCACTCCCGAAACTTTTTTTTTTTTATTTACCCAATCCACAAAGCCCAACGAGAAAAGTATCCCATCAATTGTCAATGGACTCATCCCTCATAAGTATCCAGAATACTCCGCTGTTATCTTTCTTCCTGCTGGCACTCGATGCCGAATACCAATCCGAATAACCAGTTGCTACCGAAAATCGATCGCCTAAAGGGTTACTGAATACGGAGTGCCGATGAATAACAGGCAGTTAGTTATGCATTTATCGATCTCCTTAAGGGTTATTTCGAACAAAAATGCATGGAAATCCCTTTAAAAGATTTAATTTTTTATTCAAATACATTTATAACTGAAACTCCTAAATGCACCACTAGTTATTAATTCAAATATATTTGAAGATGAATCACCTAAAAGTATGCATTATTTGTTTGAAGGAGTGCTCACATCTAAAAGTATGCAACACCATTTTTGTACCGAAGCAAAAAATACATTTATTTTCGATGGAATCTCCATAGGAAAAAATTACTTTTTAAACCGTCATATCTCCTAAACTAAGCGATTAATAAATTTTTTATGTATTTTATGCTTATTTCACTGAGCTCTACAAAATGACGCCACGGAAACCGCAGAATCCCCAAATAATTATTTAAAGAAAAAATGATTCCCTATTGGCATGTAAAGATTGCTGGGTAGTACTTTTTTGAATTCGCTTTTAGATTGGCATCACTAGAAAACGGCACTTTTTTTGTGAGTTTATTTCACAATTTGAAGTTTGCTTATTATTAAGTACTAGACTAGTTTAGTAGACAGCGAACGTTCGTGCGGTGTGTTAGAGTGTTTCAAAAAGTTCCCTCTGTTCACACAAAATTTGTTGTTGGAACATTCGTGGTGTGCGATTTTTTTTTTCCTCCAAAGAACTCCGATAATTGACGATGGCTCTGTTCCGTATTTCGTCCCGCAAATTGCCGGAAGCACAGGTTTGTTACAAAAAAAAATAAAAAATAAAAACTTTTTATATAATTATTTTAAAATGCAAATGTTAGACAAATGAATCAGTTAGTTTCTTTGCCCGCCTTTCTGAATTCTGAGTATCGTCATCGGTAGCTGGAAGTGACATGTGGCTGGTGATCACAGTTGTACAGTGTGTAAACGTGGAGATTTTTACCCGCGTTGTAAATTCAGAATCCAACCCCTAAAAAATTATAAAAAAAAACGAGAAAATTATACTAAACGTCACAATTGAAAACTGATAGTTAAAAAATAAAAAAATGAGAAAAAATTTGCTTCACACTCTTGCATAATAGATGAATGATAACTAGGTAGACGGATGAGGAACAGGCGAAAGCGTTATGTAAAATGTGCTGATACGAAAAGAACAGCAATGAAGTGGGTGTTAAAAAAAAAGAGGACCAAGTTCGCTGACAGTGGCTTTGGGCCATTGATTGAATACCTGTTTACGATTTTGGGTCAAGAAACCGAAAAATTTAAGAAAACGAGTATGGAAACTTTTCGCCAATATTTATAGAGTTTAAATCGTCTTTTATTATTTTTTTTTTTATTGAATGGCAATGAGCTCTGGTGTAGAACGTGGAGATAAGAATTTTTATTACCTTTTCTTTTCAAAGTATATACTCGATAATCTTAACTGGAATATGCTTTCTGCTTTTCTTCTTTTTTTTTTTTTGTAATAATTATCTAAACGTGCGGTGGAAAAAATGACAGAAAATTATTGATTTTTCGCCGAAAACATTGTTATGTAACAAAACGCAAGTAAAGAAAAAAAATGAAAGTTGCAACCTCCTGGATGAATTTAAATATAGCACGCTCCATCCGGATCTGAATGGAGTATGTATCAGTAATTTTCCACTCCCGGGAAGTTAATTTCGTTCTTTAGAAAGTGACCTTTCAGTTAGAGTTTGTGTGTTTTCCTCTTGTGCTCTAGCTTTTTTTTGTTGGACGGCATCCAAGAAATGTTAAATGGCAGTTTTATTTTAGGAATAGTAAAAACAAGAAAACAACTATAAAATGTGTGCGCTTTATTTTTCTTAGCGATGATTTGTTGTTGTACACTTTATTAGTTGAAGGCTTGTCGTGTGCACCGGCTTTTATTTGCGAGGAGGCTCGCTACAAACACACCCTCAAATTGGTGTTCTTATGCAATCATATCGATTTTCGTTTTTTTTTCTCACCGTGTGGTATTCTTATGCTTAGGTATATGATTGTTTAGTTTTAGGCGGGTACCTGTAGTAATTATTTATGTAATACTAGTGGTCGCCATGGCTTAGTGGCTAGTGAGTTGGATTTTAAGCGAAAGTACACGGATTCGAGCCTCAGCAAAACAACCAAACGTTTTTCGCGGCACAACCTCTTGACAGGCAATGACAAACCTCCAAGAGTACCAATAATCTGTTATGAAAATAGCTTCTCCCTCCATCTGCCACCTTTCAGAGTCTGCGAGAAGCTAGGACGCTTAATATTTGTATTTGTAATACCATTTCACCTCATAACATGAGGTTCGCTTTTCGATACCGAAAACGAAATATGTACCTATTTACACAGGTGATATCTATATTTTTTGTAGTGATAAATATTTCAACAAATGTCATACAAAAAAATTCAACTGGGGAGCCAGTCCTATACTTCTCACCTCGAAAAACGTTTCCAGTTTCCACCCACATCTTTTTTAAAAATATTTCCTCAAATATCTCAACATCCGCTGGACCAATTTTACTCAAAATCTAATCAGATCTCAGTTTCACAAAAAAATAAACCGCATGGTCGTAGGTACATACATCGTTCCGTTTTCCAGATATCGAAGGACAAAATGTATCACACACACAGTCATCACTTCAAAAATGTCAGCAAACGATTCCTAGTTTATCGTAATGTGAAGCTCTGTCCAAACTTCGAAACATATTTGTCGGACGATTGCCATACTTTCGCTCGAGAGGTTGGAAGTAAAAAAAAAGTGATCTCTGGGCCGAAAGATATTTGTTTTGTTTTTAATTCTAACCTTAATCCGGCTTAATTGACATACTTACATATGACATACTACATACATTATGTACGTAGCGGGTTTACCCTCTAATTGAGTCGTTACAGTCTTCTATCATCGTCACTGCTGGGCATATTCTTTTGTCCAGTTTACCAGACCAATATTTGGCGTCCTCGATTTAAATTTAAATCGTCTTTGAAGTCTGAAAACCTGGGGTCTTGGATTATAAGAACCTCTGATCTAGTACAATTCTTTTGCTTTTGGAACTACATATGTATCTGATTCTGACAATATGTATTTAAAAAACCTGGAAAGCTCTTTATTGCCCGATTCCCTACAATTTGTTTTCCTTCATTCCGACCGAAATGTTATCATTTAGAAAATTTAGGAGTCGAGCTGCGTAAAGAGCGCTTCTTCTGCACTTCGACATTTTATAGAGGGTCACGCAACAAGGGTTTTCTTTTGGTCAAGAGTTTCGTAAGTTTTACTTTCCTTTTTTTTTTTTTTACTGAGCCTCACTCAAAGTAGTGAATATGGCAATCATCAGCAAAACTATCTCTCAAAATCTCAGACAATGCCAATACATTTATTCTAATTTGACTACTTCTGTCTGACTGCGTAGTTACAGAGGTGTTGATACAGTCATTTTGATGACCTTAATTGCCGCTTAATGTAAACAGCCACTATAAACACGAAAACACGGTCTTAAATTCCAATAAAAAAAAAGCTGGATTTTTCCAGCTGAAATTTTAATTATGTATGATCGTTGCTTTGTGTGGGTGACTTTGACAATTTGATTATTCGGTCAAAAAATTTCAGCAATTTCTGACAACTCATAGGGAGTTATGGGCGAAATTAATTTTTTGTTTATAATTAAAAATGTCGAGATTGTGAGCGTTCTGCCAATCGTCTTTAATTACCCTAATTATTCGCTTTTTTTTTTAAATTTACCACACATCCAATAAGAGTTTCTTTTGACTAATACTATTACTAATTGGATAAATAACAAAATTGTTGAAGGTGTTTGATGTTGAACCAGATTCCCATAGATTTATGGATACACAGTTAGTTTGAATTGAGAATAGGTACACTTAGACCTAAATTAAGCCAAGTGTCGATAAGTTCAGAAACCATTTAGATTTTCTTATGTAGCGATTTAAATTGACCGTGCAGGTGGTGTTCAGATCAATAAGATTGTTAAAAAAGTATTCGCCTAAGGTGATTTTCCTGATGTTTACAAGGGTGGAACGCGTACATAGGAAGTGCACAATTGATTCTTTCTCTTCCTCGTCTCGGTAGCTCCTACAGAAATCGTTGCATACAATATTTAAATGCTAAGCATGTCTGCCTACGATGCAGAGTTCTGTAAGGACGTTAGTTAGTCGAGAGCTGGTTTATTTTTAGTCGAATTAATGCTTTCGATCTTTTTGGATTAGCCTAGCATTGTTACAATAATCAAGATGTTGCCATCTATGATTTGCTTTCGACAGAGCATCGGTGTGAATCAGGTATTTAACAAATAATATATGCACTTTGACATGGTCCTATTGTCTGTATCTTGAGAGCCTTGTCTGGCTAATTCGTTAGTCACAGTTCCATGCATACATGCATCATTCTTTCTTCATGTATAGAAAGTTGACATTTTCTATGATCTTTAACAATATTTAAGCTCAAATCTTATGGATATGCCATCTGACGCAATGGTTCCGGAATTAAGACTACTGTGTAGATTTAGGGTCGACTTTCCCTGTGCACAGAAGTGGTTTTCACCAGTTTCTGAGCCGGGTAAGGAAAGTAGTCGAATTTTCACAGATGGCTCCAAGACCAGTGAAGGCTAAGGTGCTAGAGTCTTTGTGGAAAGCGACATCATTAGGCTGCACTTTCTCCTAGGTATTTATGCATCTGTCTTTCAAGCGGAGATTTTTGCAATACTTATGGCTGCGAACGATACTGTGAAAAACCAGTGGAGGGGACGGAGTACCTGCGTCTGTAGCGACAGTCAGGCTTCGCTTAAGGTCTTGCTCAATCCTCTTGCTAGATCGAAAATAGTTCAGGTGTAGTTTGAATTCGGTTGGAAGACTGAATTTGCTAAGACTTGTCTGGGTCCCTGAACACAGCGGGATCACCGGAAATGAGGTCTCCGATGAGCTTGCCAGGCAAGGTTCAGAGGAGAACTTCTCCGGCCCTGAACCCACGTTAGATTTGCCCGTATCTTCGGTTAGGGCTTCTATCGATGGTTGGGTTTCTAGCAAACACCACTGTAGATGGCATGTCTCTCCAGGATGCAGGCAGACTAAACAGATCCTTCCCGACGTCTGTAAGAAATCCGTTGCATTCTTGCTATCTCTCAGCAGAAAAGACTGCAGACAACTTATTGGCGTTATTACGGGACATTTCTCCTTTGCCAAACATCTCAACGTGTTAGGTTTAAGTGACACCACTGTCTGTGACGCTTGTGGAGAGGGCGACGACACTGCGGAACATTTCCCATGTGATTGTCCTGCCTTTGCTCGTATCAGGTGGCAGGTTTTTGGGACTGATGTGATGAGTGCTGGTAACCTTAGCTCCTTATCACTGAAGCTCGTACTCGACTTTCTTAGAAAGACGAAGAAAACACAGTAAAAGGGTTGTACCTGCTGGTAGTACAATGGACCTGTTTTTGTGTCAGATAGTTAAAATCATTAATTCTACACAAACAGCTTGGACACACAAAATGGTTCCACTTCGACTTATTTATCTACTTCGCTCGTTAAATTACAAAATAGCA
The DNA here is from genome assembly GCA_951813785.1 of Criorhina ranunculi. Classification (NCBI taxonomy): domain Eukaryota; kingdom Metazoa; phylum Arthropoda; class Insecta; order Diptera; family Syrphidae; genus Criorhina; species Criorhina ranunculi. The sequence goes on from OX638385.1 coordinate 9,545,107, forward strand.
CCCCAACTTGACACTGCATAATTTGATTGTTAATTAAATGCTTTGATTAAATATATTACAGTTTAATTCATCCATTCAATTAACTTAACCACAATTTTCCATCAACGGTTAGGTTATCGATAGATAAACATAGCTGAATCGTCCATTTGGCGAATGAAAGTGTAACTGTCTCAAGTTGATGTGCATAAATGTGCAGAAGTATGGATAATTTATTACTATTTACGGTGACTGTAAGAAAATTTATTTGATAAATTGCAATTTAATAAGTAAATTTCTTGTATCCGTGCATGAACTGTAGTTTAAATGGGATTCATGCAATTGCTTTTGCATGTTAATAGTGTTTAAATTACGCCATTGTGGTCGGTTATATTTGCCTGTAAGTCGCATTGTTTGCTCACAAAGCCCATTCGTACAGCCGCATGTGACTAAGAAAAAAAGTATTCTTTCAAAAATCAATAAAATTCAAAATACATACATACATAGGTATTTGGAAATGTATTGTATGAGTTCGCTGATCTTGTAAATACAAGCACGTAAATCGTGTGATATACCTGGGGGTTTACTTTGCAAACAAGTTTTTTTTTTCCTTGTGTTTAAGGTAGAATCATGTGATTTTTTGTAATTTACTCATTAAATTATCAAAGCAAATTACAAATTCGCCACTTTTTCATATACTTATGCACTGCCCTGATAAATGTATCATAAATCACGATTGTGTGTGAATAACACTGTCAAAAGTGATTCACATTTACAAATTAAACAAAACAGCCTAGAAAAAGAAATTATAAAATAATATACTGTGAAGGTTAATTAGTCGTATAGTATTTACTTGGTATTAGTCGTATCTAAATATGTTAATGCCACATAAACATTTGACGTAGGTATCCGATATGGTTGATACTTTATATTAAATACTTTCAAATGATTGCCATTTGCTGTGGTTTAAGTTTGTGCTGACAATATGAAGCTACGAAGAATTGATGGAAGTTTATCGATACGGGTTTTCTATATAGAAAACCACTTTACAGAATATACGGTAGAAGAACTGTTTCTAGAGTCCTTATTTCCACAGAGTGGCATATAAAATTTGCTGTTTAAAAGTTAAATAGAACATTGGAACATTCATATGTATATTTGGTGTCTGAACATGAATAACTTTAGTATAAATACGTGAAACACTGCTCATGGTCATGAGCACTTAACTGTCACAGTGAGTATTTCCACACTAGTTATGTACTTAAATAATAATCATTGCCATCAAGTTCGCACGATAAGTATTTGACGCAACAGACGATGAACGTAGTTTAAACGTAAATGCGTTCCTTTTGCAATGTTGTAGCTACATACATTGGTGCCGTGACATAAGGCCAAGCGTCATAAGGCCAGATCTCTAAATGTCGCTTTGAGAAAGTGAAATAAGGCCAAATTCTAGCATTTGGCATTACGACACTTTCAAAAAGCGACATAAGGCCAAATTTTCTTGAGGCATCACACCAAATGAATATTGCAACAAAAACCTGTTGCTCGTCGCCGATTTTAGACATAAAAGGACCGTAGCAGCGTCAAAGTGGTCCAATATTTTCAAAGTGTTTCAACGAACTAGCGACATAAAGCCAAATTGAACAGGTGTCACTTTGTCGCTTGGCACAATATCACGGCACCACATACATTCAAAGATTTTTAGGTTAGTTTAGGTTTGGTTGGGCGGCGGTCCCCATTAAGCAGGGACCCACTTAGGCCAGAATGAAGGCCCATTGTGATACAGCGTGTAGAAACCGGAGACCAGCCTCAGTAACCTTACATGCGGGAATTCCCTATAGAATAAAGGGAGTAAAAGTTTTGGGTAACCGTATCGGTGTAAACCCTATACTGTGCCGCACTAAGTGCAGAACCAATTTGGCCCACACACAAAACTCGTCATCCTAAAGATGTCGAGTCTGTCTAGGTCACTAAGGTCATTGAAGAAGTCCTCTCCTAGTGTTTTCCTCCTCAACCTTGATAGAGCAGGGCATGTGCACAAAAAGGTGAGTAGTCGTTTCTTCCTCCTCGCTTCCTGCAGCTTCTCCAGAAATCGTTAGAAGGTACAGCCATTCTGATGGCATGCCTGCCAATTAGACAATGCCCCGTAAGGGCTCCTATTATAATTCTTATAAGTTCCCTGTTCACGGACAGAAGTCTTCTTGTTTTCTTCAGATCCAGGTTAGGCCAGATCAGCTTCGACAGAAGACAATTATTGATATTATAACACCTGCTGTTAGCTATTCTTCTAGCTTCGCTATCAAGGCGGGATTTTATCAGTTCTAAAGAGACAAGCGGCTCCCCCCTATTTTCAGAGAGGATCCGACCCGCGCCTTCCTTCGCTAGTTCGTCCGCACTGCAGTTGCCCGGAACGTCCCTGTGTCCTGGAACCCAGCACAGGGAGACGTCGCATCTGTCAGCGATCTCATTCAGAGACTTGCGGCATTGCTTTACCAACTTGGATCGTACTGTCGGTGATTCCAAGGCTTTAATCGCTGCTTGACTATCTATATATAGTACAATAGCGCTACCGTCTACCGCGTTAATCAAAGATTGTTGTGTCAAACAAATGAAAATGTTTTCTACAAAACTATACAAGACCTTAAAAAAAAAAAATTCTAAAACTATGTATTTGGGGGAAATATGTACCTTTATACTGTTTTGAACCTTTTGGACTATATTTTCATTCATCGGACAATGATTGCTGCAGCACCGCTAGGAATGGATGTAATCATTTGGTTCAAAGTGATAAGTGTCAGTGCTTAATTTTATTTTAAAATAACCAAAAACCACTAAATTTCAAACTTCACGATTTGTACATTAACAATAATTTTCAAAAAATTCTTTAGATTGTTGATTTACCTATATAATATCAATAAATTAGATTATGATTGCTGGTATTAAAATATATCTTATCATATTAAGGGATCTGATCACATGTGTTCAGTAGAAAACATGAACAACTTATGTACTTTTTGATAACCTACAATTGCAAATGCCATTGTATCTGAAATCAGCTTTCTAAAATATTATAAAAAACTTCTGTTGAAATTCGAAACGAACTTATCAGTCCATAAAACCTTTACAAGTGTGTTGTATCGTATTACTATTTTCTTCTTTTTTTTCCCCATTCAAACAAAATGTTTTATGTCGTCAAACACTTTAAAAAAAAAAATCAAAATAAGTAACATTTTATTTGGCCTTGCCAATTCAAATTCAATGCCACGATATTGCGATAACTCATAGTCGTACTTTAGTTCGTTTTTTTATTTTTTATATATTTATGTATAGTACGAGTATGTAGTAAAGTAGCTACGTGATTAACTTTTCAGTTTTCACTATCGCAGTTGGCATGTTGAAATCTATCCATTTCGTAATTAATTTAGTCATGTGAGTATTTTAAAGTTACGTATGGTGTAGTTGACTTAGGGAAAACAAGCGATAAGATATGAAAGTTCTTCTAAATTTTGTCATTGAAAGGATTTATAAAATGTTCATATCACAAAATGAGACGTGCAAAACTAGATCACATTAAGTTAAAAAAAAAATAAAAATTTTGTTTTTCAAACTGGAATTTACGCCATTCGATTGTATTTTTTAGCGCATTAAAAATACATTTGTATATCTATTTGGTTAGCGCGTGTAATTGTCATATGATGCGCATATTTATACGTTTGTTGTTATCGTTTTCCTTTCTTTGACACGTACCCGAAACTTTTCTATTTTTAATATTTCAGCTTTGGAGTATCTTCTTCTGACGTCTGTAAAACCGTTTAGCATTTATTTTATTATCTTCACACACGCCTTTTACTATTTTGTTAGAAATTTTTCGAAAATAATATGACATATATCTTATACTGTTAGTTGAAAAAATAGATAGGATTGCATTATTTTGATTAAGTTGATAAGCGAATAAGTTGCGTAATTTTTGATAACTAACAAAAATAACTTAACTCGAATGAATATTTATCTAAAATAAATAGTTTGTACTTATTTAACCGAATGTATTTTCTATAAAGATTCGGTTGGATTATACGCATTATAAATAAAAAATGTTGGCGCCGCCGCAGCCCGTAGAGGTTCAACGCCTAGCCTACCATAACCATTTCTGTCGAGAGGTTGTGCTGATAAGAACGTTCAGTTTTTTTTGAGCCTGGAACCTGTGTTAGTTCGCTTAGTAGTTCAAAGCACCAGAACCTGTGTTAGTTCGCTTAGTAGTTCAAAGCACCAGAGATAAGTTGATCTTTGTCAATGCACTAATCACTTAACCGCCGTGACCACGGTCAGATCCATAAAATTGGAAAATTACCAGATACAGATTAATTAATTAATTAGTCAACACTAAATGTATTGTTTTTTTTTTTTTATAATTTACTCGCGCTCAAGGTGTTATGAATACCTTTTTTTTTTTTTTTTTGAAACTCTTAGGTAGGTTGAACAGGACGACTTCTGTCCGTGAACAGGAAACTTATAAGAATTATTGTAGGAGCCCTTACGGGACATTGTCTAATTGGCAGGCATGCCATCAGAATGGCTGTACCTTCTAACGATTTCTGGAGAAGCTGCAGGAAGCGAGGAGGAAGAAACGACTACTCACCTTTTTGTGCACATGCCCTGCTCTATCAAGGTTGAGGAGGATAACATTAGGAGAGTACTTCTTCAATGACCTTAGCGACCTAGCCAGACTCGACATCTTAAGGATTACGAGTTTTGTGTGTGGGTCAAATTGGTTCTGCACTTAGTGCGGCACAGTATAGGGATTACACCGATACGGTTACCCAAAACTTTTACTCCCTTTATTCTATAGGGAATTCCCGCATGTGAGGTTACTGAGGCTGGTCTCCGGTTTCTACACGCTGTATCACAATGGGCCTTCATTCTGGCCTAAGTGGGTCCCTGCTTATTGGGGACTGTCGCCCAACCTAACCTAATCTAGGTAGGTTGAAGTGGTGGTTGCAGCGCATGAAACAGCTTTCACTCGGATCGTTACGGATCCATTGTCTTCCTCTTACGTGGATTGTCTAGTCTGAAAAGACAAAGAAAGAAAGGAAAGGTCTGGATGATTGTAATTACGATCGTTCGGCCTCTCTGAACCATCCTGAATTCGCAGAGAATTTTAAAATGGCTTTTGGTGGCTTCTTAGAGAGGTCGCCCAGGTCGTAGTATAGTATAGAATTCACCGAGGATTGTTCTTCTTGTTCTGTGTAGGCTGGAGCTATCGCATAGGAAGTGAATTGTGTACTATTCCACGTCTGTATTCTCACACATCGGTCGTCTGTGCTGTGGGTTGTGACCTATGATAATCCCTGTGAAGAGTGTTAAGTTTGATCTGTTAAGCGTAAGAATGTATGTATGTTTTATTTTGTTAATATTTGTCCAGAGTTTTCTAAAGGTGCAGCATGATAAGATTGTGCTCCATCCCTTGTCAGCTTGTCTTAGGAAGTCAGGTCCAATGCTAGATTTGACGAGTGCTTGACTGAGTGGTCGACTAGTGGTATGTCCTGTTCCGAGCCCTTCCTGGCAAAGTCATCCGCCAGTCATTCCCGTGGATACCTTTCCAAACGTTTTAGACATGGGTTTTCAGTCTTTGCTCCGAGGGTGTTGTCCAGAATAACTGGGGAGAATTTGTTCGTCTTACCGTAGTTTTCTAAAATTTCCTATTTTTCTTCCAACTTACTGGTGTCATTATCATTACTCTACGATAAGCTCTTAAAGTTCTATGTCTTCGTAGTAGTCTTTACGTCCGTTCTTCGCAGTTGATCGACTTTTCTGCCACCAGAAGTTGAACCTGGGACCTTCAGCCTGACAAGCGATGAGACTAACCACTACACCGAAATTATGCCAATTTTCTGTCACTGACGTTCTCCTGATTCAAAGGAGCCAAAGAATAATTCTTATTATCAGGCCAGCGGCCCTTGGAGGGTTTGAGCCAGAACTAATACCGCCATCCATCCTTCACGGTCCCGGGCACGCTGCTTCCAGTTTACTAAACCAATGTTTCTGGCGTCCGTTATTGCCTGATCTTTAAACCGGAGGTTCGGTCTTCCCCTTCTTCGTGGACCAGGTGGCTGGGATTCAAAGATCCTCTTAGCTGGAGCATTCTCGTCCATTCGCTCGATGTGACCGAGCCATTGCACTCGATGAATTTTTGCCTTCCGGACTACATCCACATCTTTGTACAGCTCGTAGAGTTCGCGGTTATATCTTCTCCTCCATTCGCCTTCCTCGCAGACTGGACCAAATATTCGACGTAAAATTTTTCTTTCGAAGGATCCCAAGATCTGCTCCGCTGTCTTTTCGTCCAGCATTCAGCTCCATAAAGCAGGACTAGCAAGATCAGGATTTTGTTGAACATGTTTTGGACCTTCAAGTTAGGAGTTTGGACCTTAGTTGTTTGGACAAACCGAAGTAGCAGTGGTTGTCTAAGATTATCCTTCATCGAATCTCCACTATGGTGTCATTTGTGGAGTTTATGTTTGCCCCGAGGTAAACTACTTCAAAATTATAGCTGTTAATTGCTAGGTTTTGACCTAGACGGTGTTCGACGGATCGGTTTCTGGTAGACAGCATGCACTTTGTTTTATCGTTAGTCGTGAGACCAACTCGTTGGAGACAAAGGCTACTACTTGAAAATTAAAGTTTTGTGGATAGAACTATACGTGTACCTACTGAAGATCTACTGCAATTGTAGACGAATTAGAGTTGCTCTGCTCAGTGTTCTTCACCTATGAACATACAACATACATATGTATTTACATACATTACGTTTCATGACTATCGATCTTGGGTTAAGCAATGTTGGATAAAAGAATAATCTGGTAGTCCATTCAAAGGAGTAAACAGAATGGGTCAGCTTCGCTGTTGCAATATTTCAACGAACTTTGAGCGACAAAAACGAGCACATATACGCAGCTTTTACAGAACTAGTCTCCTAAAATGTATGCACTATACCAGTGGCTCCCAATCTTTGTAAGTCATAGAACACTTTTCAGGATAAAAATCGTCGCGGAGCACTCCACCGTTCGTGTTCCAAATGCAATTCGATTTGCGTGGAGCACTTGAAGAAGTACCAATTAACCTTTTGCCACACAATATGCTAGCAAAATTTGAGTTAATAATGGTCTAGGATAATTTAGTGATGTGTATAATTATGTAAGCAGTCAACTTATCTTTTCCCATTGTTTAGCAAACATTCCTTAATCCAGGAAACATAAACTTATGTCCATGGCACAGGTACGTAGGTACATATGTGCGTATGCGCAACACCATATTACTCATTGTAAAATCTTGAAGTCAAGATTAGCAATGACATTGACCGTATTTTAGATGAATGAAGTTTAAATAAAAAATAAAAAAAAAAACCCATAAAAATATTCCACATGTTATTTATCAAAGAAATTAGGAATTTCACAATTTTTGTCGTGCGACGACTCATGTAGGTATCAGAATTGATACGAAATTATCACAGTGCCAATCTGGGGCCACTGAATTTTCCATTTCTAGAAACATCGAATCCGCGTGGTATATTAATACATTATGTACACATTTGTTTTCTTCAATTTGTCAAATGTTTTTTTGTTTACATCTCATTCATTCACTATTGCTGATAATAATTTATACGTGGCGTATGCCTTAAAAGTGTGCTGCATAAAGGTTATGACCTTAACAACTTGGGTTATCCATTAACTAGTGCCATGTGCGAATAAAGATAGTGGTAGATGGACTTTGTTTGCCGGTTTCTTGCCGTGCGAAAAAAATTCGTTTTGTTTTGTGCAATAGAAAGATTATTTTGTATCAGCATTTTTCTTAAAAACTATTTTAAGTGTAGTGAGTGATTAAATATTTTGGAAATTGATACACTATAAAACTATTTATGTTGGTTGATTTTTAAAAATTCGTTCTTAAATTTGTTGATTCTATTTAAGGTCGTTCTCCTGGAAAAAGTTTTAATAGAATGGCAATAAGCCATAGGGCTACATATGTATATGATAAGCCACAGTTTTTTCAAAAAACTACATTTTACTTCTCATGAACTCGCTAACACACCAATAGATATGGTCACCAGTAATTGCAATCAGCCCTTCAATTGAGTAAAAAAAAATATATCACCCCTTTACGGGTTGATGTTCCGCACTAAGACAAGATTATAATTCCTTAAAAGAATTCCCATTAAGCCGATAAGCCATAATTGCACTTAAGAATGCTACAAATTGCACTGACCACAAAGTAAAATAAATGAAGGTTTGCTTAACTCTAAAGGTCCTCGTTTTAGATCCAAAATTCCTCCTTGCTTGCCTTTTCTCCTTTGCGATGTTCATAGGTTTGGAGCAGCGCAACTTCTGCTAGGCAATCCTGGTCATGCTTTGACAGTGCAAATGTACAAAGGAGTTGTTTGATTAACTTCACTTCCTGTGCTTACAGAAAGAGATACCCTGGGTATACCGATCGCTACATGTAAACTCAAGCTGGATGCTATCGAGAAAACAAATTCTAGGTGGACCAATGGCATAACGTGTCTAGCGACAAAGTAGATTTGCCCACGGCTGAATCTAAAAGGCTCTTACTTAAGGTAGCGCTACAGTCCGGGGTGGACCTGGGCCTCAACCAACAAGCGTCTCCAGCTAGCTCGACCTTTAACTAGCTGCCTCCAGTTTCGCACGCTAAGTTGGTTGAGGTCCCCTTCAACTTGCGTGCGCCACCTAATAGGCAAGCATGCATCAAGGCTTTGCATCCTTTCAAACGATTTTTGTAGAAGCTGCATGGACGAAGAGGAGGAGGAAACCATTCCCCACCTTCTTTGCAACTGCCCAGCTCTCTTCCGTTAAATAAGGCTCCACCTAGGAAATTTCTACTTTAGCAACTTAGACGATCTGATAAACACAGATGTCAGAAACCTCCTTCGCTTCATCAGAAGCTCCAATTGGTTCAACGAGTAGGTAAGGAGATCTCTCTAGATCCATGTGAGATATAACACTTTCAAGGCATATGACCACCCTACTGCCTATGCAGTTGAGTTGACGTCAGCTTTTTCGCAGTTGATCGACTTTTTTTTGACATCGGGATTCGAACCTGGAACCTTCAGCGTGACAAGCGATGATGCAACCACTACACCATGGCCACCCTCCACTTGAACCTAACCTAACCTTTAATTCCTGATGCTTAAAATGTCAGTTTTCAATCGCATACTTGTATTTTTCGAGGAGAATTTCGCATTGTGCTTTTATTGTGTGACTTCGATTGGTGGTCTATTCCAGAGTTCGTATGGAATGCACAAATCGACTTTAACACCCTTGTCCTCTTTGCTTTGAACGTCTGTGTCATTCCTTTGGCGAAACGTGTACTGTCCTGACGCTATTTGTAAAGATTGTACTCTAAATTTCGATCGCATACGTTTTCTATTGATTCGAAGAGACGTAATTCATCTAGAAAAGGCACAATGAATTAGTTCAGACCTTCTCTATATTGATTATCTTTTCCACTTATTGCACTAAAGATTAGAGAAAACATTGCTTCTCTTCAAATTTTTTTTTCAGTTTGACATTCAAATCCAATATCGTATTCACCATAATGTAGTAAACTTCGTTTAATCAAACTGAGTTTGAAAATAAAATGTAAAACCGAACGATTTAAACTCAAAGCTTAAACTCAGTAGTTATTTCTGTATACATTTTTAAATTTTTCAAAACTATTTCCTCATCCCAAGACTCCATCCTCCTTCAACAAGACCTCGATAGTTTTTCGATCTGGTGCCTCAAAAATTGCCTAGAATGAAATATAGCCAAACGCCAATCCATAACCTTTTCTCATAAGCGGCACCGATCTCCTTCCTGACTCTACCTTCTGTACAATCAAGCTGTCCCTTTCGCTCAATCCCTTCGCGACCTTGGCATTTTGTGTGATAGGGAGCTCAATTTCCGTTTACATATAGATGAGATAATCCTTAAGGCCAATTCTGTGGTCCAAAGAATTCACCAACCCATACGTAACCAGGTCTCTACATTATTTTGTTTGCCCCCTCCTAGAGTATGCCAGTCAAGTGTGGTCCCCGTGCCATCGCGTGCATATCTTGAGAATCGAAAGTATCCAGCGCCGTTTTCTTCGATTTGCTCTCCGAGGACTGCCCTTGAACGACCCTTTTATTCTCCCTCCCTATCAAAACCGCGTCAACCTCATTAACTTAAACACCCTTGAGGAACGCAGAGATGCAGCCGACATTCTCTTCATTCATCGACTACTTGCAGGTCATATCGAATGTGCGTCACTCCACAACTCTGTTTTCTTAAACACTAACCCTCGTAATCTACGAACCTCTCGTCTCTTCTATCTGCCAACCTACCACACATCCTATGGCTCGAATGAACCGATCTCCCGTATGCTACGAAAGATTAACTCGAACCTTACCTTTTTTTTGACTTCAACCGCACCACTCCTTGCCTTAAATCCTTGCCTTGCCTTACCGCCCCAATTAAGTTTTTTAAGTTTAAGTCTAATTTTAAGTTAGTTTAAGATTGTTTAGCTTGTATTAAGCCGAATAAATGGGGGCTTTCGTTCCCACCAAAATTAGAGCTCAAGTTTAACCTCGCACTGAGAATCTGGGCATAAGGCATTTGAAATTTCGCAATTTGCAAAACCTCACGTAGGAATTATTTACAATGTCAATAAATTTTTTTTTATCTCAGCACGGGTCCGCACGTATCAGAGATAACTCATCCCAGGTGACGATACCCAGTGATTATGCTCGGTTGGTCCGCAGGCCAAGTTCTACGCCTGTGGACAGTGATCCTTCCGTACTACTGCGATCTAGTCGCTGGGACGAATAAGAAATTTTTCTTTAACTTTTGTTTGAATATGCACCTACGAGTACATTCGTGTATAGGAATGACAGTTCCACCCACTGGTGTCTCTCATGAGTTCACGAGTAAGAAGTTATGCACATACATCACTAGGCGAATGAAACATAAGTGGGATTAAGACCTCTCAGGACATTTTGAAAAGAAAAATAAACACTTGATCAGGTCGCACTATCATGACGTATGACTTATAATGAATCATCTTAACTTTCGAGGCAAAAAAGGGGGCGTATTATTTGTACATACAATTATCACTGTTATTATATATTCATATATGCAAAAGAAATAATAATATTAAATTCTGAAGCCGGTTTTAATTTGTTAAGGCAATGAACTGATTATAGTCGTCTTTCTTATCCTACTTGTCAACATGCGCTTAAAAAAACCAATGGGTACTGCATATACATACGTATTTGAGATTATTCATACATTTAAAAAAAAAAAGTATCAGGTAATATGAAACAATACAAATTGGATACGGTGTACAAATTTTGTCAAGGTGCGTTTGCTGACAAACGTTTGTTTGTATAAAAACTCGTTGAAATTATTGGGTTGTTCAATAAGTTCTGCGGTTTTTTTTCATGGAAGTAGTGTTTATCGCTTCAGAAAATCTCTGTGTATACCGTTATGAGTTTTTTTTTTATATATTCCAATAGGGAGGGTTATTCTCTACATTGTTACAAGAATTTGTTTTGATCGGACGTCTTTTAAGTGCTCAATATTTTTTATAAAATGGCGGATAAAAAAGTGAATTTTCGGCATATTTTGCTTTTTTTCTTTAAAAAAGGTGTCAAAGCGACAGAGGCGCAACGGGAGATTTGCAACGTGTATGGAGATTCGGCTACAAGTACTGACACTTGTCAGCGTTGGTTTATACGCTTTCGTTTAGGAAATACAGACCTTGCAGATGCTGTTTGCTCTGGACTTCCACCCACCACGGACGATGGTCAGATTTTGGCTGCAGTTAGCGTTGACAAACATTTTATGACAAGGGCGATCGCTCAGAGGTTTCACATCGCCCATACAACCGTTTCGCAGAGACTAAAAAGGCTTGGAATGTCGAAAGAGGTGGATGTTTGGGTTCCCCACGAACTTAGTGCATCCCAAGAAGACATGCTGAGCATTTGGTGGGATTGGCGAGGTATCCTGTACTTCGAGTTGCTTTCTCCCATTTTAACAATAAATGCCATTAAATATTGCTCTCAGCTCGGTAATTTGAAGCAGGCATTGGAAGACAAACGACCAGAGTTGGTGAACAGAAAGGGTGTTGTTTTTTACCATGACAACTCCAGACCACACACACAGCTTTATTGACAAAACAAAAGCTGAATTCCTTTGGCTGGGAAATTATGCAGCACCCGCCGTACTCTCCAGACCTTGCGCCTTCTGACTACCACCTGTTCCGCTCTCTTTAAAACAATTTGGACGGAAGGCAATTCGATTCCGAAGGTGAGATCAAAACGTACCTGGAAAACTTGTTTACCCATAAGTCTGGTTAATTTTACAAAAGAGGCAGTATGTCTCTTCCAGAACGTTGGAAGAAAGTAATAGACCATGAAGGACAATATCTGATAGATTAAATATAAGCTTTTATACCAAAAATGCATGTTTAACTTCAACCCTAAAAAAACCGCAGGACTTATTGAACAACCCAATATATCTACTGAACTCTGTTATGTGTTAGAGTAGATCAAAGAACCTAGTAGACTTAATTTACGAGAAGAATTTAGATATTACGTATTATGTTGCGATAATTGGCACTGCAGTGATAATCTAAAAACAAATTTGGCAAACAGCATGTTTAGTGATTAGGACGCCTGCTTTAATTTAATTTAAACAAATATACACTGTAGTAAAATGTATCTATCACGCGACCAAACCTAATCAAAAAAATAAATGTTTATTGGTGACATAACAATTACTGATTAGAGTTCTACACGTGTCTGTGGAATGGGAAATCAAAAAAAGAAAAAATAGATGTTTTAATCCAAATCCATATAATATTTGCTAATCCTCACGTATCACTAATAAGTCCCCACTATGATTTAATTCACACTTATCTCTCTCATTTCAAAATGACCACGAAAAATTATCAACTCAGTTGAATAAAATAATACAATAACAATTAGCTGGAGCGTACCGCCGCGGGGCTTGCCGTCCGCACCATGTTCTCCAATGCAAAACAAACACTCGCTTGCAGTCTAATGGAGAACGTGGGCAATAAACTTAATTAGCGCTTCAAATGCAGAACGGTAGTATGGTCTTGATTTGAAGTTCCACTAAATTTTTTTTTTTTTGGAATTCGTTTTTCTTTTCGTTTGTAAACAACCGAGAGTGAGGTTTTTCAATGACTTTAGGTCTAACCCTTGATCCGATGATGATGTCACTTCCAGAACTCGATTATTTAAGTTTTTGTGAGTCACATAATTGCTTCCGACTGCTTTGTATTCAATGAGACGCGAGCAAAGGTCAATCTATGTATAAACAATAATGTTGGCAGGTTCAATGACAACAACATACATATACGTATACGTATATAAGTTGCTCTTGAAACTGATGTTTAAAATAGATACGTTAAAACCGGAACACTTTTCCCATAACTTTTCAAGGAAATATCATAGATCCATGACGCAATGAGTTGTATTGTGTATCATTGCAAAGTTCATGAATCATGTACATATTTAATTCTATTAAATAATTTTGCATATACATACATACATATAGACATAGTATTGCCACAAGCCCCATTTAACATTGTGCAGTCTTATTTCTCGGTTGTGATCATAGTGCAACAGTCAGTGGGAAGCCAATCAAGCTTGTGTTGTCGGTGTTTGAGATTTGAAGAGTATTTTCATTTTAAAATGATCCAACGTAAATTGAAGATTTATGCGAGGTTCATGCCTGCCTATCCGCACTAAACGGCAAATGTCAAAGAGTGTTAATAGGACTGTATGCTTTCGAGAGAGGAATAAAATTAAGTGGCAAGATTAATTCTATGGAGAGACTTTTATCGGAGTGCCTAGCAACGGGGTGTCGTATGGCACTGTCATTGAATAACTTGTGGTGACAAACTGTTTTAATTTAATTTAAAGATTTCAAATGATAGCTATGTGAAAACAGATACTAAGTGGTGAGCTTGTATAATGAAGAAAACACACGTACCGTTCGTTAAATTATAAGATATTTGTTAAAATGTTACGCTTCTTACCGTCTTACAGCATATTTAGATACTTTCCAAGATGATTGGTGCTTCCTTTATAGTATTCTTGTCGAATGACCAATTTGTATGCAGTTCTCCTATTTTTTTTTTTGTTGGAATGTGTAAAGTCACGAGCAGACGATATGCAAAAGTCGCATATATATGCGAGTCTGACGTCATTTTACCGTCATCATATGCTATTTTTGCTCGCATATCGTCTGAACACTGTTTTGGGACAGTCCGCATATGCTCGCAATCCATATGCGGATGATATGCGACCCCCAGATCGCAAATCAATTTGTGACTTCTGCATATCGTCTGAACACTCTCGCATATAATTTGTGACAATTTGCGACATTATGCCACCATTTGCAAGCGTCACAATCATATGCGACCGCACGAAATCATGACATACGCAAACCTGCATATGATTGCAAATCTGTGATGTGCAAATTGCGTCGCATATCGTCTGAACATCTCATATATTGGCCACAAAATTTGCGATCCCATTTGCGGACCTGTCATATGCGAGCACCTTCATCGCAAATGCATTTGCGATTAGGACAAAAGTCACATATCGTCTGAACACGTCTTTATGCGAGTTTGTGAGCACTGCCGTATGTATAGAATTTACGACACATTTGCGAGTTTTTTCGTGACGTCAGCACACGCATATAGGTATATGCGACTTTTGTATACCGTCTGCTCGTAGCTTAACCCTTTCATATTTTGCCCTGAACTAGTGTACCATACCTTAAAGCTTATTCAATCAATTCTACTTATTTGTTCAGCTATTGTAAAGCGCGACCTTATCCATATAGACATTTCAACGTGTTAATGCGGAGTTGAATTGCTCCCAGTCCGTAACTTGTTCACATCTTAACTTAGCCCTTTTTTTAATCAAGATGTAGTTTGGTTAACGTTATCATGTTCATACGCAAATATGTAGTTCGTTTGTACAAAAAATTATGAAAATCAAGTACGAAGTTCCTCATTTTAAAGATTTCTCTTTGACTTAGTTTTTTCTTTAAATTTTCCATTGATTATACAGTCGAACCTGGTTAAGTTGAATCTCTTGGGCTTTTCATTTGAGTCTTACTTATAGACGTATTCCACTTATCCAGGTATTTCCGAGATTTATTTCACTAAAGGAGGTTTAACACATTTAAATTTCAATCAAAAACGTGAACTGGAATTGGGCGATACAAATTTGACGTCAAGATAGGACCTAAACACATGGTGTCTAGACAGAAGTTGGAAATATGTATGAAATGTTAACTGTTTTTGCGGACTCAGGGAAAACAAGGAAAGGGGGAAAAGGACTGCAAAGGCAATGTGTTAAAACAAACAGATGGACAACTTTCTAGTGAAAAAAAAGGAAAGACTATGCTGCTCCTTGGAGCCGGTGAATTCCATGAAAACGTATTTGAGAAGACTGAATGCTTTACAGTACGTAGCGTTGTATGTTGCTGTAGTTTATACGCGATTGGGATTGATTTATTTGGCATTTATATTAATTGGAGAAATCATGGATTGTCAAGGACGATGCTTATTATTGGCTGTACTGGCATTTGAAAAAAAATTATGCATAACAAAATCCACAAATTTTTTCGCGCCAGGTCCTTTTGAGGGACTTCTAGTCGACCCAGGAACTTGAAATTCGGTACATGAGGGCACCTTGGAATATAACTAAAGGCAAATTACTGAAAATTTCTAATTTATAACTGTAAAGTGTTAAAAGTGTAATTTGTTTTGAAAAAGAAGCAATTTCGATACGATTATAAAATTTGTTGGGAGGGGGGGGGGTTGGATGGGGGATAATTGAAGAAGTCGCTTTTTTTTTTTGGATATATGCAAGGTACGACCTAGTACCTGCACACCAATTTTCAAGTTTCTAGCGGTACCGGAAGTCCGAAATCTTTTTTGTGTTACACTTTTCCACGTTAAAATATTAATTTTTCTTACAAGTTTGCCTCACTTACAGAGGTTCAAATAAATAATTTCACTTGCAGAGGTAAATTTATAAAATATATATGTTTCACTTATAAGTAAGTAAGTAGGTAGAGGTGGCGGTTCAACATGAACCCAAGTAGCACTAGAATGTGCCTTTTTATTACCACGACTCGTGTGACCTGGTTGGTGATGTGTGTTGTTGAGGATGTGGGACAGTCGGTGCCTAGATCCAGCCTGTGGAGTTAAGAAAGCGGATTAAGTCTCTTATCCCTTTACCCGAGATGTCATATAGGTCGTCGTAGAATGGTTGGTTTAGTGTACGCAGTCTGGCTCTTGCTGGTGCCGGACATTTGCAGAGGAAATGGGAGAGAGTTTCTTTTGCATTTTCGTTCCCGCAACTACGGCAATGGGGGTTGTACGGAATATCTAGTTTAGCCGCATGGTCTCCAATTGGCGAATGCCCCGTGATTCTGGCGATATCTGAGCGGGTTCTGTTTATAAGGTCTTTTGTTCTATTCCTATCGTAGGTAGGCCATATTTTCATTGATATGGCGTAGCTGGTTAACCCTTTCCATTGGAGGTTTGCCTTCTGCAGGAAGTGTTAATGGATTTGTCTTTTAACCGCTCCTAGCGGGATATGGACCCTTGCCGCGAGAGAGCAGTGTTGAGCTGAGCCCTGCCTGGCCAGTTCATCTGCATGCTCGTTTCCTTCTATTTCACAGTGCCCTGGAACCCAGAGTAGTGTGACCTTGAAGCGTTCACCCAAGCGAGCAAGTGTACCAGTTTTGAGGATATGGTAGCCGAGCTTTGATAGCGGCTTGGCTTTCTATGAGGATAGCAATGTTTTATTTGTGCGTTGCGTCACGCCCGAGTTGCGTGCAAGTTTCACGGATTGCCAGTAGTTCCGTCTGGAAAACGCTGGCAAAATCCGGCAGTCGGTATGATACTGATATTTTTTGTGATTCCGAGTAGACACCAGCCCCCACACCACATGATCATATGATCCGTCGGTGTAGATGACCGTGTTTCACTTATAGAGGTGGAAGAGTTTTTTTTGTTTTTTTTTGTTTTAATTACAGTGCGCCACAATTTGACCCATTAACAGAGGTATTCGACTTAACCAGGTTCCACTGTATTTGTAGCATCAAATTTGTTTAAAAAAGGTTTCGTATAAATCTAAATCATCGGTTTTATATGAAATAATCTTTATACAAGTTCGAGACTTTGTATCTTATACCAATCATTTTCATTTACCTATATTTCGCCCCGAAATATGCGTCAAACTGAGAAAGTTGTTCTCTTTCTTGCAAAAGATAAACCTTAAAGCGAAAAGGAATTGTGTGATTCATCAATAGCTTTATTAATTAAAACTAAAATCAGTATCTTCTATCCCGATGCGAATTATGTGATGTAATAGAGCGATAGGGAAATACCTATACTCGTATGTATTTTGTAGAAAAATCCGCCATTACGCTCTATAATGCACACTGCCAATGGTAATTCTTATCAGTGCTTTACATAGCGATAATGTAAATCACTTTCTTACAACCGTTTTATACATATTTGACCCTAGTGCCATTGAATGTGATTCCAGTTAATGCCAATTACAATGAAACGCACGAGGAAGCAGACACTATCTTATTATATACATATATATTTATTTTTTCAAGTACAATCATTATTTAACTTTTATTTTATTTTTTTCTTTACAGAAATTTAACTCGATACTTGCATCGTACGTTCGTTTCATCTCTGCTGATTCATCCTTGCGCGAGGTACTTGAATGTAAAATTCCTCAGGAACAGGAACGTGTTAAAAATTTCAGGAAACAACATGGAAAAACCAAAGTCGGTGAAGTTACCATCGATATGGTAAGTTTTGAAATTAATAAACATTTAGGTTTAAACAATCTCAAACCCGTGAAAGTGTTTAACAAGTATTTCCTGATTAAGTAGAGATTTCACTGTCAACTCATGTGTTTCTAAGCAAGTATTAATGTTTTCGAGTACTGCGCTATCAAATTGTACTAGTCAGATACGAGTAAATAGTCAATTTGTCAACTGAATCATCGGCAGACTCAGACAAATTACAGTAATAATCGTAAAAAGAACACTCTAAATTTATGTCCGCGGAAAAGTAAACGCTTTTGAATTTGTGCTTGCATAGTGTACGGAATCGGTGTTTGTTTGAAAAGTACCTTTACCAGACCAGATAGTCGAGTGATAAAATTGACGTTTAATTAGCAGGTACTTTACAGCGTAGGTTAGGTTACGTAAGGTTACTGCTCCCGCCTAAGAAAGAGCGCACTTGGAACAGAATTAAGGTCTTTTGTGATACCACGTAGAGTACCAGATTACCAGCACCAGGAACCATGCATGATGGATTACCTTGTTTTCAAGGAAGATGACCAGATAGACCAGAATGAAGGTACATTGTGAATCCACGTAGAGAACCAGATTATCAGCACACGGATCCTTGCATAATGGATTTCCTTGTTTTCAAGGAAGAAGCTGTGGGTAGCCGTATCGATGCAGACCCTTTCCTGTAGCACACAGTGCAGAACCATTTAGACCCACAGATAGAGCTCTTTATTTTATAAATATCGAAATTGGCTAGGTCGCTGAGGTCTTCATAAACATACTCTCTTGGGGTTTACCTCCATAGCCTTGATATAAGGCAGGGCAGGTGGAAAAAAGGTCAAATAATAACTTAATGGCACATGCTCCTTCGAAACAGATAGGGTTTATTTGATTGATTTTGGCCTTAAATATAACATCAGACGATCATGGGTCGTAGGGCTAGACAACATGATCTCAAACTCTTTAAATATCTTGAGAAGAAAAATAAAGGACCATTAGAAGCGCGCGGTCGAGAAATTAGACAGATGCTGCTAGAGCTCTGATGTTCGGAAGCTTTACCAAAGAGTAACAAAAAAAAAACATGTCCTGCAAGGAAACATAGTGGTAGAATCGCAGGAGCTCTTTTGTAGACTATAACAGTGACGACAATCCAAATTCCGCAGTTAGACAGAATGAACCATTTACTATGGACGTTGATAAATGAAGCCATATCTAAACTAAAGTCCAATAAAACTGCAAGTGCGGGAAATGACTTAGTAAGGATCAAGCACCAACGCATCTGTAAAACATGCCCTACGCAGTGTTTGCTCATTTCTCAAAAAAGGAGACTCCCCTAAACGGCACTAACATATTCTATCTGCTGTATTGCGTGAGCGTTTAAAGCATTTACATACCAGTGTGGTTTTAAGCCAGGAGAGTTCGCCGCTGACCAAATACCTACTCATCGATTTTAAGGTCGAGAAATATAAAGTGCCTAACAAGTCTGTCTCTCATCAAGGTCGGTAAAGACCTCACCGAGGTCTTCGAAGTAAAAAAAGGATTTACACAAAGCAACATCGTGTTTGACAGAATTGTGCAGAACTCAAACGCAAACTTCAGAAGCACAATCCTTCTAAAGTCCTGCAATTGTTCGCATATATGTCGACTACACTGACATAGTCGGAAGAACCCAGCGTGATGTCAGTAGCACGTTCGTGAGTATAACGGCCGAAGCGAACAAGATTGGTTTAATGGTCATGCCAAAACTAAGTACATACTGTCAAGGAAAAAGGACATCCAAAACCGATGTCTCAGACAAAACGTCACCTCAGGCAGATATAACTTTGTCCTCATAGGCGCTGAGATCAAACGTAAAATAACTTCTGCTAGTCGCTGTTTCGTTGGGCTAAGAATGAAATTGAGTACCAAAGTCCTTCTGAAGAACTAAAGTAGACTAAGACTAAGATGGCTGGGACATCTAGAACGGATGTAGACCAGCGCTCCGGCTTGGGGAGAGCTGCGACCACATATTTCACGATGCGTCCGCAATGCAATGTCATAATTAGATTTCAATAAATGTTCAGTGCAACTTGCTTACATTCATACAACGCAAAGGGAGTGAACAGTTGAAGTTCTTTATTAAATTGTTTTCATAATTTAATTAAATAACAAAGATACAAAAGGTATTTGTCGCAAACTTGTTAACCCTTTAATTAAATCACAATCATAAGCGCAATGACCTCTGGCTGAAATTTTGTAGTTTTTTTTGTGAGACAATGTTGGTGTCACCCTTGTCTCTTCGCCTGCTCGTCTATTATCTCTTCCAAAGCAACTGCATCAATAGCATCAGAGATATGGCTGTATGCCAACTATTAAATAACTCGTGATGCAGTGTAGTCAGCGAACGATCACGAATATTACGTGCAACACAGACGAGCTTGTATATTCTTCTATTATGTAATTATACTATTAAAAATAAAGGCGGCTGATGCTTCTATTTTTGTTAAGGGAAATTAGGGATTCTATTTATTTTCTGAATACGTTAATACAAAGATCTCTTGTCATGTCATTGCTTTGAATTCACTTGCATTTCTCGAGATATAATGGTTAGCAACAACTGATTTGCAATTGGCCTTGTCGCTGCACATGCATACTCTCGGCAATGAACCATGTATTGTGTAATTTGTATTATTATGTGATTCTTTTGTATTGAATATATAATTTTATTATAACGATTATAACGGATTTATTTCTGTTTTACTGACTTGTTTTTGAAAAAAAAAAAATGTTTGCGACAACTTGTAAGGGTGCATTTTTATGTGATGTGAGCAAAGCTTTGTTCTCTGCTTTTATGTGATGTTCATGTCAGAACTTCAATAACGCCGAAAGTATAAGTACTATTCATTCAATTTCCTAAAAGTAATTGTACTGAGTAAAAATCGTGAGCGTGCAATGAGTGATTCAGAAGAAGAAGAAATACTTTTTTATCTTCAAGTGCTACAAAATATGGCAGACGGGGAGAGCGCGCCAATCTATTAATACTGAAAGGTATACATTTGGAAAATAAATCTGTTGTAAGGTTAGGTTACGTTGAAGTGGCTGCCAGCTATTGCCAGCACACTTAGACCAGTGATAGGTCCATTGTGATACCACATGGATCTGAAGAGATCTCCATACCTACTCGTTAAACCAATTGGAGCTTTTTATGGAGCGAAGGAGGTTTCTGATATCTGTGTTAAGAAAACTCCTAATTGAAGCCTTCTTTTACGGGAGAGCTGGACAGTTACAAAGAAGGTGGGGAATAGTTTCCTCCTCCTCTTCGTCCATATAGCTCCTGCTCAAATCGTTTGAATGGACACCAAGCTTTGTTGCATGCTTGCCTATTAGACAGTGTCCCGTGATGACACCTATTACGGATCTGGGATCGAATTACGGCAACAGTGATCGAGTAATTCGTCACGTAAAAACGAGCATTATTATGTCGGAATGATCGTTTATACGTAATAATACTCGTTTTTACGTGACGAGTTACTCGATCACTGATGCCGTAATTCGATCCCTGATATGCGATCTGTTGAGAGAAATTAAATTCTTAGAGCGTTTCAGATCCAGCCGTGGCCAAATCCACTTTGTCGCTGGACACGTTATACCATTTTTCCACCTAGAATTTGTTTTCTCGATAGCATCCAGCTTGAGCTTAAGTTTACATGTAGCGATCGGTACACCCAGGGTGTCATTTTCTGTAAGCATGGGTACGGTTGATCCATATTTGGTGAGTACATCAGCCTTGCAGTTCCCTGGAATATCTCTATGCCCCAGCACCCAACAAAGGTGAATATTGAACTGCTCCGCCATCTCTACAAGAGATGATCGGCAATCTAGAGCTACTAAATCTGTTGTAATGATTCTTGTCTTTTTGGACCCACAAAGGGGGTCTGATAAGAAATTCAATATTCGATAAAAGCTGAGACAATACACGTGTCTGATTACGACCCTCCTAATGTTATTCATTATAGGAAAATCAATGTGTAGTGTTCACCGCTTTGCTAGAGTTGCCGTTCTTATCGCTTATCACAGCTCCAACAAAAACGCACCATAAGGCTGTACTTTTTTGAGCTAACTTTGTCTGGCATTTCTCTGTTCTGTTCTGTTCTATACTGTGCTAATTTGTCAATCATTGAACAAAACTTATATGTATTTCACGAATTTTCCGATTCAAAGGTCAGCATCACCCTGTGATTGTGGACTGGTATTTATAAATTTGAACTAACCGGCCTAACAATAACAAAAGAGAGCTTAGAAGGCAGTTTTTTTGGGTTTGGATTACAAATTTCATTTTATCCAATTTAGGAGCCTGCAGTCAGGTTTCACGCTTGTAAGAGTGTAAGCTTGGGAATCAAAAGTGCGGCTAATCAACGTGTTGGTAATGTTTCGTGGTTGTGGTTTGTACACTTGCATCCCACAAGCAAATTAATTTGATATTCAAGTTTGCAAGCGCGAACAATTTTAATTTTTCAGTGTGACGTGCAAAAAAGACGATGCTATTTTCTCTTGTCGCTTACACTCATAGAAACGTGATTGAGACGTATTCCATAGCCTTAGTCATGCTTGACAAGTTCGGTTGTAAAACAGTCGTTTTTATCCTATATTTTTCTTGACAAGTTCGGTTATAAAACAGCCGTTTTAATCCTATATTTTTTAGAGTGATTTAAATTGGTATACATTTTTTCTTTCATTAATTATTGTGCTTTATCTCTAATCAATCAATCTCGCGGTCGATTAATCGAAAGTCATTCTATCATAATTAGCAGAAAATTCGTATGGCTTTGATATTCCATAATTAATTCAAACTCATGGATTCTTTTTTTACTCTTATCATCCTGTCACCTTTGTTTTAATTAATTTTAACATTTTTTTCTTTTTTTTCTTCACTAGATGTATGGTGGTATGCGCGGTATTATGGGTCTAGTGTGTGAAACTTCCGTTTTAGACGCTGATGAGGGTATCCGTTTCCGTGGCCTATCAATCCCAGAATGCCAGAAAGTTTTACCGAAAGCTCCAAATGGCGCAGAACCTTTGCCTGAAGGTCTTTTCTGGTTGTTGCTTACTGGCGAAGTTCCAACTGAAGGCCAAGTGCGTTGTCTTTCTGAGGAATGGGCTTCACGTGCAGCTCTTCCACAGCATGTTGTTACCATGTTAAACAATATGCCAACGACTTTGCACCCAATGTCACAATTATCCTGCGCTGTGACTGCCTTGAATCACGACAGCAAGTTCGCTAAGGCTTATTCAAGTGTGAGTTAAAGATAATTATTTTTTGTACAAAAATAAAAAATAAAAAAATCGTGCTGTTTTTTTTAGGGTACCCCCAAGAGCAAGTACTGGGAAAGTGTCTATGAGGACAGCATGGACTTGATTGCTAAACTGCCAGTGATTGCTGCTACTATTTACTGCAACACCTACAAAGGAGGAAAGGGATCTAAATCAATTGACCCATGTTTAGATTGGTCTGCTAACTTTGTGAAGATGTTGGGTTATGATGACCCCAAATTCACCGAACTTATGCGCCTTTACCTGACTATTCACAGGTTGATTAATATGATATTTAAATACAAAATCGATTTTCATATGTATGTCGGTTTTTCTTTAGTGACCACGAAGGCGGAAACGTATCTGCTCACACTGTTCATTTAGTCGGTTCAGCTTTGAGTGATCCGTACCTATCGTTCGCTGCTGGTATGAATGGTTTGGCTGGTCCACTCCATGGTTTGGCTAATCAAGAAGTACTCGTTTGGTTGATCAAACTTCGAGAGCAAGTTGGCAAAAATCCATCTGAACAAGAACTTAAAGACTTTATTTGGAAGACCTTGAAATCAGGACAGGTAATTATAAGATTGGACTACAAGTTAAAGTAAAGTTTGCAATAATTCTTTTACTTCTTAGGTTGTACCTGGCTACGGTCATGCTGTTCTACGTAAAACAGATCCACGCTATACCTGCCAGCGTGAGTTTGCCCTCAAACATCTGCCCGATGATCAGCTCTTCCAGTTAGTATCGAAAGTCTACAAGGTTGTGCCTCCAATTCTCACAGAAACCGGCAAGGTCAAGAATCCATGGCCAAATGTAGATGCCCACTCCGGTGTCCTTCTCCAATACTATGGCATGAAGGAAATGAACTATTACACTGTATTGTTCGGTGTATCTCGTGCTCTTGGTGTTTTGGCTTCCCTTATATGGGATCGTGCCCTCGGTTTACCAATTGAACGACCAAAATCCCTTTCCACCGACGTTTTAATGGCAAAAATTAAGAAGTAAATCAATAACTAAACGAACTCAATACCTTCACGCCCCCTCTCCCCCTCCTAGTTCAATCTAAATTATATATAAATAATTTAAATATGTATACATAATATTACATCTTAGTATGTACGTCAAAATTAAAAGATCAAGTCCTTAAAAAGTGAAATCAGCTAATGTTATGCGTTTTAAAAGAAATGCATTCCAATTTGATCATACCGCGTCGATGTAAAGATAGCTCACTTCACTGCAACGGAAACAAGATAAACTCTAATATTGTACATTACGACGAACATGGTTCAGTAATGAAAAAAGTGAAACTCTAATTAATAGAATCCATACAGCCTACTATTATAGTTTTATTTGGTAATTATTTTCCTTCACCCTCAAAAATGAAAGATTATTTCGATTTTTAAATAAAAGCCCCAAAAAATGAATTATTGAATTATAATCACATTGCGACCTACTTTTGTTAGAGTGACCCTAGATGGATCATCGAAGCTTTAATACATTTTACTTAATTAATATTTAATTTATTTTAGAGAGGATATTTAAATAAAATAAAAAAATAAATGGCAGCATTAGCAATGTTGAACAAATAATCGTACTTTCAGGGAAAAAATAATAACAAAAAACCTGCGCTCTATTCGACGTTGTATTAGACTATTATTTAAATTAAATAAAAAAAAAATGGTCGAAAGTTACAATAGATTAAGTTGTTTTATTTAATTTTGTTAGATAAACCACTCGCTCCACTATAAAGAATTTACGTTAGCGGCCTTCCTGGACATCGAAGGAGCCTTCAACAACGTTACATTAGAAGCTATAAGAACATCACTAGACCCACTGCAAATCAACCCAATCCTATGTAACTGGATAGAATGCATGCTCAGAACGAGATGCATAATGGGTTATTATGGGTCCTAGTAGTAAATGAGATATTAAAGAAGCTGGAGAGAAGTGGAATAAGGGTCGTTGCCTATGCCGACGACGTAGTCATACTGGCCACAGGCAAGTTCATACCCACAATCACAGACCAGCTACAATCAGCCCTAAACGCTCTAAGCAACTGGGCCACACGTTGCGGCCTTAACATAAACCCGCAGAAAACAGAAATGGTCCTATTCACCAATAAAAGGAATATCCCAGTTTTTGAACCCCCGAGATTAAATGGACAACAACTCCATATATCGGAACGAGCAAAATACTTAGGATGCATACTAGAACGCAAACTGAACTGGAAGGAAAATTTAATGGAAAGAACAAAGAAAGCTTCAATTGCATTCTACGCATGCAACAGAATCTTCGGCAAAGATTGGGGGCCCAAGCCCGCCACTATACACTGGATGTACATAGCCATCATAAGGCTCATACTTACGTATGCATGCCTCGTCTGGTGGCCGGCCGCCGCAAAAACCACAAACTTAAACACCCTGACGAAGATCCAGCGACTGTCACCAAGTGGGTGAGCACTGAGACCAAAACAGATCACTTAACACCAATTCTGGAATTTAGCCTAAACCTCGAATTGAAAATTCCCTCCAGAGAAAGCTGGATAGAAGGAGAGGTCATTAACCCCAACCATATATCCATTTTCACGGATGGGTCAAAAATGGATGAGGGAGTGGGCTCCGGGATTTATGCAGAAGAACCGAGCATTGCACGGTCAATAAGGCTTCCGAATCACAGCAGCGTGTTTCAGGCGGACGTCCTAGCAATCGCCGAGGCCTCGCGTGAACTATCACAACGGTCACTCCCAAGAACTCACATTGACATTTTTGTAGACAGTCAAGCAGCCATCAAAGCCATTACATCGACAACAACCAGATCCACAACTGTGAAACGCTGCAACGACGAGCTTAAAGCTCTCAGCGGCAATCCCAGCGTCACACTCATCTGGGTCCCGGGACATACGGGCATCCACGGGAACGAAAAGGCGGACGAGCTCGCAAGAACAGGCTCGGAGATGGATCTTATAATGGTCGATGACTCAGTCCTGCCCTCATTAGAACTTCAAAAGTCCAGCATCACCGTGAAATCCATAAAGCTTGCGAACGAGAGATGGACCTTACTCACAACATGCCGCATCTCTAGAACACTCTGGACAGAACTAAATTAGAAAAAAACAAAGGAAATCATCGCACTGAACAGAAGTCAATCATCACTTCTCATAGGTATTATGACAGGTCACAACCTGCTAGCGGCCCACCTAAAGAGAATGCGGTTGAACACAACTGAACTATGCAGAGGATGTGGCGACACAGACGCCGAGGAGGACACATTCCACCTCCTGTGCGAGTGCCCTAGCCTTAGCAAAAACCGAAAGACAATCCTCGGAGAACATTTCTTCAGTGATCTGGGCGAACTGTCAAGCAAGCCATCGAGTCATCCTGCAATTCCTTACGAACTCGGGATGGTTCAGGGAGGCCAACGGAAAATAATAACATTATCCATTTAATTTTAGGTATCCCACACCACATCGGGGAACACAAAAGATCCATGGAGATCCGAGTGAGGTTGTACTCAATGCAACCACCCCTAAAACCTAACCTAACCTAGATAAACCATTATCTCCTGAAAACGATGGCGATGTCGATGGTGCAGTGGGAAGTATGAGTGAATTGAGGCGGTTTCAAAATGCAAAAATTGGCATCGCTCAGCGTCAAACATTAATTTTTGCAAATTTGTTGCATCTGATGCGCAAAAATCATGCAAAAAAGCATTTAAAAAAGTGTTTTGGTTGAGGTCCCCTTCTACTTCTTGTGCGCGCCACCTTAGGCAAGGTCTTCTCCTACTGCCTTGTCCCTCCGGGTTGGATTCAAAGACTTCGACTAATGCGTAGTTTTTTTTAACTTGGTCGATGTCGCGGTACAGCTCGTATAATTTGTCGTTGAACCTTCTCCTCCAGGGCCTCAACTCTGTATTGCGATTCTAAAGTTCGGAAAGTTCGAAAGCGGACATTTTGTGTGGATTTTATGAATTGCGTTTCAAATAGCCCATACAAAATGTCCGCTTTCGAACGATCCGAACTTTAGAATCGCAATACAGAGGAAGGGCCCA
The DNA here is from genome assembly GCA_951813785.1 of Criorhina ranunculi. Classification (NCBI taxonomy): domain Eukaryota; kingdom Metazoa; phylum Arthropoda; class Insecta; order Diptera; family Syrphidae; genus Criorhina; species Criorhina ranunculi. Next base: position 9,572,322 of record OX638385.1, read on the forward strand.
GAGCCCATCAATGAACTCGGGATCGAATATCTTACGAAGAATTTTTTGCTTGAAGCGACCAAGTCTATCTTCATCCGCCTTTGACAAAGTCCATTATCAAGCGCCATAGACCAGAACTGGGGTGATTAAGGTCTAGTACAGAGATTCCTTAGTTCTTCGGGAAAGGGCCTTACTACTCAATTGCCCTCTCAGCCCAAAGAAACAGCGACTGGCAAGAGTTATTTTTCGTTTGATTTTTGGTGAGATGTCGTTTTCAGAAGTGATAGCAGAGCCAAGGTAGACAAAGTCCTGGGGTCGAATTACGGCATCAGTGTCCGAGTAACTCGTCACGTAAAAACGAGTATTATTACGTCGGGATGATCGTTTATACGTAATAATCCCCTATTTTACGTGACGAGTTACTCGATCACTGATGCCGTAATTCGACCCCTGTCTATAGTCCTGGCTGAAGACGCTTGTTGGTTGAGGCCCAGGTCCACCCCGGACTGTAGCGCCACCTTAATTCTATAGTGATGTTCCGTCCGATTCGTCGATGTTGAGTGTCCCTTCTTGTTGACAGCAACTACGTAGCTTTGCCCTCGTTGATCGCTAGTCCCATTTTGACCGCTTCTGTCCCAATACTCGCGAACGCACCGGTGACAGCTCGCTGATTTCTGTCGATTGTATCAGCGTTCGCGAGTACTTGCGAAAGATTGTGCCGCTGTTGTTGGCTTGAGCGTTCCGCACAATTCGTTCAAGAAGGATGTTGAAGAAGTCGCATGACAGTCAGTGCATCACCTTGTCTAAATCCTTTTTTGACATCAAAGGTTTCGGTGAGATCGTTACCGACTTTGATGGAGCAACGATCATCCTCCATCGTCATCGAAAAGCAAGAACAAAGCAACAAACAGTTTACCTATTATAACAAAAACAAAATAATCAAAACACATAAAATTTCGACATTTGAAATCAGAAGAGACAGAAGAGAGAAGAAGAAGAAAATGATCAAAACAAAACAAAGAAGAAATCGCAATGTCGGACGAGATACATTTTTCATAGCTTTTAATCGAATTTAATAACAAATCTGCTTATGGACACTTTCCATTTTTGACACAAATTAAGCTAAATTTTCGTTTGGTTATGACACTAGCTTAAGGTGACTTAAGTCTTTTATGGTCGGGACTTGAGACAAGAATTTTTAGACCAAAAATCCAGTCCACTACCTCACAAAAAGTTTGTCTTGCTCATCTGTCAAATTTCAGGCTGTTGTCCAATCAGAATACCCTCTTCATTTGAAATTTCAGATGGTCGAGAAATAGGAACGCACCCAATTTACTTTAGTTTTGTGCAGGTGTACAAACATCAGTCGCCTTCTTGTTTCAAAGCGGCAAAAAAGTTAAACACATTCCGCTCTAATTAAAATTTCCCATAGAAACTAACGTCATCTCTTATCAAATTGTTAAGGTACTGTAAAAAAACGTCGAAATTCAAATCGTTGTCATGCTTTTCGCAATAGGTGTCAGAATCGAAATTTAAATAAAAAAATTTGAAAATATGTTCTTTATTTCATTGTTCTATATTTCAAATTCTTTTTGTTTCCACTGTTTCCCGCTATTGCAAAAAGGGGTCTAGTGATGTTTGGACCAACGTGAAGTTAGCCACTAGCACTCCATATATAATAAGTTGATGTAAACATATCCTTAATAGACCATGCACCATCTACACGTGAAACAAAGAAAATTAGATGTCAGTTTTTCTTTTTGACATTTTATGTCATTTTGGTAATTTGTTAAAAAGAAAAAAAAAAGAAAAAAAAAACTACTCTGGTTCGCAGATTGCCGCACAGTTTATTTGGTAGATTTTTAAAAATCATTTTGTCCAGTTGCCATGTCGTACGATCTAAAAAGTGAAACCGATGTAAAAGCGTATCTTGAAAAACTCGGCATCGAATACCGCTTCGGGTGCTATTCAGAGAAAAAACCTGAAGGTAATTCTTTGCACAACATAACCCCCATTATCCCATTCCATCTTTTGTAGCTAGAGCGTAAGCTGAACCTGTTTCGCAAGAGCTCGAGGAGAACATGTTCTTAAGTAATTTTTTCTGTAGAAATTAATCAATGAAATTTACAATTCAACAGTTTGCCATTTACTGGGTGACTATTTGGAAGGTATCAAAAAGGATTTCGAGAAAGCGGCCAAAGTTTACAAATCCACCTGCGATGATTATGGTTATGCAAAGTCCTGCTACAAATTCGGAAACTATAGCTTCTTGGGCAAGGGAAAAAGTGGCAGTAAGGGGGATCCAAAAGCAGCGTACCATTACTATGAAAAAGGATGCAACCTAAATGATCCTGATTCTTGTTTACATTCCGGTCTCCTGTTAGTGTCACGTTCTATGCCGAAGGAAGTCGAAAGGAATGTTCCAAAGGTGGGTTCTCACTACTATTTTTTTTTTTCAGAATTTACTTTACATGACTTCTTCTAGGGTCTCGAATTTTTGACAAAAAGCTGCGACATGAACAATGCTACAGCCTGCTTCTATCTTTCTGGAATGCATATCTCCGGCGTTCAAAAACAAGCTGAAGAGATTACTCCTAATAGTCCGGTTAAGGCAGGAACCGGCGATTACATTATCCTTAAGGATATGAAAAAAGCTTTTGACTTTGCCTACAAAGCATGTGAACTACGAAATATGTATGCTTGTGCTAATCTAAGCCAGATGTACGCCAGAGGTGATGGTACAGATAAAAATGAACAGGAAGCAGAAAAATATAAGAAATTGGCAATGGAAATGCAAGATGAGCTTAAAAAGCAACAACAGACACTTGGTTTTCAACAGGGTATTCAGATGCCGCATTAAAAATGTACGGTAATGGATACCGTCGGGTTTTTTTTAAGTAAGTTCACATCCATGCAGGACGTATTATCTGCTATTGTCTAAGTTTTCTTTTTAGATTATATAACTACATTGCAAATCAAAACAAACAAATTACAATTCCTAGCATAATTTTTTGAAATAGAGTGAAGATGAAGAATGTGTTTTTCTCTAGACAAGTTCGTGTACATAAAACAAAAGAAACAGAAAAAAAACGTTTGCCTATTAAATATATAAAAAAATAATTTGTTATTTCTTAGATCAATATTTCTTTCTGATGGCATTGACAGAAAATCATTAGATTGTGTTAATAAATTTCGATGGGAAGCGAATTTTGAATTGGTTTTCATATGTACATAGATATACGTCACTGCGTACGTGATCAATGAAAGGTGGTTATGACAAGTGGCAGCGAGGTGTACCTAAATGATATTTTTGTAAACAAAAATGAGTTTCTAATCATGTTTAGCTGCTTGTGGATTCAGTAGTTCCTAATAATCAAAGAATGCTCATTTTAATATATAACTAACTGTTATTCTGAGTCTTAGGTGTGGGTGTCTTGATTCAGTACAGCGCAGTAAAATGTAGATTTTTCTTATCACAGTAGAGTTGTCAATAGATTGCAGAAGAGTTATGAATCAGAGATCCTTTCGATTAAGTATTTTATATATTCTTCGACCAAACAAGCTCATTGGAATATGATCTTATCTGGTACACTAAAGGTTATACGATAGAGACGGAAGCTACATATGTACATATGCCTCACATTTTTTTTAATTTCCCAGCTCGGCGTTTTATTTAATCTTGGAAAGTTCTGTTTACATTTGAAAACTTCATGGCTACTATATTGGTCTATGATACAGTCAAGTAAAACGTCCAGCAGTTACCAAAGACATAAACAGCGCAGTTGAAAATATGTCGCTGGTAAAGAACATGGTTACACTTTCAGTAAGTTCATTTTTGTGCTACGCTTTATCAGCTTGGTAAAATGGCTTCTATGTGGAGTAGTAATTTAACGACAAAGTAAATCATTTTATTTTTTTTTTGCGCTGGGAGGTGGTAATCTTCAAAAGACGAAACTGAGCCCGTACTCAGTAACAGTGTGGGATTTTTACCCACTAACCCCTACTCCCTTCTTCCCCTTTTCCCTACGGTAAGGCCATCATGGCATTTCATCGCAGGAGGGGGAAAAGCCAGCCTTTCCAATTATTGCACCTAGTCGTTTGACTAATCAGCAATTTGTCTTTCATATAATTATTTAATGTTATGTTGGGTATACTAACTACTATTGTTAGTTCAAATGGTTTTTTCCTTAATCTTGTAACAAGCAGTATTTAGTAATTCTGTCATTTCTACGTTGATGTGGTTAAGAAATCTGAGTCTATGTCTATTGGCTACTGTTTTTACTTCATCTTCAACCATTTCAACAATTAGATCTCTATGTAGATCACCGTTTCTTATGTACTTTGTACTTTGGAATGTTTGTATTTTTTGTAAATTTGTTTTGCATGTGCATGCCCACAGCTGGAGCCCATAGGTCCATTATGGTTTTAATATTTGCTCACAAAGAAGCAGTTTATTGTAATTTGACAGACAAGAGTATCTCCCGAAAAGCCAATACATTTTATTGTAACGCATATAACGCAGTTTTGCATCAAAGGTGATGCCCAGATATTTGGCTGTGTTTGCATATTCTACTGCATTACCATTTATGAACACTGGGATATGCTGAACATTCTTGTTCGTGAAATTAATATGGACCGACTTTAGGTCATTTAATTTAATTTGCCATTTTTTTGTCCATTTGGATATGTTATTTACTGCCATCTGTAGCTTTTTTGTCGCTTCTTCGACATTTTCTCCCACAGCAAGAAAAGCGTATCATCTGCAAATGTTGCCACGGTTGTTCCATCGCTATTTGGCAGATCCCTGGTAAACAGAAGATATAGTACAGAGCCTAGCACACTACCTTGTGGCACACCAGCATCTATTTCTTTCAGTGTGGAGTAATCATCTCCTTGTTTTATTCTAAAAAATCGCTGCAATATGCAGGATTCTAGAATATCTGAATATTGCTTAGGCAGATGCTTTTGCAATTTATGGATCAGTCCTTTGTGCCATACTTAATCGAAAGCTTGTGCTATATCGAGAAATATAGTAGAGCATATCTTTTTCTCTTCAAATGCTTTTTCGATTTTATCTGTATCTAAGTAAATCATGCGAAAACACCGAAGAGTTGAAAATTTTGATTTTTCTTACATTGAGAAACAGAAATAGATAGTTTTAGTTATAGAGAGGAGTGAGGCCCTCAACACAAAGTCACTTCCTTTGTCATTGACACTTCCCTGGTAATCAGAGATAAGTCATAACTTTATAACTTATCTCTGGCTGGTAATTAAAGAAGAATGGAACTGAAACGGCGGTGTAAATTTCTTTTAAGGTAAGGAAGGAAGGGTGAACCCAGCATTTTTTGTATTTTATTTCTTTTGTGCCGATAATACAGTACTAATACCACTAGAATCACTATCCACAATGTCAAATGATTGAAGTGATGGTCCTGCCTCCATGATTACTTCGGAAGAAACTACTGAATTCGATCTCTGAGCCTCGTGTGAAGATCCGCGTCGCTAATGAGTCATATACTGGCTATTGAGTTCAGTCACAAATCAGTGTAGTTTATTTTGAGTTGCTCCATCTGTAGAGGGTCTTAATCACAATAGTTTAGCTCCGCTTACACAGCTACAAAATATGTAATAGTTGTAACATAAGTATGTACATCGATTCAAAATTATATTTGTCAATTCTTTTCAATAGTTTACATTCGCGTACATTCTGTTTCTGGAATCAATTCACCGTTCTTATTTACTTTAAACAGTAAAACCGATTCTTCAAAGATTTGTTCCGTAATTGGTTCTTCATGATAATCAACAACTTCTTGTTGAAGTAAATTTTGGTCAAAGGCAGAGTTTTTCTGTCGCTGATACGCTTGAGGAATTTCACTTTCTGATTGATGAAGACCAGTGTGCCTTTTTAAATGCGACTGCAATAGAAAAATAAACACCGTTTATGATATGTTTTGTGCATTGGTTTTCATAATTTTACCCTCAAACTGTTTCTACTGGCAAATTTCTTGGGACAGAGTTCGCAGACAAACGGTTTCTCACCAGTATGAGTACGCAAATGGTTGGAAAGCTGCGTGGACGTAGTAAATGAATGATTACATGCATCACAAGAGTATGGTTTTTCTCCCGAATGAATCCTTCGATGGACCAATGCTGTATCCAATCGAGTAAATGTCTTATTGCAATTTTTATATCCGCAGATGTATGATCGCTTATCTGTGTGTATTCGCATGTGAGCATCTAAAGTTTTTGAACTAGCAAAACGTTTTCCACATACACTACAGAGAGCTTTCTTTTCCGTGTTATGAGTTTCCATGTGTATTGCAACGTAGTCACGTTCCACAAATGTTCGTTCACAGATTGGACATTTAAATGGACGCTCACCGCTATGCGATCGCAAGTGCTTTTGAAGATTGCAAGCCTGTGTGAATCGTCGATTGCATTGATGACAGATATGTGGACGATCTCCTGTATGACATCTTAAATGGATTTTGAGACCGGACTTTTCCACGAAGTACTTTGGACAATGAGGACAATACAGAAGGTTTTTGCCAGTGTGAAACTTCATGTGCTTTGAAAGGGAACTGGAGTATTTGAAGCAATTTCCTGTAAAAATAAGTGATTATTTATTAAAATAAAAGAATCACTGTATAATCTCAGAGAATCACCACAAATTGAACACATATGAGGTTTGTTGGGAATGTTCCTTAATTCGCCAGTGTGTTTATTCATGTGCTTCTTAAGGTTACATCGCTCTGCAAAGGTTTTATCACATTCTGGGCATTTGTAAGGCTTATTATCATCGTGAATTTTGATGTGTCGAACCAATTGTTTTCTCAAAGAAAACTTCTTGCTGCACGTTTCGCATTTGAATTCAGTACTGTTGCTGATAACATTCACCTGAAAGTAGAGTTTAATATAACGTTTAGCGGATGTGTATATATTAAAGTTAAAGTTTTGTTTGATATTTAATATGTAAAGCTAACAAAATGTGACCTAGATGGAACTGTTGAAAATCTGACCAGAAGAGCGCAGATCAGCAACTCAAGCGGGGTGTAAACCACGTAAAAGTTTGTATACAGCAGCACTTCGATTATCCGCATGGAGATAGAGGATGGCGACTTATGCTATATTCATGTCTCATGTAGTATCTACCTACTTACATATTTACTTTTGCCTATCTTAAGTGTTGCTTCTGCCAAGGGAAACCAATCTGTAAATAACGACTAATGTGGACCTAAGCCAGTTCATCAAAGCTGGGATGAAATAAATAAAAAAGAAAATTAGATGCATGCTTTCATAGCCGATTTCTTAATACTTAAACATTATTTGTACGGTTACACTTAAGGAGGTAGTACCTTGCCTCATTTCAATTACTTGAAACATCTGTGTAGCTTGTCATATCACGCGCAAGAAAGAGTATTTTTCGATTTGACAAAGGGACTCTTTATTGTTATTACCATAATGACTATATTTAGAAGTAGATTTTTATGTATATGTACATACATTGGATTGGTAAGAAATGCATTTTATATTGATGCTGGCGGTGTAGTAAGAACTGAATTGTACTTGAATTTGGTAAAATTTACATAAATAATACTTACAGGTTGTGAACAGCAGATAGTTTGGTTACTATCTTCTTTACTTGGAGTAGTTTCAAACTCGTTATCATCCTGGATAATGGAGCTGCAATCCAAGTCATCTTCATGTACTATTTGATATTCATCATTTTCCCCATTATCTGCAGTTTCAGCATCATTATTCTCTTCAAATAATTTCTGACTATTTAAGCTCTCAAATACTCCTTCGGCCAAATTAATAGATTTATAATCTTCTCCGGGTTCATTAGGAATATTTCTTATATATTCACGGATTATGGTGTTCGATTTTCGACATTGCTCTTTGAAACGAAATGCCCGACTTAACTGCAATACACACTGGAAGCATAGAAGTTCAGGAAGACCATCGTTTGGTTCCACCTGGAGGAAATATAATTACATATTTTACTTAAACAAAAATATCACAAACTAGCCTCTAGGTTAGCAACAGATCGCAGCATTTCGTCCAAAGAAAAACCATAAAGCGGTTTCATTTCACCAATATTGTTTAAACAACAACGACAGATTTTAGTAATTTCATATGCCTTCTTGCAGGTATGCATTTTATTTGTAGGTACTTAATTATATTTTTCATTACAATATTTAATAAAATATTTAACTTGTTTTGTTGATGCAAAGGCACAATTGACAGTTCCCAGAGGACAGGCAATTAGTTAACACTAATAAGCAGCAAATTAAAATAACCTCTTTCAGTTGCTGGGCGCGTTCAGAATTCTAGGCATTTATATTTTAGTCAAAATCTAACTTATGAAGTAACTGTCAATTTTGAGATTTATTCTGACGTTGGCTGTCTAATCAGCTGGTGAAGCTGTCACAATTTATTTTGAAATATTTTATTTTATTTAATTTTATTTTCTTCAATACAATATGGATTCTCTCGGATTTCCAAAGTAGTCCAAACTATGCCTTTTAATTTTTTGAGCTCAAAATGTGTGAAATTGAATAGAAACAATTTATCAAAAATAACAAAAGCCACCGTTCATAAATCTCAGCTAAATCTCGGATTTATGTGCGGTGGAGACATAGCATGAGACACATATTTCTCTTGAATTTCACTTAAAATTTGTAAAATTTGTTAATGTAATTAATTTTTTTGTTTTGGCAACACTCAAAAACGAAGTGTACTGACAGAAAAAGGAATGTTTGATTTTTCTCGCATGAGGATTTAACTGGGATTTATTATAAATCTCTGATTAAGCTGGGATTTATAAACGACAATTCGTATGGTAAATCCTCAGGCTTTAATGAAGATTTAGATAAATCTCGGATTTAGCTTGGTGAAGACATGCTATAAGAATCCAATCCACTACCATACGAAGGTGATGTAGAATCGGTTGTGGTATAAGACAAATGTGGTTTTGCACTTGGATATTAAAAGGCAAACGATTAAAAGAAATGACGTGTGGAGTGGTTAGCGAATGTGAAAATCAATGAATCAATGCAAATGGTTCAATTATTGAATTGTTTCTACACTTGGAAACGGATAAGTGCACAACCCATCGGACTCGATTCTGTGTGCACTTATCCGTTTTGTGCACTTATCCGTAAGTGAAAACTTATGCATTTATTTTTAAACAATTTAGTTTCCTAACAGATCTATTGTGCCTGGAGCCAGTTACACTAGAAGATTCTGGATCTTCTTAATGAAGTTCAGGATATCTCCAGTCGAGGCATTACGAATGTACTCCGTTGTTAGGAATTCCTTGTGAGGAAAGCGTTGTCTTAGTCCCTGAATTTTGTTCCAATAGGATAAAAAGGTCAGTTTTTCCCAACTGTCCAGACTCGTTCTGAACGCGAAAGGGTTCAGCAGCTATGTATCTTTGAGAAGAAGCTTTCCTGGCAAGTTGGTCTACAATTGCATTGCCTTCACTGCCCCTGTATCCTGGTACCCACCAGAGTTTGACTTTATTTCGCTTATTAAGGTCTTGGAGAGCATTGAAGTAGCCTGAAATGGCCTTTGAAATGCAATTATGGGAGCTCAGTGCTTTGAGCGCTGCTTGACTATCGGTAAATCTGCTGATGGTTACCCCCTTTATGGCGGAGTCAAGAATAATATTGGCGGTGGTATCAATGATATGTAGTTCTGCCCGAAAGATACTAGGGCCCATTCGAAGTTCTTTAGAAACTTTGTGATTAGGGCCACCATAAATACCGGCTCCAACACCACACTAGTCCTTTTATCTTCAGCAGCAGATCACCAGTTTCCCAAGAATTGCGGTTCGAGATCTTCCTGGCAAAATAGAGTATGTTGGGTATAAATTTGGATATCGTTTTGATCGTTTCAAGCTCGGGAAAGTCAGAAAGGATAGCCATGTGACTCGTAAGTCTGCTTGGCTGGATTCTTGTAGAGCGTTGGAGGTTAACTGCACTACGAATTGCCACTTTTTTTTGACAAAGATGTGCAATAAAGTAAGGCCAACAAGTGCCTCTGGGACTGCCGTAGGGCAGGCAGAGCTGCTAATCTTTGAAGTCGTTGTAACTGTAAGATGGAGGATTTTTTCTTAAAAGGGAAAACATATCTAAAACAAGTTGCACTTATCCGAGTGTTTCTTGGTAAATAAAATATTTTGGGTGCTGAAAATGACGTGGAGTTAAAAGAAATTTGCACTTGTACGTTTTTCACTTATCCAAACATTACTGTATAAAACATTTCCGGATTGGCAAGGGGTTTTTAAAGACATTGCACTAAGACGGTTTTTGCACATATCCGTTTCCGACCGTATTGTGAATTCAATGCTGCCAACAGCATTTCCGACCATCATTCAACCGATGGAAAAAAAAACTGCAAACAAAATAATCTAATCTCATCTAATACCTCTTTCTAGTAACCTTTTTCAACAAACGAAACGGCAAAACAGGGTGCAACTCCAAAAATATTACTCTTTTTGACAAAAACACATTTCAGTAGCGGAGCGAAAATCCTTTATTTTTTGTGTGTAGGTTGCTTATTTTGTAAGCTTGGCTGCTGAAGCCTTCATAGAAGTACTCCCCTGGAATTTGCCACCTCATCCTTGATAGGGCAGATGTAAAGAAGGTTGCTGCTTATTCCTCTCGTCTATACAGCTTCTATAGAAATCGTTTGATCAAGCAATACCTACCCCATGCTCCTACTGTAGTTCTTACAGTTTTCTTCAGATTCAGGTTAGGCTAGATTTGGCTGGACGAAAGCCAAGTGTTGATATTATTCCACCTGCTATTTGCCATTTTACTGGCTTCAGTATCAAGGCGAGCTATTGTTATCCACCAGGCGGTTCCCCACTGATTTCAAAGGTTCTGAATTGCTTCTTTCTTTGCCAGTCCATCTGCTGTATAGGGAAAGTCGCATGTGTCAGCGATCACATTCAGAGACCTGCGGTATTCATTTACCAATTTGGATCGCATTGTCGATGATTCCAAGGCCTTGCATCGTTGCCCTAGATAGTAAGGGTGAAGTAAGTAACCGCGTATTGGCCTCAATCTCGTTAACAATTATTTTTGTTCTTTTCTAATGCGTTCTTCATATGAAAAACCCTACCATCCCCTCTGGTTGCTCATAAATCATTGTCATTTTCATTTATTGTACATACTCTGAGTATTAAGCACACGTCTTGTTTAATCTTTTGTCTGATATTTTTCCGCGTTCGAATGCAATTTAGAAGGTTAACAAAGCTGGTTCATTCAGCTGTTTGCGGTCTACTCCTGGTTCGAGGTAGCAAACGCTTCGGTCGACTTCCAGTTGCATAATGAAAAAAAGGATCAGTCGGTGGCCGGTGGAAAGCAATCAAAGTGTAGAAAGCACAATCCAAAAGTATTTTTAACTATGATGACATGGTCGAAGTAAATTAAGAAAGTTGTCCAAGTTAATTCATGCAACGGCGCTGAGTGTTGCCCAGTCCGAATGACAGTAGAGTAAACTTTATTGTCGATTTCTCTCGATCTTGTGGATTTGTAATAAATTTGCATTTGCCAATATCGACTCTTTAAGGTGTGAAAAATTGTCTTTTTAGTATGCAGTTCATTCATCGAGCCGCTGCCTGTTCTAAGACAGCCTTGAATCTCTCAGAAAACGGCGATAACACTTAACTGCCCGAACGCAATGCACGGCCGCTGTGGTGTAGCAGTAGCAGTAGTATAGTCCGTTTCAAATCAAAAGCGACAAACTCGCGCAGGTTTTCTCTTTTCGGGTCATTTTCCAGTCATCCTCTCTTGTGTACACACAAAACAGAGAAAAAACGACGATCGTCAACGCCTACTGATGAGATCCTTGAATGGGATTGGTCGATGTGTTGTGAAATTTATTGAAAAAGTAAGGAGTCTATGTTGCCAAATGCGAAAACTGAGTGTAGAGAAAATGCGTGAAGTATGGATTATTATTTTTTTCAGTGAACGTTTTTTGAAACTGTTTACTTCTCACTTACGGCGTTGAAGAGAAAAAAGAATGTTTTGCTGATATGAGTTTGACTCGAAAATATGAATTTGAAACTTTGAAAAAATTAAAGCAATATGTTTCTTTTTGTGTAAATGTGTACCTTTATATTTATTTATTGAACCCTTTTTAATTACACATACAATTATTACAAGAAGTACTTAAATGTTGTCACAAAAAGAGGTGTGCACCAATAAAGTGGTTTGTTCATCGGAGTTCGATTTTTTCCAAGTTAAACAGGTAAGTGTACGTGTAAGTAAAAATCGATAGGATAAAAACTGAAAGGAAATCGAGAAAGTTCAGCCGATTCAGTACATGTAATTTTCCAGTCAATAAAAGAGAGCACAATTTTCGATGCTCTCTCTGCGCAACTTTCCTTGTCGCTTTTAATTTGAATCGGACTATACCGCTGTAGTAACGCTGTGGCGCTGAGCTCACAAAATTCGCCCACAATGGTAAAGCGCGTTCATGTCAAATTAATTGTCATTTGAAACTCAGCTGCTTGGAATTGTTTCCCTTTTCCATTTTTCTTACGCATTCAACAAATTTTTCAATGTCCTCGCCTTCCATTTCTCTTGTTTTGTAATTATCATCCATTTCTTTTGTCTCGTAGGTAGCTTCCATTTCCTTTGTTTTTAGCGGTCTGCCATATGTTGTTCTACATGTATACAAATACATACACATACAAAATGTATGCATGGCTGTTTTCTTCTCTGCCTGTCACTTGCCGCGCTGCAAAAGTTAAAAGTTAACCAACTTCGTACTACGCGGCTGCTACTGCTACACCACAGCGGCCGCATTGTGGGCACACTAGTGAGATTGTATACATTTCTACTTTTTGACAGCGAATACTACTCCTACTGCTACACTACAGCGGCCGCATTGTGTTCGGTCAGTAAGGCTTTATCGTTTCCTTACACCTGTGAAATATCCACGTTTCGGAGCAACTTGCATGCCGATATCCAAGATTATCTTTTCTCTGGTTGTGTTACTTACTTACTTATCAGGCCAGCGATGCTTGGAGGGTCTGAGCCTGAACTAATGCCGCTTTCCATCCTTCACGGTCCCGGGCACGCTGCTTCCAGTTTACTAAACCAAGGTTTCTGGCTTCCGCGATTGCCTGATCTTAAAACTGGAGGTTCGGCCTTCCTCTTCTTGGTGGACCCGGTGGCTGGGATTAGAAGATCCTCTTAGCTGGAGCATTCTCGTCCATTCGTTCGATGTGGCCGAGCCATCGCATTAGACGGATTTCTGCCTTCCGAACTACATCCACATCTTTGTATAGCTCGTAGAGTTCGCGGTTATATCTTCTCCTCCATTCGCTCTCCTCGCAGACTGGACCAAATATTCGACGTAGAATTTTTCTTTCGAAGTATCCTAAGAACTGTTCCGCTGTCTTACTTATCGTCCAACATTCAGCTCCATAAAGCAAGACTGGCAAGATCAGGGTTTTGTAGAGCATGATTTTGGACCTTCGAGTTAGGAGTTTGGACCCTAGTTGGTTGGACAAACTGAAGTAGCAGCGGTTGCCTAAGGTTATCCTTCGTCGAATCTCCACTAGGGTGTCATTTGTGGAGTCCTCAAAATTATAGCTGTCAATTGTTAGGTTTTAACCTAGACGGTGTTCGACGGATCGGTTTTTGGTAGACAGCATGTACTTTGTTTTATCCTCATTTATCGTGAGACCAACTCGTTGGGGTTGTCCTTGTATTGCCGTAAAAGCCTCAATAATGGCACGCTGGGACCTGACGATGATGTCGATATCGTCTGCGTATCCCAGCTGTTGGATAGATTTGTTAAATATAATGCCTTCTGTGTTTACGCCGGCCTTTCGCACTATCTGCTCCAGCACAAGATTAAAGAAGTCACACGACAGCGCGTCTCCTTGCCGAAATCCGGTGCTTGTGGGGAATAGTGAAAGAAAATTCTCTGAAACGAAACTCTTGTCTATGTCCATCCCGCGGCCTCCTTTGTGAGACCAAATGCCAATACCTACTTTCTAGCTATTGCAGGTTTTCAATTGGCACGCCCTGTACGAACTGGTCTGTTATCATCTTATTTCTTCATTGATAACGGGAAGGGAAAAATGGACTAACCTCTCGATATCCACATGAAGTGCTGATTTACAACCTGGTATGCCATCATCCTTAAATCGCATCTTATTGTCTTGAATCAGCGCGGTGTAAGTACGTTGGACAGCTTGAATGCAAGCGACTTTTTTTCATCATCTTAGTTGTTTGCGGTTGATTTAAATTATTTTTTTTTGTAGATTGGCAATGAAAGCAAGGATATCTTACTTAAGGTATCGAATTGCTTTCCAATTTCAATGCAAATTAGTTTTTTTTAGAAATAGTTTGGGTCTAGTTACACAGAATTATCCGAAGAACTAAATACTAGCTCCAACACCGGAGTCCATCTTTGATCCGTTGATATACCACACTAGTCCTTCAGCAGCGGATCGCCAGCTTCCCAAGAATTGAGGTTCAGTCAGGATCCTAATCTCGAACTTTCTGCCAAAACAGAGTATTTTGGGCATAAAGTCGGGGAAAGTCAAAAACGATATGTAGTTACGTGGCCCGTAATTCTGCTTGGCTGAATTCCTGTATACTGCACTGCATATCGTCACTTTTTGATAAAGATGTGCAATGGAGTAAGGCGAACAAGTGTCTCTAGGGCTGCCGTAGGGCAGGTTTGCGTAGCCCCGGTGATGACAAGACATGCTAATCTTTGAAGTTGTTGTAACTTTAAGATGTTGGATTTTTTCTTAAAAGAGCAAAACTTTTCTAGTGTACAAATTGCACTTATCCGAGTTTTTTTGGTCTTCAAAATAACGTGCACTTACAAGAAATTTGCACTTATACGTTTTGCACATTTGTGAATTGGCAAGGGGTTTTTGACGGTTTTTGCACTTATCCGGTTTGCACTTATCCGTTTCCAACTGTAAATACTTTGAGAAGGTTTGGGTTAGGTTAGGTGTCTGCTCTCCCTGAAGTAGAAGCAGAATTAGACCAGAATGAAGGCGCCTTGTGATACCTAACTAACGCTATGATTAACAGAGTTAAAAACTGATGAAGTTCGCACATTTCCAATGTTTAATGAAAGGACTTTGTTGTTCATTACATTAAAATACATATTTCTTTCATGTTAAAATTATTTTGAAGGAAATCCTTAGATTGAAACTATCAAAATTTAGTCGAATGACTTTAAAATAATCTTACCGCACTACGTTTATTGATATATTCCTTCTACTAGTTGAATGCAATTAATTAAGTCTTTTTCTTTACAAAATGGATACACTAAACTTAAAAAACATCAAATGGTGAGTTAATTGTCCATCCATACAGGAAACCACATCATCCTCAATCATTTCTTACTAAATTTGTTCAAGGAGTACAAATTGACAATGTTTCCAAACGCATATTAGGAACCCAACTGTGATCATCTTCCGAGGCGTACATTTTTAATGTCGACCTGACGTCATTGGAACGACTAAAAGTCTATGCCTTTCAAATACACCGACACGGAGAGCTTAAGTATGTGGAAAAAAAAAAAAAATAGAAATAAATAAATTTGCTTTAATTTATTTCTTTGCTATTGTGTGATTAATTTTTTTTTTTTTTGTATATGCTTTCAGTGTATGACTTTCAATTGTGTTGATATCCACTATGGAAGTCAGGGGTGGACAACATTGCTACTATCAATATACACATGCTATCAAAATGTTTTTACCATTTGATGATAATAGTTTCTTTGGTGTTTAGCTTTGGGAAGTCATACAACTGTTGTTTCTCTTCACATTTAATAAAAATAAATAGAAATAAAACTATCTAAGAAATTAAAAATAAAGCCAATTTATAGATAGACTTATTAGTCGTGTTTTATTGTCGCTGAGATCTGACCCGGATCAGCTTTTAACGTTAATTAACCACAACAACAAGTGATCCTACTTTCTATTTCAGATATAAGTTCTTATTCTAGTAACTAGAAAATATTTATTTATTTATTTATTTCAAGTAGCCAAAGTATAACAGTTCATTACTCCATATTTTATGTTTCAGGGTTTTAGGATATTTTATATAATCCTTTACAGCTAAGATATATATATTATATAATAAGATAAATTATAAATAATAAAGGAAAGAAAGGGAAAACTACAAACAAAAACCCTTATGTATCTCTTAAAACTAGTATTACAATCTTCCCGTACATATTCTAGGGTTATCCTTTCAAAATAATAAAGATAAATTCAAGACGGATTAAGTTGCTTAATAAGATCGTTTTCAGAAAGAGAACATTTTTCAAAGAAATTTATTTTAGCTTTATCGATAAGATACGGTATTAAGTTGACATTGGCTATTTCATGGAGTTTAATAGTCGAATAATGCCATGGCAGATTAAGGATAATTTTTAATAATTTATTTTGACATCTCTGTAGCTTCATTTTATGTGGTTTAGCGCAATCGTGCCAGACAGGGGCTCCATACAAGAGGATGGCTTGGAATATGGTTTCGTAAATTATTAATTTGTTGGTCGACACTGAGTTTAGAGTTTCTACAAATCATGGGATAGAGGACTCTTATCAGCTTATTTATTTTGTCGATGGTGGTTGATGTGTGTTTATGAAAGGTAAATTTGTTGTCTAGAACTAGCCCCAGATATTTACAACTTTCAGACCAATCAATATCCGCAGAACATAGTCTTAGCTTAATAC